>JAQFVV010006217.1:5500417-6232310 GCA_028023455.1 Epiperipatus broadwayi
GATAATGGCAGAAAAATCTTTATCGGCCTAATAAGCTAATAAACTGGATTAAAAATACGCTGATTCGCATGTCAAGGCCTTCAATGTGATATAAACATAATCGTGAAATATTGATCATAAGTATTAATTTTATTATTTAAATAATATTTTAAATTTTTTATTATTATTTGGCATAATTTAATAATTTGTTTGTATTGGTATAACTGTGTGCTAAATAAATTATATAATATTAAATCATTTATGCTCTTTAATATACGGTATATAAGTTTGTATTCAAATATAACAAAAGTGGTTTTTGTACAATGTAATTTTGAGTCTCTGATCCAAGTTTGAAACAACCTTATTTTATAGACATAATGATTCTCAAAAGATTTAATAATTTATTAGTATGTTTATATTTGTATTGGTGTGTTTGTGTTTGCTCTTGCATGTTTGTATAACAAGTAATGATTTACATATATAGAGCAGTGCAATGTAAATTTTAAAAACTGATAATCAAATGTACAGAAAGGTTGCAGGTTGCAGTTGATAAAGCAATCACAAAATTTACTGGGCATAGTACCATGTGAAAATATAAACACTTAAAACCAATAAAGAGAGATTTCAAATGGTGTGTGTAGTGGTAGCCACAATGGTTATGCATATACCACATGGAATTGTATGCAGGCAAAGAATCAAATTCTGATTCTTGCCTATGCCTTGATACTCATGCTGTGGAGTCAGTAGTTTTGCCACATCTTGCATCACATTATTTTCAAGTCTATAGCTAGCAAATGAGCTATATGCAAATAAATTATATCTATGTGGGACAATAAATATAACAAGATAGCATCACTGGTGTGCATAAAGAATATAAACATCACTGATGTACACAAAAAAATATAAAATGAAGAGATGAAACTCATTTTATCAGTGATACAGACAATAGCCTACAATTTCTAGTTTTAGATAGACAAGAAGCCAATTGCTATGATGACAAATGCATATCTATCTTCTGGAAATGATTTGTTTTGTATCTTTTATTAGGATGAATCTTTTTCTTATAGACACCTTTGAGATTTGTTAACTTTTGGGGTACAAGATAAAAATGAAGAATTCTTATGCCACTAGTTTTGGAGATTCTGAAGCTATGGATTATCTCAGGTAAGAAGTATTATATATGGTTTGAAAGATAATTTTGTGAGGAATACAAAGAAATTATCAATGAAGATGCAATTTAAACTTAGTTAATGATAAATTAGGAATTATAAACAAACAAAGTAATAATTATATTGGATGTTGAAATTTCTTTTTTTCCGTATTTTTTAAATGGTTACCACTGTTTGTCTTAGACTTATTGTTTTACTTAGTTTTTCTAGTTTCTATTAATGTAAAATTTTTTGTTCTAACATTATTAAAACTGAAGTTATAGTGAAAATTGTGTCTCAGGTCAGTTTTTAAAAAATTCAATATGGCCCTTGCAGAATCAACCAGTTAATACAAATCTCTTCAAAAACTAGGTAATGTGTTGATTCAAAGATGGCGCTGCAATCAGCTTGAAGATCTTTTCACTGGTACGTACTGTGTAGTCTGATGTTTATGATCATTTACATTGTATATTCATATTGTTGCACTGTGCATACCTGTTTAATAATAATCAGTAAAGATTACACATGTATATGTAAGATAACATGTTATTTAGGTAATGAACCAGATTTTACCAAAGCTAGGTGGTTTCTAAATGTAAACAACCTGATAACAGACAAAGTCTATCCAAATTATGAATCATGCTTTTACTTACAGAGGTTGGCATGATAGCAGATTAATCGTATATCCATAGCTTGAGTAAGCTTTGACTGTTAGCAAGTGAAGTATATATATATTATATTTCTTTAAATAAAGACAAAAATTATACACATTTTTGTTTGTTTTTTGTTGCTGTTAGCGATTAACATTTTAAGTTAAACAAACATGATAGAAATCAATAGTATTCCAATTGATTAAAGATTAAAAAGTTTTCTTTTTTAAAATATTCTTTCTGAATTTTTTTTTTTTTTTCAAATTTAATATGTGAAATATTAAAAAATAATAAATACACGAAATTATAAATGTCTGATATTTTAAAAGGGGGTGTGTGTGTGTGTGTGTGTGTGAAGATCAAACTGAAGTTTTTAATTAAAATAATTGAATTGTTTAGTAATAATAGAGCCATTCTGACTGAGGTGTGAAGCTTCTTTTAATCAGGGCCATAATCATCTGCACGACATTTTCAGTTTAATTATATCATATAGCTCTTGTTACAATTTGAGTTTGAACTTTTTATGATTATGGGCAGTTTCATATTAAAATCTTCTGAAGGAAGTTATCAATAAGAATGGAAAAATAGCTGTTTGGATGATCATATCTTCAGTTAATGTTGAGATTAAAAATATTAATTAAGCCCAACAGGGAAAGGGATTTACAAAAAGAATGAACGCTTTTGGGTTTCAAAGTCTCTTAGTCATTTCTTTTGGAAAGAAGCAATTCTTCATAGAAAGGTAAAATCTTTATGTATTGGAATTGTTGTTGGTATTGGATAACTTTTTCTGTTTTGTTATTAATCCAGTTATGTAGTTTTTCAATCTCAAAAGTCTTTTGCAAGTAACAATAAATTTATTATTGCAACAGAATGCTCCAAGTTCATCCTAATAGATTAAGAGCTCATGTGTCCTTGATTTGGAGCAGTGAGAGAATGTCCGGCTCTGGAGAGTAGGCTGCTCAGATTGATTCCATTTCTACCACTATTGGCATTCAAATTTTTTAGAACTGCTGAATTACTTCATGTATGGGTTCGCATCATTTGAGTGTGCACAGTTTTTGTTTAATGATATCGCCATGCAAATCATCTTTCCTATAAAGTGGGCAATCACAGTTCAGATGTTAATCGATATCCAGAAAAAAATCAATTCTTAGTATTTTTTATAAGTAAAATCTGTAACCTTACCGGGAAAAGCAAATCCGGTTGTGCAGTTTATACATGTAGTCAAAATTTGACGGCTATTATTTTAATGAAACCACATTATTTACTCAAGACTAATCTTACTATTTAATGCTGCATTCATAGATAAATAATCTGAGAATTTATCAAGGGATTGTCCGCTTCACCTACTTACATCTCGATGTTTTTGGTTCTTAAAATTTTTTAAAATCATTATTTATTTATTTTTATTTATCAAAATAGCTGAAATAGTAATGATTTGAAAATGGCTCACTATTTTATTAATGCCTGTGTTGATAGGTTTGAAGGATCTGGCAGAAAATAAATGGTTTTTAGGTTAAAAGGATTGATGGAAGTTATTATCTTAACAACCCATTAAGAATGTGGGAGCAAGGCTTTGGATGTTTGTCTATAAAAGAAATGTCATAGCAAGCAGTATCCAGTCTTCAAAAATTGTGGAAGATAAATTTTTTTTTTATCATTACAAACGGTGCATAGAGGGACATTAGCTTTTAGGCAGTCTTAAAGAGTTCTTAATAAAGAGCATGTTAACAGAAGTAAAAGAAGCACTAAAAATATTACCAGCCTATAATTGAAGATCTTTTGGTACATAATAAAATATTGTAGTCTTTTTCTAAGATTCATAAAGTAATTATTTTTTTACAGAAGACATTTTGAGATAGAATTATACAACTAACCAAATGAAGATTTGTTTTTTTTTATAATTATTCTGTTACTTTTATATCACCATGGTATTATTATTTTTCTTATTCAGATTGGGAGAACAAATAATAGATTAGTTGTATTTTTACTTTCTTGCTAATCTTGGTGATATCACATCCTATATCTTTGCAAGAAGGTGCACGTGTGCTTTGCATTTGGAATGTCTTTTATTTTTTTAACAAAACCACTCTTTCATAACATTTCTTAACTTAGTATAACTATTTAATCTCATCTGCTTCTGTACATAAACAATTTGTCGATTATTTATATTTTCTTCTGCCATATATTTAATCACTCATTTGCCATATTGTTTTCTTATTGCTGTTCGCTTTTGCATTGCCACATGACAACGGCCACAAGTTGGGCTCTTAGTTTTGATTTTTAATAAGAAAGCCAATTTTATAGCTCATTAAAACGACCAAACCAAACAATATTCATGATTAAAGTTAAGTAAACATTCTTGATAAGACCGTGGAGGAGTGAGAAAGATGCCAACTTTCTATTGGCTATATTTTTTAATGAATGTCTTATTTGTGACTAAACGTAAGTCTTAAGATTCTTCCTGTAGATAACTAATGGGCTTGTTTTTGATTATGTGGCAAGGTGCTAGAATATAATCTATTTTAATCTAAACAAATATAAATATAATAATATTCTACATTGTCAAGTGCATAATGTAATGTTTAAGTTTTGTGTAATCAGTCAACAAGACCGAAAGACCAAGCAGAGACTCTCAACCAGTGGGCACGAAGTTATCCTTATGTCACCTGGTTTAAATCCCTACCTAGACTTCCTAATCTCAACCACCTAATTAACATCCTTGACATCACATAGCCTCCCTTCTTCTTATAGCTCAACATAACTCAAGGTTCGAACACAGACTCTCACTCTCAGGGTTCTTCATAACATATCATTACTCTGCCATGTTTTTTTGAAACAATCTTTAAAGAAATATTTCCACAATTTTTAACATATTCCTTAATTTTGTTCTTGTTTTTTATAATTGTATATATTGTTGATTGGTTTAAATTACATGAACATGTGATTGAAGCAAAAGATTCACCATTTTCAGAACAACTAATTTATATCTATTTTTGTCTCAACTGTTTAGGATTTATGAGACCTTGATTTTTTTTTGGTTGTATCAACACTACTGTTTTTTTGTTTCTCATTCATGTTTTTAATTAATAAGAATGAAAAAAAAATTCACTGAAACAGAAATATATACAGTTTACTTGTAACATAATCATGCACAAACTACTTTTAAAAACATGATGATTCTCTTCAAGACAGTCTGTGTCATGCTAAAAATAAAAGTAATTAATGTCAGAGAAATGGGAAGATTTACTGTATTTTATAGAAGTTCTTATTGTTCTCTAAAATATACTTGTAATTATTTTCTAAATTCCAAAGTTTATCTTTTTTTAGCAAAAATTCAATTACGAATGTATGAAAATAGTTTTTTTTATCAAGTACTGTAAATTTGTAGCATTAATTACTAAAAGGAATTTTTTAATTATTAAAGCACTAAAATACTGTACAATTTTGAATACCTATTTCTTTCTACAGTATATAGAACTAATTATCCATGAAAGTATGTGCATAGATAAAAATCTAAAGTCCAAAAGCGATTACGTAATAGCGAAATGTTTACAACTTGAGTATTCGTAACTAGGGGACTGCCTGTATATACAAACTATAGATAGTAAAATTAATGCGTATTTAAATTTTCAGCAAAGTGTAGTTTTATACAGGATGTCTCAGTGAAAAGATTTATGGTTAGACTTTAAATCATATTAAATGTTTCAAAAGTAGGTTTTGTCATTTCAAAACAAAATTTAATGTTAAGGTGTTATTGTTCTCTTGTGGACTAAGGTGTGAAACATAATGCCATGCTTCATGTTGTAACTTGAGTTTCAGACATCTAGTATCACCAATTACACATTATAGTTGGTGCTGCAGATAACTTGGAGAGAGAACCAGAACAAGTAATAATTGGGTGAGAAGCTTTAATGTCGAAATCCAAAAAATTCACAAACCATAAGGGATTTTGGATTAATAGTAATCCACCTAAATCCTTAATTAATGAATAACAGTCTTTAAACAAGCACAGGATATTTTCATTCAGAATGAGTACAATTTAATTTTTTAATTTTCATCAGTGGTTACATGTAAATTTTAATTATCTCTACTGAAAGAATTCAGTTTAATAATAAAAGGTCTAGCTATTCGTTAATTTAAATTTCAAATCACGTGAGCAGAAATATGTAACATATTTTCATATTTTTATTTTTAAAAAGTATTTAATAAACAAAATGTATGTAAATACCTTCATACTTAATTTACATAACATTACCAATTAATATAAATAAGATTCAAAGCTATTCTAATTTGCAGTTAGTGATGTTGGAACTGTGACATAGCTGATAAAAAGGGGGTGCTTTTGAAACCAATCTTGCGAGCTCTGTATTTATATAGTTCACAGTTCAGAATTTGCTTATGATATAATATTTTATATTTTAGTTAAGTAATGAGTTAATAGAGGGCGTGTGAATTTTCGTAATCGTAAATAGTATTTAATTGGGTTATGAATAAAGGTTAGGCAACAAGATGGGTAAGAAAGGTAATGCAATATGCAGAAGATATAAATAAAGACTTTATGTCAGTATACTTATACAAAAGGTGGCATGATTGTATTAGGAGAATTATTTTGAGTATTATAGTGTTAAGGAGGGTGATAGAATAATAGATGCATTAATAAAGAATAGGGAGATGGAGAACTAATATGGAGAGTAAAAAGAGTTCAAATATTTATAGAAGGAAACAGAATGTTGGGTGCAAGTTAATTTATGAAAATAGCAAGGAAAGTAGTTTACTGTTTAAGGCTCGAACAAGAGAATATCCATATAAATGGAAAAATATGGATGATTTAGTCTGCAAGTTGTGTAAGGAAGGCATAGAAAATATTAGGCATCTATTAATTGAATGTAAATGCCTGAAAGCAAAAAGGGTACAAATAATGAAGTTGTGGAAGAATAAATATAAACAAAGTGATTATACAGAAAGTAGTTTATTGGTTTTTATGCTGGGTTTGGGAAAAGGCAAAGGGATTTAGATATAAAGGCCATAGAGTTGGCAAAGATTATGTTGTGAAAATGGGATGGAGCAGGCTAGAGAAGAATATGGCAAAACTTAGGGCAAAGAATGGAAAGTCAAAGTGGCTAACAGGTTTCTCTGGGCATAGTTGCTGAGAGATTCCTGACCGTATAAGAAGTCACAGTGCTTATCATCACATCACACTACTTCTTCATGTATAGTAAAATTTATTGTATATATATATATTTTTCAGGTTTCAACCATCAAGTAATTCCGATCCCTCAGCTAATGCTACTGTAATGATTATTGGTTCTTACAATGTGTTCGAAGTCGGTAGTTGTATCCTTTTCTAAATCCAACTGGTATTCATTTAATTAAAAAAATTATATATTTGATTATTTTTTAATAATAGTTTATATTTTTTGCATTACAACTTTTTTTTACATATATGTAAATTGTTCTTTTTATAATTTCCTTTTTATGATTTTTATAATTTTACAGAATATAGATTCAATAAAACCTTTAATTGAAAGTCATGGGCTTGGGGGTGTGTGTGTATAGAATTAGGTAGTAATTGGAAGTATTTAAAACTTTTTTTTAAATCTAAAGAAACTGAATATAGTCTTGCCAATTCCCCCCCCCCCCCAATAATAGTTCATTCTGTTTGTATGTACACAATTTTGAATTTTTTTAACAATGAAAAAAAATATCAGTTTCCATTTAGAACTCGAATTCATATTTTTACGCTTCCCAAGAAAACTCTTTAGCAACGGAGCCAATGGAACATTTGTAATATAAAATTTTGTTAATATTGATTTAATTCATACTTAATTAATTAATTAAAAAGCCAATATTTGAATATTTTTATATAGTAATGCTCACATGATATTTAAAATTTAGAATTCATTTGTTAGAGGGTATATTTTTTATTTTCATATTTTATTATTAAATTATAATTTTTGTCAGATTTTTTTTGTAGTTTTAAGTATTTGTTAAAATATTATGTAAATATAACTAAAAAGTAAAAAAATATATAAAAAAAATTATTTTTTAAATAATGTTTTTATGGAAATAGCCACTTAAAAAGTAGAAAAATAACAAAGTAATCCGCTTCTTGATTAATTTGCCATTCTTGGAAAATATCAGAGATCTTAAGAATCTAGACTTGTTATAAAACAATTGGAAATTGCAGTCTAGATTCTTATAATCTCTGATATTTTCCAAGAATGGCAAATTAACTGAGAAGTGGATTATTTCGTTATTTTTCTACTTTTTAGTCGGTTATTTACATAAAAGTATTATTTAAAAATTTTTTTTTTTACATATTTTATATAAATTCATTATTATTGTATTCATATATTTATATTTACATTATATGATACAACTAATTATAGTATATTTTAATTATTATTATCAAAGATTTAAATTATATTGAGATAATATGTTATATATATGCATATGTTAAAATGTAATAATTAAAAAATATGGTGTTCATATATAAAAAGTTAAATATTTTGTAATATGAGGTATATCATACAATATATAAACATATTCAATTAATATATAGTTTAGTAATAACTCAATGTATATTTAAGTCTTTGAAGAAGATTGTTGAAAGATCAAAACACTGTCATAACTTAGTAAAATTCAAACCTCACAAAAATTGGGTATAAAAATGATATAGTTTAATTAATGTTACCTAAAATACAAAGTTAACAGAAAGGAAAATATAATGTAAATAGTAAAATCAGATATTTAACTTCTTCATGCAGTTCATCATCATCATCATCAATCATCAATCTACTGCAGGAACGTTTCCAAGCTCAATCCATCTTTTCCAATCTCTAGCTCTCTTCTCCACATCACTCCTGCACACTTTTTTTATTTCATCCATTCATCTCACATGTGGATTATTTTTGGGTCTTTTACAATCTCTTGGAATGCATTTTAATAAATCTACTTCAAAATTTGATTATTTCATGTTCTAAAATTTTAATCACAGCAGAAATCTATAAAGGTGACTCATTGTTTTTTTTTTGTATTTTTAATACTTGGTTGTGATTCATTGAGCTACAAATATTTTAAATCCAGCTTGTTTTTTGAGTCTATGTTATATATATACATATTTTGTGTTGAAATGAATATTTCAAGGGCAAAAGAGGTTTTATGAATCATGTTTTCAGGAGTAACCATATTTAATTGAATAAAATTAAAGTACATTTAAATTAATTTCTAAAATAAAAAAAAAGCCTCAACAGGTAAATTTTTGTAAAAAATTATATGTATCGTAACAAGTTTGAACCTCGAGCCTATCTGTCAAAGATTGGTGATGAGAATACTGATTAATCTTATCAGTTTCTAAGCCTATAATATTAGCTGGTCAATAATAATACTTTCTGCACATCATAGTTCATTCGTGTAGATATTCTACAATTTGCATGTCAATCTAACTATATATGAAGAAAATATACTCTAAAAGACCTGAGTTCTTTGAACATTTTTTTTTTGTTTCTGTTGGGATTGCATCATTAATCAAAACCCATTATGGCACCACCGAGAATCCAGATTCAAACATTCATTCATAATATGGTAATCCCAACAACACCAAGCAATGGCTCAAGACCAAGAAATTCAACCACCATATTGCGCTATTTAATTACTTAATTAAAATCATCTTATTGAATTGATGAAATGCAGTAATGAGAATTAAATTAAAGGCCTAAATTTTAAACTCTGCAATAATTTATTCCAGGCAATAATAACGATATAAATGCGCCAACATATCTCCCCTCACATAATGAACTCTCGCCAACGTAGAGAGTTTGACTATCAGTAAGTCATAAAAAAAAATAATTTTCTACAATGTAATGGTTTTAATTACTTCCATTACCCTCTTTATTTATTATTGTTAACCATAAAATTACTTTAATCTCTGCTCCTGTCCCCCGTATTCCTGATCGATGTTTTAATTATAACATATCTAAAAACATTCCATAAAAATGTATATAGTATTCTAATACACAGACAAATATCTTTATTTTAGAATAAAATAAATTAGCATTAGATATAATAAACCAATAATGAAATAAATGTTAGTTCACGAACAATATATTAAAACTTTGTCACATGTTCTGTGGTAGTGTAAGCTTATGTCCGATTCAGTAGTAACTTTCCAATTTTCAGAATAGTTCTGAGTTGTTTAAACATGTTAAGTATATATTTTATCATTAATGCTTCTGATTTCAGTTTGTCAAGCAGATGGTTAAATTTATTATTGTTAGTTATTTCAAGCTAGCATTCAATTATACAATCGTGCTTTATGTCAAGATAGTCAGCGTCAATATGTTTCTTTTTTCACAATCTATCAACAGGTAGAAATTTTTAGCGAATTAGTTACTGTTATTCCAATCTCTGGACAAGGCAAACATATTCTTCAAATGATCGTGGGCATCATTTTTACTTCTGGGCTAAGGCTGTATTTTTTTAGACTAGGGCTGCATTCTTCAGCCTTACCTCTTCTAAGGAGTTACATGCTAGGGTAGAGAGGAACACCTACCGGAGGAAGTTTAGTCACTTGTACTAAAGCATAAACCATAAGCATATTTGGCCATTTTATAAATTTTTAATAATACTATGAGCATTTTGCTTTCACTAAATATATCTTGCCATATTGGAATTCACTATGGAATTTAATGATAACTTCTATTTTTCAGTAAATCTGTTCACTCTACTAGTAGATACGGTCAATTATTACAGCACCATTTTATTGCTAATTGTCATCACATTCAAAAAAACATGTTATCTTAACCAGCTGTGTTGCTGCAAAATCATCTTATTACCGTAGATCAATGTTTAATTACGCGTTTCTCGATCATCAACAATTTTTTTTTTTTAAAAAAGAATTAAAATCAAGAAACACAGAGACAAAATAAAATGGAGAGAAAAATATTGCCTTATTTACAAATATCAATTAGTTTTGACACAAACCGTTTTAATTTTTATTTTAATACTTAATAACCATTTGTTTAGTTTTTAATTTTAACAATTCTGATTGATTTTTTTTTACCATGAGAAATATTTTGGTCCATTTTATTTTCTATTTATTACAATTATGAATTATTTTTATTAACTTTTTTTTTTTTAAAAGAGACATAAAATATTTAAAAAGAGAGCACGTAGTGGCACATTCGATCGCTGCCTTCAGAATTCAGTAAATTTTCACTCTCCCACCGTTATACATTATAATAATGATTATAATAATTGTTATAATGATTTTATTTTTATATTTGTAGCTATTACAAAGGGCTACAATGTATAAAAAAAAGTTTCATAAAGTTAATCTGATATTTCTGTTGTTCTGATAAAAATTCACAACCATCCATTTTGCGTAGCATTAGCCTTTTTCACTGTATAGTGAGAATGAAGGATCTAAATTTCTGCATGATGGTCATGGTGCAGTTGGGGTGAGAAATGCATTGATGAAAACCAAAAAAATTGGAGATATGTGCAAAAATTAATATTTGCCGAAAAGAGCTTTTATGTGTATGATGATTATTATTATATATATACTACTGCTATATAAAAATATATCATATAACATTAAGCATCACATGATCACTATCTCTTATACTAGCACATAATTGTTTATAAACAAAGCCAAACTTTCCACACAGTATTGCCACCCTGTGCCAACCAGAGTAATCAATGAATGCCAGAAGGCTATGTGCATAAAATCCCTATCTAATGCCTACTCATCCAATATCCCCAGACTAGTTTCTGGCTTGTGGCCATCGTCAGTGAGCAGCTTTGGATCTGAGAGCACAAGATCTAGATGCAGTGCTCTCAGATCCAAAGCTCCTCACTGACGATGGCCACAAGCCAGAAACTAGTCTGGGGATATTGGATGAGTAGGCATTAGATAGGGATTTTATGCACAAGCCTTCTGGCATTCATTGATTACTCTGGTTGGCACAGGGTGGCAATACTGTATGGAGAGTTTTGCTTTGTTTGATATATCATATGATTTATTTAAGTATATATAAAAATAGCATAGTGGATTAAACTTCTTTCCATTTTTGATGGTATATATAAGAGCAATGATTGTTTACCTTCTGCGAGGTGTTAAAAACAAATGCATGTGAATTGTGTGATATTGAGTTATCCACATGGACATGGAGATCTGGTGTTTGATATCTTTAGCTCACCTGAGGAGTGAAAGTTTTTTGTAAATAATTTGCTCTTTTACAAATATTAAAAATGGATAAGAGCTATCCCTTACCATGCATGAGGATGATATGATGGAAAGATATTGAGCTGCCCACATGGGTGGGTAGATTCAGGTATTTTATACCTTTAGCTTACCTGAAGAATGAAAATGGTTCATGAAATGCATCTGAGTTACCATGTTGGTGGATGATTGTGATATGGAGGAGTTGACAGGGACACTTGTAAAAACATTTGCAGAATATGGGGGATAAACTCAATGGTAATATTTGTGACCATTTGTATTATCAATGCTTAAATTCTCAATAGAATAGAATCCTATTTGAACATCCTCTGGAGGAATATTAGCTATTTCGTATGAAGAAAGCCTCACATTTTCCAAGAGATGTCAGTGAAAGATATTGACCTTTTATTTATCATTCACTAGTTAGCCTGAGGTTTAGTAATAACCAAGATGTAATTGGAAAGGCCACAGTAGATGTGTAATATTCTCATGGTAGTGAAATCAATATTTGACTTGCATGAATCAGAATGATATCACGATGGAAAAAGGAAATAGTATTTTTGCTAAGGTCTGAACTTGATCTCTCAAACCTTTAGCTTCCACCGAGAATATTAAATTCTATCAATAGTGATTTAGGGTATGGTCGCCTAAATTTATGGCAGTTCCATTATCATTATGCTTTGCTCTTTGGAACAGACAGCCCAGTTGACAATCTTTTAATCGTTAATGCTATAAGTCCGTCGGTGGTGTGGAAAAGTGTAACCAACAGTATGCCATATTTTTTATAATCTCTATCCAGTTTTTATTTTTGTGGTACACCATTGCATCCATGCTATTAGCTTCACTTCCAAAAACTGATTGCCAAATGGCAGAGCAATCATAAATGATATTCATACGAAGCTCGCAATATATTGTTTTGATTGCTGTTGGAGTGGTCACATGTATGTTGGTATTTATTATATTTTCTTGCAGTACGGATTTTTTTAGTTTATCGATTTCTCTCAGTAAATGTTGATTTCCATTTATATTTTGCTGTGGTAGATTTTGTCCCTTCACCCTTTAACGTATACTTTAATTACTCTCTGTGGCTGTCAAAATAAAAATACTAACAGTTTCGTATATTTGAACACTGATATGAATCAAGCATTAAAATTTGACTACTTTTTATGTTGCTTAGTTCCAATGATTTTTTTTTTCTTCAAAGACTTATGAAACTAAGATCAATTTCATAGTCAGTTATCGCTTATTACAAATTAGTGTATCATGTTTCCAAAAAAAGAAAAAATGTAATGTTAGTTTACAACATGAGGGCAAAATTATAGAATAGGCCAAAGTTATTGTAATAGTTAAATTTCATTTACAATTTATACATATAATTATATATCTATAAAATTTAAAGGTCAAACAAATCAAGTAAATTGATAATCAACAGAGGCAAAAACTCTCCATACAGTAGTATTAATAAAAATAATTGAATAATTTATTGTTCAGAAGCTCATAAAGAATCCAAGTGACAATAGTGTTGGAGTGGAATCATGTTTCATCGATCTTGAGATCCAAAGTCTGTTATTCGACGTCTACAGAAAATCATGCAGGGATCAAGTAAATTAACAATCAATTTTAAAACAAATGCTCAAACTGTCTTTTTTTTTTTGAAAGAAAGAAATCAAGGAAAAATTTTATTGTGGTCAAATTATCTTTTGGCTCACCAATATAGTATTAACACAAGTGTTTCCCATAATTTATTTTAATTCTGATAGTGCTTGGATATGTGTGGTGTGTGTATTGTGTATACATATTATGTGTTGTATATTACTTCTTTAATTCCATTGCCAGATAGTGAAGCTTTGCGAATCGGAGATAATAATATTCTGGAACAAAAAGGTATTAATTAGCTTATATATTTATATAAATTTACATTTCATCATTTTTTCCCATTATTACTTACTTAGATTATTAATGTCCAAAGTTTGTACTATTTTATGTTAATATTTGTTAAATTTTGTATTGATTGTTTTAACAGCATCCTTCAGTGGGACCACATCTCAACAGGAGGCTGTCTTTATGATAAATTTTTATTAATTGTTCTTTTCATAATTTTCCAATCTTTTGAAGGCATTTACCTTCTTCTGCCACTTTTACTATTCTTTCTAACTTCTCTTTTACATTATAATCTGCATGACACCACTGCAGTCAACTCTTATAATTATTTTTTTTTACAAAAATGTATTTGTTATGTTGTTGTGTTTTTTATTTCCTCCTCGTAACAAAATCTGGTGTTTTTCTATTGCTTATTTTTTGTGTGCATGTATAATTTTTTTTTTTTTTTAGTCCTACTATTTTATACATTTTATTTAATCCATTTACCTACTTCCATCTTCTACATTTTTTGTCAGTTATTATTAGTTACATTTAACATATTTTTATTTTATCAGCATCAGTTATTTGCAAAAACTTCTTTCACATCTCAAAAAAGAATTTCTCTGTTAATTTTGTTTAATTTTCTTTTTGTAATTGTGTGTCCGTTGAAACTCCTGAAGGTTTGTTTTTACAAAAATTATTTAAATCGGTAAAATTGTTAAAAATGAAATGAAGTCTCATCTGATTGATTTAAATTTGAAAAATGTTCTGCTTAATTTCAACCATCAAAACTATGGTCAAAACAAAATGAATGCCGATATGCTATTAAATAAATTAATTAATAGCTGTGTGTGTAATGTAAATTATACACGCACATATATTTATGTATCATACAGAGTGGAACAATTTATTGATATTAGTAATATTTAGCTGATATTCCAGTACATGTTCAGTGGCACATTAGTCTTTCTTTGACTGATAATGTTACTGGACTTGACAATAAACCAGGCTTATTTTATTTTCCTCTTCCTACCATTCTGTTTTCTCCAATCATGAGAAAAATACTGGACATGAATTTTACCCTTAAATAATTAATACTATCTTCAACGAATTAATGATATGATGAGGAAGATAAAAGAGGTCTGGTTTATTGCCAAAGTCTAATAACGTCAATAAAAAAAACACCAGTGTCCTACTGATTTTACGCACTGGAACTAATCAGTTTAATTATGTCGTCTGAGTTTGGTACATAGTACTGAAAGCATGCTCGGCTAAATATTACTAATATCATTGAATTGTTCCCCTCTGTATGACACATAAATATACATGCATGTATAATTTATATCCTATTAAAGTAAATAAAATTGGACATAGCTTGAAAACATTTTTGCAGATTATAGCTTTATTGCCACGTAGTTTGAATCATTCCAAACATTTCAATAGCTTGTTGTTCCTTTGTGGGTTACGATACAAAACACATTGTCATATTTCATAATGTTAATCTGTGATCCAGACATATTAATGCCTTAAAAAATTTTGTGGTGAATAGCTAAACTATTATGTAATGCATGCATTGATTTAGAAATGATATTACAGACAGCTTGAACAGAACCAGTCAGCTTTTCGCTGGAACATATTTCTGTTGACAATAAGAGGCTATGGTATTTTAATTTTTTTTTTTTATGGGGACCATGAGCATTTACAATTATATTTTATTGCATTTTCTACAATTATTCAATTGTGAAAAGGTAATTTCACATTTAATGAATGATATGAACTTCTTAAGACTATATTTATGTTTACAATTATTATGTATCTTATAGATCAAATTTCTTGATTCTTGCTTCTTTTTGAATTTAAATCTTTATTGCCAATTTGCTCTGACAACTACATTATACATCTTTCTAAATATAGACTCATTGTTAATAATTATCTTCCAAAACAGATTAATATACTACCTTCTTAACTCATTCTATTTCCTACTCTGTTTTTTTTAAGTACTTATAAATACTTTTCATCCTAAAATCATGTATCTGCTTCTGTCTCTCATTTACTTTTCAGAGTCCCCAATATATTAATTCATTATTCTCTTACCTTAAGTGTATGTCAGTCTATTTCCTTTTACTCCTTGTATTTGATAAATAAATAATTTTTTTTTGTTTATTATTTTGAATAACTCCACATAAATAACTTATACCTTTCATTTTCGTGTAAATTTTCATTTTATTTTCTTTTAAAATTTTTTGCATGACAAACTTCATCAGATCATGGTTCAAATGGTAAGGCTAATTTTTCGTATTTGTGGATGGTCTTCAGTTTGAATAAAATTTGTGGTAAAATAAAATTTATTTTTTACATAGTGATTATTGAACATTACTTTCCAAATAATTAATTTAATCAGTGTATTTTAAAAAGAACAAATTTATCATCTGAATTTTTAAAAAGCTTGCAATTTTACTTTATTGGGAAACTCGCCAAAAACAAATTTTTTTACTTTCTAATGCATAATTTTCGCTACATCAAAAAAACATAATTTTAAAATTATATATATTAATTTTTACAATTATGTAATATATTTGGAAGTAAAGCAATTTTCACATGTGAACCATTTTAATATAAAGGGAAGCGCAGTCGAAGATTTTAAAGAACAAGTGAATTCGCATGTTCTTTAAGCTTATCTCTATATAAGCCAGCCTTTGTTTACCATGTGTTATTCAGGACTTGAGTCTATTATGCACCTGATTTTTTAAACAATATTCAAATTTTACAAGTGTAATTTAAATATTACAGGAGAGATTACTAATTTTTAACCACTTGCAATTAATGTATAATGATTTAGAATCTACATATATGGATAAATATTTTTACACAGCATAATATTTATTGTAATATATTTGGAAGTAAATCAATCTTTGCTTGCGGGTGAATGTAAGTCACTTTATATTAAAACAGTGCTTGTGTGAAGATTGATTTACTTCCGAATATATTACAATAAATATTGTGCTGTATAAAAATAAAAATATTTATCGATGTGTTTAGATTCTAAATTATTATACATGATACAAGTGGTTAAAAATGAGATAAATTCTCTCTCCTGTAATGTTTGAAATATGTTTGTATAATTTGAATATCATTTAAAAATTCAGGCATATAATAAACTCAAGCCTTGAATAATGCATGGTAAGCAAAGTTTGAGTTGCATAGAGATAAGCTTGAAGGACAAGGGAATTTACTTGCTCTTTGAAATCTTTGCTTACAGGCGAGTGTGATTTAATTTATATTAAAACAGCGCATGTGTGTAGATTGATTTACCTCCAAATATATTATAATAAATACTGTGTTGTATAAAAATATTTATCAGTGAATTATATTACTTATCAAATTATTAAAAATATGTTTAAGTAATTTTACCCAAAATTCTCAAGCTGGCACTTGAGTTTTAGAGGTCTTTAAATTTTTAATTACTCCTGGCATCTATGGGCAAAAATATAGACTCACTAACGTTAAGAGAGAACTGCTTAATGCAAAATTGTGCTAAAAGTTTTTAATTATCAGTTGATGTAATGTCAAGTATTAGATGAGTTTTGCTGAAGCCAAAGTACCAATCTGTGCTATCATAATCCAATCAAACAAAGGCTAAGATAAAGTGACACCCTAAACAAAACAAAGCCTTTTCTAAAGTCTCATTTCATTTACCCAGAAATACATTAATGATAAAATGTATGATAGGGATTCACTATGTGAAGAGAATTTATTCCAGTTTAATTTTTTTGTCCTTTCTAAAATGTAATTCAATTTCATTTCTTGTCAATTTGCATTTGGTCTTACAGCTGCCTTAGTTGTGCTTAGTTTCACTTCAAACATCTATCTTTTGCTTTCTTTTATTTAACAGATATTTTGTGCATAAATTACTTTTTTCTAATTTTTATTTTTCCTTTCTTTTATATAATATACATTTTTTATACAAAATATATTTTCTTGATTTTGTTTATACATTTGTCCATAAATTCAAAATTAATGCAGACATTTCTTATGGATTTGCATTTCTGCTTATATTTTATCAATGTTTTTTTGTTGTAAATAAATTATTTTAATTGCAAAATATATTATTTTCTTGATTTTATTTAATATATTCTTATAATTAATAAGTTCACGAATAAATGTGGGAATTTTTTTATTTTATTTAATGTTTATTTTTTCATTTATGGAGTTTCTTTAAGCAGGTATACACACACCCTATATTATCATCCATTATCTCTTTACATGTTTATAATTTTCTTCTGCGTAAAAAGTTGATTAAATCTTGTAAATGTTTGGTGATTCACGTAAAAGTTTTCTATTAAATAAATATTTGTTCTTCCTATTTATATATTTATTTTTCAAAAATTAAATACTGTCTAATGTTATACTAGTAATTCATAAATAAAATAGAAATTCATATAACATTACAATACTAGCCAAACCAAAAAACAACAAAACTTTGCTAAAATTCTTTCACAACCATGGTTTCATCTATGAAAAGGTTTTTATTAATAGATTAAACCATGGTTTTATATAAGGGATTTGAACTCAGACTTTCATACGACCCTCAGCTATCCACACTATCTTATACTGCTGACACCCTTGATCACCCACATGTCAAAAGGATAAATAATCACCAATTTCAATTTCCTTTTTATTTCTTTTTCAAGGCCCATTAAATATATTAACTCCCCTATCTACTATATTTCTAAATGCAAATTTTTCCCTCATGGAATATTGATTAATGGTGTTTAAGAACTGGGTGTGATAAAGGGATTTATTTTAAAATAGGTATTTGGGTCTTATTGATGCTCTAATACATGCATGATCCTTTTTTTTTTGCCCGGATAGTTCAGGTGGCAGAATGTTAAACTTTTACCCCCAAAGGTTTAAATAAGTGATAGAGTCAAGATCTAGAGATTTGGTTAGTTTCTCCCGTAAAATAATCTCGCTTTTCTGATTTGAATGGAACTACGAAATCAGCCAGTTCTTCTGGTATGCGAATGTCATTTGGCTTGTTGAGAAACTGACCTTATGAGTTTTGGATTCACAACTGGGAATTATAAAAGAAAATTCTCAGTTTCGTTGGTTGAATGGAAGATTGTACTTTCACTGCAGTGTTTAAATCTCATATGATTTTTTGAACTTTTCATCATGCATTTAGTTTTTTACTTAGAAGAAATTTAATGTCCACTTTTTCCTAAACCATAGATTACATAAATAAAAACCAAATGGTTTATTGCTCGGGAATTCATAAGAAATTAGAGCGTTGAAAGTGACAGAGCAGCGCCATGATCTTTGAACCTTGACCTTCAGAGTCCACTACTCCATGACTGCATTAAATGACGCAAAATACCTTACAGTTATCAGCCAAATCTCTCAAACTTTTTTTCCTCAAAAACTTTTAATAATTCACTCAATATCTTTTGTGCTTTGTTACTTTTTGTTTTAAGTTTGACAAGTTCTTCCATCGTTATTACACAATCAATTTTTATTAACTTGTCTTTCTGTTCCAGTTAACGTAGACGAAGGTGTTATATGTCTGTTGCCTCATTAGTTGCGAAATATATTATCTTCTTTTTAATATATCCATTATTTTTATAATCATCTTCAATTGTTGGTTTATTTGTGCAATGGCATTTTATTTAATTACATATTAAATGAAACTTATTTATTTTTTGCAACCTTCTATGTTCAGACAGTCTCTTTCTAACTATTTTCTCCTATTTATTTCAAATCTCAATTTACATTTACCTTCGCCATTTATATCATTTCATCACTTTGTTTATTATCTTAGTGACTGATCCAAAGCTTTTTCACTTTCTGAATTCTCTACTATCTTTACTAGATAATTAAAAAAATTTTGAATATTATCTTTTATTTGATCTTATTAATTTGTGTATTATTATTTACCCTTATTTTTTTAACTTATCCATCTTTTATCTGTCATTTTTAAAGTTCTAATCCATATTCTTTTCTCTTTCTCATTCCACCACAACATTTCAATTTCTATTAGTATTATATAACTATTTTTATAATATTTCTATTTGTAGTCGTTTTTTTAAAAATTTCTTTATATATGTTTTTTTTCTTCTTCCTCATTATGGCCACTAGATAGCATTTGTACTTACAGTTTTTTAGAACAAGGAAGTGAAGTTTTAGGGAGTCTGATGTTTAAAGAATATAATTCGGGAAACTTTTAAAGGGGGGTGGGCTTTTAAATTGTAGTATTATCAAAAAGAAGAAGAATGGATGGGATGTGAGAAATAAGCAAAAGATAGTTGTTTTAGATAGTGTAGATGTAGAGAGGCAATGGATCTGTAAGATTAATGGCAAGAAAGTTTTTATAAATGTAATGGAGAAGAAAAAATGAAAAGAATTTATAAAAGAGTAGTTAGGAAAGAAGAAATGGTTAAAATTGGGTATTTGAATATGCAAGGTGGTAGGAGACCAGAAAAGTGGCTGGAATTAAACAAAGCAATTGGAAAATGAAGAGCTTGAGATATTAGCAGTAGTGGAAACACATCTAAGAGAAGAAGAGTCTATTTTGGAAGATTTGGTATGGCAGAGTATAAAATAGAAAAAAAGAAAAAAGGAGTGGTGGTATAGGTGTTATATCGAAAAAGTATTTAAATATTGTTAAATGTTAAGAACATTTGTGGTTTGAAATAAGGTTGGATAGACAAGAATGGATGGTGGCTGTAGTATATATAGCTACTGGAGATAGTCAAACTGTAATGGAGTGGAACAGTAGCATATATGAATGCCTAATTAAGTATTTACAGAGTTTAAAAGAAAAGGGGAAGAGAATAATGGTTATAGGGGATATGAATGGGCATATTGAAGAAATTGATGATGTAGGTAATAAGAATGATCAGTATTTGAAGGAATTTTGTCAAAGAGTGAATTTGAGAATTGGAATTTATCAAATATTTATGAGGGACAATATACATGGTCTAGGAATAATATATTTCACATAATAGGTTATGTATTGGTAGAGAAAGAGGGAATGAATAAAATACAGAAAATGAAGGTGTTTGATAATGAAGAGAGAGTATGTAATAGTGATCATAACTTTATTGTAATAGAAATGGTTAGTAATGTGATGGAAAATAGAAATAAAAGTAGAAACAATAGTGAAAGATGTGGATGGAGAGTGAATGATAAGAATAAGTTGGAAGAATACAAAATACAAGTTGAAGAAGTTATGGAACAGTTGGTTGGGGATGAGTATAATGACTGGTGTGGTGAAATAGAAAAAGGGGCAAATAGGGTTTTAGTTGAGAATATGCCGAAGAATAAAAGTAATAAAAAAATGAGAATTAGTAAAAGTGTAAAAGAGAGGAAAGAAGCATGTAGAGAATATACAGTGTGCTATTAAGAACAAAGAAAGTGAAAAAGACATTAATGCTAAATGGGAAAAATACTTAGAAAAGAAGACTAAAATGATAATTATAGAGAGAGGATGAAGTTGAATAGTAAATTGTTAGAGGATATTAATGAAAGTGGAAGAGATGGTAGTAAAAACTTATGGAATTACATCAAAAGGAGAAATGTAGGGGGGAGAGAGATAGTATTAATAGATGATGAGGGAATAGAGTGCAGCTCTAGAGAAGAATTAGAGAGAATCTTAAAATACATATGTAATGGATATAGAAAAGATGTTAGATGTGAAGGACTTGGTGATAGAAAACATGAAAGCATTTAGTAATAGGAATATTAGATTCACAAAAAATGAATTGAATGAGGCAGGAAAGAGATTGAAAAGTGGAAAGGCAAGAAGTTTAGATGGATGGGCAGCAGAGATGGTAATGAATTTAGGGCAAAGAGAAAAAGTAAAGTTATTCTCATGTTTTAATAAGATGGCACAGAAGAGAGTTTTTCTGGATAGTTGGAGTAATACAAGAATAAGATTATTATTTAAAGGAAAGGGTAAGGATCATAGCAAGTTAAATAATTGTAGACCAATTGCGGTAACATCAGTTTTATATAAAGTTTTCTCATATATGGTAGCTGGAAAAGTTGTAAAATGGATGGAAGAGAATAATGTGAGGGAAATGCAAGGAGGTTTTAGGTCAGATAGACTTATAGGAGGTAGTTTATTTGTAGTTACACAACTTATGGATATGAGTAGGAATTCAGGTAGATCATTATATATGAGTTCTATAGATATAGAGAGGGCATATGATAGAGTAAATAGAAATAGATTATGGGTAAGTGTAGCAAATTTGGGAATGGATGAAGCTTTAGTAAATATTAAAAAATTATATGAAAATAATTACTATATTTATCAATTAGGGGATATAGAATCAGTTAAAGTTAAAAATGAGGTGGGACTAAGGCCAGGATGCCCTATGTCACCTATTTTGTTTTTGTTGTATTTGAGTGAAATGAAGAAAGCAATAGAAAGACTAGGAAGAGGGATAGAAACACCGTTAATAGGTGGCAAGAGAGTATATACTTTGTCGGGTCTTTTTTTATGGATAATATCTTTTTGAGTGCAGAAAGAAGAGAAGATATGGAAATTATGCTGAGGACATGTGCAAGGGTGGGTAAAGAGATGGGGATTAAATTTAGTGAAGAAAAATCAAATATAATGATGGTTAATACTGGGGAAGGAGAAGATGTAGAATTGTTATTGGGGGATATAAAGTTAAGTGTAGTGGATAGATATAGGTATTTGGGAATAATCTTATGTAATCAGGAAAATTGCTTGGATGAATGGGAGAAAAAATTGGTAAATGAAGCAAAGAAAAGAAAGGGGTTGGTAAAGGATCTTAACAGTGTTTTCATATAATAAATATGATATAGGGAGAATTGTATGGAAGGGAGTTGCAGTAGCAGGGTTAACATATGGTAATGATGCATTATGTGTTAGTAAAGGGGTTTTAGATTATTTAGAGAAAGTACAATGTGAAGTAGGAAGACATGCGTTAGATGCAAAGGTGTGAACAGCAAAGGAGGCAATTCAAAGAGAAATGGGATGGTCAAGTTTTTATATGAGAGATGCAAAAAGTAAAATGAAAATGTTTGGTAGGTTGCAGTTTATGGATAGCAAAAGAATAGTCAAAATAGTGTTTAATTGGGTTATGAGTAAAGGGCAGGTAACAAGATGGGTGAGAAAGGTAATGCGGTATGCAAAAGATTTGGATAAAGAATTTATATCAGTATACTTGTATAAAAGGTGTGATGATTGTGTTAGGAGGATTGTTGAGTGTTATAGTGATAAGGAATGGGATAAAAGAATAGATGCATTAATAAAGAATAGGGAGTTGGAGAGTTGGAGAACTAGTATGAAGCGTAAGAAGAGTTTAAATATTGTGCCAGTCAAAATTGTGTATTCATTCAACAAGACCAATAATCCAAGCAAAAGTACCTTGAATCCAACCATGCACAAGATACATATGTCAGACAAGGATGAATCCTAACCTATTTGCCTAAACTATTGCCTCTCTCACTAATGGATAACGTTTGTGATGGCACTAGCAGTGCTCGGTTTTATTCCGTCCCAGCTGGAGGTCATGGTTCACATAGAGACTCAAAATAATAAAGGGTTTATATGAAAAATCAATGATTTAATGGATTCTGACGATTGCAGAACGGTACAGATATGATTTGATCTATTACTAATGGTTTGAACCGTAATAATGATAATTCTTTATGGCAACATTACAAAGAAGTGAATTTAAATCAAAGAAATATTTAAATAAATAGAGTAATTAACCTTAAAGATTTGGAGTGATGACAAACTAAGCTTATTTAAAATAACAATATTATAGGAATTTATTAAGGAATTTAGTACAAAATAAGTTAAGTCTTTGTTTATACAACTTGGTTATTTTCTTTAATTCGTTTTGATGCGGCTTTGACAAACAATGTAAAAGTTTGTTAATTGGTCGGCCAAAAACCAATCAGCAATAAAATATTATTAGCCCTCTTCAAGATATTACCAATAAATCTGTTTTATATATATATATTACAAGACATGAAAGATGGGCATGTAAAACACTATTACATTTAAAATCATTTGTATATAATGAGTGTGGGAAGCAAAATAGTTCTTAAATAAATAATTGACAATTATACAGTCAGATTTAATTAATTACGAAATTTGTTTGTGAAGGACATGCCATCATGGCAGAGAGCATTTCAGGTTTGCTAAATAAAGATATAAAATGATGAAGAAGGCAGTATGCTATTATAGATTACAACAAAAATAAATGAGGTCTGTTATGAACCTCTGGGTGGCTTTACTAAAAGAAATTCCTAGTAAATACAACTAGATGATGAGAAATGCTGGCCCTCCTGCCAAAACATGTCTCTAAATAATCATAAAATATTTTTGATGTGCTGGACTTTCCATACACATCTTAATGGCAATGCCTGAAAAGAATCCCTTGGTATGAACTACGTCTACTTTGAGGGAGTGTGAAAGATTGGACTGGTCATAATTAAATTTCCGAAGGTCCTGAGGAGTAAGTAGCAAAGCAAAATAATAATAAATGAATGGTTGTAGCTATAAATACATAATGCCTTAGACATATATAGATAGATAATGTATCACTAACAAAATTATAACTTAAATCCTGATTAAAATAATCAGTTCCCTGACATGATAGGAAGTCCCCGAAACCTTAGGCCATCAATGAATGAATTATAAATTATATTATAAAAAGAAAGGCAAGAATTAAAACTAAAATATAAATTGTTTTCCACACTTTTATTAATAAGTTATTAAATAGTTTATCAAAGATTACAAAATAAGACTGTCTTTTAATTAACATAGACGGGGCATTGAATATCAAACTCACTTCTGATGAAGTTTGACAAAATAAAGCATAATAAATTATACATCAAATTTTTTACTATTTTGAAATATAAAATTATATATGTATGAAACATATACTAACAAAATGCTATAATAGATTTTGTTTAATTGATTCACTAAAATTCTTTATTCTTTCAGAAATAATTACAGGGCTATTTTAAATTGGAGGTAATAGTAAGATACTTTTAAAATAATTTCAATCATTCAAAATAAATTTATATATGATGTACAAAACTAAACGAGCTTTCTATTAATTAATTTATGAGAAGTAAGTCTCCTGTAATGATTTTGACTGGAAAAGTAAGAGGGAGAGAATTTAAAGTTAATAGCTCGTTGAATTTTGTACTTGGAAATTTCAGTAAGTCAAATATTCTAAATAAACCAAAAATTAATTTAATTTTGCCGCATCAAAATAATATGAGATTTTTAGAAGAATTGATATTTTAAATTTAAGAGGAAAATTAAAAGAGCATTTTAAACCAACCCGTATAAACATCACACAGATATATAAAATAATTAGTGTTGATTTGGAAAACAAGTAAAATAGAATCAATGGCTTGCGGCAAATTGGACGTTACCTCAGAATCAATCGGTAGGCATTCCATGGCTTGAAACAGGCATTTATACAGTCAGATTATTTGCAGGCTTCCTCGACACAGACAGTCTCCGGCTAGATGTTTAAAGCACTGGAAAGGCATGGATGGGCTGGTAGGTCAGTCATTCTTTAATCACGGTGTACTAAATCTAAACTACTCTTTTCAGTGAACTCTTCAAATAATTACTCATCCTTATCAAATTTTCCACTATTTATGTGTTCTGGTCTTTATCTATAGGATTGAATCTACAGTAACAACTGCCAATTGCAATCGCTCTAAGTGTTTCTCTGAGGTTGGTGCCTGCTTTGGAGGGAAATCTATAATTCTGCATGAACATGCCCCAAGAGTTGATTTGCTAATTAAAAAAAACAACAACAAGCATATTAAATTTATCAGTCATTGTATTAATAAAGCCTATTTAATTAAGGTTTAGATTAACAAAAATGTAGATTTTATTCAGAAAAATTTTAGGAGTTTGGTACAATGATTTTCAAACTGATATTTGACATAAAGTTAAATAGAAATTTACAAAATATTTCTTACAAATATTACATTGTTTAAATAATTGATTCTCAAATGTACATTGATTAAAAAATAAATATAAAATGTTACTAACTGATTAATTGAAGAAAAATGAACTTTATTAAAGAATTTGAAATATTTGTAACATTTTAATAGATATCTAGGATTCAATTCAATTTAATAAAATAAACACAATATACATTTTTACAAATATAGAATAAATAAACTAATTATAACACCACCGATATCTTTTAAACCGCCATTGTAGTCTTTAACCCGTAGCTTCGAATGAAGATATTTGTGAGCATGGTTTGATTCCATCTCACGCGCCAATCTTACACGTGGATAAGAATTATCTCATCGAAAACGTAAATAAGGGTTCTGGTATGTATATCTATTTATGGTAGCGCACCGAACCAGCTCAATCTCAGGGTTTGGGGACGATAGTCTAACTAGAGAACAAAGCTAACAATACCTAACTAAGTCTTATATGTCTATTATTATATACGATAGTTTATTTGTTATAAATCCATTAATCTAACCCGGATCTTATCATAAAATTTATTCTATCTACGACTATACCCATTACCAATAAATCCCATTTATACACGCGTATAAATATATCAATATTCAAGCGCACAGCCCATTTATTCTGATACACACATATATAATTCATACACGCATCAAAATAGTGCAATTATACATCAGAGCTGTTTATTTAATGTTGTTATTTTATTTAATTTTAAAAGAGACTTATTATAGCAATTAATATTGAGGTAACACTAGTTTCTTTATTAAGACACATTCACTGAACATATATTTTTGTGCTACGTCAATTTACCTTAGTTCACGCGATCAAAGACAAGTCCGCATTTATAACTCTCCAAGAATACTGGTCTGGTAGATATAACGGATGGCAAACAGTTCCAATAGGGTATATCAAATAGCTTATCCCAAAGGTGGAGTAGGTGATTCACTCGCTTTATGACAGGGTCCAATTTTCAAAGATCTTTCGTCACCATTTTTTCCCCCCATCCCCCCCCCCATCCCCCCCTTTCCAATTTAACTTTCCTTTTTAAACCTTTTTTTTCCCCCCTTTTTTTTTTTTTAAAAAAAAAAAACCCCCTTTTGTCTCTTTTTTTTTTACCCCCTAAATCCCCTTCTCTCAAAATCCCCACCCCCTCAGTTGGGACGCCATTATAACACCACCGATATCTTTTAAACACTTGATGAAACAAAATTTCTTTATTTTAATAACCCAGTTCGTAAGTCCGCCTTCAGGTGAGTTCCACGACAAGTGTCCACTGGGCCGATTAACGAAACTCGCACTATAGAATTACCCCGACATTTTGGGTGGGAAAATATTAATGACTTCTTAAGAAAAAATTACACGTCCACACAATCTAGTTCAAGCCGCGTCTCCTTTTTTCTCTCTCTATATTTCTCCTTTCGAGCACAACAAAAAGTTCTTTTGTTTTTCACTTTTAACTTTGTAAAATTTTCTCTGGGTATCCGTACGCCACTGACCAGTTCTTCCATTGTTCTTCAAAAATACCCACTTGACCAGTTTTCAGACTTCTCGACGCCAGTTATTGACTAAACTGCCTACAGCAATTGATTCATTTCTATTTCTGTCCTCATATGTTCAAGAAATTAATTAACAAAAGAAAAACACGTGTTACCGACAATATTATTAAAACTTTAAAAAAAAACTTAACGGATAAAATATATACGAATAATCAATTACACTTTATACAGCTCTATATATAATTGATTGTAACCATCACCGTTAATACATACGCATATTGTACACTCGCACATACAACTATATTTACATATGCATACACACATAACTTTCACACTCCTTGTAACAGGGTTCGAATGACTATTTACATATATATCTTTTTGCATATAATCGCTCCATATCAACACTCTCAATTAGCACTATTGCCTTATCTCTTGTATTCGAACCCCGTCTGTTACATAATATAAAAAGGTTAGTTTTAATTATAAAATAAGATTAATGAAATATAAAAGATTATAATATTGCTTAAAATATACTACCACCTATTATGATATGGGTCTCAGTTAATAAAGATTGGGTTCAAACCCAGACTAGTGCTGATGATATTGGCACTAGGTAAAGCAGAAATATGTACTATATTTCCAGCTTCAATATGTATAGAAGAAAACGGAACATTGGGTGCGAGTTAATTTATGATAATAGTAAGGAAAATAGTTTATTGTTTAAGGCTTGAGCAGGATCTTTAGCAACAAGAGAATATACATGTAAATGGAAAAATATGGGTGATTTAGTGTGCAAATTGTGTAAGGAAGGTATAGAAAATATTAGGCATCTGTTGATTGAATGTAAATGCTTGAAAGCAGAAAGGGTACAAATAATGAAGTTATGGAAGAATAAATAGGAACAAAGTGATTATACAGAAAGTGAGTTATTGGTTTTTATGCTGGGTTTGAGAAAAGATAAGGGGAATTTAGATATAAAGGCCATAGAGTTGACAAAGATTATGTTGTGGAAATGGGATTGAGCAGATTATGGGAAAGCTTAGGGTGGGAAATGGAAGGGGAAGGTAAAGTGTGTAACAGGTTTCTCTGGGCATAGTTGGTGAGAGATTCCTGACTCCATTTAAGGAGAAGTCACAGTACATCATATCAGAATGGCTAAAGCAATCTATTATTTGCAGAAGGTTCTAAGTCTAATTTTTTAATGCAAATGTAACCAAAAGAATATGTATACATCAACATCTATTCCTAGAAAAAAAAATACCCTTATATCTTATTCATTTTTTTTTCCATCACATCTCATTTACACAATCTCACTAAATATTATAATTTATATTTTAATTTCTATCAATAAATTTTCCATCTTTTATTTTTTATTGCCCTAATAATTAATGTACCTATTATTACCAACTGCTCTTTTAATTTCAGAAGTCATAGACATTCAATCATATTTGAATTAAGGCATCACTTCTATATATGTCACCCTCCGCTAGTATATTTTTTTTAGTTTGTCTAACTTTCACAGGTTTAATGTTCTTTGAATGAAGTTGATTGTATTAAGCTAAACACTCATTTATTAAATTTTTGTAGAAATCGTCCAAACAATTTTTGGTAATACTGTATTTTATTTCGGTTTCTTGTTTATTTTGTTTTTCAACTTTTTAATCATGATTTAAATATTAACAGTAATTATTTTCAGTATTGTGGACATCTTTGCACACATTTATCATGTGATCTGTTTTTGGTAGATTAGCAATGTTCTTTTAAAACAAGAATTTGAAAAGTTTTTTTTTTTTTTTAATTTAGCCCAAGTGGGTCGTCACACTGAGCTGACCAATGGATGTATAATAGGTACAATGTGTACAGTTGTCACTAATGAAGTGATCCCAGAAAACACAGTTATTTTTGGCCAAAACTGTTCTCGTCGTGTGCAAACAGAGCGTCCAGCTGTAAGTTTTTAAGATGTTGTATATTATGTTTTTTTTAAACATAAATTTACATTTAATTTTCCCTGAGTAAATCATTATTTGAACTTAGTTATCCGATCATGTATTACTTCATAATTATTACGGAATATATATTAGTACTCATACAAATAATTTCACGCATTTATAAATATTTTAACAAAAAGTAGATTAATACTTTCAAAAATGAAAGTTATGATAAATTTTATCATAAGGTAGTATATTTATATATGTGTGTGTGTAAAATGAAGGCTTTCTTCTATCAAAATGTGTTAAAATTCATGGAGTATTGAAATATATAACTACAGACATTTTGGCAAAATTACATGCTTTCAACTGAGTAAAGATTTTATTATGTGGTCGTTAAATGGGAAATTGTAAAAAGTTAATTAAGAATTTTGGAAAGAAGTATAACACATAACATTGCAGAATGGAATAGAATAAATTAAAGACAATACTTTTTGTTTAATCAAATAAAAGTAATAAACACAGATTAAGGATTAAACTTGAGAAATTGAGGACTTATCAGTTGGATTGAATTTCATTGTTTTTTTATTTATTTCTGTTAAGAAACTATTCTTTATAGACTGTAGTTAGGCTATTTCTTTATGTTTATTGATACTATTTGGTCTCTTCACAATATCTACGGCTTCTCTAAATATTGGATGCTGAATATTGTCATCTGGATAGAACTTTGGTCTTAAAGAAATTTATGCAGTGGCCAGAGTTTAAAATACAGAAGCAGGAGACAAGGATGAGGAATGATTTTTTTTACTGTGTCAATGGGTTCATCTCTTCTCCTGTTGGTCCCATCATAATTACATTTTATGTTCTTGCATGGCTGTTCCGGAAACATCTCATGAATTATTATTATATATATTACTGTAGTGTGAAAAGTCTATTTCTTATAAATATATACAATGTATATTTTAAACCAAATGCACATGGCACATTTTGCACATTTACGTTATTATATAAATTATTATTAATTAGTAATAATTAATTTATAAATGCTTTCAACTTTTCCCTTAGCTTATATGCTATAATGTTTACATGTTTTATATTTAAGAAGACCATTTTGAGGCTATTTCATGCCTTAAATTCTATTCAATCTTAAGCTTGGTATTTATACGGAAAGGTTATTGTACGTGGAATTCTGCTAATGGGTTTTGCAGTCGGTTGAGGAACTCTGTTTTAAGCCATGAAGCAATTGTCCTATAAGAGCTGATTGGCTGAATATCATAGTGATAAGACTTTGTTACTGATGAATTTATTGGTTGGTGTGTCATTCGCATTAGTGGATATTTACTTTTGCATTGGCTGTTTACATATTCTAAACAGACTTTGCATAGTCTGTTTAGCTATAAAGTAGTGCTATTCGATCTTTATTTTTCGCTAGTTTTTTTTTTTTTGGTGGACAGCCAGATATAGCTATTTTTGGGTGCCTTAACATACATCACTGGGTATTTTATCATAGATCTCTATATTTTAGCATATATTTCCGAAAGTCATTTTCTGGATGCCTTATCATATTTCCCAAATATTTTCTCCTTTTATGGATAGGTAATCATATTGCATTTATGCTTGGATGATATCATTACATATTTTGTTGATTCATGGGTTTTATGATAATTGTATATTAATCTACATCTTAAAAGTCTTCAATCTTTTCAGAATGTTGATGGTCAGATTCCAACTTTTTTTATCATACAACAATTATGAGAAGGCAAGGCATTAAATAATATTCCAAATAAACTTCTTTATTTTAATTGTTGTGTTGCTGTTTTCATCTTTAGTGAACCAGTATTGTTCTGTAAGTATACTACAAATTGTAAAGCGTTCTGTAACAACAAAAAAAAAGAAGTTTGTAAATAGGAAACGTTGTCCAAATCATTTACGATTAAATTTGTTTAGGGAGGGTCTTAATTTTCCTAGGTCACTTTTCTAAGAATAGTCGAATGGCAATTATATCTGCTGTTAAGTTTGATTTCAGACAGAAACAGCATTTATTATTTAATTTCCAAACTAGAGTTAATTTAATTCTCGTATTCACTCTATAACTACATTTAAATGCTTAGTTGCCCAGTATGGTTTAGTGCAACCGTAAAATGACAGATTCTGCAATTTCGGATCCTTGGACCACAGTTTCAGCTATATCCCTTCTGATGCTTGAACTTTTTATGAACATCCTGCGTACTAAATCATTTGACTATTTGGTTATGCTCCATTTAGTCACTTCTGATGCTCGAATTTATAGAAAATCCCGACCAATAAATCATTCAACTATTATTATTAATGCTTCACTACAGTTTATGTATATTATTAACTAAATGATTCTCCGCTGCATGATATTGGAGAGTATTTGGTGGTGGTGCTGCCGTTCTTTGGCTTTTTTCACTCCCGTGCTACCTGTAATGCTATTTTGTCAATTATGCATTTCTTTGATGGTAAAAACTGGAACTAAAGTAGATATTGATTTATTAATTTTTAAAAAAATGACGATATCAATAGAAAATACTACAAATGGTGTACCAATGCCGTTAATTGGTAGAGCAATTGGAGACTACTTGTTCTAGTGTCGTTAGCAAAAATATAATTTACACAGTTTATTTAATAGTAATAGTAACAAGTCAGAAGTCACATGACTTATATATAGCTTGCACTTACTAATATGTAAAGTTAAGTATTTATCATAAATAAAAAAAAAAGCTTGTTTAGAGCTATTAGCACGCTTTTAACTTTACAGTTTATTTAAATGTTTCTGATTATTTTTGCGAAATATTTGTATAGTAATTATTAAAAAAGAAATATTTTAATGATTCCAGTTAAATTTTACTCGAATACATTTTATTTAATGAAACTATAACTAGTAAGTTCTGTCAAGCACTATAGTATGGAACTTTTGCGATATTTTAATAATTATAAATACAATTTTTAAATTTTAGAACAGAATTTCATAGCTTTATAATTACTAATAATAATTTGTAAGGTTTTAGAAGTGAAATTCACTTAACCAAGATTTCATTAGTTTATTTTTTACCGTCTTTGCTGTAATCATCCGTAAAGAAAAAAAATATTGTTCTCATTATATATAACAATTTACTATTTTTTCCCCTCCATATTTGCAAAGTTCAAGTATGATTTTTTGGATGTTTTTCATTTGCGAATTTATATTTCTAATAAATCAAGTACCAAACAGGCAAAATTCTCTATACGTATCACTAGATGGGGATTTTATGCACTAACCTTCTGGCATTCATCGATTACTCTGCTTGGCACAGGGGGGCACTACTGTATGGAGAGTTTTGCCTGTTTTAATAACAGTTAAGAGCAAGCATAAGAAATAGTGATCATTGTGATGTTTATTGGCTTAAAACCAATCCTGCCTAATAGGATAGTGGTGGCTATGGTTATTGAAGAACCAAAGACACCAAAATGTATGTGTACTGAACTGAGTTCAGACCTATATGTTTATATAAGCTGATGAGCTTGGATTGAAAATATTATAGTGTTTTCCAATTTAAGTCTCATAGTTTGTAGTTAAGCAGAGATGAAAGGTGGCTGCTGGAGGATTGCATTAGATCCTAAGATCTAGGTGCAGTGCTCAAGGCTCCTCACTGATGAAGGCAACAAGCCAGAAACTAGTCTGGGGATATTGGATGAGTAGGCACCAGATGCGGATTTTATGCACAAGCCTTCTGGAATCTATTGATTACTCTGGCTTGGACTAATTGGCAATATGTATAGAGAGTTTTGCCTGTTTTAATAACAGTTAAGAGCAAGCATAAGAAATAGTGATCATGTGATGTTTATTAAATTGAGTACAATTTATTGATTCGTAGTATCGAATAAAGATTTTAGTACAAAAATAAAATATCAAACTGCACGTCAAACTGCCAATAGGGGATGATGCAAAAACATTCAAACATGGAAGGTTTAAGAATTAGTTTGAATTACTGTAGTCATTATCGTATAAATCACTTCACGGAACAAGCAAGTTCAAATATGTTATTATGTAGATAATTCACAAGTTAGTTTCCTAAAGAATCAATTTTTAAACGAACTTGTAAATCACACCCATCTTTTTCTTATATTATTGCCAATCTGGCTAAAAAGATTGACATGGAAATAACAAAACATTAGGCGTTATTTACAAGTCATTTGTAAATGAGTGGTTTATATTTTTTGCATTCCATATTTTATAAGCTGTTAAAACCATTGTTTTGTTTTTAAAATGATTATTGCCGTAATTTAATTTCTTAATTCACGTTTTTTTTTTTTTAAGACAAAAATAGTGTTTGATCTAATATTGTAAATTATTTCTACATTTTATATGAGTTGGTCCTCTAATAAATTTGTTTTACTAGTTTGCTTTTTGCATGTATTTGCAAAGTTACGTAAGAATCCTTATGTATTATTTGAATAACTATCAGTTATATTGAATTACATTTATAAAATGCTGTTATAGAGTTTTAAGTCTTAATTAAGGAATTCATTTAGAATCTTAAATATATTATTTTTATATGTATGCTAAATTATTAAGGTATGGGGATATATATATATTGTCTTGTTTTTTTTTTTTTTTTAGCCCCAAACTCTACAACTTGATTTTCTGAGTAAGATTTTGCCAAACTACCATCATTTAAAGAAGACTATGAAGGTACCAGCCAAATGATTTATGGTGTAGCTGGTTTTTATAAATTAATTTTTAAATGTACGCCTATAACTATCGGAAAAATAACTTTTTTCTGAAGAGATAGTTTATTTGCTTCAAAGTGTTGCAGAATTGTACAGGATTCCACTATGATTATGACCTCGTTCACTTTTGCTGGTGTAATGCTATGTTATCTGAATTTGCATTTACTTGATGTGAGATTATCGATTCAGGCGAATGTTACAAGATTAAACATAAAATGGAAATATAAGAATAACGGAAATGTTTGACTTTTTTTTTAATGCAGGTTTATTGTTTCTATTGAAAGATGAATCATCTATTGGATAAAAGTGTATTGAGCGAAAGTTTATCTTGCAAATTTATCGGAACAACTAATTAAAATATATTAAAAAAAATATCTGTTTTAAAATATATTAAAAAAAATATCTGTTCTAAAAAAACCTTTTTTAGAATGATATTTCGCCTATGGTCTTGATTGAATTAAGCTTTGTTCCTCTCAATGCACTTCCCACAATGCTTTATTTAATTTTTTTATAACTGTCTAACAGTTTTCATCAGATCTCATAACAAACTTTCTCTCAAATTGCAAATTAGTTTGTAATTTGAAAGAAGGTTTGCTATAAAATCTGAAGATGGCTGCTAAGTAGTCAAAACTGTTAGGAAATTAATTAAGTATTGCGAGATCTGAAGAAGACTGTCAGGCAGTCAAAACTAACATAAATTTAATAAAATGTGAAAAATGCGCTAGGAAGAATGCGTTTTTTTTTTTAAAGATTGAGTATAAGTAAAAGATGTGTATTCATTTGTGTTATTATTGTCTTTATAATCAACATATATAGTTTTTTTAAAGCAGTTTGCATTTTAGTATGTCCAAATCTATATTTTACCGTGCCCATGTTCATTATTTTTAATCTCAATAAAGATTTTTCAAAATTATTGTATTAGATTAAATTTTTAACACTACTTTGATCTTTCTACGAAAGCGGCAGTTAAGAAAATAAATAAAAAAATCTTAGATTTATCAAGAGAAAGAACTTTTGGATTATTTCCATCATTTTGTGCTTGAGCATCATTTTACTTTTCGATCGACTGCATCCATACAGTTACTTATTTTTTAATGTATCTTTGTGAAATATTTCCAAATTTCATATTATTTCACCATAACAGTTTTTTTCTAACGAATTCCTCATTATTACTTTGCCTATTTGAGTGGGAATGTTAAATAACAGCCTAAAAGAATTAATTAAGGAGGAAATGTCTACACTTTCCCATCATTGAAGCTCTTACAAAGTGGAAAGAAAAGTGGAAAATACTATTGAATGCATTGATGATTAAGAGCTTAAGAAGGGCGGTTAAAAAAGTAGGAATATATTGAAGGTAATGGGGAGATATGTAAAACAGATCAATATAAATAGGTAATTGGAGTCTATGACTGCCATTTGTTATTACGAGAAGAGATTTTGAGAAGCTAATGAATTAAAGAATTATCTTTTAATAGCAGATAATTTATTTTATATCACCAACATGAGATGACTAACTTACAAATTGCTATTCATTAGCAAATTCCTCTTCTCTCTATGGCTATGACATCTAGTGTAAGCTTTAGTAATTAATGTATGCCAGATGATAAGTTAGAAGTATTTACTAAGCACTACCTACTGGCATGTACTGATTACTAAAGCTTACACCAGATGGCATAACCATAGTAAGAACAGGAATTTGCTAACAAATAGCAATATGCAAAACAAGGTCATATGATGTCTAATCAATTTTATAACAATTCTAGCCAAAGAATAAAGTTGCCTAAGATCATTAAAAAGACTAAGATTACTATAATCTATAAAATTGAACTGATTTCAAATGTATATGATTATGCAGCCAAATTGGCTTAAATTGGAAAAATTAACAGGTTTTTAAATTTGGGCTGGTAGCTTAATGGTATTACAAAAAATTAAAAATGGATGCTAGAGGAAAGATGCATTAAATCCAAAAAGTCCAAGGGTGCTTTTCAAGAATCCTTAAGTTCCTCACTGAAGAAAGCCATAAATTAGAAACTAATCTGGGAGAGATATTTGGATGGGATATCAGATAAGACTTTATTAAGCGCTACTATAAATTAATTATGGAAGTTTACACTAGATAGCATAGTCATGATGAGAATATAGGAATTTGCCAATGGGTAATTTATTTCTTGTAACTTCGTTTTAAAAATACATTAATTACTTTTGACTTTTGGGCCTAATTTTTTTAATAGAATAATATTCTGCGGAGAATAGATGTAACATTTATAGTTAGAAAAGTAGCTCACACATTAATAAAAGTTGAACACACTATCTTAAGGAAAATAGAAAAAATTGATATGATGAGTGGATCAATAAAATACAAAACAAAAAGCAGAATAAAATAAGAATTTAGTTGAAAAGAGAATGCTGAAAAAATAGGAACAACAACAAAAAAAAATTACAGGAAATAATTTTCCGTAAATATAAATGAAAACATATGAGTTCGATAGTATCAAAAAAGAATTAGAATGTCTTAAAACATTCAGTCATATTACAAAAGATATTAGAAGAACACAGGGAATACCAATAAAATTCTCATTACAGGAGCGTGAATAACAAGAAAAATTAGTCTACAATTTTATACTAATGTTAAAATAGAAGTATTAGTATTAGCTTTTATTTCTCATAATTTTTTTTTAATATTTATTTTATTTTAGGTGCCTTATTTTTTTACTAAAATAAAAAATTGTGGTACTTAACGATATAAGAATAGCTCATACATCAATAAAGTCACAATCTATTATTACTTGAAAAAAATTAAAAAAGATTATAGATAAACATTACATAAAAAAAAAAAAAATTCTAGGAATGGTGAACGAACAGAAAAAGCATGAAAAAAAATAGCCGAAAAGATGAAAATCTAGTTGAAAATATGAAAAAGAATACTGATGAAATTATTAAACAATACATAAACAATTGTTTTTGGACGACAACATATTTAAGATGTGAATTTCACATAAAGTCTGGAATGTCCAAACAATATTAAGTACCTTGGTTTGATTAATATTTCACATATGACCAAATATTCTTAGATTTTTTCACCTGAGGAATTTTATCAGCAAACAAACTAAAATGTAATTAGCTAATATTAAAATCCAGTTATTAAGATATAAATGAAAGATAGGAATGAAAAAATTTAAACTGTCTTTTAGATATTAATCAATCTTAAAGATATCAAAAGCAGCCTAAAACAATACTGTTGTTGGAAGCTGATTAAAGGAATATGTTTATAAACCTATAGGAGCCACTTATAAATGAGTATTGTCATTAGTCTTACAGGTAGAGGGAAAAAACAACTCTAGAAATGTGTTTTGCAATGACTATAAATCAATCTGTGAACCACAAATATGTCCATATATAGAACACACTGGTCCAATTTTCTGTTTAACATTTTGTGGTGTTGCCTTTTAATTTCATGTATATTTAAGTATTATTTATAATTTGTTTTATTTTCTATGTGTTAAATCTAAAGATATGCATGATGTAAATATATATTGAATATTATACTTTGTTGATACGAAGATTTTCACTGGTTACAGATATAAATGTTCGAGCCAAAACGTCTGTGTATTTGTAACAAAAATCACACACGGACGAATCTGCAAAATATATCATTAATGTTATCTATTGTTTATACGTAATATTATTGATAAAGTTACTGTAATATGGACAAAATATTGAAACAAAAAATTAAAGTTCATTCAGAATAATAAAAGTTATTGAGTGAAAAAAGTTATATTTTGATATTAATATTTCTCTCTTATGAATGGAATATGACCAAGGATGGAATTTAATAATTTGGTATAATTTATTTCCACAAAAGTGAATAAAATATGGTAAAAAGTAATTGCTAAAACAACACGCGATCACCATTACTTACGCTTGTACCGAGTGGCATTATTGCAGGGAGAGTTTGCTCCTGTTTCAACAGCTTATGTTAAGTATAGAAAATGGGAATCGTGATATTTTAGTGGTTTTACACCTATTCTCTCATAGGATGATAGTGACTGGTTATTAAAAAATCAAAGACACCAAAATATATAGATACTGAAATGGGTTCTGATCTGTATAACTACAAACTAATGAGCTTGGTTTGAAAATGTTTTCATTTTGAGTTCATAGCTTTATAGCTACCTAAATAGGTAAAAGGTATCTGCTGGAGGGTTACATTAGATCCAAAAATCTAGGTGCAGTACTCTCAGATCCAAGATTCATCGATGAAAGCCACAAGCCAAATTCCAGTCTCGTAATTCTTTCACTGATGTCAGTACATCTGTTTGTTCTCTCGTCCATATATATAATATTTTATTACAAAAGTGTATATGTTAGTAGTTAAGTAAAACAATTGTTAATATAACAATAAAATTTGGTGTGCTTTGTAAAATACTTTCACTTTACATATATATTATGTGTGCATAACGAATCAGCGGCAATTGCAAGTGATTAAGATCTTTGGTTGTGGAACAGATATAGAGATTGGTATATGTATGAATGAAAAAATGAATTTTAAATGAGATGGGTGAAAGAATACCCAATATTAAAGATAAATTCAATAAATAAATTATTGAAAGTGGATATTTGAATATATTGTATTTTAATTAGATATTAAAATTAACTCAATTATTGAAATTTGTTGGTTTTTATTTGAACGTTCTATAATTTGTTTAGTTCTGGAAAGAATAGACAGATGTTTATAAACTGAGATATATTTCTACGATCTCAAACATTACCTTGATGGGTATTGAATTAAAAAATTATTGTGTAGATAGCTTGAACTTGCAAACATTTATAAATTATGGACACCATGATTGGTATTGTATGCATAATCTCATGTAATATTTTTCCTTCTATTATAATAGTCAAATAACGAGCACATTGGATATATAAAACATGATGAAATCAAGAACAAGCAACATACAATAATGGAACAGCAGAATTTTATTATAACAGAAAGATATATAGTCGTAATCTTAACAAAATGAAATAAAAACAGTAATCAAAATAAAAAAAGCTAAAGACCAAAGCTGGTATTGAAGTCTGTTGCACAATAAATTTTTTTTTTTAATTAACAAAATGTAAATGCGTTAACATTTTCCAGGTTTTTGTCAATGTTTCCTTCAATTCACGATATCAATTCATATCCCAACACAGAAAGCTGGATCACCCTTTTCACTATGAATGCATTTTTAAAACAACCACCTGATATCTTTCATTATACCACTGGTGTGTTGAATTATTCTTGAGTTTTAAGAAAAAACAATGTCAAGTAAATTGTGAATCAATGTTTGCCATGATTCATGCTTATTCAAAATGCAGTAAAATGTGATCCATGCGTAACAATAATGCATACTAATTTAAAATTTATCTCAATAATTTCTTATTGATATTCACTATTATGCTTTGTATCTGTTGAAATGAGATATACTTGTGCAATTAGGCAATATCCTTAAGTGATTTTCTTATAATCAATAATATCAGAATACTGATTTTGTATATTCTCCCATGATGGAAGGACATTTCTTGCCATAACTACTTTATAGGTTAGATTAAACTTCTTTGGACCTTAATGGCTCATGTCTTTAGGATATGAATTCATCATGATAAATGATAATCGTGGCTAACATTTCAGGTCATATTTCTATATATTTCTTAAAACTTCCAAACTTCTCTTTTACTACATCAAGAACAGATCTATTTATAAGATTACCCATCAGACTTGTGTCCATGGTAACTATAAGCGATTCACATAATTGAGTCTGATATTTAATCCTCTTGCTCCAGAATCTTATTGGGCATCAATAATATATACATAAGTATCTGAACTAATGCAATTAAGCACTTTAATCCTTATACAAGAATTTGTTTAATCCCATATCCTATATAATAATTATGCATAACATTACTTTCCAATTCTATTAATATCAATATTAGCAAAGTAATGATAGATAATCAAATTCTCTTATTCATATCAGATCTTCATAATTTAATATCAGTGGAAATTATCGATTATTTATTTAAGAATTGTCCAGTTTCATAATCAATTTTTTAAAATAGTTCTTGATATAGCCATAATCAATCTACTGCAGAATGAATGTCTCCCAGTATTTATTTAGTTCCTTTGCTCTATAATTTCTCCATGTTATTCTTTCATATTCCAGCTCTTATATGATCTCATTTTATGTCTTAATATCGCTAGAAGTGCAATTTGAGACTTTAAATATCCATCTATTATCATCTCTTAGCCATGTTATTCTTTCATATACGATCTCATTTTAGGTCTTAAAATCTCTAAATGCAATTTAAGACTTCAAATGTCCATCTATTATAATATCTTCTAGCAATATTATCAGTCCAATTACTATTCAGCCTCTTAATTTTTTTCATTGATATCAATATCTGTTTGTTCTTCTAAGTTCTTTGATTTATGTCCTTTGTGACTCTTAACATAAATTTCCCCATATTTTGTTCTGTCATCTGAAATCTTTGTATTGTTCTATTAGATATTCAAGTCTCAGATTCAGATATAAGAACTGGTTAAAACATTACTTACCCCCCCCCCCCCCAACGAATATTGTTACAAAAAGCATTTCATCTTCTGGGATTAATTTCATTTATTATAATTGTGTCTATTAGGTTCACACCTGCATTAATAATGTGACAAAAACATTTGTAAGATAACTTAATTTATTACTGACGATCTTTAGTTCTACATTATTGTTTTTATCTGATAGTTTTTGTAGCATTTCTTGAAGCTTTGAACATTATTTAGAAAATCTAGTAGCCCTTAAATAAGATCTGTTTATTCTCTTACGTCTCATTTTAATTTATAAAATACTTTTAATAAAACTATAACAAAAGGTTATAAGAGTATGGCTTTGCCTGTTGCAACTCATCAATGTCAATATTTTAGTATAACTGCTGTGTGTGTGCATATATATTTAATGTTTTCACGATTATATATATGAGATAAAGTAGTTTTTGGTTAAACTGTGTATTATTTCTGATTACTGCCCAATTCTTCCATGAAATAGCATTCCACATTATTAAGATATGTTTTTAAATAAAAACTCTTAGATCTCAACTCCTTCATGCTCAATCTCATTCTTTACCTCACACTCAATCTTGTTACTATTTGAGATCTAACCGTTTTTCTTTAGAAACTTAACCTTGCAATGGCTGATGCTATTTCGTCGAAACGTTGGCCCGTAATAAAAAATAATACATTGTTTAACCCCAAAACTACTGTATACATAACTTGGATATTGTAGATAATTATAAAAAAAATTATACTTAGAAACTATATAATTTAGAAACTATATAATTAATCCAGAAATAGAAAGAATTAAAAAGTATTTTACATTTAAAAGTAATTAAGCAGGAAAACTGAAGTTAGTTTTACAAATAGTTAAGAATTAACTAAGGAATTGGATTAATGAAACAATAGTAAAAATATAAAACATTGTTAGACTCTGTGTGGAGAATTTTGCTATTACTACTGAAGACTCAAGATGACTGAATGAAGATCTTCCCAATGAATTTTGCCACTGAAAGATGCCAAAGTAAATCTGGATTTTTTTGCATAGTGTTCACTCATATTGTAATTGAGCTGTATGTATTGAGTATATAATACCTTCTGTAAATAAATAATTACATAAATTATTTTACTCTAGTTTTATATGTACATAAATATTAATTTTATTGCAAATATTCACTGTTAAGAGTCTACAGTTCACTAAAGTAGTCGTAAGAATCTTCATGTGAGCTAATCACTTCTGGTACATTTTAATATTCTTCAAAATTTGCAATAACCTGAATTTAAATTCTGCTTTCAAAGCTTTAATTACAATGGAAATGTTTGCAGAATTAAATGCCTTTTTATAATTATTTAAATCTAAAGCGAAAAGGAAATTCATATTTATTATTATTTTCCATAACTTCTCTTAATATTTGCATGTGATCTGCTGTACTGAAACCACTTTTAAATCCAAAGTGTTTCTTTGTTTATGAATTATAATTATCTTGATAAACCAATTTCTATGTAACTGATAGATCTAGTATCTACTTTATCATCTTTGGCACATCTTTACTATTTAGACTTTTGTTACAATGTTTTGCCAATATTTTGTCCATTTATCTTTTTGAAGACCACAATAATACATAATTTCTTGAAGCACCTGCCTTCATATATTTAATATAATGAGCCTGATAATTGATAAATGCTGCAAGAGAAAGCATTTAAAATCTAGAACTATCCCTATCCCCAAACCGTTTTCATGCTAATGACATTCATCAGTGATAGCTCGAAACCGGTTTGGGGATACAGATAATTTAGATATTTTAAATGCTTTCTCTTGTGGCATTTATTGGAGAAGCAAGCTTCACATGATCACATTATGCTTGCTCATAACTTATTAAAACAGACAAAACTCTCCATACAGTAGTGCCATTCACTGCAAGCCAGAGTAATTAATCAATGGATGCCAGGATGCTTGTGCATAAAATCCTTCTCTAGTGCATACTCATCCAATATCCCCAGACTAATTTCTAGTTTGAGGCTTTCATCAGTGAGGAGTCTTGGATCTGAAAGCCCTGCATGTAGATCTTAGGAGTTAATGCGATCCTCCAGCAGCCACCTTTTATCTCAACTACAAAACTATGAGTTTAAAATTGGAAAACCAATATTTTCAATCCAATCTCAGCTTATATAGTCATATAGATCTGAACTCAGTTCAGTACCCATACATTTTGATGTCTGGATTTTTAATAACCATAGCCATCATAATCCTATTAGGCAGGATTGATATTAAACCACAACACAGCATGATCTCCATTTCTTATGTTTGCTCATAACTTATTAAAATAGGCAAAACTCCATACAGTAGTGCCATTCAGTGCAAGCCAGAGTAATCAATGGCTGCCAGGAGGTTTGTGCATAAAATCTATCTAGTGCCTACTCATCCAATATCACCAGATTAGTTTCTAGCTTGTGCATTTCATTAGTGAGGAACCTTGGATCTGAGAGCACTGCACCTGGATCTTAGGATCTAATGCAACCCTCCAGCAGCCACCTTTTATCTCTACTTAACTACAAAACTGAGTTTAAAGTACTATTGTATGGAGAGTTTTGCCTGTTTTAATAACAGTTACAAGCAAGCATTAGAAATGGTGATTATGTGATGTTTAGTGGTTTTATACCAATCCTGCCTAATAGAATAGTGGTGGCTATGGTTATTAAAGAACCAAAGACATCAAAATATATGGATACTGAACTAAGTTCAGATCTATGTGACTATATAAGCTAATGAGCTTGGATTGAAAATATTGTGTTTTCAATTTAAACTCTGTTTTGTAGTTAAGTAGAGATAAAAGGTGGCTTCTGGAGGGTTGCATTAGATCCTAGGTGCAGTGCTCTCAGATCCAAGGCTCTTCACTAATGAAAGCCACAAACTAGAAACTAGTCTGGGGATATTGGATTAATAGGCACTAGATAGGGATTTTATGCACAAGCCTTCTGGCATCCATTGATTATTCTGGCTTGCACTGAGTGTCAGTGCTGTATGGAGAGTTTTGCCTGTTTTAATAAAAGCAAGATTCTTAAATTAAATCACATGATATATGAATTTATTTCATTACTTTTATATATTTAATTCTATGTCTCATCATTTGAAATGCTTGGAAAATTCAGATATAGTAATTGGTTTACTTTGTTTATTTGTTTTTATTATATAATTTTCTGTAGAACTCCTTCACATTTTATGATGTCTCCTCTTTTTAACAATTTAGTAAGATATAATTGTAAGGTTTATAATGTTTTCCTGTTTTTTTATTATATGATTCTTTGTAGAAGTCTTCTACACATTTCATGATGTTAACCCTCAATTAATAGTTGATGTTTTTCTTATTGCTGAAATAACATTTTTTTCAAATACCAAAACATTTTACATTTTTGAAACTTCATTCTTTTCTATAGCTTTCCTTGCTAATTCATAATTATAACTTTTTTATCATTCATAACTCTTTCAGAAATCAGATATTAAATTCTTAATAAATCATTTAAAAATATATTTATATTCCTTTTTCTTTTAATAAATTGTTTCAGCTGATAATTTAATGAATTGCATCTTTATATCTTGTTATTTAAAAATTATGGAAATAATTCCAGTATTTTATTTATAAACATATTTTAGTAAACTATATAAATTTATTTTATTAATAACAATATACTTTAAATTACAGAATATGTTTATATCAGTACTCATTTTTTTCATAGCAATAACTGAAACAATAAATCAAAACTACTTTAAAGAGACACCCACTTCAACCATTGTGTAATGTTTTTTTTGTCGTATTGCATGAAAAATTGCCAACCAGAAATACAAATATAACAGCCATATGATTTACATTAATCCTTACAAATTCAGATATTTTTTATTCCACCTGGTGAGAATTTTTGAAAATGCTCAACTTTTCTCTTTTGTATTAAATCTTTATTTTACACTAAAACTCAATAAATTATAATTGATTTTTTGGTCTTTTTTAAATATTTAAAAACTGACTTTTGAGTATATTAGTATAAAACCTTTTTCAGAAAATGAACAAATTTTTTTTATTTAAATTTTTTTAAAATGTGAAACAAAGATGGAATTATAGTAAATCTGTCAAATTCTGCTTTAAAATTGTTATTTGCTTTATGATTATTACAATATTTGAAAAGACTTTAACACCATCTTATTTCTGGAAGATGATATTATACATACCATGTAGTTGTCTTTGTTTATATTACAATCAAATTTATTAACTTCTATTTCTAAAAATAAAAGATAAATGAATAAATTGAAAGTGTATATTTCTTTTTGTTTTAAATAACCAATTCATGGATAAAAATAATCAAAAATATTTTATAAACAAGCAAAAATTGTTTTTTTTTTGCATGGAAATTAGATCTGAATGAAGTGAATACCTTCTGGTCATTTTTTCTCTATTGTAAACAATAGATTAAAGGCTGGAGATCTAAACCAATGGCCCATAAATTACTGCACTCTTCAGATTTGTTTAAAATTAAAAAAAACAATCCTGTCTAGCTTCTTTTTTTAAACCCCCCCCCTACATTAATATAATAGTAAAATTGCACCATAAAGTGGCAGAATGTCCATGCTTTGTTGGAAGTAATCATGTCATCTTTGCATGGATTGTTGGCAGTACTTAAAGGTGAAATACTGCAGGATTGTTGGCAGTACTTAAAGGCATGAAATACTGCAGAGTGATTTATCAATGTTTTTTGATGTAGTAGGATAAATTTAGTAAAAAACTGCAATTATTATGCATGAGGATTGAAATTGATATGAATTCAAGTTTACTTTAATCTAAATTAAGGAGTGTTAACCTATTTATTACAAAACTGTACTACTTTTCTACAAAAAAAATAATTAGAAGTGCTTGAACTAATGGTAGCCTTTCTGCATGTGTACAGGCATGATTTTACATTTATTGCAAATTAGTTGGAATTACATAACAACTGAAAATCTTTGGTATCCATTGCCTAGAATATTCTGATGATACATTTGAATTTTAACTTTAGTTAGTTTTCCAAGGCAAAAAGAAAAAAAAAACTGTAGTGACATCTTTAAAACTTGATATTTATGTGTGTACATTATAAACACACACACACACACATATATATATATATATATATGAATTCATAGTATTTCTGGGAGCTTCCATGTAATACAAATATAACTAAATAGCTGATGTTTCAGTACAATGGCAAGTACTTTCCTCAGAGCTTTCTCAAATCAAGAATGTGTGTGATGAAAATTAAAATCCCTTTTTCCCCATTATTCCGTTCTCTCATTCTCAAATTCTGTTGGTTGAAAAGTTTTAAAAAATATTTTATTTTCCAATAACTCTTTCCAAATATTGTTAAGTTTAATTCACATTTTTCATTTAAAAGGAAATTAAACTGCTAAACTCTTTATACTGACACAAGCTGCTTACACAGTCTAAACTCTATACAGTAGCACCATTCAGTGCAAGCCAGAGTAATCAATGGATACAAAAAGGTTTGTGCATAAAATCCCTATTTGGTGCTTACTCATCCAATATCCACAGACTAGTTTCTAGCTAGTGGCTTTCATCAGTGAGGAGTCTTGGATCTGAGAGCACTGCACCTAGTTCTAGATCTGAGTGGTTTACTGTATGGAGAGTTTGGACTCTGTGTTAAAGGAAAAGTAACTATTTTGAAAAAGCTATTGGAGGATAAAATATTTTAAAAACTATTCAACCAGTAGAATTTGAGAATGAGGAGAAAATAAAAGAAAAAAATGATTTTAAATCTCACCACATACATTTTTGATTTGAGAAAGAAGAAGCTCTGAGGAAAGTACTGAAATGTCAGCTATTATATTTTTATTACATGGAAGCTTTTAGAAATAATACTATGAATCCATCTTTTATTCATGAGAATATTGGAATTAATGTACATATATCTATTACTGCATAATCTATTACCAATGAAATATAGTGTGGGGCACATTAGGAGCAACAAGAAGAGAAGAAAAACTACCTGGATAAAAGAATAAACAGATGTCACTGATTCCATTGAAAGAACTGAGTGACTGAAATGGAGTTAGGCTAGAATCAGTGATGACTGGTGGACAGTTAAATTTTTAAATTGAATCCCAATAGTTTATAAAAAATCTGAAAAGAGGCCATGCATATTATGGTAGGATGAAATAAGGATGTTTGCCAATGTTTTGTGAAGAAGAGACTAGATATCAGGTACACTGGATTAAATTTGGAGAAATCTTTATCCTGTAGTGGATCAGTAATTATGGAAAATGATGAGGTTAAAAATTTAAACCCATATCCACATTTTAATTTATTAGTAGGATTGTAATTCTCTGCACATTCACTCTGTAATATAAAAGCTGTGCAGTAGATTACAATATGCATCTAAAGATGTAAAAGATAGAGTTTGCTATTAACTGAAAGGAGACCCTTTGATTCCTCTTGGAGACCTTAAAGGAACCGAGCAGGGCAAATTCCTAATGTCCACTCCATACGTTCTTGTCATTGCAGCTGTTATTACTATATGTTTATTCATATAGTATACGAACATGGATGGGCTGCTCACCAACACGCATTAACCAGCGTGGTGAGTTTATTGGCTTTTTACCTCTGAGTTTAAGATCAAGAAACACCATGGTCTTTCTTCTCAGTGCCTGATAAGGCAGAATGAATGTTTGTGTAAATGATAAAGATTTTTCCCAATTATACAATTATGACAGACAAAAATAAAGCATGGCCCTTAATCCCAGGAGGCTGTAAAGTCACCAACCAAGGCAGCGGTTGGAGGTCGAAGGCGGAGGGTGCTAATAATATCCTGGAGGCGGACCCAGGCTGCCATTTGATGACGACTTTTTATTTAGGTACTTACAACTGCAGATCACTTTCAAGTGAAGGAAGATTGCAAGAATTAGAAGAAGAACTCTCTTATATTAAATGGGATATTATTGGATTTTGTGAAGTTAGAAGAAAAGGTGAAGAGACAATTGATTTAAAAAGTGGACATATGCTCTATTATAAAGGGACAAATATTGGAAATACAAGTGGAGTAGGATTCATTATAAATAAAAAGTGGAAGAGCAATATTGTGGAGATTGATGGTGTATCAGACAGAGTGGCAAGATTAGTTATACAACTTAATAGCAGATATCAAATGCAGATAATTCAGGTTTATGCCCCAACAAGTTCTCACAGTGATGAAGTAGTAGAAGATTTTTATATGGATGTACAAAAGGCTTTTGATCAGAGTAAACAACATTTTAAAATTGTTATGGGAGATTTTAATGCTAGAATTGGTAAACAAATGAAAGATGAAAGTGTTGTAGGTAATTTTGGTTATGGTAATAGAAATGAGAGAGGACATAGACTTGTGGAGTTTGCAGAGAAGGAAAAACTTTACATTATGAATTCTTTTTTGAGAAAAATGTTAGAAGGAAATGGACATGGAAGCATCCAAATGAAGGTACAGCAGAATTGGATTATATTTTGACTAACAGGAAATACATATTTCAAGATTGTAATGTTCTTAATAAATTTAACACAGGAAGTGATCATCGATTAGTAAGGGGTAAGATACATGTTAATGTAAAACTAGAGAGACAAAAATTATTAAGAAAAACTATATTTACAGTTGATATTCCTAATCTTCAGAAACATTCTAATGAATTTAAATTAGAACTTACAAATCGGTTTCAAGTATTAGTAGATTTTGAACATGATTCAGATTTGAATGAAATTAATATGAAAATAACTGATACACTTTTAAAAACTGCAACAAAGATAGCTGGTAGAAAAAAGCAGCAATTGACTAATAAAATTTCTACTGAGACTAGAGAACTTATGAAGAAAAGAAGGAATATGAAGATATGCAAGAATGATGCATTAAAAAGAATTGAATATCTCGAATTTTGTAAAATGGTGCGGAAAAGAGTTGAAAATGATATAAGAAAGTATAACTGTGAACTAGCAAGAAAAGCTGTAGAAGAAAATAAAAGTCTTAAGAATGTAAAACAACATTTTGGTATTGGTAGGAAATTTATATCTGCAATAAGGAAAAAAGATGGAATTATTACTAAAAAGAGGGATGACATTATGAAATTGGTAGAAGATTTTTATCAAGAATTATATAGTAATAAAGAACAAGTACCTCCTATATCTATTACATCTTCCGAATTGCCCAGAATTTTAAATGAAGAAATGAGAAATGCAATTAAATGTATGAAAAAAGGAAAGGCTCCAGGTAATGATGGAATTATAATTGATATATTAAAAGAAGCAGGTGAAGAAACAGAAAAAATATTAGCAAAGTTATATACCAAATGTCTAAATGATAAAGATGTACCGGATGATTGGAAGAATGCAGTAATAATATTAATATTTAAAAAAGGTGATAAAGAAGATATTAGAAATTACAGACCTATCAGCCTTTTATCAGTTTTATATAAAATTTTTACCAAGATAATTACAACTCGTCTACAGAGAACCTTGGATTTTCACCAACCAAGAGAACAAGCTGGATTTAAAAGTGGTTTTAGTACAGTAGATCATATTCAAGTATTGAGAGAAGTTATAGAAAGGACAAATGAATATGAGTTGTCATTATGTTTTGGATTTGTAGATTATGAAAAGGCATTTGATTCTATAAACATTTCTTCAGTGATTAAAGCATTGGATCATCAAGGTATAGATCCAGGATATTGTCATATTTTAAAGAATATTTATAAAAATGCAACAGCAACAATTAGATTACATAATGATACTGGGAAAGTCAACATTGAGAAAGGTGTAAGACAAGGTGATTCCATATCTCCAAAACTTTTTACAGCAGTGCTGCAAGAAGTATTTTGTGGATTAAAATGGGAAACTAAAGGAGTGAAAGTAAATGGAGATTATTTAAGTCATTTAGATTTCGCAGATGATGTAGTTGTTTTTGCAAATAATGCTTCCGAGCTGCAGGAAATGTTGCAGGAGTTATCAGATGAAAGTAGGACTAAAGATAAATGTTAAAAAGACTAAAGTAATGTTTAATCGATTTGCTCAAAATATGAAAATAAAGATTGATTATGATGAATTAGAAGAAGTTAAGAGTTACAAATACCTTGGTCAGATTATTAATACAGATGGAAACATAATAGAAGAAATTAATCATAGAATTAAACTTGGTTGGAGTGCTTTTGGTAGAAATAACTTGATATTAAAAGGAAATATGCCTATGTGTTTGAAAAGAAAGGTTTTTAACAAATGTGTTTTACCAGTTCTTACTTATGGATCTGAAACTTGGACACTTAATAGAAGATCAATACAGAGACTTCAGACCACTCAAAGAAGTATGGAGAGATGTATGTTGGGAGTAACAAGAAGAGATCGAAAACGCAATGTATGGGTAAGAGAACAAACAGGTGTTACTGACCTCATTGAAAAAATTAAAAGATTGAAGTGGAGTTGGGCTGGACATATTGCTAGAAGAGATGATAATAGATGGACAATTGAAATTTTAAACTGGATTCCAAGAGATTGTAAAAGACCCAGAAGGAGACCACATGTAAGATGGATGGATGAAATAAGAAAATGTGTAGGGGTGATGTGGAGAAGAGAAGCTAAAGATCGGAGAAGATGGATTAAACTTGGAGAGACCTTCATCCTGCAGTGGATTGATAATGGTTGATAATGATGATGATGATGAAGGTAATTCTACATATTAAGATACTATGTTAAGGAGGTGACGAATTGCGGCAAACTTATTAATGATCAATTATTTTTTAGTCGTGGTTGCGTGGTTATTCTGTTTGGTTTTAGAGAACTTAACCTACATATATAAAGCAGAATATTAGTATATTTCGCTTAATTTTTTTTTTTTAACTTATAAAAAGAAAAGAAATCGTCCAAAAACTAAAAATATGATTAATTTGCTTTTATCTCTAATGTATATTCTCTGACCATTATAATTAATTTAAAATCGTTTATCTGTAATTTGTTTTAATGTATTCTTTCTTTTGGAAAATTAATGTTATCTAACAAGGAAAAAATCAATATTTTATTTTACTTAAGAAAATAGAAACATTAGAAAGAAGTAATACGGATATAGAAATTAATTAGTCTTTATGATAATAGATGGCGCTTTAAAAGTAGAGATGGGAGTAAAAAAAAATTGGAATTGTATTAAAAGGAGAAATATAGGGGGGGGGGATATAGTATTACTAAATGATGAGGGAATAGAGTGTAGCTCTAGAGAAGATTTAGAGAGAATCTTAAATAAATATGTAATGAATATAGAAAAGATGTTAGATGTGAAGAATAGTGATAGAAAACATGAAAGCATATAGTAATGGGAATATTAGGTTTACAAAATGTGAACTGAATGAGGTAGAGAAGAAATTGAAAACTGGAAAGAGAAGAGATTTAGATAGATGGGCAGCAGAGATGGTAATGAATTTAGGATGTAGGGCAAAAGTAAAGTTATTCTGTTTTAATAAGATGACACAGAATAGTTGGACGAATACAAGAGTAAGATTATTATTTAAAGGAAAGGATAAAGATCATAGAAAGTTAAATAATTATAGACCGATAGTGGTAACATCAGTTTTATATAAAGTTTTCTCATATATAGTGGCTAGAAGAGTTGTAAAATGGATGGAAGGGAAAAATGTAATGGGGAAATGCAAGGAGGTTTTAGATTAGATAGGCGTATAAGAGATAGTTTATTTGTAGTTACATAACTTATGGATATGAGTAGGAATTCAGATAGACAGTTATATATGAGTTTTATAGATATAGAGAAGGCATATGATAAAGGAAATAGAAATAGATTATAGGTAAGTTTAGCAAATTTGGGAATGAATGAAGCTGTAGTGGATATTATTAAGAAATTATCTGAAAATAATTACTATACATATCAATTAGGGAATATAGAATCAGTTAAAGTTAAAAATGTGTGGAACTAAGACAAAGATACCCTATGTCACCTATTTTGTTTTTGTTGTATTTGAGTGAAATGGAAAGAGCAATAGAAAGATTAGGAACAGGGATAGAGATACTGTTAATAGGTGGAAAGAGAGTATATACTTTGTTGGGTCTCTTTTTATGGATAATATCTTTTTGTGTGCAGAAAGAAGAGAAGATACGGAAGTTGTATTGAGGACATGTGCAAGGGTGGGTAAAGAGATGAGAATTAAATTTAGTGAAGAAAAATCAAATATAATGATAGTTAATACTGGGGAAAGAGAAGATGTAGAATTTTTATTGGGGGATATAAAGTTAAGTGTGGTGAATAGATATACTTATTTGGGAATCATCTTAAGTAATCAGAAAAATTGCTTGGACGAATGGGTGAAAAAATTGATAAATGAAGAAAAAGAAAAGAAAGGGATTGATAAAGAAATTAACAGGTTTCATATAATAAATATGATATAGCTAGAATTATATGGGAGTTGCAGCAGGAGGGTTAACATATGGCAATGCTGCATTATGTGTTAGTAAAGGGGTATTAGAATACTTCTAAGGAAATAGGAAGACATGCATTAGATGCAGATGCATGGACAGCAAGGGAGGCAATTCAAGGAAAAATGGGATGGTCAAGTTTTTAAATGAGAGAATGTAAAAAGTAAAATGAAAATGTTTGGTAGATTGCAGTTTATGGATAATAAAAGAAATAGCTAAAATATTATTTAATTGGGTTACGAGTAAAGGGCAATCAACAAGATGGGTGAGAAAGGTTATGTGGTATGCAAAAGATTTGGATAAAGAATTTATATCAATATATTTGTACAAAAGGTGGGATGATTGTGTTAGGAGGATTGTTGAGTGTTATAGTGGCAAGGAATGGGATAAAAGAATAGATCTATTAATAAAAAATAGGGAGTTAGATGGAGAACTAGTATGGAGAGTAAAAAGAGTTTAAATATATATAGAAGTAAACAGAACATTAGTTGCGAGTTAATGTATGATAATAGTAAGGAAAGTAGTTTATTGTTTAAGGCTCAAACAAAATCTTTAGCAACAAGAAATATACATGTAAATGGAAAAATATGGATGATTTAGTCTGTAAATTGTGTAAGGAAGGAATAAAAAATATTAGGCATCTGTTAAGTGAATGAAAATGCTTGAAAACAGGAAGGGTACAAATAATGAAGTTATGGAAGAATAAATATGACAAAAAGTGATTATACAGAAAGTGGGTTATTAGTTTTTATGCTGGGTTTGGGAAAATGTAAGGGGGATTTAGATATAAAGGCCATTGAGTTGACAAAGATTATGTTGTGAAAATGAGATGGAGCAGAATATGGAAAAACTTAGAGTGAAGAATGAGAGGTGAAGTGGCTAACAAGTGCCTCTGGTCTTAGTTACTGAGAGTTCCTAACTTCATTTAAGGAGAAGTCACAGTGCATCACATCACAAAATGGGGAACTAATATGGAGAGTAAAAAGAGTTTAAATATATATAAAAGTGAACAGAATATTGGGTGTGAGTTAATTTATGATAATAGCAGGGAAATTATTTTAGTTTAAGGCTCGAACAGGATCTTTAGTAACAAAGGAATATATACATAAATGGAAAAATATGTGTGTTTTAGTCTTCAAGTTGTGTAAGGAAGGCATAGAAAATACTCTGTTATTAGAATGTAAATGCCTTCAAGAAGAAAGGGTACAAATAATGTTGTGGAAGAATAAATATAAACAAAGTGATTATACAGAAAGTGGGTTATTGGTTTTTATGCTGGATTTGGGAAAAGATAAGGAGGATTTAGATATAAAGGCCATGGAATTGACAAAGATTATGTTGTGGAAATGGGATGGAGCAGAATATGGGAAAACTTAGGGTGGGGAATGGAAAGGGAAGTTAAAGTGGCTAACAGATGTCTCCGGGCATAGTTGCTGAGAGATTCCGACTTCGTATAAGAAGTCACAGTGTATCACATTACATCTCATCAAAATAATGATATAAAAAAAAATGTAAATTGTTTTTGGAAATCGTAGAAATTTTGAAGGATAATGTATTTGTTGAAGAAGTCTTTTAAATTAAACAGAGACTTATATGTGGCGTTTTCGATTCAGAAAAAACTTATGGTTGGGAAAAAGTTATAAAAGAGTTTGATATGAAAAGGTATGGATAGGATTTTGATTATTGGCATAAAAATATATGTTTATCAATTAGATGGGCTTCATAAAAAAACTCAAACAGAAATGAGAGACTTGCATTAAATATATAAATGGTAGTAGACTATTTAAAGATAAGATGGTGAGTTTCTAATGAGGAAGTTGAAGTTTTTCATAGACTTCTCAGAGTAAGGCAAATTGGCAAAGATTGAGACAAGAATGTTCTTTATATCTAGTATTCTAGTTGGGGGAAAATATTTATTTAAAAGCAATATTTTGTTCACTTTTTTTTGAGGATATAAAACATATAAAACTCTTTTTGATACTTATATAAAGTTTGCCGAAGAGATTGATCTTATCTTTACAAAGAACAAATGAAAAATATTGTCATATTATCTCTAACAAAATAAATTTATATAATTTACAAAAAAATAATTTATTATATACAAACTATAGATACAGTAGCCAGTTTCTTTATATAGTAGTGCAACCTATTACAGCCATAGTAGTCAATGAAAGTTAGAAGATTAAGTCATCCAAAACCTTATCCAGTGCCTACTCCTCCAATATTGCCAGACTAGGTTTTAGCTTGTGGCCTTTATCAGTGAGGAACATTGGATCTGAGAGTATTGCACCTGGATGTTACAATCTTATACAACCCTCCTGCAGCCACCTTTTACCTTTTCAATTAACTATTAAGTCATACATCCAAAATTCACTTGTATAATAATACAGATCTAAACCCAGTTCAGTATCTATACATTTTGGTGTCTTTGGTTTTTCAATAACCTATGGTAGGCATCATCATCCTATGGCCAGGATTCAAAGCATCATGTGATCAGTATTTTTTATTCTTGCACAAGCTGCTAAAACATAATGCTCTTCATACAGGAGTGCCATCCAGTAGAAGCCATGAGTACTTGCTGCATCAAAACCTATTTAGGACTTATTCATCCAATATCCCCAGACTACTTTCTAGTTTGAAGTCTTTATCAATGAGGAGCCTTAGATATAAGAGCACCATCTAGATGTTTGGATCTAATGCAATACTCCAGCAACCACTTGGTGGCATTACTGTATGGAGGGAGTTGCTGCTGTTTTAACAGCTTGTGTAAACATAAATTGTGCTCATGTGATGTTTTAGTCGTTTAATTATAGGTAGTAAAATTAATGTTTGCTTAAAGCTTCAGCATAGTTTTATAAGAAAAAAAAACATTGTTGAAATCCAAAAATTCCACAGAGCCATAAAGTTTGGATTAATGATAGTGAATCTTTATATAACTAATGGAAAGAAAATTAGATTCACAGTTTGATTACGTTATTAAATGAAGAGAAACTAGAAAAAGATGTAAAGAATTATAGAGTTTGATGGAGAAGAGGATAAAACAAATGATTATAATTTTTATTTAGCTATATTTTAGAAATAATTATAAAATCTAGGTTATAATTATAAATATAATTGTGTAATGCCAAGAAGAATAAACAAATGTAACGATATTTATATGGCTAGTAGATTCTCTTTTCCTTTCCAAATGTAAAACCAAGAAATAAGACTTAAAATTTTATTCTTTAATTATAATATTTGGAAAAGTGGAAAATGTCATTTTAGAAAATAAACATATTCTGTACTCGTATTTACCTGTATGCCCTATGGTTTCTAAATGTCAGTAATGACAAAATACTTGGTGAGAAGGATCTTTGGCATTTGAAAGAATATGTTAGAGAAAGGTATTTAGAATTGTTATGGACTGAAAAGCTTAATAAAGAATTGCATGAAAATCAAATTGGAAGAAAATTTTATTGAAGAAAGTTACAAAGAGAAGTTGCAATCGCTTGATCATATATGTTTGAATGAAAAAAAATCAGAAATGAAAAACTTTAAATTGTAGTATTACTTACAGCAATTGTCTTCATCTTACTCTAATGCCATCTACAGTGAACTTGAACAATCAATGGATACCAGGTGGTATAGCACTACAAAATTGCAACTCCAGACTGACTGGCTTCTAGCCTTCATTTTTGTAAGCATATGAGAAATCATGTGATGTTGCTGATATTACGTAAAACATAAAGAGAGGATCTTATTAGAAAATTACCCAGAATTATTGCAAGCAATATATAAATGAAGTTGATGAAGCTAATGTCATATACCTATGATTACTGAGATTGTGGTTTCTGATGACAATGAATCTCCCATGGTTGTTATGGAAAGAACATGTCTGGTAGCTATGTTTTGTATGTACCAGTGGTTTACTTATGCATTTTAATGATGTAAAAAGTCATTAAAATGTGTTATTATGGTTGATTGTTTACAAATACTTGCCAGAGTATTACTGCTTCATCATAGTATTCATTTGTTTTATGTAAAGGGTTTAAAATGTACACATACAATAGTATAATGACATAATACTGCCTTACTCTCTCTCTCTATATATATATATATACATTTTCTTCATTAACAAATTATAGTTATCTGTTTTGCTTTTATAAATATCTATATTTTTGTAGATAGATTAATTTTTTTATAGTATAACAAAAAAAAAAAACAGCTGCAAATATATTAACAAAGACTATATTCTTACTACTTTTATGCCATCTAGTATAAACTTTAGTAATCAATAGATGCCAGATGGTAGTGCTTAATAAATTCCTAACCAGTGTTGTCCTACCCAAATATTTCCCGACCAGTTTCTAGCTTTTGGCTTTCATCAGTGAGGAAGTTTTGGGATTTTTTTTTTGAACCATATATTTGTATATTTTGAATCAAATACACCATTCTTTTAACAGCCATTTTTTAAAACCTTTTTTATGTATTATTAAGCTACAAGGCCATGTTGAATAACTTAATGATTTTTTCAATCCAAATCTATTTGTTTGCATAGATGTAAGATCTGAAACCAGTTCAGTTACTGTATATTGTGATAACTAGTTTTTTTTTTTATGACTTGTCATCTTTATTCTTTGGTCAGAATTGGAACAAAACTAATTGTAGAATATGTCACTTGATCCTAGTTTATTCAAAGCAGTTGGTGATGCAAAATATATTTTTTTATTAGTTAACATCGTAAGATTCTGCTAAAAGACCATTCCTTTCTCAAATGTTTTGTTTCAAATGTTCCAAGGTTTAAGTTTATTTATCAATGTCTTCAACTTGATTTTTTTACATCTACCATATTTCTCTAAACACACCTTTAAAATAGATAATCATATTATCAGTTGCCTAGGAGGTCCAATAACATTTGAGACCCAAAATGAGAAGTTAAGTGCATGTGTGGCCAAAGTGAAAATTTTTTCCTGGACTAGGAATTGATCCAGAAAATTTCAACATTTGATTTTGTTTCATTCGTTGCTGCACCAGGTGGCATTCCATTAATTTTCTTCTGCATATTACTTATGATTTAAATTGCTTTTAAGTACTTTCTATAGTTCTTTATTATGCCAATCCACCTTTTTGTTATGATTTATTTTAAAGAAATAAGTTATTGCAGTTTATCCATATTGATAGAGTAAAACCATGAAATATGATCACATTTCGAAATCAGAAATAATTTTTATCTACCATACTAACAATCAAATAATGTTTTTTATGTTTAAAAAATTGATTAGAATAGTAAATACTTAAACTAGTATCAGAAAAGGAATCTAGAGGTCACTACTAATGGAATTAAAGACTAAAAATTGTATAAAACATGAAAGAATGTATGTAACTCTAAAAAGTTTTTATTACTTAAAGCATAGACAGGAGCTTTAAATATCAGAGGAAGAAGGCAAAAAATGAAATATTGTAATTCATGTTTTAAACATTTGTTTTGGGTGTTGAAAGATGATTAGAATAAATTATATGGAGAATGGAAGAAATTTAAAGATAAGGAGAGTAAAAGAGGTAGATCAGAGGTCCCCAACCCTATGCCCGCGGGCACCATGGCGCCCGTAGACCAGTTTACGTGTGCCCGCCGCTATCCAAACACGATAAAAAATTATTTATCTGATACTAATAAATTTAATTTTTTTAAATTTCTTATAAATTATTGTATTATATTGTAATCAAATTGTAGGGTATACTATACTTTTATAGCGTAAATATAAACGTTAATTATATGTTAAAATTTTATTTTTGAAATAAATATTTTTTTGTGCATTATGTGTATTATTAACAATATCAAACTATAAATGTTCATTGAAAAAATAAATGATGCCCGCCATCTGGTTGAAAAAAATAAATGGTGCCCACCACCTGGCCGGTATTATAGAATGTGCTCTTAAGTGCAAAAAGGTTGGGGACCCCTGAGGTAGATAGTTGATGATTTTTTGTTTAAATCAAGGAAATTGAAAAATAGAATAATTGATCTACTGAACAACTCTTATTAAAACGGGATGAGGAGAGGGGGGAAATGAACCTGGGTCAGAAAATAATTGGGCAATAAGCTTATTGGGATGTATAAGGAATCTGAGGGAAGGAATAGCTTAATTTCGGTATCAAAGATTTCCGAGATGTAGTCTAAGCACAAAAAGTTTTGAATTCGTTTAAGTTAAAGTGATTTTAGATCATATCAAATAAACAAATCCATTTACTTCTGTTTCTAATCACGACTCAATCTTTTTTTCTTTTCAAAAATATATAGTACATATAGCCATATAATTCTATAATTAAAAACCACTTCTTTTCTTTTCAAAAACTTTATTTGATGTATATATATATATATATACACTTATTTCCAACGTTTCGATTATCTTTACTCTATAGTCATTTTCAAGGATCTAGAAAAAACATTACATTTGATAGTTAATTTCATATGATAGGTCAGAAATACTTAAAAGTTAATTTATAACAAGTGAGTTAAAAATAGTTTCAAACGGGATTCAAACATATATATCTGGAGATGGCCAACAGTTTAGTTAGATTAAAACTTCTAATTCTTTCTCTGTGTAAATAAAATATTGGTGGCACTTTTTTCTATAATTAACTTCATTTAGTTAGAAAATTGTTTCCACCTTTAAAACTGTATGAGATAAATGCTATTTAATATTTTTAAAAGTGAATCTTATTTTTTTTTATTTTAGTATTTTTTACTTTGAACCCATATCCTTGTTCATAAATTTTAAATGTAAACGGTTGTTGCTAATTTATTTATTATAAGTAAATAAAATACTTTTTGCACATTTAACTTTAACGAATCAAGTCTCATCTTTTCCATCTGACGGTTATTCTAATGTTTCTTTTTAATCCGACCAGGAACAAATCTTGTAGTGTTGTATCCAATTTGTTTATTACGATAATTTTTAAAGTTTTATTTCTTCACCACTTCAGCATTTAAAAGTAAATTCATGTTTTCTAACTGTCAGCTGTGAAAATGTTATTTATAATAAGTTACCTGGACCATTTAAAGAAGTAGGGTGGTGCCCTCTATTATAAAAATATTTCAAAAAAGCTGGTTAGAATTTTCTTTTCATAATCAGAAAACTGTTTAGCTCATGGACAGAGATTAGACCTCTGAGTACATTAAGAACTCCGTGTTTACGTTAAGGAGGGGGGGATAGTAATAATCACATAATTAAGTACTGTAAGAAATTCTGTCAACTATTTTTATATTTTAAAATATTTATGATTAATTTAGAAAAAAATCAATGGCTTTCATAGGAAGTTCAGAGCCCAGAAATGCCAATATTGGAACCAACTAAAGACTTTTCAGTTCACTCCAATAAACTTTACAGGACTATGATTAATTAATTCATGTGTAATAATTTTTATTGCACCTATTTATGATAATAAGTAGAAAATCTGTTTTTCCTATTTCCAATTCTGCCATCTTGTGTGAGCTTTAGTAATCGATAGTTGCTGAATGGTGGTGCTTAATGAATCTCTATTCAGTGGTCCTATCCATATCAGCAGACTAGTTTCTGGCTTTTAGAAGTGAAAATATTTCTTCCTGGATCTAGTGCACTGGATTTTTTAGGGCCTAATGAATATTTCTTCCAGAAGCCATCATTTAACTCCGTTTTTACTATCAAGCAATCAGCCTGAAATTTGAAAACATCTTAATGTTTTAAATCTAAACCAAGCTACCCTAGGTGGCAGAACTGAATGTAAAATTTTTATGGCATTATAACAATCCTGGTTGAAGAATATATATATATATACAATTATTGAAAACTGGTCATAGATACTGAATTGATATCAGGTTTATATGATAATGCAAGAAAGTTGGCTTAGATTCAAAGCAGCAAGGTATTTGGGAATGTCAGGCCAATCATTTGATAGTAAAAAAATGATATCTGTTGAAGGAAAGGTGTTGTAGATCTCAAAACATCTAGCTACACAAGATTCAGACCCAAAATCCCTCACTGATAAAATCCTTAAACTAGAAAGTAGTTTGGAATATATAATACATGGTATTAAACATTACCATTATGATTATTTTGATTACTCAAGCATACATAAGATACAGAACCAGAATAGTAGAAAAAATAGATGTTCACTTAAAAGTTATACATAGAGAGATGTCATGTGATGTTTCATTGGTGTTATATATATATATGAATATAATTTATACAGAAAAAACTACTCATCCACTGATGTACTGTGAATAGACAATACTCCGTGTCCATAAATGTTTTAAAAGAACAGGAAGTCACCCATTCTTAAAGCCTCTACAAATACTAGCTTGTTTAAAAATTTGGCTAAATAGGATTGCACTCTTATTTCCAGCACTGTCAGTAAATGTTGATTTATTTAATCGTAGACTTTAAGAATGAATGACTACCCATTTTTTTAAACATTTTTTGATATGGAGTACTGTTTATTCATAGTTCACTGATAAGAAGAGCAATTTTACACTACCTAAATTACATATATGTCTAATGTTACATATATATAATATTTAAATACAAGTATATTGTCTATTCTGAATTTAATGTAATTAGAAGGGATTTGAACTCAGACTTTCAAGCTCCCTACATATATATAATAAACCCAACAAAAAGCTATTACAAATAATGAAAAAAAATTGTTTAACCTCAGGAAGATCGTCAATTAGTAGTAAATGGTAGTTTCCTGGCAATATCAAAGTTAAAGGTTATCTCTGTTTATGTGGATAAAAATCTTATTTCTGTTTTTTATTAGAATAACAATCCACAGAAAATATTTAATTCAACATATATAATATTAATCATGATTATAAAAAACATGAATGTATGTAGGCATCAATAGAACAAAATCATGGTGATACAAGTGGTCCCTTATTTTTTTAAATTGTGAAGAGTTGCAATTTACATTAGAAATTGCTTATGTATATAAATGAAATTATATAAATTCTGAACCATGTCTAGAAGATTATAATGTCATTCCTTAGGAAAGTCTAGCAATCCCCTGCTCATTATTCAAGATTAAACCACAAAGGCTCAAAAAAATTTAAATTAGGTTATCAGAAAAGCTATGGAAGATGTATAACATTATTGTTTTGTTACTCAAACTAATATTTATAGAATGAAATGATTCATTCTGATCTTGAAATATGATCATGTTATTTGGAATCAATATTTGCAACTTGAGATAAATTTGCACTACTACCAAGCTAAAATCCCATTTCTGACATCTATCTTGATAGTGAAAATGTTGGCTATTCAAAATCCTGATAGCAAAAATTGACACCCAAAACTCTGATAGTCAAATCTCAACACATCATAATTTTGACAATCTAAAATGCCAAAAATGTAAAATATTAACAGATAAATAATTCGGTTTGTATGTGTTAAGAATAAAATTATGTTTTGTATGCAATGTATTTTTTTAAAGTACTTTAATATCGCAAGCAGGAAAAATAATTTTATTCTTAAACATAAAACAAATTATTAGAAAACCATCTTTTCTCTCTCCACTCATGTCTCTTAATATTGTTACTTATACAAAAGAACTCTGAATAAACTCAAACATAATTCCATCTTTTTAAAATGATATAGGTCCATTTGCTATGTATTTGAACCATCTTCTGCTTCCATCACATGATAAAAGGCCATGACTCTAGGCATAAAATCAAAGATGCATGGCTTTTAGCTAACAACACCTGTGCTATAAACTGGAAGCATGGTTCTCTCTCTCTCTCTCTCTCTCTCTCCAAATAGTGGACTTTCTAATCTGATTAGCATAACTCACTTGCTATGATTATGAAAAGATGAAACTTCTCGAAAATTATCAGCCAATTAATATTATAATTTATACTTAGCTTCTCCATTGCCCGAGTTTTAGTGCATTTAGACATATTACTTGTTCAGTTGGGAAATTTATGCTTTTCTTATTCTTAATAAAGTGAATTAAAATTTTAAGTTTTATGTGAATACTTTCACAATAAAAGTGATATTGCCTAAGTTTTAATTTGCCAACATTTTACCTTTTTTGGAATTACACCTTATCGGTAGTTTGAGTCCTTAGTTTTTAACTAATGGGATTTTAGTTGTCAGGAGTTGAGACTGTTGGAATTTTTGTTATCAGAATTGTAGCTGTTGGCATTTTGGGGTAAACCCATAAATATGGTATACGAAATATTTAAATGCTTTATATCTGTTTACAACCATGTGGATTAGTGAATAGTCCAGGAAAATGTCATAATATGCTATCTGAAGCATAATAATTCTACTCGTGTTTTATACTTAAGTGTCTTTTGTTAAATGGCAGCATAAACCTATTCATTCATTAGCATAGATAATAATTTGATAAAGGATATGTCACGAGTTATCCAGCCAAACCCTTGTGCCATGCTTGTTTCCGTGTTATTATGTTTACGTTAAAAAACTATTTTTGAAATTTCAAGTCAGACTAAATATATGAAATTAATGCTAACTTGTTTATACAAAACTGGAATTCTTCAGACATGGAGCTAACTCTGGAATACCTTCTCATAGTGTTTTTATGTCTTCAGAGGGAGGGGAGTGTTGACTTTATTAATCTATTGGCCCAATCGTTTAGTGCTAGTTTGGTAGTAAATAAACTTTTTCTCATCTAGGCATTAGCAATCGATAGATGCCAGATGATACTGCTTAATTAATTCTAACAATTCTGTCTTATCTAAATATCCTAGACTAGTTTCTAGCTTATGACTTTTATTAGGGGGGGGGGAGCTTTTGGGTTTTTTTACCAGTGCACTCAGATCTTAGCTCTAATGCACTTTTACTCTAATAACTATTTTTTACTTTTTGTTACACTATTAAACTATTGGCCAAATTAAGTAGGCGTGGATTAAAAAAAAAAGGAAGGTTTTAATTTGGGATGATGAATGAAAGATATATTGGATCCAAAAAGTCCAAATGCACTGTTCAAAAGAAAAATCCAAAAAGCTTCTCATTGATAAAAGCAATATTCCTAAAACTAGTCTGAAGATATTTGGATAAGGACTGCACTTGGTTAGGATTTATTAAGCATTACCATATAGCATCTATTAATTACTAAAGATTACAATAGATGGCATAAGAGTAGGGAGAATAAAAGAATTTGCTAAGATAGCAATATGTAAGGAAAGATCATGTGATGTTTTATTAGTTGTGTAGTGTAAGTGTTAATTTTTGATTGTAGTTGGTTCTACTGCGATTCCTTTTTCTCTGTGTTTAATAAAAACCTCCATAACCTTAAAATAGGTGAAATTCTTATCCAGTACTAGGTTTAAATACAATGGCATGCATTGTAGAGTCTGCAGTTCTTGCCATTAAGTAAAGTTCACTGATAAGTGAGTTAGATCTTTCCCCTACATAAGAAAACAGCAACAAACCCACATATTATTATTATATAGTTTGGGACAAAACTTTATTTTGAAATTATTTTATTAGTACAACAAATTTAAATATTTATAAATTAAAAAAAAACGATATTCATTAAAGCAATCAAGAAAATAATAAATAATAAAAAGTGTCTCTTAGTTTGTCTATACAAAATTTAATGTAATTAAACAGGACTTAAACTCAGACTTTTAAGCTCCCTACATCTATCCACTCCATCTTTTACAACCAATATAAATAGCCACATACGTGTGAAAAAGATAAATTATCTCTAATCTATGTATTTTGTGCTGAACTAACACTCATCACTTGGTCCAGATCACCATCTCCCATATATATATAAAAATATATATATATATATATATATATATATATATATATATATATATATATATATATATATATAAAAAAACAATCAGTGCTCAGTTTATATTAAAATTGAAACTCTTCAAACTTTAGTAGATAAGCTTCAATCTTCTGCCCCCACAAACTCTTCAGCCATCCATATCATTGAAAATCATAGGATGGAATGTTCAAAGTTCTTGTTGATGCCAATATTACTGTCATATCCATATTGACTTTAAGTCACTCTGGTCTTTCACATGTTAGACTTTAATATGCCCATTTAAATGAACAGAAGAAGGATGGGCAGAATACAGGCTGAATATGTAATATTTAAATACATGTATATCGTCTATATTAAATTTAATGTATAAAAACCAAAAAAAAAAACAAAAACTTATAAATCCAAGAAATACACCTGGGTCTCGTTTTACGCAATAGATAGGTTCCTCAGAAAACACGTGCAAACAAAATCACGCAAAAATAGACGTAACTTACCTTGAACAAGGGGGGATATGGACTGTGATTTTTCAAAAATCGCGTAAAAGCAAAGCACCAATGTAAAAGTACTTTAAAATTCGCGCGCAAAAAAAATAAGCAAATAAAATATGACTAATAAAAAATTTCAAATTTGAAAAAAATTGATACAAGACAAACTTTTTTTAACTATAATATTTAATTTTATTCAAAACAATATATTTTTATGCATAATTTACAGTAATTTACATTTTTTATACACGTTTTAATTATTATCACTATTTGCTGATAAACAGGTTCGTTAACAAACTGGTAAAATGTCTGATTCTTCACAAGAGGAAATACAACTAGCACCAATGTCACTCTCATGTTGGGTTAATGGTTTTCTGGTGACAACGTAATTAGTAATTAATCTAACAACTAAAAATTAAATTCTTATTTTTGTCTTTAATTTTCAATTTTAATTGTGCCTACTGCTATTACTCACCTTTTAAAAATAAACTTGCGGACACTAAATGATTAATAATTGATTACGTTCTTTTTTAAAAAGCAAAAATAGAATGTGATTTAAAATGCAAAATTTACACGCACAATGTTTGAACAAATTTACATTATAATCTTGTAAAATTTAATGTGTGTATACATAAAATGTGGAAATCATGATTTTAATTTCATTATTGCATAAAATCTTACTATTATAAAGCATTGAAAATATTGAAATTACTAAGATGAAAGTCGAATTCCAATAATGTGCTATTACTTTCAATATACGCAAAATTTATTATTTAAAGTAATAGCGCATTATCGGTTCGACTTCCGGAGAAACGTGAATCACGTAACTTCAAAATCGCGTTAAATAAATCCGCATAAAAAGAGACCCAGGTGTAATATATTTCAACCAGAGGACTGGTTTTCATCAGAAAGAAAAAAATATATACAGTAAAATGGCGATATTCAAAAATTACAGATTTGATAAAACACTACAAATTTAACACCTCCCCCTCCCCCGATTGGTCTCAAAATCTAACACAGGATATTTAAACAACGAATGACAAAATTATTCTAATACATACTTAAAACAAACAAACAAAAAAACAAACAAACTACATTTTCTCCTAATCAAGCTTAAATTCTATTTAAATTGAAATAATAAATAAATAAATAATTCAAAATTAAAATATATATATATATGCATACATACAAAAAATAGACTGTGCTCATATTAATATTCGTTAAAAACTAAAATACTTATACATATTAATCAAAAATTATAGTTAGTGCAAAGTACAATAATTATTTATAATAATTAATTATTTACCTATATATCAATTAAACACAGATATTCAACATCCATATAACAAACCTTTACATAAAAAATCTCTTCTGGGTATTTAAATTGACATATTAAGGTCCTATATGTGAGGGGTTAGAGTGATTTAAATGGCTATGACAATAATATTGGCATCAACATGGGCTTGGAGTGTTCCATCATCAGATTTTCAATGGTATAGATGGATAAAATTTAAGCTTGCTTATTAAAGCTTGAAGATCTGCAATCTTAATATAAACCGAGCACTGATTGTATGTATGTGTGGGAAATGGTGATCTAGATCAAGTGATGAGTGCTGGTTCAGCACAAAATACCTACATTGGAGATCATTTATCTTTTTCACATGTATGAGGTCATGTGCATCAGTTGTATAATATGAAATGGATAACCATAAGGAACTTGAAAGTCTCAGTTCAAGTCCTGTCTAAATTACATTAATTTTAGTATAGACAATATACATGTACTAAATATTAAATATTCAGCCTGTACTCCACCCATCCCTCTTCTATGTATTTAAATGGACATATTACGGTCCTATATGTGAGGGGTCAGAGTGACTTAAAGTCAACATGGGTATGACAATAATATTGGCATTAATCTGGGCTTTGAGCATTCCATCCTCAGATCTTGAATGATATGGATGGCTGAAGAGTTGGAAGGTGGAAAAGATTGAAACTTGTTCATTAAACATTGATGATTTGCTATATTAATTTAAACTGAGAAATGTTTGTATATATGTGTGGGAGATGCTGATCTAGACCTACTGATGAGGCCTGGTTCAGCATGAAATACATATATTGGAGATCACTTATCTTTTTCACGTGGTAGTGTGTCAATAAACATCACATGACCACCACCTCTTATGCTTGTGTATAACTGTTGTTAAAACAGGCAAAAACTGTTGTGTGTGGCAATATATATAGTGAGTCTTGCCTGTTTTAATGTGGTAGTGTGTGTCAGTTGTATAAAATGGAGTGGATGGCTGTAGGGATTTTGAAAGTCTGAGTTCAAATATATACATATATAATAATCAAATTAATTTTAGAACAAGTTTTATGATTGATCTGGCTGGAATATGTGAAAAAGGCATACATTTTCCTCTATACAAATGTTCGACTTCAAATCCCTTACTTGTTGCTGCTTTCAATCAATGAGGAAGTGATTTATTTATGTGATCGCAATTTCTAACACTATTTAATATTACTGAATTACTAAAGGTTAATTTTTTTTATATAATTGCCAGCTGAATAAAGAAGAGAAAAATATATACATTTTGCCATTTGTAAGCCCTGTTTTATGTTATTTCTTTACTTTATTCTTTCTTTGCGTGCTAATAAAGATTTACATAATAATTCCGGGATTTGTATTTAAAAATAATACGTAAGCAGAGATCAAGTGATTAATTGTTGGCGTTATTTTTGTTAGTTTAAAATGTTTGTCTGAGGTGTGTATTTGGATGATGTACACAAACATACTCTCAATAGTGCTAGTGCTTCTTAATGAAATGCAAATGAACACATAATTTAAAATCAGATCATTATAACTAAGAGCTATTATATAGAGGGTTTTCCTGAAGGGTTATGATGATTGTATTATAGTTGTACCAAGCAATGTAACAACTTGATCTGTCAAAAATCTCAGTTCTAAATATCTAACAGATACTGAAATTTCTGTTATTGAAAGAGGATTAAACTTTGCCATAACACTGTCTAATATCCCTTTATTAGATATAATGGCAGCCATCGAGGAGGTCATTCAAAAATTGCCTTTAGAAGAAGCAGAAGAATTATGTTGGAGAATGAACCAGCAACAAAAATTGAAGTCAAGCATATCCTACAGAGAGAGGAAAGCAATTAAATCTCTCAAAGTAGATAAATCTAAAATTATTCTCCCTGCTGACAAAAGCAATGCAACAGTTGTAATGGATACAACTGATTACGACAACAAAATAAAATAATTCCTCACAGCAGGCCAATATAGAAAAGTGGCAAAAAATCTGATACCGAGTATGAAAACAAAGTTACAAGCATTACTCAGAAAGCATTGCAAGTACTTCACTGATTCAGAAAAAAGTAAAGTAACATAATATTTCAGAAAATTCCTCATCTTTATGGTCTATCTAAAATCCATGAGGATTATGTTACATTAAGACCTATTGTTAGTTCTAGAGATTGTCTTACCAAAATTTGCAAAGATTTCTTTTCAAAGTTTTAAGTCCTTTGGCATACAAGATCCAGTCCTTTGTCAGGGATTCTATGGCACTTTGTATAATTAATCAAGAACATGAAAATTGAAAGAACTGACTTACTGGTAAGCTTTGATGTGGAAAGTTTATTTATGAATATACCTTGTGAAGAAGCATTGTCTATTGTAAGGAAAAGATTAAATGGTGATAACAGTTTACAAACCAGAACAGCTCTTCTTATTGATAGTATAATGGAGTTATTAATATTCTGTAAAAAACAATCTACTTTCAATATATCACTGAATTCTTCCAACAAAATCAAGGCATGGCTATGGGCTCACCACTGTCTCTCCTGGTTAGCAATATTTACATGAAAAAACTTGAAACCCAGCCATAAAAACTACTCATCCACCTAAAGTTTGAATTCAGTATGTGAATGATACATTTGTTGTATGGCCACATGGTGAAAGCATTGCTACAAACTTTCTGGAAACACATCAACAACACACCCCCTTCAATTAAATTTACAATAGAATCAGAACAGGAACAAAATTTGCCATTCTTAGATGTTCTTGTGACAAGACTCTCTCATGACATAATCAAAATTACAGTTTACTTAAAACCTATACATACAGGAAAATACCTGGCCTATACATCCATTCACACCAGAAACACAATACATAGAGTTATACTATAACTATGGAACAGAGCAAAATAAGTTTGTTCACAAACCAGTGATTTAAAAAAAGAAAAGATCTATGTAGAACAAACTCTTATGAAAGATGGTTATCCATTCAGCTGTCATTAAGAAAATGTTAAATAGACAACAAAAAGAACCATCAAGAGAAAAGACAATTATTGGTACTGTAGTGTACCGATACAATCCAAAAATAGCAGACACATTAGGTAAGATCTGCAATCAGTATAACATTAGAACAGCTTTCCAGAGCCATATCACACTATGAGGAATTCTAACTTCTACCAAGCCTAAACTTGAAATGCTGAAAAGAAAAAAACTGCATCTATAAAATACCACGCCAATGTGGAAGAACATATATTGGTGAGACTAGTCATCCCATTGAAAAGTGCTTTCATGAACATAAACTGATGATTAGAAGAGAGAAAACAGATGTGTCTAAGGTAGCAGACCATGTATGTACCAATGAACATATGTTCAATTGGGAAAATATAAAAATATTGGATAGAGAAAAAAAAAGTACAAAGAAGAAAATTTAAAGTAGCTGCTCACATGGCAATGGCAAAAAAATCCTATAAGCCAACCTAGTGTGACTTTACATAATGTATGGAAACCACTAATCAATTTTGCTCTTAGGAAAAAGTGGAGAAATCAGAATGAACCTCATAGATAAGTATATTAAATATCTACTGACTGTTTCCTTTGGCAGGATGGCTCAGTTGGTTAGAGCATTACCTTAAAATTTTCAATAATTAAGAATATAAGAGCTGAGGTTCGAATTCCATGTTAATACTTTCACTGACCAAGTCAGCATTACCTGAAGAAGAGGGAAGACTAATACCTCTCAAAATGTTGTGCATATACTAACCTATTTGATGTGCTATTACTAACAGATGAATGTATTTGGAATATTTAAACAAAGTTAAATTTTTCTAAAGACATTCAATACAAATATTAGATGATGGAAATAGTCCAATGTAAAAATACAATTATTATATAGAGGTTGATATTATAACATGCAACATTATTGATGCCACAGAGAATTAGGAACTAATAATTTGTTTATTTTCTTTCAAACTCGAACAAGTATGACATTTCTTCTCACAGGTTTATGAAGAGGATGTTACCTTCCTTGAAGATATTTCTTACTATCTTTAGACAGGTTCACTTGTAAAAGGACATACATATCACATGACTATAAAATTTCTTCTCCCTGTTCTGTGTTATAAAATACAATAATAGGAACAATGATATTTTGTTCAACATCTGGATATATATGAATTATTATTAAATATTTTAAAATTCATTAGAAATGAACATTTAGATTAGACCTCTATTTATTTATGAGCAAAGATTGTTCATTATATGGCATAAACAATGTGTGTGTGTGTGAGAAAGAGAGAGGGAGAGAGCACTAGCATTAGCATGTGATAATAACATAATATTATCACAATTTCTCATGCATACACAAGCTGTTAAAGACAGCAGCAAACTCTTTATAATAGTGCCACCTAGTGTAAGACTTATTAATCAATGGAAGCAAAAAGGTTTATGTATAAATACCTAACTGGTGTTGAAGAATTGCATTAGAGACTAAGATCTAGGTGCACTGCTCTCAGATCCAATTCTCCTTACTGATGAAAGCTACAAGATAGAAACTAATTTGGTCATATAAAATAAGTAGATACTAGATAAGAATTTTATGCACAAACCTTCTTGCATTGTTTGATTACTGGATGGCATTGCTGCATGGGGAGTTTGATATTGTTTTACCAGCTTGTGTAAGCATAGGAAATGGTGATCATGTGATGTTTATCCAATCTTGCTCATAGGATAATAGTGATTGTGGTTTTTGAAAAACCAAGGACACCAAAATGTATGGATATTGGGACTGGGCTCAGATCTTTATGATTATAAAAGTAAAAGAGTTTTGGATTGAAAACATTATTGCATTTTCATTTTGAGCTCCAAGCTTTACAGTTAACTAAATAGATAAAAGGTGGCTTCTGAAATGCTGTTATTAGATCCTAAGATCTAAGTGTAGAACCCTCAGATTCAGAGATCCTCACTGATGAAAGACCCAAACTAGAAACTAATCTGTAGATATTGGATAAATAGGCACTAGATAGAGATTTTATGCACTAATCACTACTGTATGGAGAGTTTGTTACTGAATGTAACATGATAGAACGAAGTTGAGAAATTCACTGGCAAAACACAAAGAAACTTGGAGGTATATATGAACTTTTGGAGAATAATTAGAGTAATGGAAAATTGCTGGAAGAAACCCAAATGGAATAGCCATGAATTAGTAACAGTAATAACAACAACAATATTGTTAATTCCACCCCCTTTTTTTTTTTTTTTTTTTTTTTGTGGGGGGGGGGTAAAAGAGGCCACACCACCCACCAAGAACCACAAAGGGGGAGGGGTGGGGGAGAGAGAGGGGTACCACCCTTAATCTTACATTTGGGGGAGGGGGGTTTGCTGTTTAATTTGTTTTTAAATTCATTCACTTTATTTCAGATGGAACATGGCAACTGTCATAATCACTATTATTGTATATATTTTTCATCAACTATGGTTTATTCCTGCATGTTAAAGTTCATGGTTTTATATTAAACAAATAAAATTATACATTGCCTTCATATGTTAGATAGAATAAAAAATATTGTGGATGCTATTATGTCATAAGTATGTGTTTAACAAAATGCCAGCTTTGAAATATTAGATGTAAAGATCTCAACTTGTATATAATAGAAGATGCTTCAGGATTATAAAAGTATTAGTCTAATTTATAAATCTTGATGTAGAGCAAAATCTAGAATTTAGCTAAAGAAACATTCTTCTTTCCCATTTGTATCACCACCACCATTATTTTTGACAATAATCAGTCCATGGATTAAAGTCTCTCCAAGTCCAATCCATCTTCTCTGATCTCTAGCCTCTCTTGTCCACGTTATCCTTATGTCATCCATCATCTCACATATGGTCTCTCTCTGTGTCTTTTACAATCTCTTGGAGTTCACAAGTGCCAGAACTGAAAATGATCTGGTGATCTTATCAGAATTTGACTCTCTCCCATTGAACTAAACCATGCAGGGAAAATAATCAATTGTTCTTAGGTTTGAAAGTTGATGGATTCTGGGAGTGTCAGAACTGAAATTGATTTCAAGACTTTAGATTCAAAGTCAGATACTCTACCACTGCATGAAACCACATTTGGAAATTTTTAAGAAGTTTGAGTTGTGCCAGAACCTGAATCAATACAAAGACTACTCCAAAGTCTGACAATCTATCATTGAACTGAACCATATAGGGAAAATAGTTAAATGGCTTTACTTCCTGAGAGTTCAAAAGATATTGAGTGTTGGAAGTCCCAGAGCTGGAATTGATCTGAGGATCTTACAGTCCAGAATCTGATACTTGACTATGGCATTAAATCAGACAGGAAATTAATAATCTTTTATTAAACAAGAGATTATCTCTAGTCCAGATATACATTTTAAAGGTTGGTTAAAGATTAATAAACCTGTTTTTTTTATTTATGTATCTACATTTCTTATATTTTTCAAAATATTAAAAAGAAAAACCTTCAAATTATGAGAGTGTATCTAATGTGATGTGGTATGGCTTCTTCTTTATCGAAGTCAGGAATCTCTCTGTCAGTAAACCTGTTAGCCACCTTCCCTCCCCATTTCATTCCCCACCCTAAGTTTTCCCTATATTTTTCTCTATACTGCTCCATCCCATTTCCACATCATCTTTGTCCACACTACAATGGAATTGTCACAAAAATATTTTTAAAAAAACCAAAGTATTATTTTAGATATAAGTATAATTTCATTTAATCTGATCATTTATTTACATTGGGCAATTATTACATTATCCTGATTGTAAATTGTGCAACAAAAGAACATCTTGAAAGAAAAATCAACAGTCAATTTTTGCTTTTGAGTGAGAATGAGAAAAAGATGTTTTGAATGAAAAAAAAAACATATCTATAAACTGTGTGCATATATAATTTGTTGAATCATTAATTTTTTGTTTTCAGGATTTGATATATTCTGATATCTCTTATTTAATCTTAATCTTCAAGTGGTGGGAGCACTGTCGTCTAGACAAACATTTTTTAACCATCTGATAAGAATCCAATTAGACTTGAAATAGAACCTCTTATATCTGAAAATAGAAGCAATGTATATATTTATTACAAAATAAATTTAAAAATTTGGAGATCTTTATAATACAACAGATTAAATTTATCACATTCCACTCTTTACACATGTATACACGCGTACCGCTCTTTACATATATGTTGTACACACTCACACAATTATATAATGTATATTGGTAGTATCTATTTTTTTAATAAGGTAATTTTATCAATAATACCTATTATGTATTTATATATACACATACAATTAACTATTGTAAATTGTTTTTAAACATCTTTATAATAAAGGGAAATGGAAATCTATATATAGTTAGCTCGCATGTGTGTGTATGTTACGTATGTGGGGATAAATGCTTTGATAAAATTATGATGGATAAAGATAATATAAATTTGTAATTAGATTATAGATATGTGTGCGTGTATATATAACCTTAACCCATTTTTAGTGTTGAGTACTTTTTTCAAAAGCAAAAGTAATATTCAAAATAAAAGAATGCTTGCCACCGAAGAAGTTAAAAGTATGCTTAACATTCTTGATATTTTACCCTTATAAATAGCATATTGATATTACTACATAACTATTGTAAATTGTTTTTAAACATCTTTATAATAAAGGGAAATGGAAATGTATATATAGTTAGCTCTCATGTGTGTGTATGTTACGTATGTGGGGATAAATGCTTTGATAAAATTATGATGGATAAAGATAATATAAATTTGTAATTAGATTATAGATATGTGTGCGTGTATATATAACCTTAACCCATTTTTAGTGTTGAGTACTTTTTTCAAAAGCAAAAGTAATATTCAAAATAAAAGAATGCTTGCCACCGAAGAAGTTAAAAGTATACTTAACATTCTTGATATTTTACCCTTATAAATAGCATATTGATATTACTACATATAATTTAGCATATTTTTGTGATGGAGTTTTTAAAGTTTAATCCTTGTTATTCTATCTGATCAAATCAGTAAAACTTATTTTTTAAATCAAGCCTCGTGAACAGTTAATAATGCGACCTCTTGCTATAGTATAACCTAAGATTTGAACTCAGCTAGATAGATCTTAAAATTTTTGTCAGATCAGTAGTAAACTTATATTTCTTTTTTTTGGTGGGTAATTCAAAATCAAACCAGCTTGCCCAATAATATTTGCCAATAAATGGATAGCTAGCTCTTATTAGATGAGGTATAAAATTTGCATGTTAAACTTGATTAGTCAAATGTGCGTTTATATGATCGTAATATGTAATCTTAACCATCGATAGGAGAAAGTCTTAATTCTACGTTTACTGAGTCATATTTAATGTAGCCTTACTTCTCTTGACAGTCCACTTTCAAGAATTGTGCCCTTTATCAAAAATAAAAAGTTTATTATTAATATAATTTCTACCTTTTCAATGATATATAACTTTAAAATCATTCGTAGAAACAATTAAAAAACAAGCATAGACATCTCATGTATTTACATTTAAAATACGCAACGAATTCAAGTCAATACATCAAAGATAATATAAAAAGCTACGTTACATAAATTAACGACACATATCAGCCTTTTTCTATCGTTGTTCAAATTTTTTTTATATAACCGTAAATATTCTAGTTACCATTGTTTATACTTGTGCCTTAGAGGTGGAAGCTTCACTTAAATGTTTTCTTAATAGTAATTCATGATAAGTGGCCACAATATATTCCTAATTAAGTGTAACCACTGTTATTATTTTGAAGTTTTCCAGTGTTTGATCCAAACTTCTGAATTTGAATCTTGTGAACTTCATATAGAAAATTCATGATGTACATTCACTATTCAACTTTAAAATGAATTAGCAACATAAACTTTAGTCACTCCTTAATTCTATTTTGATTTTATTTTCTTTCATTTCCAACATTGCAAATTCAATCACTGGTTCTGGAAACATATTGCATCGATCCACTAAACATCACATGATTACCATATACAGTAGTGCCACTCAGTGCAAGCCAGAGTAATCAATGAATGCCAGAAGGCTTGTGCATAAAATCCCCTATTTAGTGACTACTCATCCAATATCCCCAGACTAGTTTCTAGCTTGTGGCTTTCATCAGAGGGGAGCATTAGACCTAAAGCACTGCATCTAGATCTTAGGATCTAATGCAACCCTCCAGCAGCCACCCTTTATCTCTACTTAACTACTAAACTATGAGAATAAAATTGGAAAATACAAAAATATTTTCAATCCAAGCTCATTAGCTTATATAGTCATATAGGTCTGAACTCAATTCAGTACCCATACATTTTGGTGTCTTTGTTTCTTTAATAAGCATAGCCACCACTATCCTATTAGGCAGGATTGGTCCTAAACTACTAAACATCACATGATCAACATTTCCTATGCTTGCTCATAACTTTTATTAAAACAGGCAAAACTCTCCATACAGTAATACCACTCAATGCAAGCCAGAGTAATCAATGGATACCAGAAAACTTGCACATAAAATTCCTATCTAGTGCCTACTCATCCAATATCCCCAGACTAGTTTCTAGCTTGGATTTTATGCACAAGTCTTCTGGAATCCATTGATTACTCTGGCTTGCAGTGAGTGGCACTACTGCATGGAGAGTTTTACCTGTTTTGATATCTTGATGTCAAAAAACTTTAATCAACACACGTATATTTATAGAATCTGATGCTGTTTTCTAATCTATAAATTCCTATGCAAAATTATGTTCATATTTCTTAATTCTTTCTATAATTTCTTTAGGCATAAACTATTTGGTATAACCATTTTTCATTCCATCTGTATGTTTTTTGGCTAGTTTTATTTATACATAATGCAAATAAAAGGATTTGACCAGTTCTATTTATATACTGTGTTATATTCTTCTTTTTCAAGTGTGAGATATTTTAAAAAACTGCAACACTTTAGGTACATATAAAACTATACTGATAAGCTGATTCACAACATTATATAATCTTTACCTTATTGTTTTGAGTGTTTGTTTAGTAATAAGAGTATGTAATTATGTGAGCAATAAGGTATCTCTGGTAAGAAAAGTAAAGACTTGAAGAAGCCTTTGTGTAAAAGTGATCAGCGATTAGTTATTAGTTAATATTCTCACTGACCAGAATTTTAAATGTGCCAAATTATATGCGAATAAATACTCTCATCAAAATAACTCCTTTTTATAAATAAATTTTAAAAAATAAAGCTTTTTAAAAAATATATATATGTATATGGCTAAAATGTCGTTTAAACCAAGATTTCATCACTTCCTGATAATCGACACTATTTTCCGGTACTCTCATATCTTTCCAAAAACTTTTTATTCACTTACCATTCACAATTTTAATCTTAATATTTTTTGAGGAAATAAATTCATTTGCTTGTTCCATAGATTAAAACTCAATCGCAAAAGATAATTGTTTCAATTAACCATTTATTATACTTTTTTTAAAACTTTCTATAGCGTAAGCTTGTGGTTAAGACCTGTAGAGGTCCCTACCTTCGCATTTTCAAGCGCACATTCTTGAGGTTTATTGCTTTAGTAAATATTAAGACTTTAAAATAATTGTATTTTTCGGAAAGTTAAATGATAGTGGTACAATAAATGTGATAATATGTTGGACTATTTTCATCATCTACCATTTGCTGAATGTCTAAAAAATTTTAAGCTTCATTTAAACTTTTCAAATGCAGAATTTCAGTGGTATTATTCTCGACTCTTTGATAGGATAGTTCAGTTGGTTAGAGCACTGTTTTAAAATTCAATATTCAAGAATCTAAAGGTATGAGTTAGACTCCTATGCTAATATTTCACTGGTCAAGCCAGCAACACCTGAAGAAAAATGGAGAATAATACCACTCTAAATGTTATATAATCTATTAACCTACGTTTTGTGATAGATGATGGAAATAATTCAACATATTGTCACATCTAAAACAATAAAGCCAATTACTCAAGACTTTAGGGGGAAAAAAATCAATCCTTAAGCTAGAAATAATCTTAACCTGTAGTCAAGGCAATGGTTGCCTTGACTACAGGCTGAGATTGATGATAGCTTAAGGGTTGATTGTTACCACATCTAAAATAATCACTTTGTTTTCTAATATTGCATTTCATTTATTTATCTTTTAACTAATATAAAAATTATTTTCTCATTTTAGCATAAAATTAAAAACTTCACTGCATGTGAGGCGAGTGTATTCTGCCATAATAAATCTAGAAAATACTTTTTTGTTTGTGTTTATATATTTTAAATTTAGAATTATTATTATGCAATTTGTGTTAGATTTTTACTCCAAATAAAACAGGTGATATGTAATTGCAATGTGTCAATGTGCTTTGTACCTTAATTCACATGCTACAATGTGCTAACATTAAACTATTTTAAATTGGGTACTGCAACAGAAGTATTTGAAATGATTGAAACTGCATTGGTAGTGAAGTCATAAATTATAGAAACATTTTCAAGTGATTTAGAAGATTTTGTAATAGCAGGAAAAGCAAGATGATCTACAAAGATATAAAACACAACTGAAGATGATCCACAAAGGAATACAACACACCTGAAAAAATTCACAAAAGTGTAAAACACACTTGAAAAGGATCCACAAAGTTATAAAACATACCTGAAGATGATCCACAAAGGTATAAAACATATCTAAACATCATCCACCAAGATATAAAACATACTTGCAGATTATCCACAAAGATATAAAACACACCTAAAAATCCACAATGGTATAAAACATAAACAAAGGCAAAACTCTCCATGTAGCAGTGCCTGCCTTGTTTAATAACAATTATGTGCTAGTATAAGAGATGGTGATCATGTGATGTTTAGTGGTATAAAACATACTTGAAGATGATCCACAAAGGCATAAAAGACACCTGAAAATGATCTACAAAGTTATAAAACACAAAAATGATTCACAAAGATATAAATAAACATACCTGAAGATGATCCACAAGGATATAAAATATACTTGGTGATTCACAAACATATAAAACACACTTGAAGATTATGCACAAAGGTATAAAGCACACCTGAAGATAATCTATAAGGATATAAAATGCACAAATGTATAAAACACACTTGAAGGTGATTCTCAAAAGTATAAAATATTTGAAAATGATCCACAAAGGCACTAATCACACAAAAATGATTCACAAAAGAATAAAACACACTTGAAGATGATCCATAAAAATATAAAACATCTGAAGATAATCCACAAAGATATAAAACACATCTTAATTTGATCCTTAAAGATATAAAACATACTTGAAGATGATCCACAAATGTATAAAACACACTTGAAGATGATCCACAAAGGCATAAAACACACCTGAAAATAATTCACAAAAACACACTTGAAGATAATCCACAAGTTATAAAACACAACTGGAGATGATCCACAAAAAGATGATCCACAAAAGTATAACTACATGCCTGAAGATGATCCACAAAGATATAAAACACACCCGAAGATGATCTACAAAGATGTTAAACACGATGATTCACAAAGATATAAAACACAAAGATGATTTCACAAAAGTATAAAACACACCACATTTTGTGTTTATCTCAAATCCTGACATAACATTTTTGTGATGAATAGCTAAACTATGTCATTATGTAACACATACAATGGTTCATAATTGGTATTACAAGAAGTTTAGAGAGTAAACCAGCCATCATTTCACTGGGACATAATATATTTATATAAATACCATAACAACCTGTGTAGGGAATTGTGATACTTTGTTTATATTATATCAGAGTGATACTATGCATATTTGAATTTATCTATATGTATAAAGATTAATTTAGGATTTAAAATATTTTTTCATGATAAATTTTTTTTTGTTACAGTATAAGAATGGGTATAAATAAACAAAATTCTGATGGACTTACCAAAAGTGCACTCCACCGTATCTAAGTTGAAAAAGAAAACAAAACATTCCAAATTGCAGACATGAAAAATGTTTCACAATCAAATTTCTAAAATATACTTTGTGATATGTTTTTAAAAAATTCAATAGGTTAAAATTCCATATGTCCAAAATTATTTACATAAGCGAAACAAAAAAATAATACAATGACTACGTGTTTGGGAATGATCAAAAGAAGTAATAAGTTGGACTTTGATGTGGTGACCTTCAAATCTTGACTTTGTATGTAATCACAAATTGTCTACTTAATTTTTCAGGAACATCAACTGGATGTTTGATTATTATCTTACTATTTCTTCTGATACCTATATACTATATAATAAAATGATCATGTGCATATTTTTATCAAAGATGTAAACTGTGTAAAGCATTAGAATATTGTTAAGATTGATTGATATGGAGAGCATTTAGCATCCATTATATATTCTTTATGTTATTTCTTTATGGTCATTAGCATTGTTAATATATTATTTGTTATTTTTGTTTTTTAACCCTATATACTACTGAGAAGAAAGATCACATTTCTTATTAGAAATGAACAACAGATATTTTAATAGATATTGTTTAGACATGTTGTGTCAAAGAGTTGTTTCATTATGTAACCGAGGAAATAGGTTTAAAAATAGTAGGCTATTCTATGTTTACAATTGTTAAAGTCTCAAATACTGTGCTAAAATCTAATGATCAGCATTACTTTAATGATGAACATAAGAATAATTAATGTTAGTTTAATAATGAACATAGTAATAATATCGTGTCACATTTTGATGCATTGACAAAATAATTATTTTATTACATAATGTCTACATGGGTATGATTATAATATCAAATCCAATAAGGGCTTTCCATGTACTATCATCAATTTTTCAATGAAATGGATGGTTGAATAGTTGGAAGGGGGAGAAAATTGAAGCCTGGCCATTAAAGTTTGAGGAATTGCTACCTTAATAAAACTGAGCATTGATTGTACATATGGGTAGGAGATTATGATTTGGTCCAACTGATGAGTGCTGGTTTTGCATGAAATACACATATTGAAAATTATTAATCTTTTTTGAATGTATGTTGTCATGTGTATTTGCTTGAGATAGGCTAAAGGATGGAGAGACTGAAAAATCCTGAGTTCAAATCCCTCTAATTACATATAAAATATAAAACAAAAAATTTCATTTATTTGTTTTTTTTTTTTATTGAACTAAATCTTTTAAATAAATTTATTTAATATGAATAAAATAACTTACTCTTTTCTTTACTGGGGTCAGTTGTTGCATTTACTGGTGATTATAAAGAATTGAATATCTCGAATTTTGTAAAATGGTGCGGAAAAGAGTTGAAAATGATATAAGAAAGTATAACTGTGAACTAGCAAGAAAAGCTGTAGAAGAAAATAAAAGTCTTAAGAATGTAAAACAACATTTTGGTATTGGTAGGAAATTTATATCTGCAATAAGGAAAAAAGATGGAATTATTACTAAAAAGAGGGATGACATTATGAAATTGGTAGAAGATTTTTATCAAGAATTATATAGTAATAAAGAACAAGTACCTCCTATATCTATTACATCTTCCGAATTGCCCAGAATTTTAAATGAAGAAGTGAGAAATGCAATTAAATGTATGAAAAAAGGAAAGGCTACAGGTAATGATGGAATTATAATTGATATATTAAAAGAAGCAGGTGAAGAAACAGAAAAAATATTAGCAAAGTTATATACCAAATGTCTAAATGATAAAGATGTACTGGATGATTGGAAGAATGCAGTAATAATATTAATATTTAAAAAGGTGATAAAGAAGATATTAGAAATTACAGACCTATCAGCCTTTTATCAGTTTTATATAAAATTTTTACCAAGATAATTACAACTCGTCTACAGAGAACCTTGGATTTTCACCAACCAAGAGAACAAGCTGGATTTAAAAGTGGTTTTAGTACAGTAGATCATATTCAGGTATTGAGAGAAGTTATAGAAAGGACAAATGAATATGACTTGTCATTATGTTTTGGATTTGTAGATTATGAAAAGGCATTTGATTCTATAAACATTTCTTCAGTGATTAAAGCATTGGATCATCAAGGTATAGATCCAGGATATTGTCATATTTTAAAGAATATTTATAAAAATGCAACAGCAACAATTAGATTACATAATGATACTGGGAAAGTCAACATTGAGAAAGGAGTAAGACAAGGTGACTCCATATCTCCAAAACTTTTTACAGCAGTGCTGCAAGAAGTATTTTGTGGATTAAAATGGGAAACTAAAGGAGTGAAAGTAAATGGAGATTATTTAAGTCATTTAGATTTCGCAGATGATGTAGTTGTTTTTGCAAATAATGCTTCCGAGAGATGAAAGTAGGAAAGTAGGACTAAAGATAAATGTTAAAAAGACTAAAGTAATGTTTAATCGATTTGCTCAAAATATGAAAATAAAGATTGATTATGATGAATTAGAAGAAGTTAAGAGTTACAAATACCTTGGTCAGATTATTAATACAGATGGAAACATAATAGAGGAAATTAATCATAGAATTAAACTTGGTTGGAGCGCTTTTGGTAGAAATAACTTGATATTAAAAGGAAATATGCCTATGTGTTTGAAAAGAAAGGTTTTTAACAAATGTGTTTTACCAGTTCTTACTTATGGATCGAGACTTGGACACTTAATAGAAGAGCAATACAGAGACTTCAGACCACTCAAAGAAGTATGGAGAGATGCATGTTGGGAGTAACAAGAAGAGATCGAAAACGCAATGTATGGGTAAGAGAACAAACAGGTGTTACTGACCTCATTGAAAAAATTAAAAGATTGAAGTGGAGTTGGGCTGGACATATTGCTAGAAGAGATGAAAATAGATGGACAATTGAAATTTTAAACTGGATTCCAAGAGATTGTAAAAGACCCAGAAGGAGACCACATGTAAGATGGATGGATGAAATAAGAAAATGTGTAGGGGTGATGTGGAGAAGAGAAGCTAAAGATCGGAGAAGATGGATTAAACTTGGAGAGACCTTCATCCTGCAGTGGATTGATAATGGTTGATAATGATGATAATAGACACAAACCCGAAACCTATGAATACAATTGCTTCCTTACACTATATACAATGTTATAACTTCACCTGATACTGTTGCCTTGGTATAGCATTTCTTGCTGTGAATCCATAGAAGGAAGGGACTTCAGGTGCTATTATAATTTTACCTATCACTTCCAGCTGCACCATGCCAGCTTCCCTCCTTAGTAGGTATGATGACACTTCTGGTTGTTCTGTGACATCATACCTCATGTCTAGTTTATATCTAGTAGCTTCAAGTTCTAATGTGCATTTGCCTCACTACTCAGCCATATAGTGGGCAACATGTATTCTGCTGTTCAACTTTGACAATTGTTGTCTGACATAAGCCACCAAATGGACTGACTATTTATGACTAGATCCCCTCCCATAACACAAGCATTTGATTGGCCTCTTTTTGCAATTGGACATGTGTAATCTACTTGTATATTCATTTGTCCATAATGATAAATGCTCAAATGAATCAAGATAAGATGGAATTTGAACTTGTCTACTAATTGAAGGCAAGGCGAGATATGCTACTTACATACTATTTTCACATACATCAATATTTCAGATATTTACTTTTTTTTTTAAAGTTAATATTACACAAATTAATCAATCAATAATGTTCTACCATATGGACAGGTCCAGCTCATCATTTTCTCTATTCTGTTTATTGTCCAGATTTCTACTTCCACATATTTCTTTTATAACATCCGCCGGTCTTCTCAATTCTTCTTCATATTTCCATTCATCATTCTCTTCAAAACATCATTTATTAAATTATTCTTTCTTTTTAATATATGTCCAATCAAGGTTTTCTTTCTATCTCTAATTTCCTCAATCAATCTTCTTTTTTCATTTACTCATTCTATCTTTAATTTTCATATAGTCTTTAAACATTTCCCTCATTTGTCGTTTTATTAATTCAATTAATTTTCTCCATTCTACTTCCTTTCTGCAACTTCTAGGCCTCCGATATTTCATAAAAATATAAACCTGTATAGTTCATCATTTATTTTTTTCACATGTATGTGGTCATGCATATCAGTTTTATTGGATAGAGTGGATGGCTGTAGGGAGCTTGAAAGTCTAGGTTCAAACTTCCTTTAAAAAACCTATAAAAACTATAAACATATATAAATTCACAAATATTTTTGAAAAATATAATATTTTTAAATTTTATAACTGGAGGAAGATCATAAACTGACAGAAATTGTGATGAAAAAATTACAATAGAGATCGTGTATCTGAGAGGCATTTATTACTAGTATGTGTTAAAATGAAAAAATAAATAAAAATAAAAACATTTCATATTTATTTTTTATTATATTTATAAAATAAATACATATTTATTTATTTTTAGTTGCAGATTTTCATTGGTATGGTTGTCGGAACTCTTGGAAATTGGAGAATATTGAAGTCTGTGTCCATTAAAGTTTAAAACTGAGCATTGATTATATATGTGTGAGGGAGATGATGATCTGGACCAACAAATGAGTGCTGGTTCAGCATGAAATACAGCATGAAATACATATATTGGAAAGCCTTTATTTTTTCACATGTATGTGGTCATGTGTATCAGATGTATGAGAGAGAAGATAGCTGAAGGGAGCTCGAATGTCTATGTTCAAATCCTCTATAATTAAACAAAAGAATTTAAAAATATATAAAAAAAACATGGATTACTGTATTTATCTAAAGTGAATGGCGCCAAAAAATGTGGGTTGAGTTAGTTTGATTGTAATTCAAAATATAACATGTATGATGTTATAGCTTCACCTGGTACTGTTGTCCTGCATTTGTGTAGGATTTCAGGTATCCTTTTAAACTAGCCTATCACTTTCAGTTGTACCATGACTGTTTGCCTCATGTGTAGGTATGGTGACCCTTCTGGCTGTCCTGATACCATTTGCCTCATATCTAGTTTATGTCTAGAAGCTTCTTGTTCTAACGTGAACTCACCTCACTGTTCTGTCATAAAGTGGACAATGGAGGTATTGCTTTTCAGCTATGGTTACTGTTGTCTGACCTTATCTCCAAATGGATTGACCATTTATGCCCATATTCCTATCCATAATGAAAACAATCAAATTGCATGAGCATCATCTTGTACTGGAACATTCTTGCAATTGGATATATGTTATCTATTTTTATATCCATTGGTCTATGGTGATGTAAACTCAATTCGACCAGGATAAGATGGATTCTGGACTAATCCATTACTCGAAGGGGAAATGAAATATAACAGACTATTAAACTCTTACTGCAAAATTTGCAACTTCCCACCTTGAATTTATACTCTATATAAAAAAGTATAGTAGAAATCAAAAGAAATAAAATTATTATTATAAATGCCAGATTTTTAATCCAGGCAAAGGAGTTTATTTTGAGTCCTAATGAGATTGGATTTAGTCAATAATAAAACATTGATTGAAAAAGTGATTTCAATTCAGAAACACCATCACCACTTCCAACCATTATCAGTCCACTGCAGGATGAAGATATGTTTAGGTTTAATCCACATTCTCTGATTTATAGCCTTTTTTCTGTAACATGCCAGCAAAGCTTCTTGTTTTATCAATCCATCTCATAAATGGCTTCTTTTTAGATCTTTTATAATCTCTTGTAATCCAGTTTAATACTTCAGCTGTTCATTTGTTGTAATCCTTTTCAGCAATGTGTACAATCTGACTCCAAGATTCTTTCAAGGATGTCAGTGATATTTGGTACTTCTATCATTCATGTGTTCCATTTTCAATTTCTCCTTTTTTCTCTATATTTTGTTGAATGATCTGAAATCTCAATTGCTCTTCTGTTATGTCCAAGCCTCACATCCATAAATAAGAACAAGTAAAATACTTTTATTAAAACCTCCCTTTTCAAAAATATAGGATGGTTAATTTAGGTAAATAGAAATTAAGTTATTCCTACCAAAATTACTTCATCCAAATTAAATTCAATGATTAATTTTATCTATCATGTTTCTACCTGTGTTAAAAATATGACCAGGTATTTGAAGTTGCTGACTTCTTCTAATTCATGATTCTCAGTCTTTATTTTCTTCTTCTGACAAAGCAATTAAACATTATTTTATCTTTTCCATATTTATTTTTATTTCTACTTTTTACTTTCATCTGATAACTCTTGCAATATTACCTGAAGCTCAGAAGCATCATTTGCAAAAACAACCATATCATCTGTAAAAATCTAAATGACTTAAATAATTTCTGTGTATTTTTATTCCCTCATCTCTCCATTTTAATCTACAAAATACTGTTATGTTCTTGGCCTGTTCTTGGCCGTAATATCTAAATTAATAAATACACACAGTTTAGATAACTATCAAACTTTATTAACTACTCGCGTTCTCTAACATAAAAGCGATGTCGCGCGCTAATCTCAGTTGTCACCGCTACCATTATAGTATTAAAAAAATATTGAAAAAGAAAAAATATGTAAATTAGAGGGGGGGAAAAAAAAAAAGGCAAAAATTTTTGGGCAAAATTGAAAATTTTTTTCCCTCTTTTAAGGAGAAGCCATAATACATCACATCACATCACATCACATAACCATAACATCACAACTCTCTTTTTTAAATTTTTTTATTTACAAACATAATCTTTTAAATATACTGGAGGCCTTCTTCTTCTGTTGGATTTTTCTCCCATCTCGGAACGTTCGACTGGTTTTCTCCTTATTGCTGTGCCATTATCACTTGATGTTGATGGTGGTGATTTCTCTGTCTCAGATACGGGCAACTGTGTCTCCTCATCCGGTTCTTGTGTCAGTGGAGTTGTTGTGAATCTTTCAGCTGTGTTCTTCATTTTGATAAAATCAGCTTTGGCAACTTCCAGTTCATTTGTTAATAAATCAATAGAAGATTTTAATTTGCTGTTTTGTAATCGCAAATCCAGATGAACAACTGATAAATTGTGAAGATCGTCTTTAAGCTGTTGAATATGTTGATGTAATTCAGAATTCAAACTTTTTTCTTTCTCTAATTCTTCTACACTAGATTGATGTTTGTGAACTTTGATTCTTAACACATTACATTCCTTTTCAAGTAATTCTTTATTGTGAATAGCTAGCCTGGCATTATCTTCAGTTTTTTTTACATCAACTTGCTTTTGATTACTTTCATCAATTTTGTATCTTTCCAACTCTTGAATTTTATTTTCTAATTCTAACATTTCAGCTTCTATATTAGTGATTTTATGCCATTCCTCTTCCTTTGCTAATTGGAATTTTCGCTGTACTTCTCTCTCCTTTTCAATTAATTGATGGGACTGTTCTTCACACAATTTCTTTAATATTTCATGTTGTAAACGAATATCTTCCAATTTTTTTAATTCCTCACGTAATTGTTCATGTATATTTAGTGGAATTAATCTCGGTGCACGGACAAGTGGTTTAAATGTTGGGTCTACTGTGAGGTGGTGTTCACTTTCATAACCCACACTTTGAAAAACATCTTTGTATTTCTCATAAATAGACTTGAAGTTTTCATTTTCTTTTACTTCCTGTATTTTTGTTATTTTATCTTTGTTGTTGGATATATTTTGATCATTTTTACTTTTATTTTTCATCGTTACTTTTTGTACTGTAATTTTGTTGCGTTTAATTAAACCTAATAACTCACAATCACGACCACTAAGAAGTGTTGGTTCGTCTTCTTTTATTATTATAAAACGTAAATTACGCAGATCTTTGTTTATTTTGCATTGAAGTTTTGCTTTTCCTATTGGGGTAAGAAATGGTCCTCCAAAAGCACATAATTTCTTCTTTGTTTTGTATATTATTGGTTGTGGATGAATAGTATTAAGTACTTATTTAGACATAATGTTTACATCAGCTCCTGTGTCTATTTTTATTTTTACTTTATTATTATCTAATAAAATATGTTCATACCAGCCATTAAACGAATGAGTTGAGTCTACACGTCTGATGTATGCAATTGTGTTTTCAATACCACTGGTATATGATGAATCCGATGTTGTAGTATCATGTACTTCGTACACATAACATCTATTAATATTTTTATGATACCTTGAGTGCTGTGCCACGGCTTTCACCTACGGATCAGCAATGATAACTTTTGTTTAGTAAACAGACAAGGTATTGAATATAATAGTTTAATATACAATAAATAGGTTAATATACATAAATAGCTAACACATATATATATATAATATGAAGAACAGTCGGGAATCTTAATATCCTAATGCTCCCCGCGTACCAAAGTTAAAAGTTTATAAATAAGTTCACTCTACCTGCGACAGGCATAAATTACTTAATCACGAAAAGCCCAGTTGGGCGTTATAAAATAATAAAAGATCAGTATGATCTGTTCACAGTCCTAGTCGGCCGGATTACCTTCAGGCGCCGAGTACCTGGGATATTATCTCCTTGAACATGCACACGCCAGCACTGTAGCAGGAAAAAGACTTCGAGAGTCTTTTGACTTTTGTTTTTATACTTGTCGCTGTCGGTATCGCTTTGATTTCTTTATACTTCTGAGTATTGGTGACCCGTATTGTCAGACTTAGATCCGGTTCTACTGATTTATTACATGCTATATACACTAGTTACGAAATTAGCTTGACAATCTGTAATCATTGTCAATTGTTATTATTCTATATTATTATTATTCTATATATATATATATATATATATAACACTCCCCTTACTCCAGAAATGGATCTCTATTATTTAGACATAGTCTCTCAATTTAAATGGCTTTGTGTTTTCCTTTTGGCTGCCCATACCGTTTTCCTTCATCTTGCTTTGGCCTAGAATCACATCTGTTTCATTAATGTCAGGTGTTGCTCTTCTTCTGTTTCTGCTTGTTGATCTATATCCAATTTCTCTTGGTCATGTAATCCTGCTTCATTTGTATATGTGTCAACATTTGCAGTTCTTCTACAACGCGATGCTGAGATGGTTTATATGTCTTCTATATGATGTGCCATCTTCTAACTGGATGATTACTATGTGCTGTGATAACAGTTTTGTAATTATCCCTTCAACCCATTTTTTCCGTAGCATATCCTGGACCCAAACTCAATCTCCTTTTGTGAAAATGTTTGTATAATTTTCACTATCCATTTTCTCGGTGGGGTTTGGAAGCAGTAATGATAGTTTAATGCGCAATTTCCTGCCCATTAGTAATTCTGTTGGTGACTGTCCCATGGCTGTTGATGGTGTTGAATGTTGATGTAGCATTGCATCATTGATAGCACTCTGAATATCTTGGTTATCTAATTTTCTTAAGGCTTTCTTTATATTCTGTACTGCCTTTTCCGCTAGCCCATTCGACTCCAGGTGATAGGCTGGTGTCCGTATGTGTTTAATACCATTCTTCTGGAAATATTCTTCAGTTTCTGTAGCTGTAAATGCTGTTCCATTGTCAGATACAATTGTTTCTGGCAGTCCGTGGCAAGCAAAAACTGCACTCAGTATCTTAACAGTTTCATTGACACTAACATTTTCACTATTCTACACTCTGTCCACTTTAATATGCATCAATAATAACCAATAGTATCTCCCCATTTATTGGACCAGCATGGTCTATTGAAGTCTTTGCGCTGTTGTTGCCTTTGGCCATGAGTTGTACTCCTTGGTTGGCATATTAATCTGTCTCTGACATGGTGCACATTTTTTAATATTTTGTTCAATGTCTCTTGATATTTTTGGCCACCATACATAGCTACGAGCCAGTGCTTTTGCCCGTACCACTCCTGGGTGCTCTTCATGCAGTAAATTTAAAACTTGTCTGCCCTCCATAGGAATCACAACCTGATCACCCATTAGCACACAGTCTTTACAAGTTGATAATTTACTTCTATTTGCCCAAAAACTCGAATCAACATATTCAGACCTTGAATCTGGCCATCTATTTTTAATCCATTGTTTTAATATCTGGTAGCCCTGATCGGCATTTGTCCAATTTGCTATCCTTTTACTATTTAATATGTCCGAGTTTAATGCATCTATATAATTTATTTCAACCTCTGTACTAATTTTCTCTTGTTTATCTGGAATTCATGACAGCGCATCTGCATGTGCTATTTCTTTGCCTTTTTGATATTGGAGTATACAATTATATCCTGCCAAAATATTTCTCCAGTGCATCATGCATGGGATTAAGTGTTCAGGTGCCAGTCTATCATGATCTAGAATTCCAAGTAGTGGTTTGTGATCAGTGATTATTGTAAAGTTTCTGCCAAACAGGAATTGATGATATTTTTTAAGGCCAAAATGATAGCCAGTGCCTCTTTGTCTAATTGGCTGTAGTTCCTTTCTGCTTTTGAAATAGTCCTTGATGCATATGCAATGGGGCACTCTCCTTTGTAGCATGGATGAGATAGTACTGCTCCTACTCCCCATTCAGATGCATCAGTGGTTAAATGTATTTATAAAGTACTATTATAATGCACTAACAGTTTATCTGATGATAGCAAGGCTTTCGTTTGCTGGAAAGCCTCTTGATGCACTTTTTCCCCATTTCCACTTTTGATTCTTCTTTAATAAATCATATAAGGGTTTTGCAATCTGAGCCTTATTTTTCAAGAAAGGCTCGAAAAAGTTCATCAATCCCAAAAATACTTGCAGCTGTTTGACATTGATTGGTGGGGGTGCATTCATCACTGCTGTTACTTTCTGGGGTGATGGTTTCTTGCCCCTGTCTGAAATCAAGTGACCTAAAAAGGTTAGTTCTTTTTTCATCCATACAGTCTTTTGCGCGTTCAGTTTTACGCCTAATTTCTGCAATTTCTCGCACAAGTATGAGCCTTTCTCGTAACTTATCTGGCGTAGTTTGCCATGACGAGTATATCATTGAAGTATGGAATGACTCCTCTAAACCGTAACAAAGCATTAATCTTTGCTTGAAAAATATTTGGCTGATTTATCCGTTACATGAATCTGATGGAATGCAGAGTTTAAATCTAACTTGGCGAGATATGAAACGTTTTGTAGCCCCGCCAGTATTTCCCTTATGTTTAGGACCGGGTAGGCTCCCCTATTTAAATATTTATTTATTCTAACCCAGTAATCCCCACACAACCTAACATCCCCATTCGGTTTAGTTATTACCACTAATGGTGTAGCCCAATCAGAGCTTTCGATAGGCATTAATACTCCTTTTTCAACTAAAGATTTAAGCTTATCTTCAACCTTCGCTCTTTGTGCAAACGGCACTTTTCACGGTTTGCAAACTACAGGTTGCGCATTTTCTAATAATTCTATTTCTACTGGTTTAGCATTTATCAACCCTAATTTTTCTTTAAAAAGCTCTGGGTATTTTCTAATTATTTCCTGTTCTACAGAAATCCCTTTAATAATATTAATTTCTATTCCTAATTCACTGAACCAATCTCTACCTATAATGGGAATAATTTTTGCATTTACGATATATAACCGTAGATTTAGTTTTTTACCGTTATACTGAATTGGTGCTGTAACCTGTCCACAAATTTTAAGCTCGTGACCATTTACGTCTTTCGTGTTAATGCTAGTTTTCTCTAGTGAACTCTTAAAATTAGTTGCTGACAAACTTTCCCAATCTGTAAGACACATTATAGAAATAGCCGATCCACTGTCTATTTCCATTTCTATTTTCTTTTCTTGAATTTTAACTTTAATCATAAACTGCTTTATCTCTTTCATGTATAGATTTTCAATCATGGGGTTTCTTATTAATTTCCCTCCCCTACTTTCTGACATAGGGTTTTCAATTTTACCCTCTTTTTTACACACTAGTGCCAAATGCCCTTTTTTACTGCATTTGAAATATGAGTTTTTGTTTCATTTGCACTCTTTCTTAGTATGGCTAATTTACCACAACAGTAACAGGTAATTTTAGTGTGATTACTTTTGACTCACGAGGGCTACCGTTCTCATTACTTGTCTTGAAAATGCCAATTTTTGCGTTCTTTTCTGGCCTTGCTCTAAAAGCTTGAGCTTGCTCCAAAATGAGCTCATACGCCATGCCCTTCTTAATGGCCATTTCATATGTTAATTCTGGTTCAACTAACAATTGTTGCCCAAGCCTGTCATCCACTATCCCCAAGAGTAATTGATCCATAAGGATTTCTTCTATAAAATCGCCATACCCACAATCTTTAGCTAATTCTTTTAAAACCAAATTATACTCTTTTATTTTCTTGCCCTTTAGTTGCTTTCTATTACGTAGGGTTAATCTCGCAATATGACGAGAGGGACATGGGCTAAAATGTTCATTTAATTTTTTAATTACATCTTCATATTTAACCTTCTCCGGCAATGGCAGCTCAAAATATTTACTTATAACTTCGATCACCCTCTTGCCTGCGAAACACATGAGTGCTGTGAGTTTCTTTTTATTATCATCTAACCCATTCAAAGTAAAAAATTTTTCTATTTGGGTTATATATAACGGCCATTTAGACACGTTATCTATGCTGAATTCTCTTATGCTATTTTGACCCAACGAATACATTTTTTATTATGAATCTAAACCGTTCGATTTTTGTTATTAACCACTATTTCCTAATGAATCCTCCCTCCCCTGTTTACAAGGTTTAATCCAGACTGTGCCACTTAATTTGCTGTGTCCCGGCTTTCGCCTATGGATCAGCAATGATAATTTTTGTTTAGTAAACAGACAAGGTATTGAATATAAAAGATTAATATACAACAAATAGGTTAATATACATAAATAGCTAACACATATATATATATAATATGGAGAACAGTTGGGGATCTTAATATCCTAATGCTCCCCACGTACCAAAGTTAAAAGTTTATAAATAAGTTCACTCTACCTGCGACAGGCATAAATTACTTAATTATAAAAAGCCCAGTTGGGCATTATAAAATAATAAAAGATCAGTACAAGCTATTCACAGTCCTAGTCAGCTGGATTACCTTCAGGTGCCGAGTACTTGGGATTTTATCTCGTTGAACATGCACACACCAGCTCTGTAGCAGGAAAAAGACTTCGAGAGTCTTTTGACTTTTGTTTTTATACTTGTCGCATGTCGGTATCATTTGATTTCTTTATATTTCTGGAGTAATTGGTGACCCATATCTGTCAGATGTTAGATCCGGGTTCTACTGATTTATTACATGCTATATACACTAGTTACGAAATTAGCTTGACAATCTGCAATCATTGTCAATTGTTATTATTCTATATTGTTATTATTCTATATATATATATATATATATATATATATAACATTGAGTTTGAGCATTTTTGTGTTTTTAAAATTTTATGGTCGTAGCTTCTCATACAGCAATTATTGGCAAAGTGGTTTAATTTTCCACAATTATAGCATTTTTTACCAAATGCAGGACACTCATGTTTTGGGCGATTACGGTTGCACTTTTGACAATTGCGTATGTTTGTTGTATTTTTCGCTATTACATTAATTTATAGTTCAGACTTTCGCAGTAATTCATTTTTGAGTCTTCTAGTTTCATGTCCACATATTATTTCCAGTGCTTTTTCTAGTGTAATATTTTCTTTTTTAAACAATCTGTCTTCTAGTCCTTCTTCTTTTTGTACCATTATAATTCTATCATGGAGGATATTTTGTTTTTGATCCCCGAAGTCAACTTTTTCAACTACTACTTTTAAGCGAGTAAGAAAGCGATCAATCGATTCTCCCTCATATGGTTCCATTGTATATGCTTTTATTCTGTCATATAATGTTGTTTTCATGGTATTGAAATATTTATCCATTTGATTTAAGATGGATAACAATTTTGTTTTATCTTCTGGATTCACATGGTCTAATGTTTTTATTACATCTCTCCTTTCCTTTCCAATGAGATGATGTAATATTCCTAATTTTACTTTATCTGATTTCATATTGTTTTCTGTTGCTTCTAGGAAATTTAGGAATAATTCTTTCTATTCAGTCCATTTGACTGACATATTTCCTTCTATAGATAGCGGTTCGATATTGTAAAAATGATCGAATTGTGACGCCATTTTGTATTTTGGCAAATATGATATGAAAAAAAAAATTGCTATTAAAACTATTTTTATCAATATTTAAATAATCACTGTTTTATAGACTTTAGAAATATTTTTTTTTACTATTATTTCATTAATTCACTCCTGACATCATGTTATGTTCTTGGCCGTAATATCTAAATTAATAAATACACACGGTTTAGATAACTATCAAACTTTATTAACTATTCACATTCTCTAACATAAGAGCGATGTTGCACACTTGCTAATCTCAGTTGTCACCACTAGGCATCAGTCCGTAATTTTAGTATTAGCCATAACATGACAAATACTTTTTGTAAAACCACTCTAAAAAGTCAAAACATTGACAGTTAAAAACAAACCACTTTCAAAGCTATAGATGCAAAGAACAGTGAAAGATGCAAGTTAGAAATGTAAAGTTTAAGAAAATATGGATGATCTGTTACTTAGACAATAAGAGAAATTTTTTCAAAAAGATGGTCATCTAATCTACCACTTCCTCTATTTTTCTGTAATATTTTATATACATACAATTTGTCCACTTTACCTCAAACACTTTGCATTGTATGTATACACAAACAATCTGACATTTCAACTGTCCTGCAGTCTTCCTCAGAGCCATTCCCATTATAATTTCTTAAAAATTTACAAAAAACCCTGTTATTATGAATTTTTTTTAAGAAATTGAGATAGGAATGGCTCTGAAGAAGACTGCAGGACAGTTGAAATGTCAGATTGTTTGTGTATACATACAATAAAACAGTTTTTGCTAAAAAGTGTTTGAAGTAGGATAGATAAATTGTATTTATAAAAAAATATCTTATTGAGAAATCAAGAAACAATCTCAGATTATACATATATCAAGCAGTAGTAAGATTGACAAGGTTTAGAAATGTATGTGTGTGCATTCTTTATCCATCACAGTTGATTATGTAATTAGGTTTCTATAATTAATCACCTACTATCAGTCCACTCTTTACCAATTCATGCAAATCATTCCAACCCCTCTTTAATATTTAGAGCTCTATTATAATCTTTAGTGAGACATTACTATTATTAAAATATCTCAATTTTTTAGAAGAAACAATAAAAGATATATAAAAAAGATTCATTCTTAATAAGGATATGATTAAAAGTGGACTTGACTGGAAATATTACTTTGAAGAGAAATAATATAATTTGAACACAGATGAGAATAGCACTGTTTAGAGACACAGTTAAGAGTTGATCAAAGCTTTGGGCAGATATGGTGACTGTATTTAGATAATTATGGACTTGCAATTGTAGAGTATCATATGTCTCCAGCCAAGGGGAAGAATCAGGATTATATTGCAATACTATTGCTGTTGTTTGAGCAAGACAAATTAAGCTGTATTTGTCATCCTGCAGTGGCTAGATTTTTGTTTTATATAATGTTTTATGTAATGTAATTTGACAGTCAACTATTAATAAAATATCATAATGAAATCTGTAGAGATTCAAACCAGAAGGTAGATTCAACAGTGGCTTTATTAAGTCATGTAATTTTGCTTAGCACAAAATAGTTCATAGTTTGTGTTTCCTCACATAGATCTGTGTCTGATAAATATTATTTATGAAGCAGACCATGTGTTATCCTAAATCCATTTATGATGCTCCGGATGCACCCAGGAAAATCAAATTCACCTCGCTTTGAAATATAACAATTCTATTTTTTGTGCCATAATTCTTTGAATATAGATATTCATGTTGAAAATTTAAAATGGGAATCTTATTCTTAGATGGCAAAAGTATATCTCAAATTATTGGCAGGTCCAATTGGCTTAGCCACTTTTTAAAAATTTGATATGAAGTAACTTTTGGTAACTAGTGGGGAGTATGTGAAGGAGAAAGAAATCACCGAAAGGATTAGACTTGAGTGTATCAATAATATTTTTAACTGAGTATCAATGTATGGGAACTTTGATTCCAAACTTGCAGCATTGTGTTCAATATGTTAGTGATAAAGACTTTCAAAATTCAAGTAATATCTGCAGGTTTTCTAAGGAGACTACTTTTAAAAGTTCAATTTGGTCTAAATGTTAGCTAAATAAAAAAAAAGTTTGGCCCAAAATCCAAGGGTATTCCAAAATATCATGGGATAGTGCTATGCATTGACTAGTTTATGTGTTAAATAAACATATGTGTATGTTCAGAACGAGATAATATGGGGCCATATTGTTGTCACTCTAGAAATAATGTAATGTAAAATAATATAGAATTATGCAATAAGTTAACCCAGACATTCTAATTTGCATAAAGTCAATAGTGAAATAGTATGCAAATTATCAAAATTAAAAAAAGTTGTCAAGAGAACTCTAGGGTGTGTGTGCATGTGGGGGGGGGACCCAAAAAGTAGAACCTTGCTAAACCTGATGTAGGTGAACTGCAAATACAGATGAAAACGCTAATAGAAAAAGTAACTTAGAAAGTTATTAGATTGGAAATGAAATATATTCAAAGACCAACTCAATACAGAACTGTTCATGTGAAATTTAGACTGTTTAAAGATCTGGCCTGTATATAACAGATAGCATTATGTTTCATCCTATTATGAAAAATTGAGCCTATTGTCTTCATGGGATTAGAAATAAAAATCCAATCTTTGGCAAATATTTCCAATTTTTTCATATCCTTGGTGACAAACTTTCCTATTTTAGGAAATAATATTTTTTGAAAAATCAAAGCAATAATATATATATATATAATACCAGAATCATATTCAGATGTGATAATCTCTACCAGTGCAAAATTAGAGAAGCCATTGAGATACCTAAAAGGCCAGATTGTATCAATAAGCGAGATGTTACATGCAAACTTCCTCCTATTTGGAAAGATTTTTTTAAAAAACATTCTTAATTTAAAATTTTTGCTATTGGTGGAACTTTAACGGTTTTTTCAAATCAGTGATTGTAGCGCCTCTACAACCGTCTTTTTACCTTTTATCACCCAGTAGATGACTTGTGTGATCAAGTCGAAACGTCAGTATATCAGTATTTAAATTGTTTAAGACGGACGAACCCGCAAAATATATCACATATATATATAACTATTGACACATCAATTAAGCTGTAATAATTGGCTATCTAAATATACTGAACAATGATAAAGATATGTATGAGAGATTATAACCTGAGCCAAGAAATAAAAGCCCATTCAGCATAAAATGTTCATCTTGGAGATCATACATATTTTCCCCGTCTTTAGTCATATGTTTATGATTACACCCCTCCACAAGGTGTTAAAAGCGGATAGAAATCAGCCCCTACCTTATGTGAGAGTAGTATAATGAAAATTACACTACAAAAATGTTATACATTAAGTGGATAACCTCTAGTCTAATGAATGACTAATGATATTTATTTATATATAGAAATATGACAGGTATTATTTCGGGCTTTTCGGATCGATGTATTTACAATCTTTGTTTGTTATTTCTACCTGTAAGCTAGTTAACTTCAATAATTTATCTATTTAACAGAGCATCATTTCCCAAAGGCCATATTCGTTTCATTTATAAATTTAAACTTTTATATTCATTTAAAGAGTTATCTAAAGTTTAAAACTTCATTTTAATTAACAAATTAGAAGGTAAAAACTTGCCCACCTTTAATTTGATTAAGTGAATTTTCTTAACCTGTCTAACTTTTTTTTGTTTGTAATTGAGTCTTCTTTTTAGCTAATAATTAAGTTAAGGTTCTCTTTTTTCTTCTTTTGTATTCCTCTGACTCTCTTCTGATGTAGTATCGTAGCAACTCATCACGTGTTCAAATCTTTTAGCATTTCTCAACTTTTAATCAAAAATTTATGAAATGTATATTACATATATTTGTATACAAATAATTTTTAAATGAGTCTGTGATATTTCTTTTGATTTAAGTTTTGTTAGTTTTCACTAGGACGTTGCCTAGCGACAAGGGATTAAAAAATAGATCATTTTTTCCATTAATAATAAATGTTTAATTTATTATTTATCTGTTTCCGTGAAATAAGTAACTAGAGTTCCATTTTGTTGGTCGCTAAGTGGGGGATTAAAGATTTTCATTTATGAAATATATTTATGCATAAATAAATTGATTTATAATGTATAGCATTTACGGAATTAGTCAATATTTTATTATAGTAATTTTATATATCATCGACTACTTACCTTTCTCACGGATAATCTTTATCCTAAAATACGTTAGCTATAAATGCGAGAGAGAAATCGCGAAGGTATAAAATTATTTCTGTAAAATATTAAATTTTGTACTATAATCATTAGTGTATTTATCTGAAATGGATGGCGTCAAAGCTGTGAGTGGAGGAAGTTTGACAATGGTAAATGAAAATGTAACAATTTCTCTAGATAAATACTTTGCATATAATAAAGACATATATGAGAGATAGTGACCTGAGCCAACTGATGAGTGCTGGTTCAGCACAAAATGCATCTTGGGGGTCATTTGTCTTTTATTATATCTTTATTTATATGAATTTAAAAAGAATGGAGAAGTATGGATGTGTTTATTATATCTATAAAGATATAACATACAGGACAGAGAAAGGTGAATAACTCCGTGTGTGTAAATTTAAAAAATCAGATATATTAATCTTTAACTGAGGTTTAAAGTTTATATCTGTGCTAGAGATAATCTCTAGTTTCGAAAATGATTAGTAATAATCATTAGTGTATTTATCTGAAATGGATGGAGTCAAAGTTGTGAGTGGAGGAAATTTCACAATGGTAAATGAAAATGTAATAATTTACTCTAGATACATACTTTGCATATAATAAAGATATATATGAGAGATAGTGACCTGGGCCAAATGATGAGTGCTGGTTCAGCACAAAATGCATCTTGGGGGTCATTTGTATTTTATTATATCTTTATTTATATGAATTTGAAAAAGAATGGAGAAGTATGGAGATGTTTATTATATCTATATAAATCGGCTGCAGAAAAAAGTCGCAACGAAATATGGAGAGATATATGCCTGGAATAATAATAATAATAATAAGAGACCAAAAGCGAAATACACGGACGGGTGAGAGAAACAAATAGATAGCAGGGCTTATTGTAAGAATTAAAAGACTGAAATGGTTCTTGGCTGGATATATTGCTAAAAGTGATGATCATATGAAAAGTTGAAATATTAAAGTAGATTCCAAGAGATCGAAAAGGGCCTAGAAAGAGATCACTTCTGACATAATTGGTATTTGCTAGTGCGGTGTGGAGAGAAAAAGTTATGGAGTAGAATAATTGAATCAAGCTTGCGGAGTCCATCTTGCAGAGGACTGATAGTGGTTGAAAATGATGATGATGATACATCATAAATCAATTTCTACATAAATCAATTTCATGAATGATGTAATAGCAGTCATTTTAAAAAATGAAATAAAAAATAGATTTTTTTATTTATAAAGTTATATAGAAAATATATATATAATAAGGATATTCTAGATGACTGGAAGACATGTAATAGTGATATATTTTGGTATAGTGAAATATTCTCGAAGTAACCAATGTGGACAACATCTGTCCAATAATCTCTCACAAAAAAGCAATAAAAGATAACACAATCAATACTCGCTAAATTAGCCAATTGCCAGATGGTGAAGATTTAACCAATTTTCTAGCCTTATTGTATATTTTAGCTAAAAATAGCTAAATATCCATTAGATGTTAGTTTAAGTTAACTATGTGTTCACTACTAAAAGGAGAGTATCAAGTCAGTTGTGAGAAAGATTAAGTGTAGTTGGCCCTAATTCAAACCCAAGTCCGCTGCACTGCCATTATATATTGATTCTTCAGTGATAAGGGTATTGATTTTTTTTTTAAAAAACAATAATATATTGATGATAATAGACTGGCTATTCTTTTATAATAAAATATTTAAATAACCCCTACAACAAATTTTGAACACAGTCCATCAAAAGTAAAATGCAAAGCTATATGTAAAAGTGAATAGAGCACTTGTATTCGGATTCCTAACTATAATATAATCTTTACTGGATTGGATATACAAAATGAATATATGCTAGTCTTCTCAAAAGAATGTTTTATGGTAAATTTGAGAATAGTTTTCAAGATAGAGATAGACCCTATTTACATTGTAAAACTGATTGGTTTCTTTGGAAAGATGAGCGACAAATAGACATGGCATTGAAGTATTTTAGAAGGAAAAGTTTTCTATAGAAGGAGTCAAAAAGTAGCCCCACAAAATATCAAATAAATAGTATAATGGACCAGTTTGTTCTATATGCAGATATGTTTGTTTGTATTGTTGTTACAAAACTCTTCTCTAATTTAAACAAATGTTTTCTAATGTGGATATATTTGTGATTAATACATTAGTTTGTATAGTTATTGCAAAATAATTTTTTTTTCTATTTTTCTTCTCCTACTTCTTTTTTTTACCTCCCTTCTCCTTTTATCTCTTTTTTATTTTTCTCCTCCTTTTTCTTCTTTTCTCCTTTTTCTCCTCCTTTTTCTTTTTTCTCTTTTTTCTTTTTTATCTCCTCCTTTTTCTTCTTCTTTATCTTCTCCTCTCCATATTCTTATCTTTTTATCTGTTCTCTTGAAGTTTAAATCATAATTATTTGTGAATTGTTGCTGTTAATAATAGTATTTCAGGTCAAATCAAAATGTTATAAAAAGTCCAAGCTATATAAAATGTGACTACATTGGTTTATGGATTATAAAGGGACATTTGATTCCATTTATGTAATTATTGCTTTAAGAATGGTGAAGCTTGTTTGTGATTGGCTACTGTTGCTGATGGTGATAACATTCCAAGTAACTGTTATAAATTTTTTTTATACTATATGATCTTCCATTTTGCATTGTTTATAGATCACAAAAAGATGTGATTGTATCTTTGGAACATAGATATGACAAATATTGTGAAATTTTTATAAAATGCAACATATAGGGATTTGAACTCAGACTTTCAAGCACCCACCAACTATCCACACTATCTCATACAACTGATACACATGACCACATACATGTAGAAAAGGTACATAATCACCAATATACATATTTCATGCTAAACCAGCAATCACCAGTTGGTCCAGATTATCATCTCCCACACATATATAATTAGTGCTCAGTTGATAGCAAATCCTCACACTTTAATGGACAGGCTTCAATCTACTCAAACTTCCAACTCTTCAGCCATCCATATCATTGAAAATCTGATGATGGAAATCCCAAATCTTATGCTGATGCCAACATTATCATCATGCCCATGTTGACTTGAAGTCACTCTGACCCCTCATGTACAGGACCATATCCATTTAAATACATAAAAGAGGGATGGGCAGGATACAAGTTTGATATGTAAATATTTGAAAATCAGGCATTCTTCACAAACCTGGAGCTTAATTGTAAATATAGGAATTTGAACACAGATTTTCAAGAACCCTCCATCTATCCACACTATCTCAACTGATACACATGGCCACACACATATAAAAAAGATAAATAATCACCAATATATGTATTTCATGCTAAAACAACACTCATCAGTTGGTCCAGATTATCATCTCCCACACACACACACACACACACACATATATATATATATAATTAGTGCTGAGTTTATATTAAGATAACAAATATTCATACTTTAATGTACAGGCTCCAACCTGGCTCTTCAGCCATCTATACCATTGAAAATCTGATGATGGAAAGCCCAAATCCCATGCTGATGTCCATTAAAGTATGAAGAGTTGCTATCTTAATATAAACTGAGCAGTGATTATATATATATGTGGGAGATGATAATCTGGACCAACTGATAAGTGCTGGTTTAGCATAAAATACATATATTGGTGATTATGTATCTTTTCTACATGTGTGTGGTCATGTGTATCAGTTGTATGAGATAGTGTGGATAGTTGGTGGGTGCTTGAAAGTCTGAGTTCAAATCCCTATATTTACAATTAAGCTCCAGGTTTGTGAAGAGTGCCTGATTTTCAAATATTTAAAATGCAACAGTGATTAGACCACATAATGTCAATAAGGTAAAGGTATAATAAAGGATTTACAGCAAAAACGTAGAACTGAAGATAAGTAGTCCATAAAAAAATTATATTCAGATTTTTACAAAATAAACAAAAATAAAGGCTGATATTTTTCAATTATTAATACTTCTAAAAACAAAGTTTGTCATAAAAATAAACATGTAGGATTTACAGCAAAAACGTAGAACTGAAGATAAGTAGTCCATAAAAAAATTATATTCAGATTTTTACAAAATAAACAAAAATAAAGGCTGATATTTTTCAATTATTAATACTTCTAAAAACAAAGTTTGTCATAAAAATAAACATGTAGGAACTCTCTCCAAACAGTAGTGCCACCCAGTGAAAACCATAGCAATCAATGAATGATGGAAGATAAGTGCACCAAAACCCCTATCTAGTGCCTACTCATTCAATACTCCCAAAACTAGTTACTAGATTGTAGATTCCATCTGTGAAGAGGTTTGGATTTGAGAACACTGTATCGTAGATCTAATGCAACCCTTCAGCAGTCACATTTTATTTGTTTAGTTAACTATAAAACTATGAGCAAATTGAAAACACAATAATGTTTTCAATCCAAGCTAATTCACTCATATAATCATGCAGATCTGAAAAATATTCAGTACCTATACATTTAGATATTTCTGATTTTTTAATAACCATAGTCACCAACATCCATTGGCCAGAATTGGTAATAAACCATTAAAAAATAATATGACCACCATTCTTATTACTTGTTTACTCTGGCTTGCACTAGGTATAGCACCATTATGTGGAGAATTGCTACTCTTTTAATAGGTCATGCAATCAGAAGCAATGATGGTATGTGATGTTTTAGTGATTTAAAAGTAAATGTGGTTGGAGTGCTCTTAATCAAAGTAACTTAATAGAAAATATGTCTATGTGTTTGCAATTTTAAAAAATGGGTTGTGTTTTGTCATCCTTTTACATATTTCCTCCAAATATCAAGAGATAAGTTGTGTCATAGATTAGACTCACAACTAAGACACATCTCAAATCAATACCATTTTTCTGGACTCTAAGTCTAGAATTTCTTCAAATAACTGAAGAATTGTGAAATAACCCAAATGAACTACTCATATGGCCCAAAGCAATTTTTTAATAGGTGGATTTGATTTTATTCAGAACTATCTTTAATGCTGCTTCTATTTGCTCTAGAAATGAAATTTAATATCTTCTGACTTATCTAGTTATAATAAGCATAAACTATACCCCATACAAACAAGACTATTAGATTCGTATTTTCTGATTGAAATCTTTAAGATAATAATTGAATATATTGCACTATTTTTATCATCTAGTATTAAGAATTGAATGTCTTTAGAAAAATTTTGACATAATGTATGGAGACCACTAATCAACTTTACCCTTAGGAAAAAGTGGAGAAATCAGAAGGGACCTCATGGATAAGTATCTGAAATTTCTACTGACTTTTGTCTCTAGCAGGATGGCTCAGTTGGTTAAAATTCAATGCTCAAGAATCTAAATGTCCAGGTTCAATTCCCATGTTAGTAATATCACTGGTCAAGCCAACAACACCTGAAGAAGAGAGCAGCGCAATTCTTCTTGGAAATATTGTGCATATACTAACTTGGGTGCTATTATTAACAGTTGAATGAAAATTTAAATAAAGTTAAAATATTTATAGAGACATTTAATACTCAATACTAAATGATGGAAATAGGCCAATATATAAATACTATTAAAATACCATCAACACAAACGTTCATGAAAACATTAAGATGATAATGTTTATTCATCATCATCATCATCATCAACCATTATCAATCCACTGAAGGATGAAGGTCTCTCTAAGTTTAATCCATCTCCAATCTTTAGCTTCTCTTCTCCACATCATCCCTGCACGCTTTCTTATTTCATCCATCCATCTCATATGTTGTCTCTTTCTGGGTTTTTTTACAATCTCTTGGAATCCAGTTTAAGATTTTAATTGTCCATCTATTATCATCTCTTCTAGCAATATGCCCAGACCAACTCCACTTCAATCTTTTAATTTTTTCAATGAGGTCAGTAACACCTGTTTGTTCTCTTACCCATACATTGCATTTTTGATCTCTTCTTGTTACTCCCAACATGCATCTCTCCATACTTCTTATCATACTTTTTTATTATCAGTTATCTATCTATAATAATAGCAATAATAATAATAATAATAATAACAAGAAGAAGAAGAAGAAAAAGAAGAAATGTCTATGCTTCTAGTACTTAGTTGCATACCTGAGCTTATAAAACTGAAATAGAGAACAAGAGTATGATTGGAGATTTCAAATAAAAAATATAAAAATATATGAGTTTAATTTAAAAGGAGATATACAAAATGATATACAAGAACAAAAAACAATCAGATATCACTTACCTTATTGAAAAACATGAGAGATTAAAATAAAATTGGAATGAACATGTTATGAAAAGCAATAGCAATTTAAAAGGAGATATACAAAATGATATACAAGAACAAAAAACAATCAGATATCACTTACCTTATTGAAAAACATGAGAGATTAAAATAAAATTGGAATGAACATGTTATGAAAAGCAATAGCAATGGACAGATGACTGAAGTCTTAAACTGAAATTCAAAAGTTAAATTGGGAGACCTAGAAAAGACCACATGAGATAGAGAGATGGGATAAGAAATTTGCTGAAATTCTCAGAATTTTGTATAGTTTTTATTTGGTAATAAAGATGGTTTCCTATCTACCTACCTTATTATATTCTATGCTCATTGTATGTTCCACTATGCAAAGTTTAGCACCATTAGTGGAGTGGAGAACTCAGGATCTGAAACTCTACTGATTGTGGTTCAGTCACATCCAGTGCTTGAATACTTTTACAAACTCCTGAACTATTAATTATTTCAATTATTTTAGTTCTGCATGATTTGCTGTTATGGTAAATTGTAAACCCCTGAAGCTTAAGATCAACAAATTATTTCCAGTGCCTGAACTACTTATGAATTCCTATGCAATAAAACTATTTAATTATTATTATTGTATCTATCTATAATATATATCATAATCATCCAGTACAGAATGAAAATCTCTCAAAGTTCAATTTAGTTTATTTTATCCTCAATCTTTCTTCTCAAAACACACTAGTAACAACCATCTTTATTTTATCCATCCATCTCATATAAGATGTTTTTAATTTCTTGGAATCTGAATAAAATTTTAACTGACCATCTATTATCATCTCTTCTAACAATATGTACAGCTCAATTCCATTTTGGTTTTTTTAATTTTCTCTCATCCATGTATTTAGTTTTCAATCTCTTTTTATTATTCCTAACATACATCTCTTTGCTTCATTGTGTAGTTTGAAGCCTCTGGATTGTCTTCTGTTAAGTGTGCTAGTAAGAACCAATAAAAGACATCTGGAAAAATCTTCCTTTGTAAACCTATAGACATATTTCCTTTTAATATTGTTTGGTGTCAATTGATAGGAGATGCTTTGACTCATGTTTGAGGCCTTAAAAGAACTGAACAGAGCAAATTCTTAATTTCCCCTTCATACATTCTTGTCATTGCTTGAGGTGAGTTAAGAGTTTTTATTTTTATCTTGTCTTTCCTATCTATCTATCTATCTATCTATCTATCTATCTATCTATCTATCTATCTATCTATCTATCTATCTATCTATCTATCTATCTATCTATCTATCTATCTATCTATCTATCTATCTATCTATCTATCTACCTATCTACCTACCTACCTACCTACCTACCTACCTACCTACCTACCTACCTACCTACCTACCTACCTACCTACCTACCTATCTATCTATCTATCTATCTATCTATCTATCTATCTATCTATCTATCTATCTATCTATCTATCTATCTATCTATCTATCTATCTATCTATCTATCTATCTATCTATCTATCTATCTATCTATCTATCTATATTGATTTATCTATCGATCTATTGATCAGTCAATCTATCTATACATTCATAAATTCATCTATCTGCCTATCTATTTAGAATAGACTCAAAAAGTCATTCATTCTAGGATGATGATAAAGAATAATCATTTGCATTTTCTAATACTTTCCAAAACTTGGAATATCATAATGGATTGAGGAGTTTTCTGTAGTTAAGTTTTAAGTACAGAAAATTTAAATAATTTGTTCATAATTTTTAATTCTTGAATCTAACATATTTCTTGCTACGAAGTTCTTTCGTTTTAAGATCAGTGGTGTCAAAAGCATTTCCCATTCGTTTGTCATACTATTGTATATGAAATACGTTGAATTGTTCTCAGAATAATCAATTTTTGTTTTTGCTTAGATTTCTCATTTAGTTGTTTAATTTTCTAATTTTGTTTGTTATTCATTTAGCAGGATAAAACTCGCTGTAACATATTTCAGTTTTTAAAGTCGTCCGTATTACAGTTTTTAGGTATTAACTTTACCAGTAAACCCGTCCTTCAAACTCTGATGAGAATACCTGCGATTTTCTTTGCGGAGAGGTCACACGGGCTAACGTTAAACATATTTATCTACACACGCACAATGTAATTAAATACATAATATGAACTGCTGAATATGCATGATATCTATTTATTAATAAACACAATTAATCCTTTCATGAAAAATATTTAGTCTTTATTACGTCATAAATCTTTTTTTAAAACTTCTAAATATCAAAGAGAACTTTAATTGTTTAATTGGAAAATTAATAAATTAACCAAGGTCGCTGATATACATTAAATTTGATTAGTTTTATTGATTTGTCGGATTTTTTTTTTTTAATAATCAGCTTAAAATTTTTTAAATATCATTTATGTAGATGAAATACTAAAAAAGAAAGCTAAAATCATTGTATTCTGCACCGTTTGTTGCAGATAAATCCCCCCCCCCCCACCTAGGAGTCGCTGGCTGCTCCACTGAGGTTAGCTAATCCAAGCAAATGCAGTTATTAATTACTGAAGTATTGAAATCATTTTAAAACACAGATTTAATGCAATTTCAAAGCAATATTGTTCTGAGTTGTATGCGTCTTTACTTTTATTCTCAATTTTTTTATATTTTAAATTATCTAAAAAATTTAAGCAGTACAGTATTTTAAATTGTAACTGGGTTAGGGACAATCTCTAGTTTAATAAATTATTGGTGATAATCATTAATATGTTTATCTACAATGGATTGTGTCAAAGTTGTGGATGAAGTAAATTTGACGCTTGTAAATCAAAATGTAACATTTAATCAAGTAGCCGAAGTAAAAATCTGAATTAAGCAGTTCACAATCGTGTTTGGTCAGATACATATGGCAGATTCGGTAGTTCCAGTCCATTTACGACCCCTCAAGCATTGTTACTTTTGGTGCTCAAACTTGTTATAAAATTGCCAAATAATAAAACATGATGATCCCCCCCCCCCATGTGGATAAGAGTGGCAGACCCTGGAGTGAGCTCAAGATTCTTGCTCTCCCAGGCCTTCCACTTAATAAAGGCATTGATTTATTATAATTATAAAGAAAAGTTACTGTTCAATTGTCATGTAGTGAGGGTTTCTATGGCTTTTTAGCCTTTAGCTAAATATAGGCACCCATTTACCGATGAATGGTGAGATGGATAATTGATTTGCATATCTGCTTGAACTTCTTACAACCTCTTACATAATGAAGGTATTGAATTATAATTAAAAGTGTCTGTTCAGTAGGCTATTCAATTGCCATTTAGATGAGGGTTTCTGGGGCTTCTTAGCCTTTAGCTAAATACAGATATCCATTTACCAACCAATTGTAAGATGGGTAATTGGATTTATCAATCAGAAAAAAAATCTAAGCTGGCTTCAAAATTCTCACATAACTTCAGGTGAACATTATGGCAGACAAATTAGCTAACTATTATAACAACAGCATGATTTGTAATACCAATAAAGATACTGCAAAAATTTCCATTTAATAATAAAAATTATTTCAGTATTTATATAGTAAGTTCCAGTTGTTCCTTTACTACTAGAAAGTATTTTTGCAAACAGTCTTTACTTAATACAGATTAGAGATGTTGCCGAATATATCATCTTTTTATGCATACGTCATTTAGCTTAGCATATTCCAACTTTCTCACCATTATTGGTTTAACAAAGTATTGTCATCTTATCACATGTCTCTTTCTCTTTATGAACCTATTCACCACCTTTTACTTCTTGTTAAAAGACCGTAGTCTTTGAACCCAGACTTTCTCAGTAGCATGTTATTCAGAAATACTTTATCAGTTTTATGACAGATGTAGGCCCCTCTATGCTTCATTAGGAAGATTAATACTAACAACAATATCAAGTGACATTTTTTTTTGTTTATCTATTTGTTTCCATGTACTAGAAATTTCAGTAAACAATAAACACCAGATGGCACAAAACTATAAAATCAAAACTTCAGTTGATAACATATTCTAAGTAGCTTCAGGTATTAGCATTTCAGTAGATAACTTCAAAATATATTCAGTTTTTCATCTACACTTCACTTCTTCAGCTGTTAACATCCCCAAATATCTTCTATTAATGTGAATTAAATATATTCATCTGTTACCTTTTCCTAAACATATCCATAAATTAATATCTTCTAACTAAGTTCAATTACTATAATATTTTAAGCATTTTTAATTAATAATATATATCCATCTTTAGTAATCAAGTTCTTTTGAACATATTCCATCATTAACATCTAAAAATCTTCAGATGTTAACTTCTTAGGATCTTCATTTGTTATCACTTCTAATTGTTTTCAGTTGTTAATGTCTCTTAAGCATCATCATTTGAAGTTGTTAATATCATTTAAATATCTTTATATGCAGTGATTTACATCTCTTAGCATCTCAGTTATTAACATTTCCTAAGACTTCTTAGATCTTCTAATAATCTTCAGTCATTAATATTTCTTATGCATCATCATTTAATAAGTCCAGAACATCATTATCTGTTAATATCTCCTAAGATTCTTCAGTTGGTAACTTCTCCTAAGAATACTTATTTTAGTATCTTCAATTTTAGGATAAGGTAACTACTGAAGATTAACTGGAATTTACAAGAAATTAAAAATTGAGAAGCTTAGGGGAAGTGAATAGCTGATTAAAACTTTAGACTTATTAAATTGGTACTTAGGAGATGTTAGCAACTGAAGATTATTAGAAGATCTGAAGAGATTTGGGACATGTTAATAGCTAGAGATACTATCGAGATTTTCCCATTTAAAATGAAAATATTTAGATGGTATTAACAATTGGAAATGCTTAGAAAATGTTAACTGTGAAGACAACTAAAAGTTAATAGATAATGATGTTTAAGACACATTAACAACTGAAAACTATTAGATGTTAATAAATGAAGATCCTTATAAGTTAGCAAATGATGAAACTTAGATGTTAACATTTAAAAATGCTTAAGATCTGAATATTTTAATACAGTGTTAAAAAGGAAAACTCTGGACCTCAAAGTCCATGAATAACATAATAACTAAGTCACTTCTGTTCAAATTTATTACCAATAAATTATTATTAGTAAATAGCTAACTTAACCAAAACATCTTCAATTGTGAACATACTCTTATGGTCTTCTTTATAACTCTTAACCAATCAACTTCTGAAATTTGATCTCTAGTGTTAATTATGTCTGCCACACAAGCAAGACCTTGTGTGCTCATAGAATAAGACATGAAAAATTAGCAGAAAATGAAAACTCTTTCCAAGATCTTTCTCAAAGTAAGATTCCAAAAAAAAATCTGAGATCCACTAAAGACATCTAGTATATATATATGCGCTGTTTGCACAGATAATGAAGCTAGAATAAAGCAAAATTTTTAATTTATTAAAATATAAAGCTATTAACTTAAAGAGCTGAGCGCTTTCAAGAGACTACCTGCTCTCATACTCATAGCTGTTGTTATTATAACTACTTTGTAGAAATGGAAATTTATGCAAATTGATGCAAATGAGTTATAACTGCCATTTCCGAGCCAGAGCAAAGCATGCTTTTCTCTGAAGTAATAATTTAAAGATATCTAGTGTAATTTAATGAAACATTTGAATGCCACATAAACAAGTCAAAGAAAGAGGGCAAACTGGCCTACTTTATTGTTAGACTGTTACTAAACAAATAATCCAAGAAACTGTACATCCAGATTAAAACAATCTTCTTTACTAAATCTGAAACTACCAATGGAAATAAGTCTTAGCAAAATATATTGATGAGGACATCAAAAGTAAATTACAGTAACAAACAAAGCTGGTGACATGCATTGTGGAATCATGAATAAATTATCAATAAAAACTTATTTTCATATGTTTATGATAACAAAAAAGTCACCAAACGTAACAATGTAATAGAATAACAGCAGTTTTCCACACCAGTGCTTCTAGTGTATGCTTCTGTAAGCAGTGATTACCAGTTGTATATAAAATCCATATCTTTGGTATTTAAATCTCTATCCTCAGCACTGGTACCTAATTTTCATCTTTACCAATAAGGCTTGAGATTTGAGAAGAAATTCAAGTTATGCCCTAGCAACCATCCTAAACTTTATTTTACCTATCAAGCTAAAAAAAATTAAAATTCTTTCATTCTAAGTTTTGAACCCAGATCAACCTGCTTGAGTCTTCTTAATGAAGGCAAAATCCAGAGCCAATAGGAAAAGATTTATTTTAATACTCAGCATAGAAATTTTATGTGTATCTTCTGCTCACTGATTATTCACACTTCCACTAGATGGTACTAGTGTGGAAAGTTGTTATAAGCATGTGGGAATACTTAGACTGGGGAACAAAAAATAAAGTGGCTATGAAGTTTATCTGAGCATAATTGCTGAGATATTATTGACTTCATTTAAGGAGAAGTCAAAATACATCACATCACATAGAAGAGAAGTTCCTTGGATGAACGGGACAAAAACTGATAAATGAAACAAAGAAAAGAAAAGGACTGATAAAATAGTTTTCATATAATAAATATGATGTAGCAAGAATTGTATGAAATTGGGTGGCAATAGCAGGCTTAACTTATGGTAACAATGCATTATGTGTTAGTAAAGGGTATTAAATTACTTAGAAGAAGTATAAAGAGAAATAGAAAGACATGCATTAAATGCAGATGTGTGAATGGCAAAGGCAATTCAAGTAGAAATGGGATGGTAAAGTATTTATATGAGGGATGCAAAAAAACAAAATGAAAATGTTCAGTAGATTGCAATTTAGGGATAGTAAGAGAATAACCAAAATAGTATTTAATTGGGCAACAAGATGGGTGAGAAAGGTAATACAGTACACAGAAGATTTGGACAAAGTCTTTTATGTCAATATACTTGTACAAAAGGTGGATGATTGTGTTAGGAGGATTGTTAATTGCTATAGTAGCAAAGAATGGAACAGAAGAATAGATGCATTAATAAAAATAGGGATCTGGAGATATGGAGAACTAGTTTGGAGAGTAAATACAGTCTAAACATACATAAAAGTAAATAGAATATTGAGTGCAAGTTAATTTATGATAATAGCAAGGAAAGTAGTTTACTGTTTAAGCTTAAACAGGAGCTTTAGCAACAAGGGAATATACACATAAATGAAAAAATGTGTGTGAATTAGTCTGCACATTATGTAAGGGTGGCATGGAGAATATTAGACATCTGTTAATTGAATGTAAATGTCTACAAAAAGTTTACAACTAATGAAGTTGTGGGAGAATAATATAAACTAAGTGTCTATACAGAAAGTGGGTTCTTAGTCTCTATGCTGGTTTTGGAAAAAGATAAGGAGAATGTAGATATAAAGACCATGGAGTGGACACAGATGATATTGTGGAAAATGGAATAGAGCAGGATACAGAAGAATATGGAAAAAATGTAGGGTGGGGAACAGAAAGGGAAAGTAAGATGATTAGCAGGTTTATTGATGACTTGAATAAAGGAATAGCCATATCACATAACATCCCATGTTTTATAAGTGATTTGTAGCTAATGATTTATTAGCTGGACATGATGAGGCCAAAATCATTAAGTCAACCACTTGGGAGAAAATGAAGCAAATCAACAGATAATGATATACAGACAACTTGGGTCATCTGTAAATATAGGATTTTAAAAATGAAATAAAGGAATTTAATAAGATTAAAATGATAAATTTTAGGTAAAGATTCTTTACACACAGGGATAACTGCTTTTAATTTGAATGTTTTACTAGAATATTCCCCAGGTATTTGCACACAAATGCAATAACATACTAAGTTAAAGGTAACTTCGAGTTTTGAATCCATAAAATCAGAATACCTTTGAGATCTGCACCATTGTATAATTTTTATTTTTGGTCAGTTCATTACTGCTTAACATACCAAACCAAATTACCTTGTGACCTTTACCCTGTTGATGAAAACAAACTAAATATCCATTTACTTACCATTATGGATGAATATATAGATTGGCTACAGGCTATCTATACTAACCTTGGTTGTGACCTCAAATACATTAAGTTTCAGTGAGATTAGGCTAAAATAGCATGTCATGTTTGTGGAAGAGAAGATACTAATATTGGTATCATAAGTTGTCCAGGAAATTAACAATGATTAAAATAAAAGCAAAAAATTCTAATATAGGTTCAAAGATCTATAAAATCTTTCTATATTGTGGTCATATTGTGGAATAAAAGAGATAAAGGAGTATTCTGGAAAGAATAAAGATTGATATGGAATATGTATAATGGGCAAAGAATAAGAGTTAGATTTGGATGTAATGAGACTGATGAAGTGAATATAGAAAGTGGAGTTAGGCAAGGATGTAGTATGTCACCTGTTTTGTTTAATATTTATTTAGAAGATATGCTAAATAATTATTTGGACTGTGGAGGAGCAAATGTTGGAGGGAGAGTAATAAAGTGTATAAGATTTGCAGATGATATGGCTCTTACTGCTGAGGAAGAAAAGGATCTTCAGAATATGTTGAATAAATTGGAAGAAGGATGTATGGCATATGGAATGAAGATTAATATTGAAAAGACTAAGTGTTCATGGATAGGGAGATGATGCAAAAAGACTGCAAATTGGAATCCATGATGACATGGTGCAAAAGGGAAAGGGATTTAGGGGGTGAAGGGATTTAGATATTTGGGTTGTTGGTTGAGTGAGGATGGAAGAAGTGAAGATGAAGTTAAAAGAAGAATAGTATTGGCAAAGGTGACATTTGTAAAAGAAAGAAGATATTTTGTGGACCTATGGAAAGAGAATTAAGGAAAAGATTAATTAAATGTTATGTGTGGAGTTATTAATGTATGGTTGTGAGACATGGACATTGAGTAATAGAATTATGAAACAACTGGAAGCTTTTGAGATGTGGACATGGAGAAAAATGGAAAAAATCAGTTGGGTGAATAAAATAACAAATGAAGAAGTTTTGAAAAGAGTTAATGAAGAAAGAAGAGAGTTTGAAAGTATCAAAGAGAGAAAGAGAAACTGGATTGGACATATACTAAGAAAAGATTATAGTTTAATGAAAGATGTTTTGGAGGAAGAAATGGTGATGGTGGAAATGAAAAAAAAGAAAGGACGGAAGAGATTGACATTATTGGATGATATAAGAGATGGAAGGGGTTTTGGGGAATTGAGGAAGTGGGCAAGGAAGAGAATGGAATAGAAGAATGGATGAACTGATGTAGTGACTACTCTCTGGACCTGTCTATTGGACAGACTGCTATTGATTGATTGATTGTGGAATAATGTACTAAAGAAAACCAGAATGCAGATTATAAACACAAGTAAAGAAGCACGACAGAAATAGCACAGTACACATATTCATTAATAGGTGGCACCACAGTTCAGTTTTATTAGATAGAATAGTGACTGTACTTGAGGATTCTACTAATAAATCTTAGCATGTGGTTATTGTAGGTTGTGCAGATAAAAGAATAACTTTGAATACCATTCTTAGATAAATATTTTTTATTTATAATGAGAATGTTGACCTATCTACCAGTTTATAACTTTGAGTGATTAAAGGTATTACTTATAGGTTTTACTCAGAAAAAAACATTAAAATTATAAAATACAATCCGAATACAGTTTTAATGTTGAGAACTATTATCAAAGGCAATCATTATATTCAAATAATAGTCTATTACATTTTAATGACGGAGTTACCATAATTATTTATAGTTTTATATCATGATACAGAGATATGCATGTGATCAGTTAAGATGGCAGACAAATAATCTTTTATGATGCTTATAAGTATATCAAGGTCAATAGAAACTGTACAGTCTTTAGAGATTCTTATTTTAAGGTATTTTATTTTTTAACAGCTATATGTACTTTTCTTCATTAGAAAATATATAATTCTCAGAAGGATTGAAAGTGAATGAAGAATGTAGAATGTGCCGCAATAAAATAGAATTTTTATTACATTAATGAACAGACTGAGAAATCTGAATAGCCAATCAGAAAAGAGATTATTCTAGAGGAATGCTATTGATACAAATATTAAAAGGTGTAACAATAAAAAATAGCAACATTAAAACCTTCCTCACTCATTCAAACCAATACAATATTTTTTACTAGATTTTCCAATTAGGCGTCAGTTTCAATTACAGACAGACATCTTCAGACCTTTTCTTTTTCTACTTATAAAAGTTTAAAAATAATACTAAGATACACAAATCTAATAATGGAATTTTTAAAAAGTGATTGTAAAAGAAAACAAACAAAAAAAGTTAATATTTTTTTTAAGATCAAGATACTAGTTCCATGTTTATTGTTTAAAGAAGGTTGCCTTGACAACAGATTGAGATTGTTATTGATATTTGTATTGCTTAGATGTTGACTGCTTTCATGTATTTAAATTTATTTCTTTATATAATATTGCAAGCATAATATTACAATAATATTCTCAACATTTCAATTGAAATCTATCATCATCAGCAATGATCATTTTCTAATGAGGTTGGCCATTCCAATTCCAAATAAATAAATGAAATCAAAATAATTATACTCGCTTCCTTTTATCATGAGTATGCCACTTAATGTAAGCTTTAGTAATTAATAATTGTCATATTATAGAGCTTGATATCCTTATTCTATACTATTTTATTCAAAATCCCCAGTTCTAGTTTCTAGCTTATGGCTTTCAATAGTGAGAAGCTTTAGTTTTTGGAATAGTGCACTTGGACCTTTAGGAAGCAGAGAACCTTCATTCCAGCAGCCATCATTTGCTTCTGTGCTTTACTAGCAAACTATTAGCCTCAATTGGAAAACAGATAAATGTTTTTAATCTAAGCCAACTTGTCTGTATATAAATATGCAGGACAATAGTGAATAGGGATTTATTAAGCATTCTCATCTGGTATCTTTTAGTTGCTGAAACTCACATTAGATGACATGAAGAAAAATAGTATGCTACTGAAACAGCAATGTGTAATATTGAATCATGTGGTGAAGTGCCCTGTGTGATTTGGCACATTTGGTAGAGTGTCTGATTTGGGATTGGTAGATCTCAGAATCGATTCTGGAACTCACAATTTGAGTGCTTGAACTTCTTATGAGCTCCCAACACCAAAGTCATATATCTTTTGTAATAAAAACAAGATCCACAGCACCCATAAAAAACAGGTCATCATAACATGCATTTAAAAATGTTGTGTTATGACTCATATTGGAGTCTATAAATGACATTCATCAAGATGAAAAATATATAGTTGGTCTAATGATATTGCCATTATATTTTTTTAATTTTTGCAGTGCATTTTATGTAATTTTTTTCTCCAAGTTTTACTTCCATACAACAAACTAATGCTACATCTTTGCAGAATTAATTTAGTTGCAAGATTTCATTTCTAGAGATGAGATATCTTTTAAATTATGAAAATCTGCAGCACATATGTGTCATACCACAATATCCAAGCCCACCTATCTCTCATACTAAGGTATTGAAACTGGTTTACACTCTCATTCAAATTAAAAGTTGTTAACAATTCTTCTCCCATCACTAGCTTATAAAAACCTGAGTTTTGGAACGTTAATTATTAAACCAAAGTATTTATATACTGTTTAAATATATTTCACACCTCTACTCCAACACAAAAGTGATCAGACAGACAATAATGAGTTGAACAGTTTTTATATATTTTTAATAGTGTTTACATTTTTTTTAGTTAAAAATTTATTATCCAACATCCATGCCTACCAACAATTTTTCTGTGATCCCTTGATGGGTTACAAGCCATGGGTTAAGACATTTCTGGCATAAGAAATGTTGGTCAAGTGATAGTTTTTATTTAACATATACATATAATTCACTATTTTATGCTCCACACACTAATATATATATATATATATATATATATATATATATATATATATATATATATATATATAATTCAGAGTTTCAAAGGCCCTACAGCTAACAAATCTATCTTATACAACGATACACATGATCACATATATGTAAAAAAGATAAATGATCTCCAATATACATATTTTGTGCTGAACCATCACTCATCAGTTGATCCAGATCACCATATACCACACATATATGCAATCAGTGCTCAGTTTATATTAAGATTGCAAATCGTCAAACTTTAATAGAAAGCTTCATTCTTCTCCACTCTTTTAGTCATCCATATCATTGAAAATCCAAAGATGTAACACTCACAGTTCTTGCCGATGCCAATATTATTATATATATATAATCAACCATTATCAATCCACTGCAGAATGAAGGTCTCTCCAAGTTTAATCCATCTCCGATCTTTAGCTTCTCTTCTCCACATCACCCCTGCACACTTTCTTATTTCATCCATCTATCTCACATGTGGTCTCTTTCTGAGTCTTTTACAATATGTTGGAATCCAGTTTAAAAATTCAATTGTCCATCTATTATCATCTCTTCTAGCAATATGTCCAGCCCAACTCCACTTCAATCTTTTAATTTTTTCAATGAGGTCAGTAACACCTGTTTGTTCTCTTACCCATACATTGCGTTTTCCATCTCTTCTTGTTACTCTCAACATACATCTCTCCATACTTCTTTGAGTGGTCTGAAGTCTCTGTATCACTCTTCTATTAAGTGTCCAAGTCTCAGATCCATAAGTAAAAACTGGTAAAACACATTTGCTAAAAACCTTCCTTTTCAAACACATAGGCATATTTCATTTTAGTATCAAGTTATTTCTACCAAAAGCACTCCAAACAAGTTCAATTCTATGATTAATTTCCATCTGTATTAATAATCTGACCGAGGTATTTATAACTGTTAACTTCTAATTCATCATAATCAATCTTTATTTTCATATTTTGAGCAAATCAATTAAACATTACTTTAGTCTTTTTAACGGTTATCTTTAGTCCTACTTTCATCTGATAACTCCTGCAACATTTCCTGCAGCTCTGAAAGCATTATTTGCAAAAACAACTACATCATCTGCGAAATCTAAATGACTTAAATAATCTCCATTTACTTTCACTCCTTTAGTTTCCCATTTTAATCCACAAAATACTTCTTGCAGCACTGCTGTAAAAGGTTTTGGAGATATGGAGTCACCCTGTCTTACACCTTTCTCAATGTTGACTTTCCCAGTGTCATTATGTAATCTAATTGTTGCTGTTGCATTTTTATAAATATTCTTTAAAATATGACAATATCCTGGATCTATAGCTTGATGATCTAATGCTTTAATCACTGAAGAAATGTTTATAGAATCAAAAGCCTTTTCATAATCTACAAATCCAAAACATAATGACAACTCATATTCATTTGTCCTTTCTATAACTTCTCTCAATACCTGGATATGATCTATTGTACATAAAACCACTTGTAAATCCAACTTGTTCTCTTGATTGGTGAAAATCCAATGTTCTATGTAGACGAGTTGTAATTATCTTGTTAAAATTTTTTTTATATAAAACTGATAAAAGGCTGATAGGTCTGTAATTTCTAATATCTTCTTTATCACCTTTTTTAAATATTAATATTATTACTGCAGTCTTCTAATCATCCAGTACATTTTTATCATTTAGACATTTGGTATATAACTTTGCTAAAAAAAATTCTATTTCTTCATCTGCTTCTTTTAATATATCAATTATAATTCCATCATTACCTGGAGCCTTTCCTTTCTTCATACATTTAATTGCATGTCTCACATCTTTATTTAAAATTCTGGGCGATTCAGAAGATGTAATAGATATAGGAGGTGCTTGTTCTTTATTACTGTATAATTCTTGATAAAAATCTTCTACCAATTTCATGATGTCATCTCTTTTTTTAGTAATAATTCCATCTTTTTTCTTATTGCAGATATAAATTTCCTACCAATACCAAATGTTGTTGAACATTCTTGAGACTTTTATTCTTTTCTACAGCTTTCCTTGCTAGTTCACAGTTATACTTTCTTATATCATTTTCAACTCTTTTCCGCACCATTTTACAAAATTCGAGATATTCAATTCTTTTTAATGCATCATTTTTGTATATCTTCATATTCCTTCTTTTCTTCATAAATTCTCTAATCTCTATAGAAATTTTATTAGTCAATTGTTGCTTTTTTCTACCAGCTATCTTTGTTGCAGTTTTTAAAAGTGTATCAGTTATTTTCATATTAATTTCATTCAAATCTGAACCGTGCTCAAAATCTACTAATTCTTGAAACCGATTTGTAAGTTCTAATTTAAATTCATTAGAATGTTTCTGAAGATTGGGAATATTGTTTTTCTTAATAATTTTTGTCTCTGCAGTTTTTAAAAGTGTATCAGTTATTTTCATATTAATTTCATTCAAATCTGAACCGTGCTCAAAATCTACTAATTCTTGAAACCGATTTGTAAGTTCTAATTTAAATTCATTAGAATGTTTCTGAAGATTGGGAATATCAACTGTAAATATTGTTTTTCTTAATAATTTTTGTCTCTCTAGTTTCACATTAACACTATCTTACACCTTACTAATCCATGATCACTTCCTGTGTTAAATTTATTAAAAACATAACAATCTTGAAATATGTATTGCCTGTTAGTCAAAATATAATCCAATTCGGCTGTACCTTCATTTCGATGCTTCCATGTCAATTTTCTTTTAACATTTTTCTCAAAAAAAGAATTCACAATATAAAATTTTTCTTTTTCTGCAAACTACACAAGTCTATGTCCTCTCTCATTTCTATTACCATAACCAAAATTACCTACAGCAATTTCATCTTTCATTTGTTTACCAATTCTAGCATTAAAGTCTCCCATAATAATTTTAAAATGTTGTTTACTCAGATCAAAAGCCCTTTGTACATCCATATAAAAATCTTCTACTACTTCATCACTATGAGAACTTGTTAGGCATAAACCTGAATTATCTGCATTTGGTATCTGCTATTAAGTTGTATAACTAATCTTGCCACTCTGTCTGATACACCATCAATCTCCACAATATTGTTCTTCCACTTTTTATTTATAATGAATCCCATTCCACTTGGATTTCCAATATTTGAGACTTTATAATAGAGTATATGTTCACTTTTTAAGTCAATTGTCTCTTCACCCTTTCTTCTAACTTCACAAAGTCCAATAATGTCCCATTTAATATAAGACAGTTCTTCTTCTAATTCTTGCAATCTTCCTTCACTTGAAAGTGATCTGCAGTTGTAAGTACCTAAATAAAAAGAGGAATCAAAGGGTCTCCTTTCAGTTAATAGCAAACTCATTTCTGCAGCCTATATATATATATATATATACACACGCACACACACAAAGCTAATTGGTTATTATGTGTAAATCACATACCTCAGCAAAACCATTTATTATCTGATTATTGCCTTGACAACAGATTGCTGATATTCTATTGGTTAATTTTAAGCATTTGCTGGGATTATATGATATATATATATATGCTGCATTAGTAATATTTCCATTAAATTAATCAAAGTTGAATATTTTTATCTCATTTCCACATATATCTTCTAAATAGTTTTATTCCGCAAGCTTAAGATTTGCAGAACAATGTCCATTAATCTCATCTTCAATTAATTGATTGTATAATATTTTTCTGACATTAATTCGAATGACAATATTATTTGCTCATTGAAACTGATGCAAATTTCATTTTTAACAACAAGAATAATTGTATTAAAACCTTGAACTATCTATTGTTCTGACAGATTATAATCTTATTATATCAGACAAAAGAACCAAGAAATACGATTAATATTGCTCGAAATTCAAATGAATTTCAGAAAACAAACTAAAAACATCTGAATGTTGATGTTTTATTGTGGGTAAATGAGTGTTATTAATTTTTATTGTTAAAAAAATAATGTAATATATTAATCTAATTTGCTAACATATAAATCAAATAGTTTAAGCTCAGTGTTCAGTAGTGCCTTATAAAACTTAGCATGGAATAATTCCAGGTTTCTTTAGCCAAATATCACACGTACTAAAGTTAGAACTGGCATTGACCATTGTAATTTATTTATCTGTTTTTTATACTACTGTTTAAAGATAATAGTAAGCAATGGAGATGTGATATCTTCCTTCCCAGATGATAACAGTCTATATCATGCTACATGTGAGTGTCTGTATGCACATTTTTCATCCTCAGTGCATGGTATTTACAATCGGCACATACATAAAAATAATTCTTCCACTTACCTTACTTCTTTTTTATTCACTGATAACATTATAAAACAATTGAATAAATCCACCTTTCTTTTATCATGATGGCAATACTTATTTTATTTTATACTTGACTGATCTGATAATTTTTTCTTCAGATTTATAAGTATACACGAATCCCATTATAAATTGAATCCTTTTTATATTGATTAGATACACTAGTTTTTTATATATTTATGTACACTTATATATATTTTAGCTCTGAAGAAGATTGCTGATTAGTCAATACTGTTAGATTAAAATGAGTATAAGATAAATTAAACATTGTAATAGTGCTAAAAGAAAGGTGGATATATTTAATTGGTTAACATTCAAAAAATAGAAATAAATGCATTTGAAAAACATAAATAATCCCTAAGAAACATTTCAACTAAACCAGCAGTTCTCTACAGAGCTGAAATATTTATAAGTATGCATGAATCCCATTATTTATTTTTATATTAAAAAAACTCTCATTATAATAGAGTGCCACTCAGTGCCAGACAGAGCAATCAAAGGATGCCAGAAGGCTTATGCAAAAAATACCCATCTAGTGTCTACTCATCAAATATCCCCAGACTCGTTTCTGGCTTGTGGCCTTCATCAGTGAGAAGCCTTGGATCTGAGAGCACTGCACCTAGATCTTAGGATCTAATGAAACCCTCTAGTAGCCACTTTTTATCTTTACTTAACTACAAAACTATGAGAATAAAATTGAAAATGCAATAATATTTTCAATCTAAGCTCAATAGCTTATATAATCAATATGGGTCTGAACTCAGTTCAGTATCCATCAGTTTAGTACCCATACATTTTGGTGTCTTTGGCTCATTAACAACAATAGCCACCACTATCCTATTAGGCAGGATTGGTGTTAAACCACTAAACATCACATGATCACTATTTCTTATGCTTGCACATAACTGTTATTGAAACAGGCAAAACTCTCCATACAATAGTGTCACTCAGTGCCACCATATAACTATATAAGCTATTGAGCTTAGATTGAAAATATTATTGTGTTTTTAATTTTATTCTCATAGTTTTGTAGTTAAGTAGAGATAAAAAGTGGCTGCTGGAGGGTTGCATTAGATTCTAAGATCTAGGTGCAGTGCTCTCAGATCCAAGGCTCCTCACTGACGAAAGCCACAAGCTGGAAACTAGTCTGGGGATATTGAATGAGTAGGCACTAGATGGGGATTTTATGCACAAGCATTCTGGTATCCATTGATTGCTCTGGGTGGCACTGAGTGGTACTATTGTATGGAGAGTTTTGCATGGTTTAATAACAGTTATGTGCAAGCATAAGAAACGGTGATCATGTGATATTTTTATATTAATTAGATAAACTATGTTTTTTATACATTAATGCTCAATTATATGTACATATATTACTTCTGAAAAAATTTGCTAGTCAGTTGAAACTGTCAGAATGAGTATAAAATAAACATTGTTATAGTTTTTAAAAAAAGTGGATTTATTTAATTGTTTAACATTAAAAAATATAGGGATAAATACATTTTAAAAAGATAAATAATCCCTAAAAGAATTTTATCTGAACTAGCTACTCTCAATAAGCCTAGGTTATTTTTCAATATGTCGTCATCATTATAGTTCAGTATTTAGCCATAATAAATTACTGCGAATCAATTTATAAGTCTCATAATTCTTGAACACATTTATTTGATATCATAACAGCAAATTGGCAACTTTTTCGCTTAAAAAATATAAAACAAATACATTTTTCCATTCTAGTGCCATCTAGGGTAAATTTAAGTAACCAGTGATTTACCAGATGTGCATAAAATCCCTATCACTAGCATTACAATTTCCCTATCTCCATCAGTTTCTGAATATTTCCCTTACTAATGAGATCCATGAACATCTGTGTTCATTGCAACTTTGAAATCCCAGGTTTTATTGGTAAAGACAAAATCCAGTAAACAGTCTAAAGATAATAAATTTGAATACTAAGGATACAGGATATCTTTATTCTGATATAATCCAGAATAAACATCGCAAATTCAGTGATCACCAGATGTATATAAACTCCCCATTCTTAATATTTAAATATCCCATGGAGAATTTAATAGCATAGGAATTTCACATACATTTGTCTTTCATTGACTATTCAAACCTACACTAGACGACACTACAGTGAAGCGCTATCCTTTGCATGTGGAAACTTGGAAATTTTGTAATTTTGCTAATATGTCATTATTATATTTAATAATATATAAATATTTCATTGCATTTAAAGTTTATATCTGGATAAAAATAAATAAGATTCTGTAGTTCAACAAATGTTTGCAGTAATCATTAATGGATTTATTCAAAGATGATGTTACCAAATGAGTGAGTTTGAGAAGTACAAAATTGTCTATGGTAATTCACCTGATTAAGGCTTAATTATCAGAGGGTCTTTAATCCCTAATAGAAATAGATAGATATATATATTTGCTGAATAATCCTAATCTTCTTACAAAACATCAACTGAAAAAATGTTCAAAATCAAGTTGCATTTGAACCTCAGATTATATGAATGGCAGGCTAATATATTAACCACCACATTTTAAAAACCTGTTGCATTTCTGTACGATAATTTATTAACATGGGTGTGACAAGATTCTCAGCCTCAAGCTGGCCTTTGAGCATTCCATCATCAGATTTCTAATTGGATAGATGGTTGAAGAGTTGGAGTGTGGAGTGGATTGAAACCTATCCATTAAAGTATGAAGATTGGCTATCTTAATACACATCTGAGCACTTATTGCATGTATGTGTAGAGATGATAATCTGGACCAATTGATGATTGCTGGTTTAGCATGAAATATGTAAATTGGTGATTATTTATCTTTTCGACATATTTGTGTTCAAGTGTATCAGTGATATAAGATAGAGTGGTGGGTCATGTGAAAGTCTGTCTCATATATCCTATATATTAAAATAAATTACATAACTTAGGGGTTTATTATAAAAATTAGTTTATTTTCAGGTAAGATGTCAAATGATCTAGAAATTAAATAACATGTCCTGTGCAGGGAAGTGAAAAGAAAAGTTGGAACTGGGATCCAAACCTATAGATTTATGAATTGATAAATATCTAACAATTTCACTTTGTTAGCCTAAATTTTTTTATGCTTATCATGTGAAATTGTTAAATGTTTAATTTACTAACAAAATTCATGAAATCACATGGCTTTCCAACCAATAAATTAAATCATTAATAGCAAGCACCAATTATACAATTCTATAAATTTGCACTATGGTGAACTTAATATGATCTCACAGAGGTATCATTTAGTCATTAAATCACATATTCTTTTGGAACAAGAAATTCAGTTGGATTAGTAGAGAATTTATGGTTGTGACTTTTGAATTTCATTGAATTGAAACAGGAGTTTAAACTTAGTATAGACTGCATGTTGAGAAAATCTTATTTAAGAATGTTTTTGAGTAATCAACGGATGCCAGAAGGCTTGTGCATAAAATCCCTATCTAATGCCTACTCATCCAATATCCCCAGACTAGTTTCTGGCTTGTGGCCTTCGTTGTTGGAGAGCCAAAGACACCAAAATGTATGGGTGCTAAACTGAGTTCAGACCCATATGACTATATAAGCTATTGATCTTAGATTGAAAATATTTTTGTGTTTTCAATTTCATTCTCATGGTTAAGTAGAGATAAAGGGTGGTTGCTAGAGAGTTGCATTAGATCCTAAGATCTAGGTACAGTGCTCTCAGATCCAAAGCTCCTCACTGATGAAGGCCACAAGCCAGAAACTAGTCTGGGGATATTGGATGAGTAGGCATTAGATAGGGATTTTATGCTCAAGCCTTCTGGCATCCATTGCTTACTCTGGTTGGAACAGGGTGGCACTACTGTATGGAGAGATGATATGTTGTCGGGGTAAAGCTTGCACTCTTCCTTTTGCTTCAAAATGGGACCTTTACATTTTACTGCATTATCTAAATGTTTCAGAACTTGCAGATAAATTCCATGACTATTATGAACTAAATCAAAAAGAAAAATGGTATTTGTAGCAATAAAAAAAATCAGCTTTGTTTTAACTTTGGGCTTTATTCACCATGCTTTTTAGGGATGTGGTGAATTTAAAATTTCAATTAAACCACTCATAAACTTGTGCTTTTATGAGATCAACTTGCTTTCAAACTGTTTCGAGCATTACAACTATTTTCTCTGCCATTTTCTGTAAATGAAAACTGTATTTCACATTGTTCAAATTTTTCAATCATTATAAAAATTTACAAATATGTGAAACACACTTTATAAAAAAAGTTCTCTATGTGGTACAACAATTTCAGTCAGAGTCATTTGGCAAATTGATGCAAAAGGGTTCCTGCAAGAAGTGTGCAACAACAGATACATATAGTATAACAGGTGCAGAAACCAGAGAATGATTCTTTGTTACATTTGGCTCCAGCTTTGTCTACAAATTTTGCCTAATATGACTTCTTCAAGACAGACAGAGATAGAGGGAAGCACTTATAGCTATCAGTAGTGGATAACAGGTTTTTCTGGGCATAGTGTCTGAGAGATTCCTGACTCCAAAAAAGGAGAAACCACAGTGCATCACATCACATGAAAGTGGTGTATTTTCTTAATAAGTTTAATTGAACATGCATGTGGTGGAATTAAAACAGACAAAACTCACTATATGTATTGCCACACACTGCAAGCTAGAGTAATCAATAGATGCCAGGTGGCTTGTGCATAAAATCCCCATCTAATGCCTACTCATCTAATATCCCCAGCCAAGTTTCTGGCTTGTGCCCTTCATCAGTGAGGAGCCTTGGATCTGAGAGCACTGCACCTAGATCTTAGGATATAATGCAATCCTCCAGCAAACACCTTTTATCTCTACTTAACTACAAAACTATGAGTCTTAAATTAAAAACACCTTAATATTTTCAATCCAAACTCATTAGCTTATAAAGTCATATAGGTCTAAACTCAGTTCAGTACCTATACTCATAATTTTGTAGTTAAGTAGAAATAAAAGGTGGCTTATGGAGGGTTGCATTAGATCCAAAGATCTATGTGCAGTACTTTCATATATAAGCTTTTCACTGACAAAGGCCACAAGCCAGAAATTAGTTTGTGGATATTGGATGAGTAGGTACTAGATGGGGATTTTATGCATAAGCCTTCTGGCATCCATTGATTACTCTAGCTTGCGGTGTGTGGCAATACATGTAGTGAGTTTTTCCTGTTTTAATAACAGTTATAAACAAGCATAAGAAATGGTGACATGTGATGTTCATATGGCAGAATGTTTGTTCAGATGAGCATATTGTTGAATTAAAAAATGTATTGGATTTTCTGGGGGGGTCTAATTTGGTATCTTTGATTTTTGGAATTTTTAGACATATCAGAGAAAAGTTAATGATATTAAAGGTAGGTTTGTATCAAGTACTTGCATTTATTTTATCAGTGTTTATAGTCCATCATTAAGTTTAGAGAATTTAGGGAAAAGTTTTTGATCATTGTTAGATTGTATTACTGTCATCAGTATCATTAAGAGAATCATTATCTTTAGACTACTTTGGTGAGAATTAAACACCAGACAATATAATGAGTTTCAAACATTAGGTTTTTTAAATTTTTATATTATTAGCTGGAATAGTGTGTCTGCTACATGCAAACATACATTAGTTCCAGTGTTGAAGCTTAGCCTACCTAATCAATGCAAGAATAAAAAGCTCATTGTATCCACAGATTACTCAATTTTACAATAGGTGGTGGTATAATAGCATAAAGATAACTACTCTTAAAAGAAAACTTGGCAATTTTTGCTTGGCAGAGTGATAAATCGAGCAGCCATTCAGCACCAGATAAGAACTTTTCAATATAATTGGAAATTAGAAATGCAAAGGAGGTTCAGTCATATGTTGATTTGATGACTTTAGGCCTTTTCTTGATGTCGTGAAAGTAACACAGCTCCTTAAAATATTATTACAATCCTTTTAAATTGGTAAGTTTCATTTTTTTGTATGCTTATAACCATATTTCAAGCAGGTGGGGAGAATATTTCGAGAATTTTTAAAATAATGATGCAATATTTGAATTGTTGTTTTAATATTTTTTCTATTCATTCAGAATTCTGCCAATGGTATCAAGTTTGATGAAGTTAAAGCAGCTCGTCGTAATATTAAAAAGGAAAAGGCTTCAAGTTCTGATGAGATACCAGGAGAATTTTGCAAAAATAGTGATAATGTATTAGTTTCAAAACTACTAAAATTTTAATATATATATTATCATTTTTAATCACTATTGATCGACTGCAGGATGAAGGGCTCTCCAACTTCAGTCCCATCTTTTGCAATCTCTAGTCTTTTTTCTTCACATCATATCAGCACACTTTCTTATCTCATCCATGCATTTTGTATGTAGTCTCTTTCTACACGTTTTAATATATAAGTAAACTAAATCCCACCTAATGCTATATTAGTAATAATAAATATAATAGTAAAAAAATCAAGTCATACATCATATGACTTAACTTAATAAGGTTATCCTACAAATATAATAAAATGAGCATGCTAATAGCTGTAAACAAGCTTTTCCAATAAAGACAGGAAGAGAAAGCATTTAAAATCTCTATCTATCCCTACACTCAAGCCAGTTTCAAACTACTGTACATCTTCAGTGAGGTGCTAGGATATTCAAATACTAGATCCCTAAAATTAACTATTAAGTAGAAAATCTGAAATTTTCATATGTGCCTTCAAATCCAGCTATCTAACTGAAATAGCTATATGAATCTGAATAATATTTAACTGCACCATATATTAATAGTTTTAGAAATATAACATCACCCAAGTCTCAAAAGCAAAACTATAATAGTAAAAAATGAATTCATACATCATGTGACTTAACTTAATAAGTTTGTATTACATATCTAGTGCCTAAATATCCTAGCATCTCACTGAAGATATCTAGTAGCTAGAAACTGGTTTGAAGATAGGGATAATTCTAGATAAAGATTTTAAATGCTTTCTCTTCTGGCATTTATCAGAAAAGTTTCTTTAGAGCTATTACAACACTCATTTTATTATAATACCCCCCCCACATATATATATATATGTAATAAATAAAGTTTGATATCTGTATTCGTTTCACAATATATGTAATATACAAATCAATATATATATCAAAATACAGTACAATTTATATAAATTATATTCTTTTAGAAGTACTTTCGACTATACACTTTGTAGTCTTTATCAACTATATAACGTTGAATAATCAAAACGAGACAACCCTTAACAATACCCATAGTTCAATTCAGATTTCCCACAATTCTGTTATCTTAACATTTGATGACTGGCGATTCATTAACATTTGACGATTTCTTGAAATCAACATTACAATACTAGCTAAAAAACTCAACTTTACTAAAAATTCTTCCACAACCATGGTTTTATGTATTCACAAATACACCTGTTCAAATAAAAGTCAACCAAACATGCAACAAGTATACACAAAACAAAATAGCATTCCAGTCATTCACTTCAAAATTCAACTTCCTTTAATATCAAAAAATGTCTTCATGAGATTGATGATGTCAGATTCAAAAAGTTTTGTCATCAAAGTTTCTTTTACTCTTCTTTTTATTTCGTTTTTTTTTCCATAAAAGAATAAACTCTGCGTAAGATGTGACATGTTGAACTATTTCCATCATTTATGAATGAATGTTGAATGTATAGAAAATTTTAAACTTTATTTAAACATTCCAAATACAAATAACTTGTTAGTAATAACACACAAATATTGTGGGCTATTACTAACAAATTGTTTGTATTTGAAAGTTTAAATAAAGTTTAAAATTTTCTATACATTCACTCATAAATGATGGAAATAATTCAACATTTCATATCACATCTTATAATATACCACCATTACAAACCTTCAGACAAAAAATAATAAGCTCTGTATATTTTATGAAATAATATTTTATAATGAAAAGAAGAGTAAAAGAAACTTTGATGACAAAATGTTTTGAATCTGAGGTATTCATTCTCATGAAAACAACTTCTACATTAAAGAAAGTTGGATTTTGAAGTGAATGATGGAAAAGATATATATATATGGTATCTTCATTCTCATGAAAACAACCATTGATGTTAAAAAAAGTTGGATTTTGAAATGAATGATGTGGTATCTTCATTCTCATGAAAACAAACCTTTGATGTTAAAGAAAGTTGGATTCTGAAGTGAATGATAGGAAATATATATATTGTAACGATATATAAATATGCCGTTACATTAATTTAAAATAAAAACTTTTAAGTTCAAAAATAAAAATAAATTTATTAAAAGCTAAAATTAAAGAATTGTTAAACGTATATATTCACACAGATGCAAAACTTTAAAAATTATTTTCTTATTAAAAATATATATATTTGAATGTACTTTTTTAAGAAAAAAGTACAAGATCTAAAGATAAAATATTTTTGTAAATGGAAATGATTGTTTTATAAATTAATTGAAAAGCAAGCTAGCCCTTGGGGCTATTATATAATTAAAAAGTCAGAGAATAAGATAGATAAGAGAATAAAAAGAATTAGCTTGACCAATGGAAGCACCAAGCCTCAGCCCGGACCCTAATGAAAATGATGGATTAGTGACATTTTGTTAGTTGAATCCAGAGGATGACTATAAAAAGAAATTAAGAACAGTTCCAGACAGTTGCAGCTTGATTGTTTTTGAGAGGTGTGATAGGACGCACATATCACCCTTTCTCTCTATTTTTAAAAAAAATGAAATGACTGTGATTCTGAAATGAAACCAGCTAAGATCGCCTCCATAACATCAGACCAATCTTCCAATGGAGACATTGTGGGAATTGGCATCAAGAACTGTGACTCTTCTACTGTAAGCTATTGAACTGAACAATTTTAAAATTTAAAAAAATAATTAAGAACTTTCGTTCAAACTTTTAAGATTCAGCTAATCTAAATTTAAAAATGAATTCTTATCGGATTTTCAAATTGACAATTAATGTTTAAATTATATATATTTGAGTTTGCTAAAAAAAAAAAAAATCATTTCCATTTTTATTTTTATTAATATTGTATAAATTATTAAATGCTTTAAATTTAAGTTGGGCATAGACGCTTGCATAGATTTTTTCACGTTAATTACATTTTTGTTTTCATATGTGATTAGAATATATAGACATTTGGTAAATAATGATATCTTATGTTGAATATCTAAAATGTATTTATTCGGATGTCTTTAGTTATTGGTGTCAATGCGACATTTTATGATGAATGCCATTGGGTTTCTAGTGAATTCCCTTTGCAATTACATCAATGACTTTATATTTTGATCATTTATGTTTATGTTGAAATGTTTTTGAGCGTGTAATCTATGTAACCGATCTATACTCAACTTTAAACAACAAACTTTTATAAATCCATCTGTGTGAATTTATATAAATGTTAAATTTAAGTTGGGAATGAATAGCTATATAGATTTGTAAAGTTATATTAATTGACTAGGGGAGGATAATCTTAGGTTATTTGTTTTGTAGTTAAATTGGGTCAAAGGATTGGATATATCAGTGTAATTAGTAGATGTAGTATGAGGTTCGCTACGTGCAGAATTGCTGTATATGCTGCACAACTCCTTTTGCCTATGGATGGGATTGTAAGTCGGCAAAAAGGACCGCAGTCTCTTCCTATGGAGTTTTTATTTTATTGTTCTTCTTGCCATACAGATGTAACATTCCTATATTGGACAAGAGTCAATGTCTTCTCTAACTATACTGTTCAGATGTACATTCCTGACAGTATAGTATATTGTGCTGTTGTATTTTCATGCTACATTAAATACATCAATGTATCAGATGGATTGATGCCGGTTTGACTGCGAACTTTTGGCCTAAGGTTAAATAAGGGATAGAATATTTTTTTTTCAAATGCCAATCTATGTAGTTTATTCATACTCGACAATCTTAAAATAAATATAAATTTCATCTGGGTGGATGATTTAAAATCTTAACATAAAAATTTAAATTAAAAGTTAATATTAAAATCTAAATAATAAATGTTATTCCTCAAATTCTAAATGATTATATACGTGCGTAAATAAATGTTGTTTGGGTATTAATTACTGGCAGTGGCTTATTTTTTCTTTGTTTAATATTAAAAATAGTCTTAGATAAGAATTTATAAATATATATCTCTGCTACTCTGCTGAGCTAGTGACAATGGGCTAACGGTCGGAATCCAAATATATAAAATAAAAAAAAAATTTTTTTTAAGCATACGTATCTGCCTACTATATAAATTTTCTAGGTTCAAATGCCTAGTGGCGCCCTGTAGTGCAGATACATTAAGACTCCTTTCTCCTCGATCGTTATAATATATATGTGGTATCTTTAATTGTATTTTACTTGAAAAGATCTATTTGTTAATGGATGAAACTATGATTGTGGAAAGAAATTAGTACAATTTTTTTTTGTCTAGTATTGTAATGTTATATAATTTATATATATATAAACATTTCTTGATAGTCTGCCATAGTAATACTAATATAAAAGAAATACTAAGCAGAATTTAAATATATTTATTAAAGTATTAGCACCAAGTATACTTCGGACACTTTCACATCATATTCGTGATTATTCTGCTGAAAGTTGTGTTAAAATAATACGCTCAGAGTGAAATGATCAAAAATGAAAAATCAAAGAGGCTTGGTTTATTACAAAAAATGAATACGTAATGAACCAGGGAATAAATAATATTTAAATCAACAGAAAGAGGTTTTTTTTCAGTAGAATAATAATGAATATGATAAAAAACATAACAACTGTAGTTTTTTTTTTTTTTACCAAATATAGTTGATGCTAATAATTTAATAAACTTACTTAATCTTTGACTTAATATTTCTTTTTATGTATATATACGTAATTTGGCTGCAGAAAGGAGTTTGCTATTAACTGAAAGGAGACCCTTTGATTCCTCTTGGAGGCCTTAAAGGAACCGAGCAGGGCAAATTCCTAATGTCCACTCCATATGTTCTTGTCGTTGCAGCTGTTATTACTATGTGATTATTCATATAGTATACGAACATGGATGGGCTGCTCACCAACACGCATTAGCCAGCGTGGTGAGTTTATTGCCTTTTTACCTCTGAGTTTAAGATCAAGAAACACCATGGTCTTTCTTCTCAGTGCCTGATAAGGCAGAATGAATGTTTGTGTAAATGATAAATATTTTTCCAATACATATATACAATTATGACAGACAAAAATAAAGCATGGCCCTTATTCCCAGGAGGCTGTAAAGTCACCAACCAAGGCAGCGGTTGGTGGCCGAAGGCGGAGGGTGCTAAGAATCCCCTGATTGCGGACCCAGGTTGCCATTTGATGACGACTTTTTATTTAGGTACTTACAACTGCAGATCACTTTCAAGTGAAGGAAGATTGCAAGAATTAGAAAAAGAACTGTCTTATATTAAATGGGACATTATTGGACTTTGTGAAGTTAGAAGAAAAGGAGAAGAAACAATTGATTTAAAAAGTGGACATATACTCTATTATAAAGGCACACATATTGGAAATACAAGTGGAGTAGGATTCATTATAAATAAAAAGTGGAAGAACAATATTGTGGAGATTGATGGTGTATTGGACAGAGTGGCAAGATTAGTTATACAACTTAATAGCAGATACCAAATGCAGATAATTCAGGTTTATGCCCCAACAAGTTCTCATAGTGATGAAGTAGTAGAAGATTTTTATATGGATGTACAAAAAGCTTTTGATCAGAGTAAACAACATTTTAAAATTGTTATGGGAGACTTTAATGCTAGAATTGGTAGACAAATGAAAGATGAAATTGCTGTAGGTAATTTTGGTTATGGTAATAGAAATGAGAGAGGACATAGACTTGTGGAGTTTGCAGAAAAAGAAAAACTTTATATTATGAATTCATTTTTTGAGAAAAATGTTAAAAGGAAATGGACATGGAAGCATCCAAATGAAGGTACAGCAGAATTGGATTATATTTTGACTAACAGGAAATACATATTTCAAGATTGTAATGTTCTTAATAAATTTAACACAGGAAGTGATCATCGATTAGTAAGGTGTAAGTTACGTGTTAATGTAAAACTAGAGAGACAAAAATTATTAAGAAAAACAATATTTACAGTTGATATTCCTAATCTTCAGAAACATTCTAATGAATTTAAATTAGAACTTACAAATAGGTTTCAAGTGTTAGGAGATTTTGAATATGATTCAGATTTGAATGAAATTAATATGACAATAACTGATACACTTTTAAAAACTGCAACAAACATAGCTGGTAGAAAAAAGCAGCAATTGACTAATAAAATTTCTACTGAGACTAGAGAATTTATGAAGAAAAGAAGGAATATGAAGATATACAAAAATGATGTCTTAAAAAGAATTGAATATCTCGAATTTTGTAAAATGGTATGGAAAAGAGTTGAAAATGATATAAGAAAGTATAACTGTGAAATAGCAAGGAAAGCTGTAGAAGAAAATAAAAGTCTCAAAAATGTTAAACAACATTTTGGTATTGGTAGGAAATTTATATCTGCAATAAGAAAAAAAGATGGAATTATTACTAAAAAGAGAGATGACATCATGAAATTGATAGAAGATTTTTATCAAGAATTATATAGTAATAAAGAACAAGTACCTCCTATATCTATTACATCTTCCGAATTGCCCAGAATTTTAAATGAAGAAGTGAGACATGCAATTAAGTGTATGAAGAAAGAAAAGACTCCAGGAAATGATGGAATTATAATTGATATATTAAAAGAAGCAGGTGAAGAAATAGAAACAATTTTAGCAAAGTTATATACCAAATGTCTAAATGATAAAGATGTACCGGAAGATTGGAAGAATGCAGTAATAATATTAATATTTAAAAAAGGTGATAAAGAAGATATTAAAAATTACAGACCTATCAGCCTTTTATCAGTTTTATATAAAATTTTTACCAAGATAATTACAACTCGTCTACAGAGAACTTTGGATTTCCACCAACCAAGAGAACAAGCTGGATTTAAAAGTGGTTTTAGTACAATAGATCATATCCAGGTATTGAGAGAAGTCATAGAAAGGACAAACGAATATGAGTTGTCATTGTGTTTTGGATTTGTAGATTATGAAAAGGCATTCGATTCTATACACATTTCTTCAGTGATTAAAGCATTGGATCATCAAGGTATAGATCCAGGATATTGTCATATTTTAAAGAATATTTATAAAAATGCAAGAGCAACAATTAGATTACATAATGATACTGGAAAAATCAACATTGAGAAAGGTGTAAGACAAGGTGACTCCATATCTCCAAAACTCTTTACAGCAGTGCTGCAAGAAGTATTTTGTGGATTAAAATGGGAAACTAAAGGAGTGAAAGTAAATGGAGAGTATTTAAGTCATTTAGATTTTGCAGATGATGTAGTTGTTTTTGCAAATAATGCTTCAGAGCTGCAGGAAATGTTGCAGGAGTTAGCAGATGAAAGTAAAAAAGTAGGACTAAAGATAAATGTTAAAAAGACTAAAGTAATGTTTAATCGATTTGCTCAAAATATGAAAATAAAGATTGATTATGAAGAATTAGAAGAAGTTAACAGTTACAAATACCTTGGTCAGATTATTAATACAGATGGAAACATAATGGAGGAAATAAATCATAGAATTAAACTTGGTTGGAGTGCTTTTGGTAGAAATAACTTGATACTAAAAGAAAATATGCCTATTTCTTTGAAAAGGATGGTTTTTAACAAATGTGTTTTACCAGTTCTTACTTATGGATCTGAGACTTGGACACTTAATAGAAGAGCAATACAGAGACTTCAGACCACTCAAAGGAGTATGGAGAGATGTATGTTGGGAGTAACAAGAAGAGATCGAAAACGCAATGTATGGGTAAGACAACAAACAGGTGTTACTGACCTTATTGAAAAAATTAAAAGATTGAAATGGAGTTGGGCTGGACATATTGCTAGAAGAGATGATAATAGATGGACAATTGAAATTTTAAACTGGATTCCAAGAGAATGTAAAAGACCCAGAAAGAGACCACATGTGAGATGGATGGATGAAATAAGAAAATGTGCAGGGGTGTTGTGGAGAAGAGAAGCTAAAGATCGGAGAGGATGGATTAAACTTGGAGAGACCTTCATCCTGCAGTGGATTGATAATGGTTGATGATGATGATGATACGTAATTTACTTATATGAATATTTTAATCCTGAGTTCAAATCTCTCCAATTACATACATAGGAAATATTTACTATAAGACAATTACATTATACCTTAGTAATATTTACTAAGGCAATAAACCTAAAGCATGTGCAGTTGAAAATATGAAGGTAGGGACTTCTACAGGTCTTAATTGCAAGCTTACGCTTTGGAAGAAAAGAGAATTCATCCCATTTCTCTTCTATTAATATACATGGAAACATAATGGGTTTAATAAAATTAGGTGTTAGATTGGTGTAAGGTCTACATGGGTATGACTACAATATCAAATCCAATAAGGACTTTGGATAGATGAATAGTCAGAAAGGTGCGTATATTGAAGCCTGTCCATTAAAATTGGAAGAATTGATATCTTAATATAAAGCAAGCACTGATAATATATGTCTGGGAGATGATGATCTGGCCCCAGTGATGAATGCTGCTTCAGCACGGAATATGTATATTGGGAATCATGTATCTTTTTCACATGTATGTGATCATGGGTATTAGTAGCTTGAGATATAGTGGAGGATGAGAATGAATAGATTGAATAATCCTGAGATCAAATGCCTCTAATTACACACACACATATATATATATATCATTTCATTTTCCAGTAACTTATATAACCATAATGTTGTCAAAAACTTATAAAAACTTAATCAATCGAATTATACATAACTTAACATAATCAACTGGTTTGTATTCAATTTAATTTAGTATCATCAAATCAATTTTCATTCACATTCTCAAGATGCCATTTTTAAAATTAATCATGTGACAATAAATCTTGAATAAAAATGTATAATGGATGTATACATATGTGTAAATTTATTAAATAATAATTATAATATTTTTATTTATTTATGGGTTTATTTCTAGTGATACTCACTAGAGAGTGCATAATGTATAATTCGATTGATTTTATATATATATATATATATAATGTTATATTTAATGTTTTCACGGTTATATGACGTAGATAAATTATAACTTTTTGGAACCATGAGAGAGTCAATTGAAATATTAAAGAGACCTACTGGTTTATATAGAACTGATGAAGCCCAATGTATTCCAGCTATGCGGAAACCTCTCATTTTATCCAATATTAACTTAAAATTAATAGGTAAAAATATTGAGGGAAATAAACACTTTGATAAGCCTCATATTGTGAATGCTGAACTTGAATCTCATTTCTCATCTCGCACACAGTCACGTTATTTGTTAAGATCTAACGCTTTTTCTTTCAAAAGTTAACTTTGATAATGGCGGTTGCTATTCCATTGAAATATCGGTGTTTAATGAAAAACAATACACGGTATAATCCCAAAAGTTATAATTTATATATATACACACACACAAACAGCTCTTACATTATGACACTTGATCATTGCAATACTTCTACTGTTCCAATCCATCAAAATAAATGGATGTATCAAAATAAATGGATGAAAAGATTGCAGAAACTATAGTGAAATATTGTTATCCATGAAAGCAAAAATATTTTTAAGAATTTTATTCGTTACGTTAATTTAAACTTATATAAAGGATCAGAGATTTTACATGATTTTAGAGAATCAAAAAGCTCTATAGGCATAACTTTTTATAGACAAGAAAATGCATAAAAAATGTCAGAAACAAAAGAGGAATTTATATATTGCTTTTATTGATTTAGTCAAGGCATTTGATACAGTTAATCATCAAAGTTGTATCAATAACTGGAATAACTGGTTAATGACAAAATTTATTTTCATTTTACCATTTCCATATGATGGAATGTGAAGATGGACTACTATTACAGCTGAAAAATTTGAGACATTTAAAATGCAAAATCACATCAAACAGTTACTTCAACACTGTTTTTGATAACTAATCTTTGGAATTGTATATAGGTGATTTCAATGTGCTTATACAGTTTTACTTGAATTGATTATATGAAAAAATAAAAATGTATTACTCTTGAATATTGAATCCACAGTATGTTGTACATGGTATTATCCTTGACAATCGAAAAATTGATCTATGGAATGAACTTAAAATGTTAATCTTTGTTTTAGTTGTTAAAAGAGTTTTATCAACCAGTGATGTGGGGGAGTTCAGGAACTTTTATATTGAATGGTTATCAGTTTAATAATGCAAATAGTTTAAATGACTTAGAGCTTTGCTAATTGCTCAAACAAGCTTTGTTGATAAAATGCTAGCAAGAGAAAGCATTTAAAATATGTCTATCAGAAACCACACCCTAACCCAGACCAATGGTTTTTAGGGCTCTGGCACTCCTCAGTGAGGTTCTAGAGTAACTTCAGACCCTAGATCTAAAAATACCTACCCAAAGTCAGAATTTATCTAAGAGTTAACTATTGAGAAGAAAATCTGAAAGTTTTAGACACCTACATGTCTTCAAACCCAGCTATCTAACTTAAACAGCTGTATGGAGCTGAGGGATTTCAGCCAAACCATATATTCATAGTCTTAGCAATATAACTTCACTTAAGACTTAAAAGCAAAGACTATAAGCAGTTAATAAAAATAAGTGTCATATATCACATGACTCAATTTTTTAGTTTAAATGACTTGATTAAAATTTTAAATAGAAAGATGGCATCAGATGTTGAAGTGTAGACCAGACTCAATATGCTGCTGCTTTTAACATATTGAAAAGTAGGGTATTTGATCACAAAGGACCAGCTCCTGCAACTAAATTAGTTGTATGTTATTTTACCAATTTATTGTATGGAAATGAATTCTGGAAACCTTGTCTATGCGAATAAAGCCACTTAAAAGTGTCCTTTAAAAATGGCACCTGTTTTAAAAAATATGATGACAAGATCATAAGACCAAGGTGCTCAATTTATGGGTTACAATGTACCAAATCTGTTTTTAAAAGAGTGCATCTTCATTAGAATGATTAAAGTGAAGCAAATGAGATAGAATTCTATTATCCTCTACTGCATCCTTGAGCAATCTTTAAACACCATATGGCACAATGCTATAAAATATCCATTTTTAGATGAACAATTTTCTGACTTTTACCTATATCAGGGAAGACTAGGATTCAAATTTGGAACCAATGCATTTATGCATCTAGGTGGCACATTTTACTCCTTTAGAATATTTCAACTAATAACTTCGAAGTTATAAAAAAAATCAATGTCCCTAATTTGATTGTTATTGATGTCTGATGACTACTTAAGTTTACTGTAGATAACTCTAGAGGAGAAAGGATAGAACTGCTCCTGAAAGTGTATGAGTGATATTATAGCATGATACTATCAGATGTTCATTGATTTCTCAGGCTTTCAGTAGATGGTTCTAGAGTAGGATGAACAGAACAGCTCTTGGAAGTGTATGATATTGCTGCACTATACCATCTGGTGTCCATTGATTTATTCAAACTTCAAGCAGATGGATGTAGAGTAGGGTGAACAGACCTGCTTTTGGAAGCATATGAGTGATGTTGTAGTACTAACCCTCTGGTGCTCATTGTTTCTCAAGCTTCCAGTAGATGGCTCTAGAGTAAGGTGAAGAGAACTGCTCTTGGAAGCATATGAGTGAACTATAAGAAATGATATGATATAGTTAATATATAGATTATTTCAAAAATCTTTTAAAAATTGTGATATTGATTGCTTTTGTTTAAAAGATATGGCTGAGAATATAATATAATGGAGAGATGTGATATATATGGGTGTATTTGCAGTCATAGATTGTTTTAATGGTTATCACAAAACTAATTTGTTTTTTGTCTTAAAATGTATATATAATTTAAAAATCAAGTCTTATATCACATGACTTATTTTAAGCTTGTATTACAGATATGTAATATAGGGAGTGTACCAACAGTTCTAATAAGTTTTTATTGATAAGTGCCACAAAAGAAAACATTTAAAAATCTCTATCTAGAATTATCCCTATTCTCAGACTGTTTTCAAGCTTTTGGCTTAACTAGGGAGGTGCTAGGACATTCAGACACTAGATCTGAAATACCAACTCAAAGCCAGATTTTATCTTATACCTAACTTTTAAATAGGAAATCTGAATTTTTCAGACACCTATATGTTTCAAATTCAGCGATCTAACTTAAATAGCTATATGGGGCTGAAAATACTTCCGTCTCACCATATATTAGTAACCTCAGCAATATAGCAACAAGCCTCAAGAGCAAAATTATAATAAAAAAAAAATCCAAGTCATATATCATGTGACTTTTTTTAAGCTTGTATTACTGATATGTAACATAGAGAGCATGCTAAATAGCTCTAAAAAACTTTTATTGATCTATAAGAGAAAGCATTTAAAAATCTCTATCTAGAATTATCCCTATCCTATTTTAGTTAGATAGCTGGATTTGAAGACATAGGTATCTGAAATTTTCAGATTTTCTGCTTAATTATTAGGTATTAGATAAGTGCTGGCTTTGAGTTGGAATTTTAGATCTAGTGTCTAAATATCATAGCATCTTACTGATGTGAGCCATAATCTGGAAACCAGTCTGAGAATAGAGATAATTCAAGATAGAGATTTTTAAATGCTCTCTCTTGCGGAATTTATCAATAAATCCTTGTTAGAGCTATTAGCATACTTCCTATATTACATACCCGTAAAACAAATTTAAAATAAGTCATGTGACATATGACTTGATTTTTTGATTACTATAATTTTGCTATTGATGCTTTGACAATATTATATTGCTGAAGCTGTTAATAGATGTTGATGTTGAAGTGTTTTCTGACCCATGTATTTAAGTTAGACAGCTGTATTTGAAGACAGATAGATGTCTAAAAATTTCAGATTTTCTACTTAATAGTTAGGTAATAGATAAGTGCTGACTTTGAGTTGGAATTTTAAATCTAGTATCTGAATATCCTAGTACCTCACTCATGTGAGCCATAAGCTCGAAACTGGTCTGAAAATAGGGATAATTCTAGATAGAGAGTTTTAAATGCATTTATCTATAAAAGCTTGTTAAAGTAATTAACACACTTCCTATATTATGTATATATTATAACAGGTTTGTTACATGGCACACAATAATATAGTGGTGCACAAATATATATAAAGTTGAAAAAAAAAGTAGAAATAAACACAGACAAAAGTTTTTAGATATTTTTTACATTCACTGAGAAAAATAATAACTTTAAAGTGTTAAATAACTGTCAATCTGAAATAATATTTTATTATAAAATTAGATATTTAAAAAGGTCTAAATATTTATCATATATAATAACAAAGCAAAGGTACATCCACTTTTTCTTTTAAAATATATATGTTCTACAATAATATCAACAAATTAAAAATTCTCCTTTTTCTTTTCAAAAATTTTATTTTTTTATATCTCAATACTGAACATATATATCCATTTATATAATACAAAACTCCAATGTTTCAACTGTTTTTATCTCATACAATCATTTTCAAGGATCTGCAATGACAATATGAAATACATATTTATAAATAAACTTTAATTACATAAAAACTTCCTCTTACATTAACATAAACAGTAACAAAACATATTAAACATATATAAATATATTTTACTTACATCTCTCTCCCACTGCTATATTTTATTACTCTTTTTTTTTATTTATTTACATTGTTTAATTACAAATATATCTTAAAATCATCCAAGAAACTTTCTATACAAATTTAAATACCAACTTTAATTTCCAAAAACCTCTCCTTTTTTAAATCTTATCTAAAACCCATCTTAAAACTGCATTCCTAAACTATATCTTTAAATGAATATAAAACAAATATAACATCTTTTTTTTTTACCTCTCTCTCTCTCTCTCTCTTTTATACAAAAAACTTTTAACAATTTATTTAAACCCATTAAGCATTTATTTTAATTATACATTATTTTATATTCCTTATCTACTCCATTAATTCTATTTAGAATAGAATTATATTTTTTTATATAAAAAAATTCTTTTATCATTCTTTCCCTGTAATTTTTAACCCTTTCCAACATTTTAATATTAAATTCTTTATGACCTAAAACTTTACAATGTATGTAAATATTTGTCATATAAATGTTGTCTAAGTCTAGTTTTTAATGTATTCTTAGTTGTACCAATATATGAAATCTTTTCCCCCTCCCTCTTACAATTTAAACATTCAATTAAATAAATTCCATTCATTTTGTCAGTTTCTATATTTTTTGTATTATTAATTAAATTTCCTAAATTCAATTTCTTTTTATATACTGGTTTAATAATTAACATACTTTTCCCTTTGTATTTATTATTTATACTTTTTATAATCTTTTTAATCTTCATAAAAGTATCTCTAGAAACATTATAACTATTATATATAAAATTATTTACATCTTTCCCATTGTTTCTCTTCTTTATTATTCTTTTAATATTTTTTTTTTATTACATAATTTATCAATAACTTTAACTGGATAATTATTTTTTATACCTTCCTCTTTTATATTACTAATTTCTTTTATAAATAATTTTTCTTCAGAACATAAATTAATTGCTCTGTTTATCCTATTATTAATAATATTAATTTTATGTTCATAGCAGTGGGAGAGAGATGTAAGTAAAATATATTTATATATGTTTAATATGTTTTGTTACCATTTATGTTAATATAAGAGGAAGTTTTTATGTAATTAAAGTTTATTTATAAATATGTATTTCATATTGTCATTGCAGATCCTTGAAAATAACTGTATGAGATAAAAACAGTTGAAACGTTGGAGTTCTGTATTATATAAATGGATATATATGTTCAGTATTGAAATATAAAAAAATAAAGTTTTTAAAAAGAAAAAGGAGAAGAATTTTTAATTTGTTGATATTAAAGGTCTAAATATTGTATTATTATTACTCTGATTATGAAATTTAAAAATAAGCATGTTTTCAGATAATTATAAAAATGGCTATTTTGGTAAATCTCTATCTAATAAAAAAGATGTATATCACACTTTGATAAAACTTCAAACTTATTTTCAAAAGGATTAGACATTAAAAACAGTCACTATGTTTTTATTACCTGACATAACCAAGATTATATAAAGACTGTTAAAAAGTATCAGTTTAGTTTGGCTTGCAGTTTTTTCTGAAAGCTGGCCAGAAGAGTCTCGTTTAAATTTTGAGATGCAGAAACCAAATTGGCCAACTGCAAAGTTGGTTATAATATTTTATTGCAGCTTGTTGAAGTTTGCAGCAGTTGGTTTTAGCTGGCCAGGGATGGCTGACATATTTTACAGATCTCACATGAGATGTAGCTGAAGTCAAGGCAGGAAATCCAATAGTAATCTATTGGTTCAATAGTGGAGTTTGAATTCACATGGAGAAAATGACCCACTTCTTTGTGTTAAAATTCATAGCTTAAATGTGGACAAAATAGTTTGCTGGCCTGAAGCTCATCAAATCCTAGACACAAGGGAACTGAGTAAATGCCAACATTTTACTTAAATTATGACAATCCTGGACTATACCTATCTCACCAAGACCAACTCACAAAGAGAAGCACAGATAAATATATATACAATGGTTAGTAGCATTATATATAATGATAATACAATTTTAAATAATTTCTTTGGTAAAAATAACATTTAAAAATCTAGATATTTTAAAAGATAACAAGTAAATGATTTTGCTTGAATTGAATTGAAATCTAAAAGTAATGATTGATTTATGGACACTTATTTTTTTTTTTTTTCAAAAAAGAGGACATCAAAAATCTTTTTTAGATTAATTTAAAGATGCAATTGATTAATTGAGAGTAAAAAACTTTTAAATTACCTATAAAAAAACTTGACTATTTTGTTAAAAAAAAAAGAAAAAAAAACTTTTATTGATGAAAAAAGAGACTAATTAATAATATTAATTAATATCATCTATATGTTCATAGATACTCATGTATGTGTGGATTTTATGTATGGTTTTCAAATGGAATTTATTGTTACAAATATTTTTAATTTTATTATTTTAATAAATTCAAACATGTTTATTTTATACTAAACCATGTGTCTGTATGCTGACTGGTTTTAAATAAGCCTATTGGAACATATATGTAAATCAATGTAATAACTTGAACTTAGTGAATTACATATATATAAATCACAATGTGATAATTTGTTATTATTGTATGTTAACCAAAATTAGAAGGTTTAATTGATATGCATAACCTTATTCTAGACCTTAATAATATTTTTTATTTTTATTGTTAATAAACTTGTGTTCAATTATGAAAATTATTCCAGTGGTTCTAAATATTTTTAGAATATGTTTCCATAATCTCTTGGTCACCTACAGTAATAGAACTTATGTTCTCTGAGGTAGATTCGAGCATGGGCTAGATATATAATTTGGGGATGTATATTAGTGCTTTGGGGCATCCAGAGATGATCAGTCATCATCGTTGTTGGCACAAAAAAAATACTCTTTAAAGCCCATGCACTATATTTTATTTAGTTTGGTCTCTATTAAAAATTAAATTTATAGTTGACCAGTACAAGTAACCAGAGCATTGATGATGATCAGCATATTTTAATGTCCAGCATTATTGTTTTTCTGTTTTTTATTATTATGTATTCTGGTGAATGAGCACTTAAGATGGTATATCCAAATTAATGTTTAAATAATTGTGCCAAGCTGGCAAAGGCTCAATAGTTAGCCTAGTCTACAGAAGACCCATTTCCAATCCAGTCACCAGATTGACTGTTGATTTATTATACTGTTGTATTTTGATTGATCATTCCTGATGATGAACAGTTATTTCTCTTGAGTATTATTTATGACTACTTATACTTGTTGATAATGGTGGTTGATGTATAGTTAATTATAATCATAGTTGCTCTGAGGAGTAACTGGATGATCTCAGAGTTCTCATTCTTTCATGCTCTTCTAATATATAAAATTGCTTATATATTCTTTAATTGTTAAACATTACTTTAACATTTTTTATAACATCTTATTTAAATATTATACTTTTTGAAATATTTATATTTGGTTTACTTGGGGTTGGTGATGACTTGCGATCACCTGAGGTACAATGACCCTCATACCTCATCCTGTTACAATATATATATATATATATTGTATCATTTTTCATATTACTAGGCCTTACACGCTAATATAAACTGCGCGTGAGTTGATCAAGCTATGTCAAAAAAGAAGAAAGTTGTATTTCTATTCTAAAAACACAGCTATTTTTCCTGATCAACTTCAGCCTATTAATTGTTACGAATTGTGCTATTGACAAAATCAACTTTTAATTTTATTTAATATGGGCGCCAGAATTCCTAAGAATCCACTGAAATATGTCGCCAGCACCTCTCGCAAGTTGTAAAACAAAAAAAAATAAAAAGATTTTTATTATATTTTTTTTTAAGGGGCGGTAATTCTACCGTAATGAGAATTAATGGTTTTTACGATTATTAGTCCTGGGCGTATTGAAACATATTGGCAAAGGTAACTTACGTTTAAATCTTATTACACTAAAAATAAATTTAATAATAAAAAATAATAACTATTATTAATAACGCACAAATGAGAATTGATATTAGAAATATTTTTAATTTTGACAAACTAAAATACTTCATGTTAAGTAGCTAATTAATACCTTGGAGAGAACACATTTAATTCAGCTGGGAAATATCCAGTAAATATAAATATCAGTTAAAATAAACAAAAAGTTCTTGGTTAAATAAGAGTCTCTCATATAGAAAAATTAAAGTCACTATCGGGATTTTTTTATACGTATATTTTTACGAGTAGTTTTAAATAGTTAACTTTGTCACAATCAGGATAATTATTCTTACCGGTAAGTTTCATGAATTCAGTAGTAGATAACTATGCATAGTTTTTTGGTTGTAATGAGCTCGGCCTTTTGGTTATTGCTTGATCTTGTGGTCCATTTCCCCAGTCGGTCACGAAGGCTTTTCCTGGTGTACATCATTAGGTCCGATGTCTTCAGAAACTCCGGTTCACTGTGACATGCCAAATTCCTTCAGCGAAGAGCGATCTTGGATATATTAATGTTATCCAAGACCAACTAGAGAAACAAAACGAACAAGACGTTCCTTCAACCGGATCCCTCCTTTTTATATCCAGTTTTCAGGACTTCTGCGCATGCTAGTACCATGCCTTTTTAATCTTATCCAGTCTTTATAAATTTTATGTAATAAAGTCTTTATTTTCTTCAAGTTTTCGGCCATCTTTAATTAATTTGAGTATTTCTACTTTCAGCTTATCTTTTTTCACTTGCTTTTGGAATTCTTTTGTTCTCTCCAATTACTTTTATTACTAATCACATAAAAAAAAAATAAGAATAATAATTCAACCCTCATTGTACGTTTTTTTTTTTTTTTAAAAAAAAAAATTACTCAACAAAATTTTAAATCCACTTTTATCTTTTAGTTTTTTACCCAATGCCAATATATTTGTAACGTATATAAATAAATGTTACAATATATATATATATATATATATATATATATATATATATATATATATATATATATATATATATATATATATATATATATATATATAGTAGTTGTGAGTGCAGAAAATTTGAAACTTGTCAGTTAAACTATGATAATTTTTTATTTATATTCTGAATAAATGAAAAGACATGGTTAAGATATTTGTTATCTGGGCCAACTGATGAGTGCTATTTCAGCATGAAATGCACATCTTGGAAATCTCTTGTTTTTCCCACATGTCTTTGATCATATGTTTCAGTAGTGTGTGATTAAATAGAAGTTTGAAATATATTTAGAAACATATATATGATGTTAAGTTTAAGTATCTCTAATAAAATGTTTGAAAAAAGCGCAATAAGTGTTTTGAATGTATCCATAGTGTGAGAGGTTGGTCTAAATTCTGAACCGATGGATGAATGGATGGATGTGGTAGGGATGAGTTAAAGATGAAAGATGCATTGATAAAACAAAAAGTTGTAAATATGTAGCATATGAGTGCTAAATATTTATATAATATTCAAGATTAAATTTCAATGCAGCCATACTACAAGGAATTGAAACGTCCTCTAGTCATAGAATAAGACAATATTTTTGCTAAAAGAGAGATCTATTTTTTAGTATGCCTCATTTATATAGAAATATATATATCTGAACCCGTAGGTTAGAGGAGAAAACTTAAATCAATCAAGTTTGTTGACAAATTTTAAAACTACAAGAAATCCCATGTTTGTCAATTAATAATATCTGGAAATACATTTATTGATTGATTTAGAGTTCATTCCTCTAGCCAAAGTATTTCAGACATACATCTAATATATATAAAATGATGACCAATCTTTTATCTAAAAAAATATTGTCTTAAGATGGCCGGAGGCATTTCACTGATCTATTCTAATTGTTGCATTGAATAAATTAATAGCAATAAAAATATTACCAAAATTAAATTATTATTATTTTTTGCAAAATGTTCTATATAAGCATGATTTCACCTATTAGACACATACATCTTTTCAAATGACAATCAATTAACAAATCATACATATTAATACACACACAGGACTACACATAATTCAAAACAAGCATCAATCGCACTAATATTTACGAAGTTAAAACTGTGGACTTTAATAAACTTTCTGTAACGCAATACTATTCATAAAATATTGTCTTTTATGAACACTACGAAACCAAAAAAAAAAAAAAGAGTCAGAAAAATCTGTTAGATTAATCATTTTGAATCTGAGGTCAACAATCTCACGGACGACTAGGAGTTTGAATATTTATTTAAAGGTATGTTTTATTAGTAGGTTTCATTTGAGAAAATCTATTTGTTTAATATGCAACGTGGTTGTGACCAAAATTTTGCAAAAATTTTTAATTTTGTTAGTATTTATTTTTATTGATATATTTGATTCTATTTTAATACAAACACATATATATACACATATGATCACTAGATGGAGCTTTACCAATAGCTCCATCTAGTGATCATAAAATGCAAGCTCAAGCAAGTTATGAAATTTATAACTTGTTTTGTTTATCATATATATATATGAAAATCTTGAATGTGTGGAGTTATCAATTTAAATCAACCTAATTAGAATGCACTTAATATAGAGGAACTGAGCCAGGCCAAGAGTCACAGCAAAGTGACATCAAAAAGGATGATTCTTTTTTAAATGGCATTCTAGATCTAATATAGAGATCAAAGTACTGCAGGTTGCATTTATAGGGGTAAGAAATCAACGTAGGGTAAGAAATCAAAGTATAACAAACTTTTCAATTTTCTTTATATATATATATATATATATATAAGGGACTTGAATTATGACTTTCTAGTTCCTACATCTATTCAATCCATCTTATGCAATCGATACACATGACCACATACATATGAAAACAATAAATGATCTCCAATATACATGTGTACGGATTGTATAAGATGGATTGAATAGATATAGGGATATTGAACCTTTTAGTTCAAGTCCTTTATAATTACATTGTCTAGTATAGAAAACATACATATATTTAAATATTATATATACATAATGACATATATGATGATGAATATTTTCAAGCCGAACTGTCGGTGTATTCATTATCAAAGTCATACATGTATGAACTTGCAAAGTATATCAATTAATAATATATATATATAATATTGATCTTTCTCTTTATTTATATTTGTAATTCAAATTTGCATATATTTGTTCATTTGCATAATGAAGTGGCTTCTTTCTTCTTTATAACCTAAAGCTGAGTGCACTTTCGGTGAAGTTCACCATAATCACAACTCTTTTAAATTACTTATTGTTGCTGCTTTATTTATATTGTAATAGAAAGCAGCAATAATAATTAATTTAAAAGAACTATGTATAATTATGGTAAACTTCACTGAAAGTGCACTTAGCTTTAGGTTATAAAGAAAAAAAGTAACACTTCATTATGCAGATGAACAAACATGTGCAATTTGAATCTATATGTGCGGACACATATAAATTTAAAATAGTTATGGCTGAGATTTACTAATGAGAATAATGAATACTAATTAATTATTTGTGGCCATAAAAAAAATCACAAAAATATTATAATATATATATATGTATATATATATATATATATATATATATATATGGATGGGTTGAATGAAGGAAATGAGAAGGGGGGGGGGGGGGGGGAGAAGAAAAAGATAGGAGGAGGAGGATTAAAAGGGAGAGACCTTCATCCTGTAGTGAATTGATAATGGTTGATGATGATGATGATGATGATATGGGGATTAAAAATAACCATCTATTTTGGAAATCAGAAGTACTTTAAAAAGTTGTAGTAATGACATAGTTATATGAGCATTAATATACAAATTTACATAAAAGATCGAAGAGAAATAATTGTTTTTAGCCCAATGAGTCGTAATTAAAAATCCATCCAAAAGTTCAATTATGTATTTTTATATTTCTTTCACAGTCCCTTTTAGATCCATATTGCCAGTGATAAAAGGTTCAAACATGCTTATATGTTCACATATAGAATAAAAGGCATTGAAGAACAATAAATGAGAAAAATGGTCATCCATACATTCAAAAACCATGACTATTTGTGAATAAGTGAACAAATTTATGAGAAGTGGATTTGTCCATGTCAGGAGAAGAAACAGATACCATAGATCTAAAAAGCATTTTGTTTATTCTGATCATTATTTGGCCATGGAGGATATCTAATTGGGGCAACAAATTCACCTGGTTTATTACCCTTATATATTTTTGCTTGTGGTTTCATTAATTTGATATGCACAGTATAAAAAATAGAAACATGGTTGATTTTCAAAATCATATTGCAAATGAAGCAGTTGCCCATTTTGATATCTGTAGAGATCTTATGGTTTCTATGTAGAAATTGATAATTATATTAGGCCCATATTTTATTTAGATACATATATTCTTATGTTTTTAAGTTGTTTGTTATAATTGCTATTGTTTTTTTTATATGTCAAATGCATTGACTGGGAAGCAAACCTGAGCCAGCTGCTTGAAAGGCAGCTATGCTAACCACTAGGCCACCAATGTGTCATGCAAAATAGATAGTGACTTTAGCAACATTTGTTGTTTTAGATGTCGATGACACATTTGTGACAAAGTATTAATTTCTGAGGTGGTAACATGGTGAAGTATAAGTTGTTATATAAATTGGACATTTCTTTTATAAAAATGAACTAGAATGAAGACATTGTCAGAAGAGATTAAGCAGATTATTTTTCCAATAAGGCATTTTATTAAAGACAACAAAGTAGATAGGACTTATAATGCATAGTCAGATAAGACTAATAATAATAAATCATAAAATATCAACGATAGAGGCAAAAGGTAATTTAGGCTCTATTTGGCACTTTTTGGAATTTATGCAAGATTGCTTTATATCTTTCATGCTTTCATTGATGCATATTGGGTTATCATGGGACAAGCTTAATTCTAGTTATTTGAGGAATGCTTTTGTTTACACAGAGACTAAACCCTCCAAATGGTAATGCCACTCAGGGCAAGCCAGAGTAATCAATAGATGCAAAGTTTAGCCTCTGTGTAACAGCTTGTGTAAGCATAAAAAATGGTGATCATATGTTTTGCTTCATATGACTACATCTCATAACTACAGTTTACACAATCCTGTTCTTCATCATACTCTATTTTCTTTCATCATGGGTAAACTTGAAACTAGTTTGGGGATGTTGAATAGGACAACACTGAATAAGGATTTTTAGCAATACCACACAGCAACAATGAGTTACTAAAGTTTACATTAGATATCACAGCAATAGTGAAAGAAAAAAACTATCTGCAGAATATTATCTTATTAAATATTTTGCTGGAGTAAAGATTTGTTGTTGATTTGAACATATTGCGTCGTTCTAACAGTAAGATATTTTGTGATGTGAGTATGAGTTTGGCAAGTTTGAGGTATTGCTAAACTTTATGAAAAAATAATGGTAATCAAAAGGCTTTTTTGCACAGATCATGAAAAGTTTGAGCCCTGGAAATTACAAAGCTGAACGCTTGGAATTTTAGTCAGTCACTATATCCATCTATGTAGGTTATGATAAAGAAACAACTTTATTATTCAAAGATTTATAAAACATCTAAGCACTGAATGTGAGAGAGCTGGGCCATGATTGATTCAAACTTTGAGTTCAGGGTCTGCTGCTGTCCACATGGTGAAATAATCAAATGATTTATTGCTCAGAAGTTCATAAAACGTTCAGGCACCAGAAGTGGGTGGGCTCTAGTGTGAACGTGAGCTCTATACTATCTGGTGTTTATGGTAGATTGGCTAGTATAAGTTGTTCTTGGAAAAATAAACTCAATGTAAGAAAAAATGACATGGTGATTTGTTGTTATTATTAATCTCTTTAGCCAAATTCTAGAAAGGCCTTCAGTTGGCATAAATTGAAAATCTTTAAAATATATAAAAACTGTCCTGGTGTCAAATCACTAGTATGCATACGAGGTAATTGGCATTCAAAATCTTAGAATTATTTTGGATTTCGGACTATTAGCTTGAATAATATAAACGAATAAAAGGCATAAGTGTTTAATTCCAGCTTTAAATTCTAGTCTTAACTGAAGAGGGAATGAAACTAGTCTAAGAATGAGAATATTAGAGCATTATATCTGTGATATTCACTAATTACTCAAGTTTAGAGTAGATGGCTCTTGAGTAGAATGAAGAAAACTGCTCTTAAAAATCACACTGGTGGTTTCTAGTATTATTAATAGTAGTAACAATGCCAATGTACAAACTTAAAAAAAAAACAATATAAAACTCAACACAAATATTATAATATAAAGGCAAACATTAGACAAGCATTGATACAGGTTTTTTAATTTCGGTGAAATGATAATTGTTTAGCTGTTTTGATATTCCATAATCATGCCTCATAATAATGATTATAAGAGATGGAATTGCATAGAGTGGATACTCTCAGTTCCATTTAGGCATTTATTTGTAATTTTAGAGAGAATAAAAAGTTAATTCGTTTTACTCGTAAAGTTTGTGAGGAAGAACACACGCGTGAAAAGTTTGGATTCCTGGTAGTCAAGTTCATCGCATTATTTATATCCTTTTAAAAGCCAGCCACACCCGTATTATATTTTAGTGCGAATGAATGTTTTTATGTGATTTTTATAATCTAAAAACAATGAAATATTGTTTTTGAAAATTGTGAAGTTCCAAATGCATTCTGTGTAGCTTTTATATATGCGCCATAAAATATTAAATTAATAGTTTCAAAAAATTTATTAAACTCCTCCACGCATATCAAATATTGTTTATTAAAGACGATTACGTGGGTATTCAAATCTTCATAGATATAATGTGATTTATGTTTTTTTATTGTTTTACAAAAAAGATTTGTATTAAATATTACTATTATCGGTAGGAAATAAACAGATATAATTATTTAATTCTTAGAAAAGTTTCATTGTAAAAAAATTACTTATAATCATATATTTTGTCTTTTTTTGCAAAGACAAAGTAGTTACATTTATAAAATTTTATTAAAGATTAATTCTAAACATCACATGATCACCATTTCTTATGCTTTCTCATAACTGTTATTAAAACAGGCAAAACTAGATACCAAAATGTATGGATACTGAACTGAGTTCAGACCTATATGACTGTATAAGTTAATGAGCTTGGATTGAAAATGTCATTATGTTTTCAATTTTAGACTCATAGTTTTGTAGTTAAGTAGTGATAAAAAGTAGAGAGTTGTATTAGATCCTGAAGATCTAGATTCAGTGCTCTCAGATCCAAGGCTCAAAAGCCACAAATTAGAAACTAGTCTGGGGATATTGGATGAGTGGGCACTAGATAGGGATTTTATGAACAAGCTTTCTTGCATCCATTGATTACTCTGGCTTGCACTGAGTGGCACTGCTGTGTGGAGTTTTTCCTGTTTTAATGATTAATTCTATTACATTACATATGACAATGTAAGATTGAGATAGGTGAATGTTAAGCTAGTGATAGTAACTAAAAAATAAATCATATGGCTTTATTGGCTGAAAGTGCTGGGGACAAAATCAATCCAGGGACCTTTCGCTCTAGAATCTAACCCTCACCCACTACATTAAACAATGCAGGGAAGTTGGAGATGTTAATTAGTTTATAAGTATAATTTGATTATATGTCCATTGTTGGCATTTCATTTACAATAATCACATTATGCTAACGATTGACTGTCTTCCTATGTCAATATTTTCTATGTACTTTCCACTGCATGAATTTTTGTATTTGTAACGGTCTTGGTGATTGGAATGTTATCAAGTTTGAAATACTTTATTATGATTGTTTAACCAAGTCGTACATTAATTACCTTGGTGCAGTTGATTATGGCAAATTTCAAAGGTTATGGTTACCCAGATTGGTAATATGAAAAGCTGATGGGAAACTGATTCTCCATCCAATTTGTTTTCAACTCCATCTCCAAATCACTGCATGGGTTGTGTAGCAGCATAGCATAGCTGTTATTTACAATAAATTCTAGCATGTCTGGTCATGAACTACAACATAAAATGTGATGTTTTCATACCTTAACCCATGATGAAACAAAGTACTAATGTTACATGTTGTTTTAAATTTAGAAAAATTGCTATGAACATTGTGTATAGTGGTGTAACAATGAGTTAGATAATGTTTTCAAATGATATGGATGATTTTGTACCACCAGGGGATCCAGACATGCTAGCACCTAAAAATTTTATGGTGAATAACTAAACTATGTCATTGCATAACACATGCATGATTCAGGCAGGTTGGAGAGCAAACCAGTCATCTTTTTACTGGTGCATTCTCTATATATTTACTTCTTAACAGATTACAATGATATAAATATATTTAACCACTAAAACATCACATGATTACCATTTCCTATGCTAAACTGTTGGAAACAACAGCAAATTCTCAATGCAGTAGGGCCCCCAGTGCAAACCATAGTAAGCAGTAGATGGTAGAATGTTTGTGAATAAAATCCCTACCTAGTCCTATTTATTCAATATCCCCAGACTAGTATTTAGCTTGTGGTGTTCATCAGTAAGAAGACTTGAATCTGAGAGCACTGCACATAGACCTTGGGATTTAATACCAATCCTTCCCATAGGATGATAGTGACTATGGTTATTAAAAAAAAAAGACAATAAAATGTACAGATAGTGAACTGGGTTATGATCAGCATGACAATACAAGCAAATTAGCTTGGATTGAAAACATAATTATATTTTCATTTTATGCTCATAACTTTATATTTAACCAAATAAGTAAAAGGTAGCTTCTAGAAGGTTGCATTAAATCCACAAATCTAGTGTCAGATTCAAGGCTTTTACCTGATAAAGCCACAAGCTAGAAACTGGTCTGTGAGGTATAGGATGAGTAGGCACCAGATAGAAATTTTATGCACAAACCTTCTAGAATTAATTGATTACCATGGTTTGTAATAGATGGCACTAGTGTACAGACAGTTTGCTACTGTGATGAATATATTTATGATAATTGTTTGAGAATATGATTAATTGCTGTAATTTTGTTGACGGTTATAAAAATTTGACACCAGGTCAGTTTCTATATATTTTAAAGACTTCAGTTTTAAGTCAAATGTTGATTCCTTATATTCTTTGGCTAGGAAGATTAATATCAATGACAATGTCACATGATTTTCTTAGCACTGTCATATGCTTTTAAGAGTGCCCCCCCCCACTTTGCTCTAAAGCAACTTCCTCAAATTTAAGCAGTCAATAGAGAACAGATGAAATACCACTGTAGCATTCTAACAATATAATAAAATGTGCCTACAGTTAGCCTAAAAATGAAGTCACTAAAATATATAGAGTCGATCCCAGTATCACATCAATGTAATTATGTAAGTGAATTAGCTTTGGTTCAAATTCTTAGGTTAATTGTAAAATTCTGGCTATTAGCTTGAATAGTATAAAGGAATTAAAAAGTATTGACATGTACATATAAATGCATTTGTCCTAGTTTGGAATCATAATATTTCATTAATGAAAGCAAAAAGCAGAAAAAAACAGTGTTATCATCTCATTTCGTATTTATTGATTACTTTAGTTTACACTAGATGGCACTGGAGTAAAGTGAAGAGAACTGCTTTTGATGATGAATAAAAAATCAATTTAATATTATTATTCATTATTATTTGAATAGAACTCTGAATTTTGCTTTTATAAATATTGTATCATTATCTAGAATAACAGGTTTGGAATATTATTAGTATAAATAGTTTTTTTTATGGCTTTATTCATGCAATGACATGAAGATAATATGCAAATTAGATCAAAATATTTAAAAAAAAACGTTAATGAGTATTTGAAATTATTTTTGTACTAAGAACATATATGCTAAATGAGGAATCTAAACCAGAAACAACCTGCTTCAGATTGATAACTTTGCCTCTCTTTTTTTTTTTCTTCTATATGTCAAAGCATCGACTGGGAAGCGAACCCACAACAACTGTCTGCAAGCAACTGCTTGCTTGCAAGCAGTTGCGCTGATCTCTCGGCTACCAATGCTTGATGATAACTTTGTTTTTATAGGCACATTTTATTTTGTCAAGAAAAGGGTACAATTAGTTGTCTAGCAGGTAAAGGAAGTTGTTTCTTTCAATAATGTATCAAAGTATCCGTTGATTACAGATGGATTCATGATCTATCATAATATTCAAATTTCAAAGACAATTTCTCTTTCACTCTACTTAGATTACCGAATGTAAGTTTGAGTAATAAATAGACAATCATTGTAGTGTTTAAAAAATTCCCATCCAATGTTATTCTATCCATAAGCCCAGAATAATTTCTATCTTATGTTCTTCATCAGTGAGGAATATTGAATTTATTGATTACTCAAATTTAAACTGGTTTGCATTACTTGGGTAAGAGAAAATACTACTGAAAAGCATTAATAAGCTGAGGTCATTGATTGTTACATTGCTGAGGTCATGTGATATTCCATTGCTGAGGTCATATGATATAACATTTTCGATTTTGTAATATTACATTAGTTTTATAATTTTTACATTCTAAAATAAGATTCTCACATAATGACATGGTTATAGAATTAGAAGAAGTGAATCATTTTTTTTAGATGGATGTATTTATATATATATTTATTGTAATGGAACAGAGCTTTCCTAGTATGTGTATAGGTAGGTAGGTTCATCAAGATGTAAGAAAGAGTGTATCTTTGTTGCTTGCACTCATGCATACCTTACACACATTGAATTCAAACCTAGGAGAGGAGAGATTAAGAGCTAATTAAATATTTGACACTTAATTTACCCCATCCATATTGTATCTTACTTCCACTATTTCAGATTTTGAACCTAGGGAGAAATTTGTGTAATCCTCTGGTTCAGGTTAACTTTGTATCACCAGAGTATGAATAGGTGTAGAATAAACAGACGTGTGCTAATGAGAATGGATATAATAACAAAGTATAAATGCATGTAATAATAGTATTTATGTGGAAGGATATGACTAATTAAAATTTGACTACTAAAAAAATAAACCAAAAATCATACTGTAATGTTTAAATAAACATAATAATCATATTTATAATGATTAGTATTTAAACAGAGGAAAATTGAAAACAAAATTGAGAAATTTAGGCGTTTGTGGTCACTCAGTTTCTAATATTATATCAAACCCTGATCCCCCAAAGAGTAGCCACTCAATGTCTCGATCAATCTGAATAATTTTCATACTATATATAAAATTGTCATAATTACCTTTACTTTCTGAAATAATTATTTAATTATCTCATTATATTTACTTTGACTGATATAATTTTTTATACCCCTATTTGGCATCATGATTGTTTAGGATTCCCCCTGTTATGTACGATGTTTGTGCTATAAATGAGGGACATGACATAAATAATTAGCAAGATATGAGAAGAAAATAGAAAAAAGAAACAATTGACACAAGCATTAAAGTAAACAAATAAAGTGTACGTGTTGTGAAAATATTAGGTTTAAATTATATAAGTATTAGGTTATGTCTTATCTTTTCCCTTTTGATATTGATCAGTTTATTGCACAATCAAGCACAATATTGAATATTTTTAAACCTAAATTAAAATAAAGAAAATAAAAATTATCTAATATACAAATAAATAATGTAGATGACGCTAACTTTAATTTGGCTATAAAGTTTATGTTGAAAGTGTCCAATGGTTTGCCCCAGTAATTCATGGTTGTTCATTTACACATAGATAGGAATTTATAAGCATTATAGAACATCTGTCAGGTTGGTTGTTTTTAATAGCCTTAGAATAGGTGTTTTGAAATGGAGGGTGATAAGACTAGTTTATCATGAATCGGATTGATTTTTATAAGTACTGGTGTGGAGTGATGCACCAATTCCATTCCATCCCAATTTTGATGAGTCATAGCTCCATGGATATTGACCTTCTTTCCCCAATGTATTCCTTGTTCTTAGCACTGCATGTTTGTTTTCATTATTAATTTTATTTGCTTTAGTAGTTTGTTTCGAGTGGAGTGTTGTCAATGTCTCTTATCTTATTGCATATTTTCAGATTTAGGCTTCATAATCTACAGCAGGGAATTAATAATAATGTTAGAAATTCAAACACTTGTGAAGGCTTTAGTTTTGAATTCTTTATTTAGTTATATGGATTTATCTATGTTTACCCTCTCTCTCTGAATATTTATGCATGAGTTTTGATAATATTGCCACTCAAAATTGGTCGACACTCATCTTCGAAGTTTAACATCAACTCTATCATGTAGGAAGTTGTAGGTTCTTCCATAGGTAATAGAATTTTTTTCATTCTTTAAAAAGCTTGTTGTTTTAACTAAAGCCTGTTTATGCTCATCCTTTTATTTCATTGTTGATATCATCTTTGCTGAATCTCAATGAAAATAATTTATTAATAATTATAAGAAAAGAAATTTATTATTATTATTTATTTGATTTTTATTTACTTTAATAGTTTATTTTTTTGATTGCGTTTACTTATCTGATCTAGTAGGCATTGTTGTATTGCCTTAGCAATTATAACACATTTACTAATACATTTAATGGTAGTGGTTGTAAGTGGTTAGTTGTCATGTCTGTTTGATATATTTGGTTCAAAATTTTTGTTTATTATTTATTTAAGTTCAGATTTTAAATGTAAATTATAGTTATTGATTTGTCAATTTGTGTGCCCTAACATTTACTAATCTGATGATTAATCATGGGTATTGAATTATGGTGGGTCTCATAGTGTGTAGTAAATATTGAATGGGGGTTGGAGGCATCTGTAACACATCCCCCCAGTAAAGATATTAAAATATCACATCTTTAATTCTTTAACTTAAAACTCTTTCAATATTAGATTAAGGTATGTCCATGATTTTTACTTCTATTGAGTTCTTCATGATTTATTACAATGTCCATGTTTCTCAACAGTAGTTTTTATGATGATACTGGTTTATATAAAAACCTTGATTAAATGTAAATAGTGTTGGTTATTATTTGAGTTTGGATTTGCACTTTATTGCCTTGTACTTTTTTTTCAGTTGGTCATGAGTTTATTACTTGTCCCTGTCATATGGTTTCATGCTGCTGGTGTTGTATGTCCCTTTGATACCATTGCTCTTATCTAATATGTGTTTGGTCCAGCATATTTGATAATGGTAAATGGGCCCTTCTATAAATCACAGAATTTGTAGAAGACAAGTTTTTGGAAGTTGCTTACATGAGATGTATTAATAAAAACTTTATCATCTATTTTAAAATAGTAATTGACTTCCTTTTTGAATTTATCGTATCTTTTGCTTATTGCTAACATTTTGTTGTATACCTCCATTTGATCCTTTTCTAGATCAATGGGTGATTTTGTGGGCATAAGCATGAGTTGATATAATAATGTCGAGGTATGTTTGCTTTGTTTTTAATACCATTCCCTTTAAAAAGAAATTTTATATTTATTTTTACAAAGAAATCTTGGCTCAAAATTGGCATGAAATTATTAGCCTATCATGAAAGATCCAGATTTGGATTACTTGCTTTGGTTCTATACTCAGGAGCACTTTTCATAGAATGTGTCTTTATTGATATATTTATGGTTATCAGGTGTAAGTTACTGTTTATTTAATAGTACACCAAAAGCTTATAGGTGGAAGATCTGATTATCAACTGCTAAGTTTAATTTACCTAACCTATGCATTATTTATGTATAGGTATATGTAATGGTGACAATCCTGCTTTTTAATCTTGTGGCTGACTGGATTTTTTTTGGCATTCATCAAACATGTTAGTTGTCACTCACTTCTGAAGGGAGTAACTTGTTATAGTCATCAGCCTCCATTTCATGATAATTATAATTCCTTATGGGTTCTAGAAATAAAGCTATGATTTATTTCTAGGAGTTAATTTCTCAAATATATTTTAAGACCAGTTCTATGTTGTGTATTAATCTCCTTAGCACTTTCAATCTTCACTCTCATTGATCATAATCCTAATAACCACTTACACAAATTCAGATTCACATTTTATAGATTTTATATTTATATTAAAATGATTTACTAAAAGAAATAAAATTGGATTATTTCATTTATCATAATTAGTTTTCCATATCCTGGACCATAATCCTTTAGGTCCGTTTTTATTATAAACTTATTAAGCATTTGTATTGGCACACTTATTAAATGTGAATGAGACCTCATAGGTATTACACAGTTTATTGGAACATAGTATCTTTTTGTTTTATAAATATAATTTGTCCAAACTTCAAACACTTTTTAGCAAAACTCTTTATTTGTACATACACAGACACCTATGTTTCGACTGATTTGCAGTCTTCATCAGAGCAAGTCTATTTTGATCTTCCAAAAAAAATATACACCTTGGAAGAAAAGAGGGGTAATATTCCTCTTCTATAAAAGAACTCTGATATGGAAGTATTTCATCCTGAGTGCTGTTACTTGATTTATAAACATCACTCCAAAAAATATTTCAAATTTAACTTTTACGATAAAAGTTGATATATTGGTGTGATTCTAAACACTCATCCATTTTTTTTTGGAAGATCCAAATAGATTTGCTCTGAAGAAGACTGCAGGTCAGTCAAAACGTAGGTGTCTGTGTATGTACAAATAAAGAGTTTTGCTAAAAAGTGTTTGAAGTTTGGACAAATTATATTTATAGGAAATTATGGCAAACATAAAGAAAAGTATGATTTTGGTAATCTTTTTGTTTCTTTATATGTGTTGTATTCAAGTACTATTCCTCAATAAACTCTTGATTTTGATCATCTATTCCATTAAAAAAACTTTCACCCATCTTGATTTATGCATAAGATAATTAGGCCTGGTTGCTTCATTTAAAAGTTCATAGATTTTATTAATATTTACTAAGGCAATAAATCTCAAATCATGTGCACTTGAAAATGTGAAGATAGGGACCTCTACAGGTCTTAACCACAAGCCTACACCTTGGAAGAAAAGAGGGGTAATATCCCTCTTCTATAAAAGAATCCTGATATGGAAGTATTTCATCCTCAGTGCTGTCACTTGATTTATAAACATCACTCCAAAAAATATTCCAAATTTAACTTTTATGATAAATGTTGATATATTGGTGTGATTCTAAACACTCATCCATTTCATTTATTACTGAGATTTTTATTCTGAAATCTTTATTAAGATTTTTAATATTTGAAATTATTTTAATTTTCACAGATTCATTGGCTAAATCATTATTAAGTTCAGGTTCTTGTAGATTTAATTCCAATTTAAGTTTGGGCTCATCACCCATTGCTTTGTTCTGACGATCATAGTCTTTGTTTTGCCTTCGCTTTTTTCTTCAGTTTTTCCAAATTTTTGTACATTCTTGTTAATATTGTTCCATATTTGGGATATCTCACCTTTCAGTTCCATTTTTAAACTATCTAATTTTTTTGACAAGTTACCTGTTATGTCATCCAGCATCTGTTGCTGACCTGCTTTCATTTTTTTAGATATGTTTTCTATCTTGGTAAACATATTTGTCTTCATATTGTCCATTTTTTCAGACATTCATTGTTGGTCTATTGTCAACAATGGTTGATATATCTTCTATCTTGGCAGACATATTTGCTTTCATATTGTCCATCTTTGCACACATTTGTTACAGCATTCATATCATTTGATTAAATGATCCATCATTAGCCTTGCCTTCCTTTTCATTAGGTTCATTTGGAGTTTCATTGGCTGCTAGGACCTGGATATTTAATACTGAAGTTTTCTGAGGTAAATCTATGTTCTCTTCCTCATCTATGCTATCTAATATATTGTTCCCCAAATCTTTTCTAACTACATCACTTTTCATTTCATTTTCTTTTTCACTACTTGTTTTTGTTCAAAGTTTTAATTTGACTTCTAGTAATCATGAATTTTCTATATTACTATTTTTTTAATTTATTATTCTATTTATCATTTCAATTTTTAAACTATATCAAATATTTCTAATTATGGTTTACATCATGGAAGTTTTTGTCATTGTGATCATTTCTACTACTCTGGTCATACCATCATTTTATATTTATAGGAATTGATTTTCTACTCGATCCTTTTCTCATATTCTCCCCATTTCTACTCAAATTAATTTGTTAATTGTCTTATGTTCTATTTGTGTTTTAAAGTCTTGGTACATTTCTGTATTCAAATTAAGCTTATCATATGCAAATGAATTTTAAAATATATTTATGTTTGATTGTTTTATGATTAAAATTTAAAATTCTGTATGAATACAAAATCATGTTAATCAGTCATTGAATATATATTATACATAAAGTTAGTGATAATAATATACAATTTTCAAGTCCAATGATTGCTAACATCATATGTTAAGAAATGTGCAGAAAATTGTAATATTGAAATATGTAATTTGTACCCCATGTTGGGAACCATATGTAATGGAATGAAGTTTTCCTAGTAAGCATATTGGTGAATGGGTTTGTTGTTTGCACTTATTCATATTTTATACACATTGAATTCAAACCTAGGAGAGGAGAGATTAAAAGCAAATTAAATATTAATTCTACATTTAATTTACCTCATCTATATTGTACTTCCACAATTCTGGATTTTGAACCCAGGAAGAATTGGCACGATCCCCTGATTCAGATTATTTTTATATCACAAGCATGATAGGTGTAAAAGAAACAGATTTTTGCTAATGAAAATGGATAATAGTTATGTGGAAGGGTATGAGTAATTAAAAATTGACTACAAAAAAAATAAACCAGGAATCATACTTTAACATTTGAATAAATTTAATAATCATATTTACAATAATTAGTATTTAAACAGAGGAAAATTGGAAACAAAATTGTGAAACATTCGCTTAGGTATTTGTGGTCACTCTTTGTTTATACTTGGTTTCTAATATTATCCCAAATGCTTCAAAGAGTAGACACTTGATGTCTCAATCAACTTGAATAATTTTCATACTAGATATATAATTGTCATAATTATCTTTATTTTCTGAAATGATTATTTAATTATCTCATTAAATTTATTTTGACAGGTATAATTTTTTATGCCCTTATTTGGCATCATGAATGTTTAGGATTCCCTGTTATGTATGGTGATTGTGCTATAAATGAGAGATATGACATAAATAATTAGCAAGATATGAGAAGAAAATAGGAAAAAAGAAACAATTAACACACATATATGTGTTATGAAATTACTAGGTTTAAATTATATAAGTATTAGGTAATGTCTTACCTTTCCCTTTTGATATTGATTGGTTTATTGCACAATCAAGCATATATCATATATTTTATTTTTCAAAATTTTCTTTATGATATTTCTTCTTTATATTACTTGTAAACACTAATATTGAATCTTTTTACTCCTGTAATAAAGTAAAGAAAATAAAATTATAATATCTAATATACAAATAAATAATGTAGATGACACTAACTTTAACTTGGCTATAAAGTTTATGTTGAAAGTGTCCTAATGGTTTTTGCAACTAATTCATGGTCATTCATTTACACATAGATAGTAATTTATAAGCATTCAAGAACATCTATTAGGTTGGTTGTTTTTAATAGTCTTAGAATAGATGTTTTGAAATGGAGAGTGATAAGACTAGTTTATCATGAATCGGATTGATTTTTATAAGTATTGATGTGGAGTGATAGGCCAATTCCATCCTGATCTTGATGAATCATAGCTCCATGGATAGTGATCTTTCCACAATGTATTCTTTATGCCTAGTACTGCATATTTGTTTTCACTATTAATTTTATTTGTTTTAGTTGTTTGTTTCGAGTGGAGTGTTGTCAATGTCTCTTATCTTATTGCAGATTTTCAGATTTAGGTTTCATAATCTATAGCAGGGAATTAACAATAATGTTAGAAATTCAAACACTTGTGAAGGCTTTAGTTTTGAATTCTTTATTTAGTTATATGGATTTATCTATTTTTACCCTTGCTCTCTGAATATTTATGCATGAGTTTTGATAATATTGCCACTCAAAATTGGTTGACACTTGTCTTCAAAGTTTAACATCAACCCTATCATGTAGGAAATTGTAAGTTCTTCCACAGGTAAGATATTTTTTTCCTTCTTTAAACAGCTTATTTTAACTCTGGCATATTCATTCTCATCCTTTTACTTCATTGTTGATGTCATCCTTGGTGAATCTTAATATAAATAATTTATTAATAATTAAAAAAAAATAAATTTCTTTGCTATTATTTATTTGATTTTTTATCTATCTTAATATAGTTTTTTTCTTGATTGCATTCAATCATCTAATCTAGTAGGCATTCTTGTGCTACATTTGCAATCATAACACATTTAATAATACATCTAATAGTAGTGGTTGTAAGTGGTTAGTTGTCATGTCTGTTTGATATATTTGGTTCAAAATTTTTGTTTATTATTTATTTAAGTTCGGATTTTAAATGTAAATTGTAGTTATTGATTTGTCAATTTGTGTGCCCTAACATTTACTAATCTGATGATTAATCATGGGTATTGAATTAGGGTGGGTCTCATGAGATATTAGTGTGGTATTGGAGGTATATATATATATATATATATATATATATATATATATATATATATATATATATATATATATATATATATATATATATATATATATATATAAAGTATTACTTAAACATTTAAAATAATAATCTATAACATTAATGAGTTTGTTATCCATTATAGTTAGTGAAAGCACAAATGCACAATTGTTACCAGTAACAACATGTAGGGATGAATAATATTATGACCCATTCTAATAAACTAACATTTTCATGATCCCATAAAAGGATTGATGCTATTGGCTGATAACAGCTCTTTACTCAAACTTGAGTGTGCCTTACTGCATCCTGCAAACAATGAACAATGTGTCCTGCAGTCAACGCAATGTCAGATGTGCGAATTACTTTTTCAGAACATACTTCAGAAACACCTGGTTCTCTCTCAAATGAATCTGTTTTACAACCAGCCCTCTATTTTATTGTGAACATTAGGATTTACTGATTTAGTTATGTGATTGGACTGTTTGTGTGATTGGCTGCGTGTTTGTATTGTTATTTTAACTGGTCAGCCATATTGTGTTCTGAATCTGACTTGAAAAACTCTATAATTTGGGCATCTTAAAACTTATTGGAGCATTTATTAAATACTTGAAACTGATTATAGAAAGCTTTATAATTTGGACAGTCTAATTAATATCAAGGGGATAAACTTAAATAAAACAACAATAGCAATTTTTACTGAAATTATTAGAAGATGGTATTTCAGTTGTGATAATATATTGCACTATTTCAATCATCTATCTTTAAATGTTGAATCTAAAAAAATTTAAACTTTAAACTTTTCCAAACACAAATAACTTATTAATAACACACAAACAGACAACACAGGTTAGTAGTTTACACAATGTTTTAAATGGTATTATTCTACACTCTTCTCTAGGTGTTACTGACCTGATTAGTGATAATACTAGCACAGAAATCAATCTCATACTTTTAGACTCTTGAATAGCTCTTCTCCAGATGTTACTGGCCAAACCAATGACAATACTACCACAGAAGTCAAACTGACTCCTTTTCTCTCTCTTTTTTCCATGATTATTTTAACAAAAGTTAATATTTTAAAAACTCAAGCTAATATTCATTGACATATGTTTTTAAAGATTACTTACCTTTTTATACTAGTCTCTTAAACTCCAAAAGTTTTACTGAAATAAGCTACTTATTAAGCACTTGAAATCTTCAATATTGTGTACATCCAAGAGAGACAGGATTAATCCAATTATGACAGTTGTTTGGATATATTATTTACACAAATTCGAATATCTTTTAGATACAAAAATGATAATTCTTTGCTTGATATTACATGTAAAGATTTTTTTTTAAAATTAAAGTGATGATTGGGTCTTAGTTTGTTGTATTATCACCAGATGGCGATATTAAAAGTTTAGTAAGGTAAATTTAGTAAATTTGGGAATGGATGGAGCTTTAGTAGATATTATTAAGAAATTATATGAGAATAATTATTATATATGTCAATTAGGGAATATAGAATCAGTTAAAGTTAAAAATGGGTGGGATTAAGGCAAGGATGCCCTTTGTCACCTATTTTGTTTGTATTGTATTTGAATGAAATAGAAAGAGCAATAGAAAGATTAGGTAGAGGGATAGAGATACCGTTAATAGGTAGTAAGGAAGTATATATTTTGTCAGATCTTTTTTTTTCAGATGATATATTTTTGTGTGCAGAAAGAAGAGAAGATATGGAAGTTATGTTGAGGACATGTGTAAGTGTGGGTAAAAAGATGGAGATTAAATTTAGTGAAGAAAAATCAAATATAATGATGGTTAATACTGGAGAAAGAGAAGATGTAGAATTTTTGTTGAGAGATATTAAGTTAAGTGTGGTGAATATATATAGTTATTTGGGAATTGTTTTAAGTAATCAGAAAAATTATTTGGATGAATGGGAGAAAAAATTGATTAATGAAGCAAAGAAAAGAAAGGGATTGATAAAGATATTAACAGTGTTTTCATATAATAAATATGATGTAGCTAGAATTATATGGAAATGAGTTGCAGTAGCAGGATTAACATATGGTAATGATGCATTATATGTTAGTAATGGGGTGTTAAATTACTTAGAAGAAGTTGAAAGGAAAGTAGGAAGACATGCATTGGATGCAGATGTATGGACAGCAAGGGAGGCAATTCATGGAGAAATGGGATGGTCAAGTTTTCATATGAGAGATGCAAAAAGTAAAATGAGAATGTTTGGTAGATTGCAGTTTATGGATAATAAAAGAATAGCTAAAATAGTATTTAATTAGGTTATGAGTAAAGGTCAGGCAACAAGATAGGTGAGAAAGGTAATATGGTATGCAAAAGATTTGGATAAACAATTTATATCTGTATATTTGTACAAAAGATGGGATGATCGTGTTAGGAGGATTGTTGAGTGTTATAGTGGTAAGGAATGGGATAGAAGAATAGATTTATTAATAAAGAATAGGGAGTTAGAGAGATGGAGAACTAGTATGGAGAGTAAAAAGAGTTTAAATATATATAGAAATAAACAGAATATTAGGTGTGAGTTAATTTATGATAATAGTAAGGTAAGTAGTTTATTGTTTAAGGCTCAAACAGGATCTTTAGCAACAAGAGAATATACATATAAATGGAAAAATATGGGTGATTTAGCATGTAAATTGTGTAAGGAAGGAATAGAAAATATTAGGCATTTGTTAATTGAATGTAAATGTTTGCAAACAGAAAGGGTACAAATAATGAAGTTATGGAAAAATAAATATGAAAAAAGTGATTATACAGAAAGTGGATTATTGGTTTTTATGCTGTGTTTGGGAAAAGATAAGGGGGTTTAGATATAAAGACCATGGAGTTGACAAAGATTACATTGTGGAAATGGGATGGAGCAGAATATGGGAAAACTTAAGAGTGGGCAATGGAAAATAAAGTGGCTAACAGGTTTCTCCGGCATAGTTGCTGAGAGATTCCTGACTCTGTATAAGGAGAAGTCACAGTACATCACATCACATTATAAAGTTTTCACATATATGGTGGCTGGAAAGATCACAAAATGGATGGAAGAAAATAATATAATGAGAGAAATGCAATTTCCAATCAGATAGGTGTATAGAAGATAGTTTATTTGTAAATGCAGATAGATAGTTATATATGGCTTTTATAGATATAGAGAAGCCATAGATTATGGGTAAGTTTAGTAAATTTGGGAATAGATGGAACAATAGATGGAACTTTAGTGGATCTTATTAAGAGAATGTATAAAAATATTCACTATACGTATCAATTAGATAGTGTAGAATCAATTAAAATTAAAAATAAGGTGGAACTAAAGCAAGGATGCCCTATGCCACTATTTTGTTTTTGTTATATCTGAGAGACATGGAGAGAGTAATAAAAAGATTAAGAAGAGGGATAAAAGATACCATTAATAGGTGGCAAGGAAGTATATACATTATTGGGTCTTTTATTTGTGGAAGTTATGCATTATGCTGAGGACATAAGGATGGGTAAAGAGATGGGGATTAAATTTGGTGAAGGAAAAATAAAAAGTAATGATGATTGATACTGGGGAAAGAGAAGACAGTATTTTTATTGTGGAATGTAAAGTTAAGTGTGGTGAATAGATATAACTATTTGGGAAGATGGTGAATAGGTATACTATTTGGCAATCATCTTAAGTAATCAGAGAAATTGCTTGAACGAATGGGAGAAAATGAAGCAAAGAAAAGAAAGAACTGATAAGATAATAACAGTGTTTTCATATAATAAATATGATGTAGCTACAATTGTATGTAAGAGAGTGGCAGTAGAAGAGTTAACTTATGATAACAATGCATTGTGTAAGTAAAGGGAGGTTAGATTATTTAGAAAAAGTACAAAGAGAAGTAGGAAGACATGCATTAGATGCAGATGTGTGGATGGCAAAGGAGGCAGTTCAAGGAAAAATGGGATGGTCAAGTTTTTATATGAGATATGCAAAAAGAAAAATGAAAATATTCGGTAGATTGCAGTTTATGAATGATAAGAAAATAGCCAAAATAGTATTTGAGGGCAGGCAACAAGATGGGTGAGAAAGGTGATATGGTATGCAGATGATTTGGATAAAGAAATTTATGCCAGTATGCTTATACAAAAGATGGGATGATTCAGTTAGGAGAATTTTTGAGTGTAATAGTTGCAAGAAATGGGATAGAATAATAGATACATAATAAAGAATATGGAGTTGGAGAGATAGAGAATTAGTATGGAGAGTAAAAAGAGTTTTAAATATATATAGAAATAAACAAAATATTGGGTGCAAGTTAATTTATAATAATAACAAAGAAAGTAATTTACTGTTCAAGGCTCAAACAGGATTTTTAGCAACAAGGAAATATACATGTGAAAAAATGTCTTGCGTTGTTAGCCGAGAGGTATCGCAGCCGCCATGCAAGCAAGTAGTTGGTTGCAGACGGTTGTGGGTTCGCATCCCAGCCGATGCTATGACACATAGAAAAATAAAAATGTGGGTGATTTGTTCTGCAAGTTGTGTAAGGAAGGCATAGAAAATATTAAGCATATGTTAATTGAATGTAAATGCTTGCAAGCAGAAAGAGTGCAAATAATAAAGTTGTGGGAAAGTAAATATAAATAAAATGATTATATAGAAGTTGGGTTCTTGGCTTTTATGCTGGGTTTGAGAAAAGATAAGAGAGATTTAAGATATAAATGCTATGGAGTTGACAAAGATTATGTTGTGCAACTGGGATGAAGCAGGATAGATAAGAATATGAAAAAAACTTAGGGTGGGGAATGGAAAGGGAAGGTAAATTGGCTAACAGGTTTCCCTGAGCATGGTAGCTGAGAAATTCCTGACTCTGAAAAAGGAGAAACTACAGTGCATTTCATCTCATCATCATCATACTATATGGAGAGTTTGGTACTCTTATTAATAGCATGTGTAAGCATATGAAAAGATAATCATGTGATGTTTTGATGATTTTATACCTATCCTTTCCATAGGATAATGATGACTGTGGTTTTTGAAAAACTACAGACACTAAAAATAAATGAACTTGGATTAGAAACATTATGGTGTTTTCATCTTAGCTTTATAGTTAACCAAATAGGTAAAAGGTTCTGGGAGGTAGCATTAGTTTCTAAGATCTATGTGCAGTACTCTCAAATTCAAGGCTTCTCATTAATGAAAACCACAAGCTAGCAACTAGTGTGGGGATAGTGGATGAGTGGGCTTTAAAGAGGGATTTTATGCACAAAGCTTTCTGCATCCATTGGTTATGAAGGCTTGTACCATGTGTCCCTGATATATAGAGAGTTTATGTCAGTATATTTATACAAAAGGTGGAATGATTGTGTTATACAAATTGTTGAGTGCTATAATGGCAAGAAATGGGATAGAAGAATATATGCATTAATAAAAAATAGAGAACTGGAGAGATGGAGAACTAATATGAAGAGTAAAAGGTGTTTAAACATATATAAAAGTAAACAGAATATCGGGTGTGAGTTAATTTATGATAATAGCAAGGAAAGAAGTTTTCTGTTTAAGGCTTGAACAGGATCATTAGCAACAAGGAAATATACACATAAATGGAGAAATATGGAGTCTGTAACTTATGTAAGGAAGGCATAGAAAACCTTAGATATCTGTTAATAGAATGTAAATGCCTCCAAGCAGAAAGAGTACAAATAATGAAGTGGGAAAATAGTTATAAATAAAGTGATTATACAGAAAGTGAGTTATTGCTTTTTATTCTGAGCTTTAAAAAATATCAGGAGGATTTAGGTATAAAGGCCATAATACTGACAAAGATAATGTTGTGGAAATGGGATGGAGTAGTATAGAGAAGAATATGGAAAAAATTTAGGTGGGGATTGGAAAGTGAAAGTAATATGGCTAACAGGTTTTTCTGGGCATAGTGACTGAGACTTTCCTGACTTCAATAGAGGAGAAGCCATAGTGCATCACATCACTTATCAACTATTTTGTTTTTCTTATATTTGAGAAAAGCAGAGAGAGAGAGCAATAGAAAGACTATGAAGAGGGATAGAGATAGCATTAATAGATGGAAAGGGATTGTATACATTATCAGGTCTTTTATTTACTGATGATATCTTTTTGTGCACAGATAAGTAGGGAATATGTGGAAGATATGCTGAATGCACAAGGTCAGTAAAGGGATGGGATTTTCTCTTGATGACAGATGCTGGGGAAAGAGATGAAAAATTTTTTTAATTAGGGATATAAAATTAAATGTGGTGAATAGGTATAACTATTTGAGAATCATTTTAAGTAATCAGAGAAATTGCTTGGATAAATGGAAGAAAAAAATTGATAAATAAAGCAAAGAAAAGAAAGGGACTGATAAAGAAATTAATAGCATTTTCATATAATAAATATGATGTAGCTAGAATTGTATGGAAGGGAGGGGCTGTAGCAGGATTAACTTATATTAAAGCATTATATGTTAATAAAAGAGTGCTAGATTACTTAGAAAAAGTACAAGGAGAAGTAGGAAGACATGTATTAGATGCAGATGTGTGGATGGCAAAGGAGGCGATTCAAAGAGAAATGGGATGTTTATATGGGAGATGCAAAAAGCAAAATTAGAATTATGTAGATTGCAATTTATGGATAGTAAGAGAATAGCCAAAATAGTATTTAATTGGGTTATGAATAAAGGACAGGCAACAAGATGGATGAGAAATGTAGGACAGTATGCACAAGATTTGGATAAAGGCTTTATGATACCATACTTATAAAAAAGGTGGCTTGATTGCATTAGGAGAATTGTTGAGTGTTATAGTGGCAAAGAATGGGATGGAAGAATAGAAGCATTAATAAAAAATAGGAAGTTGTAGAGATAGAGAACCGATCTGGAGAGCAAAAAGAGGTCAAATATATATAGAAGTAAACAGAATATTAAATGTGAGTTAATTTATGATAATAGCAAGGAAAGTAGTTTAATGTTTAAGGCTCAGACAGGATCATTAGCAACAAGGGAATATACATACAAATAGAAAAAATATGGGCAATTTAGTCTGCAAAGTATGTAAAGAAGACATAAAAAATATTAAGCATCTGCTAATTTATTGTAAATTCTTACAAGCAGAAAAGGTGCAAATAATGAAGTTGTGGAGGAATAAATATAAATAAAATGATTATACAGAAAGTGGATTTTTGGTTTTTATGCTGGTTTGAAGAAAGATAAGAATCTAGATATAAAGGCCATGGAGTGGGCAAAGATGATGTTGTGAAAATGGGATGGAGCAAGATAGAAAAGAATTTGGGGAAAAAACATAGGAAAGGTAAGGTGGCCAAAAGATTTCTCTGGGCATAGCTGCTGAAAGATTTCTGACTTTGATAAAGGTGAAGCCATAACAAAAGTGTATACACTTTTGAAAACTGCAACAAAGATAGCTGGTAGAAAGAAAAAGCAATTGACCAATAAAATTTCTACTGAGACTAGAGAATTTATGAGAAAAAGAAGGAATATGAAGATATGCAAGAATAATGCATTAAAAAGAATTGAATATCTCGAATTTTGTAAAATGGTGCGGAAAAGAGTTGAAAATGATATAAGAAAGTATAACTGTGAACTAGCAAAGAAAGCTGTAGAAGAAAATAAAAGTCTTAAGAATTTAAAACAACATTTTGGTATTGGTAGGAAATTTATATCTGCAATAAGAAAAAAAGATGGAATTATTACTAAAAAGAGAGATGACATCATGAAATTGGTAGAAGATTTTTATCAAGAATTATATAGTAATAAAGAACAAGTACCTCCTATATCTATTACATCTTCCAAATTGCCCAGAATTTTAAATGAAGAAGTGAGACATGCAATTAAATGTATGAAGAAAGGAAAGGCTCCAGGTAATGATGGAATTATAATTGATATATTAAAAGAAGCAGGTGAAGAAATAGAAATTTTTTTAGCGAAGTTATATACCAAATGTCTAAATGATAAAGATGTACTGGATGATTGGAAGAATGCAGTAATAATATTAATATTTAAAAAAGGTGATAAAGAAGATATTAGAAATTACAGACCTATCAGCCTTTTATCAGTTTTATATAAAATTTTTACCAAGATAATCACTACTCGTCTACAGAGAACATTGGATTTCCACCAACCAAGAGAGCAAGCCGGATTTAAAAGTGGTTTTAGTATAGTAGATCATATCCAGGTATTGAGAGAAGTTATAGAAAGGACAAATGAATATGAGTTGCCATTATGCTTAGGATTTGTAGATTATGAAAAGGCATTTGATTCTATAAACATTTCTTCAGTGATTAAAGCATTAGATCATCAAGGTATAGATCCAGGATATTGTCATATTTTAAAGAATATTTATAAAAATGCAACAGCAACAATTAGATTACATAATGACACTGGGAAAGTCAACATTGAGAAAGGTGTAAGACAAGGTGACTCCATATTTCCAAAACTTTTTACTGCAGTGCTGCATGAAGTATTTTGTGGATTAAAATGGGAAACTAAAGGAGTGAAAGTAAATGGTGATTATTTAAGTCATTTAGATTTCGCAGATGATGTAGTTGTTTTTGCAAATAATGCTTCAGATCTGCAGGAAATGTTGCAGGAATTATCAGATGAAAGTAGGAAAGTAGGACTAAAGATAAATGTTAAAAAGACTAAAGTAATGTTTAATCGATTTGCTCAAAATATGAAAATAAAGATTGATTATGATGAATTAGAAGAAGTTAACAGTTACAAATACCTTGGTCAGATTATTAATACAGATGGAAACATAATGGAGGAAATTAATCATAGAATTAAACTTGGTTGGAGTGCTTTTGGTAAAAATAACTTGATACTAAAAGGAAATATGCCTATGTGTTTGAAAAGGAAGGTTTTTAACAAATGTATTTTACCAGTTCTTACTTATGGATCTGAGACTTGGACACTTAGTAGAAGAGCAATTCAGAGACTTCAGACCACTCAAAGAAGTATGGAGAGATGTATGTTGGGAGTAACAAGAAGAGATCGTAAACACAATGTATGGGTAAGAGAACAAACAGGTGTTACTGACCTCATTGAAAAAATTAAAAGATTGAAGTGGAGTTGGGCTGGACATATTGTTAGAAGAGATGATAATAGATGAACAATTGAAATTTTAAACTGTATTCCAAGAGATTGTAAAAGACCCAGAAAGTGACCACATGTGAGATAGATGGATGAAATAAGAAAGTGTGCAGGGGTGATGTGGAGTAGAGAAGCTAAAGATCGGAGAAGATGGATGAAACTTGGAGAGACCTTCATCCTGCAGTGGATTGATAATGGTTGATAATGATGATGATGAAGCCATAACACATCACATGACATGTAAGTGTATTTAAATGAGATAAATGCATAGAGAAAGTATTACAGGTCCATTATTATAAAATTCAGGAAAATAAATTAGTTACAGAAAAAGAGTTAGAATTATGGAAAATGAATAAAAAATAGTTTAGAGTTATATAAGAATAAAATAAAAAATAAACATTTTATTTACTTAAATGCACTAAAGAGTAATATATATATATATATATATATATATATTATCTTTAGTGCATTTAAGTATATTATATATATATATATATATATATATATATAATTCTTTCATAAGATTTTGCAGTATACTTGATTTTATGTGATCAGAGTACTCTGTGCAGTTTGAAATAGTTGGTAATGCATTTGACTTGGGAGTCAGGAGATCCTAAGATTGAATCTTGCACTAGAAGTTCTGTTGCTAGAATTTCTTACAAGCTCCTGTGCAACAAAACTCAAATACCCTTTTTTACAATCAGGATAAAAAACATATAGTTTTCATGCTCAGAAGTAGTGTAAGATTACTTCTAAACATGTGAACTGCATGGGCTTATTTTAGATTGCATAATATCAAAAACAAAAAGTGGCAAAATCTCCATATACTAGTGCCATCCAGTGCAAGCCATAGTAACAATGGTTGCAAGAAGGTTTGTGCATCAAATCTCTATCTAGTACCTACACATACAATTTCTCCAGACTAGTTTCTAGTTTATGACTTTCATCAGGAAAGGTTCTTGGATATTATGATATTAAAATAACTGATATCACCAGACCAGTTTCTAGCTTGTGGCTTTCATTAGGGAAAAGCCTAGGATATTATGCTACTAAAATAAAAGCCACAAGGTAAAAACTAGTCTGGGTATATTGGATGAGTAGGCAATAGATAAGGATTTTATGCATAAACCTTCTAGAATCCATCAATTATTATGGCTTGCACTGGGTGGCACTACTGTATAGGGGGTTTGTCTTGGTTTTAGCAGATTATGCAAGCATAGGAAATGGTGATCCTATGATGTTTAGTGGTTCAATATCAAAATGACTGAAAAATGAAGAAATTTATTGCACTTTTTACAAAAAATATTTTAGTGTATTAATGTGAAGAAAATGTTAAATAATTTTTATTTATTTTTTAGTTTTTAGTTTTAAAAGAAATTAAGTTGCAATTCAATACCATTAGATGGCAGTACTGTAAAGAGTACTGAAGTCCATTCAAAGTTAAAATTTGTAGATTTTCATTATTTTTTTTTTTTTTGCTAAAACTATTTACAAACTCTAAAACAATAACATATTGAAATATATATGTATTCAAATTTTCAAATAATAGGAAATTTGAGAAGTAGTAAAAATTGAGTTACAAAATTTGTTTGACAGATAGATAGAAAAAATATAGAGTAAGTTAAATACAATCATATAGAATAAGAATGTTATTTTTGATGAAAGATGTGAAATAGATTCACAATAAATTTTATGGATAGCAAACAAAAATTAAAAATAAAAAGAATGAAAAAAATAGTGATTTTTGCTTAGATTTTATATTTATATGTTGTATTCATGTATTCGAATTGTGTATGTTATAGTTCTGAAGAAGATTCGATTGCTGGGGCAATCAAAATCATTAATAATAGGTTGTAAAAAGCATTATAAAAGTAATAAAGAGCATAAATGATATTAATATTTTTAATAAAATTGGGAAATATGAGGTCAGTATAATAGAACTATAACTTTCCATAAAATAGGATATGGATAGAGAAAAAGAAATGAAACTAATCTGAGAAAAATAATTGGATAATAACAAGTATTAAATGGATTCATTTATTGTGAAATGTAAGTGGTTTGGAGGCAGAGAATGTTTAACTTAGTTAATAGTACTTGGTATAGCCTATAAACAGAAATGTCTAACATCATTTAAAGTAAAAGCTATTTACATCACATCTCATGTATGTTATTTATTCACAGTCATATTACCCAAAGAATCATACGGCAAAAATAAAATCAATAAAACATTAAATTTTGAACAATTTGTTGATAAAATGGATAATGGAGAATCTATTGTAGTGAAAATAAATAATAATTGAGAATTCTTTAATGAATGTAGTGATATACATTATCAATTACAAATAGATATTAAAAAAAGAGTTAATGGGTTTCTTGTTTGGAAGTTCATAAGTAGTTTGAATGTCAGAAACTGTGAGTGCCAAAAGTGATCGTAGGACCTCTCAATTCCAAGATGGATGCTCTGTCAAATCATACAGGATGAAAAACACATATGGATTTACTGCTCAGAAATTTATAAGAAGCTCAATTGTTAAAATTGTGAATTCCAGAATCGATCCTGGGCCTTACCAATCCTACATTGGCAGTTCCACAATCAATCCTGGGATCTTTCAGTCCCAAGTTAGATGTTATACCATTCCGTCAAATCATGCAGGTCAAAAAATACATCTGGCTTTATTGCTCGGAAGTTCATAAGAAGTTCAACTGGCAGATCTGCGAGTGCTAGGATTGTTCCTGGGACCTCCTGTTGCTCTACCCACTGTGCCAAACCAGATATATAAAAGTCTTAATAGAAATATTTATATGGTAATAAGATCTGCACTGAACCTACTTTAAATAAAATAAAACATACATTTCTTGCATTTCTAGCAATGCGTTTTATTATGTTGCCGATAATTTTTTTTTGTCATAATTGTAAAATACAATAGTATGGTGTTGTTGTTTTTTGTTGTTTATATACACATGCACAAAATAAACATGTTTTATTATATAACTAACATTATCACAGAGGCTAAACTCTCCATACAGTAGTGCCATTCAGTGCAAGCCAGAGTAATCAATGGATGCTCTAAACTAGTCTGGCAATATTGGACGAGTAGGCACTAGACAGGGATTTTATGCAAAAATGTTCCTGCATCCATTGATTATCCTAGCTCGCACTGAGGGGCGCTACTGTATGGAGAGTTTAGCTTCTGTAAAAACGGTTTGTATAAGCATTAAGGATGGTGATCATGTGATGTTTAGTAAATAAATAACATTAGAATAATATTTTTTCTTACTATAATTTTTTATTTATTTGTCTGTTTTTATATTAAAATCTTTTGTTATGGATATATATACACACCTATAGTATTTTTTTTATTTTTATAGTTTTATTTAATTTTTATGTATTTGATTGTAATGTAAAACTCATATTTTATTAATATACTTTGTATACATATAAAATATTCCAAAATATTGCATATATTAATATAACCGATTAAGTTAAGCAATGTATTTCAAAAGATATTAAGTAATAAAATATTTAAAGCTAGTTTTAAATATGCATGTTGTACTTAACAATGTAATTTATTTTCTATCTTATTAATATTATTTGACGTTTATAAATAACAACAATTATTATTTTTAATTCTTTCTTAAATAAATAAACTTTTTTTAATAAAAAAAGCATTATAATATTTGAATTTTTTTAATTTTTTATTTTTTCTTACAACCACTTTTAAATGTTTTTAAAAAACATTTTTGAATTCATAATTTGTTTTAAATTGTAATTTATAATGAACATTATTTAAATATAAAAAATAGTTCATATTATGTGGTAATTTTTGGAATAAATTTTATATTTAAATATATGTTTTATAAATTATAACATCATTGATATGAATCATTATTGATTCGCTATAGGATGAAGGTCTCTCCAAGTTTAATCCATCTTCTCCATTAATAGTTCTCTTCTTCACATCGTCTCTGCATCAGCCGGGAAGTGAACCCACTAACCTGAGACAACCGCTTTTAAAGCAGCTGTCGCTGACCTCTTGACCACCAATGCTTGACAAGTGTTGGGATAATTAATCCATATGTTGTGCAAAAATTCAATAACAACAGACCTTTTGAATTTAAAGCACAAGTACTTAATTCCAACAACGTTTGGCCAGTGTCTACTATTTGTATTAATAGATATATTAACTTCTTTAAAAAAGAAAAAATATTTTTTCATGGTATTTCTGTAATAATGCTAGCCAGTAAGGAATAACAGCTCTCCTTCTCAAAATTCTCTGTGTCTAAGAACTGGGGCATAGACACTGATAAAATGAGCATTAGCCCCATTAAGGCAAGTTTTAATGCTATTAATATTTTATTGTTACAACAAGGCATTCCAAATTGTATTAGATCACAGTAAATCCAACACAATACATTCTTCTTTCATTGACTAAAATGACTTTCCAAAAAGATTTATACCCATCCAAATGTTCTATTACATTTCCTTCCCATGAAAGATAAGTTTCCCTAAGGGCATCTATAACAATCTTAAATCTTGACCACTACTTTGCCATCAGTGTAGTTCTTTGTTGCAAGTCTTCAAAATTTTTGTATTAAGCAAAGGTCACATATTCATGTATCTATATTTAGAAAAAGATTTATAATAGTTACTTTTAGTATTATCACTACTTCTACTTTGACACTACTACTACTACTATTATTATTATTATTGTTGTTGTTGTTGTTCTTATTATTCTTATTATTATTGTTGTTGTTGTTGTTGTTATTATTATTATTATTATTATTATTATTATTATTATTATTATTATTATTATTATTATTATTATTATTATTATTATTATTATTATTATTATTATTATTATTATTATTATTATTATTATTATTATTATTATTATTATTATTATTATTATTATTATTATTATTATTATTATTATTATTATATCACTGTAATCCACTAGCCATGATAACTAGTCAGATTGTGTGAAACTGGCTATTTTAAATTACGTTCTCTAGACCTCTTTCTCTTCTAAGATAGACAGGAAAATTTCAAAACAACTATTTCAAATCCAGCACCCAAAATATCTTACTACTGAGTTTACTGCATTGAGAAAACATTACAACTAAGGACTTCCAGACTACTATGCCTGTCCTTGTCATTGCTTTCTTGATTCCCTTAGACTTAAACTACAATATTAAATCAGCAAAGTTAGAAATTCTGTGTTTATAGTTCAAAATCTGGTTGCACAAACATATAATCTTATTGTTATGGTTACTTTAGATAGTTGTTTGATGGCATAGAGGTTCATAATAACATGACCATAAATGATTTGAAGAAGGAATGAAGAAAGTGACAGAAAATACTGTATTGAAAACAATATTTAGTCTTTGATTAACCAACATCCTATTCTTCAAGGCAACAGAATGTGCTCATCGTCAGACCCTAGTTAGTTCTTACTCACAGTTGATCTTCGTATGTAAAAGTCATCTGCATTGCTCACAGTTGATCTTCATATGTAAAGTCATCTGCATTGCTCACCATTTGGTGAGGTTGCTGATAACTTAAATATAATATTTGACAGATATATACATTTCCATGTTTAAAAACATCTATAATGTAATGTGTGTTTGTAAGCATTGCTATATATATATACAACACTGTAAACATGTTATATATACATATATATATGTTTGTAAGCATTGCTATATATATATACAACACTGTAAACAATGTTTGAGCAATTATCCAATAATTTGTGTGATCCAGTAAATATGTTAAAACAAAATATAGTGGGTATAGTGGTTCCAATGTATATATAAAAAAGAGAGACAATGAATGAAGTTATTAAGAATGCATTTTTAAATATGCAAAAAAATAAAAATAAAAAAGGAAAGAGGAAAAAAGAATAAGTTAATAGGTACTGTAAAAACCCAGCATTAAACAAAGGTAAAACAGATTGGAAATTTTTTTTATGGGAATGTTTAAACAGAGTGGATGATAGATGGGTAATTGATTCATTTAGTGAAAAAAAATAGAATAGTGTAATAAACATATGGAGATTAAGTTTTTATCTGACAAAGTAATTGGATTGTATGTGCATGTGTGTAGTGAGGTTACTTGCAATAAAAACATTTATAGATATAAGATAGAGTATACCATACTCAAAAAAAAATATGAGCAAGCAATTTTAATAAATATATAAATAAAATTGATATTCAAAAAAGTAAAATGAGAGCAACTACGCTTTAAAGTCTTCTGTGAAAAATGCTAGTCTTAAATATAATGAATTTATTAAAACAATATGAGAATAATTTTGTATAATGGAAAAAATGATAGGAAATATACTGCCTTTTATATATTAATTGACAGAAAAATGAGAAGATATAAAGATTTAAAGTTTTTGAAGAACAGAAGAAGAATGCCTATGTGACCATAACTTTGTATTAACAGAAATTGGAAATAAACAGATACTAAAAAATAGATGTAAATAAAATAAAAGGAGTTCATTAGAAAATAAATAATGAAGGCTTTTAATATATATAGATTCTGCCTTTATTATGAAAAGGATGTTACCTTGACAACTGTTTGAGATTGTTAATTGTAATTGATATTGGAATTGTCTCTCTCTCTATATATATATATACAAACCATAAAACAATACAATACTAGATTAAATCCAAAACTTTACCAAAATCCTTACACAACCATGGTTTCATCTACTACAAATAGACCTTTTCAAGTAAAAATCAAACTAAAGGAAAACATATATATATACAAACAAACAAACCTTCCCATAATTCATTTCAAAATGGCATTTGTACTATATTGGAATAATCAAATTATGAATGTAGCTGATAAATATTAGCTGGAGCATAAAAAAAAAATAATAATAATCATTTTAGTCAAAGTGAAAAAAAAAAAAAAGGAAAGAAACTAATTAGAAAATTAAAAAAAGATAGAAGACAATTAAGTGTGAATATCATAAATGAAAAGTGGAGAAGGTAGTTAGAAAAAAAAAGTTGCAAAAATATTGTTGAAAGAAGAAAAAATAAATAAAAGCATAGTAGAGGATATATATATGCTAAAGAAAAAATAGTAGTAGGATATTTCATGAATATATTAAATATAGATCATTAGAAAATATCAATAAATCTACAAATTTTTTTGAAATGTTAACTGTATAAATGCTGTGACCCTTTTAGTATCAAAGTATGAGAGCTTAAACGATAAGACAATAATGGATTCTTTCTTTTATATTGGATTTTGATATTATGGATACTGGATTTATATATTTAAAACATTTCGGTTAATCTCTTCAAGAGAAAATTAAATATGAGGCAGTTTATATTTCCATTAAGTGTTATATGACTCCATCATGTGACTCCCATTTATGCTGTTCAGCATCATTCACTTTTTCTTTCACTGAGGTTGCGCCACCTAGTGTAACCATGAGTAAGATTCAATTTCTCATTACTGAAAGCCATGAGCTAGAAACTAGTCTGGATATATTGGATGGAACTACACTGAATAGGGATTTATAACACTATCATCTGGAATGCATTAGTTATTGAAGTTTACACTAGATGGCGGAATCATGGCAAAAGGAAAAGAATATATATCTGTAGTAAATTGGTAATAGGGGGTGAAAAAATGGACAGACAGATGAGAAGTGTAAAAAACAAAAATATTTAAAATAAATAAAATATAAAATAAATAAAATATTAACTTTAATGTAAAAATTAGGTGAAGAATTATAATTATGAAGAAAAGTTAATGGAAGATTTTGAAATAAGGGGAAGAATTATGATTATGAAGAAGAGTTAAATGGGATATTTTAAAATTTAGAGTTTGGAAAAGCTAGAGGTTTGGATGGGATTGTAAGATAAAATGATTTCAAAATGAAGAAGTCAAAAACTTTTAGTCTCATTATTAAATTTCTTTAACAGAATGCAGATAAGAAAGACATTCTGTAGAGTTGAAAAATTACTAGAATAAGGTTAGTTTTTAAAAAAGGAAAAAGATATAGTAGAAAATTTGATGATATATGAGTTAGAAAATAGGATCTAGTATGGTCAAAGTTTGCAAAAGCCATTTCAGTTTTCCTGCAGTGATACAGGGGCAGATTCTAGAGCTCACTTCATTGATCACAGCCCAACTCTGTCACTCCTGATGCTTGAACTTCTTATGGACTCCTGAATAATAAACCATTCAATTACCGTATTCTTTCTGAGTTCCCAGCATGCTTTGCTGCAGTGGCAAAGTCTGGAGTTCAAGGTCCATGGATCGCAGCCCAGCTCAGTCCCTTCTGATGCTTGAAATTTTTATAAACTCCTAAATAATAAACCATTCCATTACTATAGTCTTTCTAAGTTCCCAGCATGCTTTGCTGCAGTGGCAGAATCTGGATTTTAAGATCCATGGATTGCAGCCGAGCTATGTCACTCCTGATGCTTCTTATGAACTCCCAAATGATTACTATGATGGTAGATTACACGTCTCAAGGTCCATGGATCACAGCCCAGTTGGTTCTAGAACTTTTTATTCAATATTCAAAAAGTATACCATTGCTCAAACTTCTTATGAACCTCTGATCAATAAATCATTCAATTATTTGTTTGTTATTATTGGAAATCAATTTAAAGTTTTTAGGGATGATAGAAAAGTTAGAAATCCTACTTAAACATTGCATCAAATTAAAAATGTAAATTATGTTTTATTCTTTAGTTTCTCATTCATACTCTATTCTATGAATGAGTCCAGAAAACAGTCATACAGCTAGTTCATTCATTTTTCTATTTTCTTCATTGTCCAGATCTTCAATTCCATATATCTCTTCCTTCTCTTATATCATCTAGCAAGATTACTCTTCTCCATTGTTTCTTTTTTGTTTACATTCACATTTTCTCTTCTTAGTATATTTCCAATCCAGTTTCTCTGCCTCTTTTTTTCATTTGCTGTTTTCAAAATTTTATTTATCCAAATAATTTTCTCCATTCTTTTTCATGACCATATTTCAGAGGTCTTCAATCTTTTACTATTTTTTTTATTCACTGTCCACATTTCATAACTGTGCAATAATACATTCCACAGATAGAACTTATTTATTTTTTTCTTTAATTCTCTCTTTAATGGTCCACAAACATTTTATTTTTCTTAATAAATGCCTTCTTCAGCAATGTCATTCTTCTTTTAACTTTATCTTCAATTCTTCCATCCTCACTCAATCAACTATTCAAATACCTCCATTTATTCACATGTTAACTATATTACCATGCAAAGGCAAAACTCTCCATACAGTAGTGCCACCCTGTGCCTTCTGGCATCTATTGATTACTCTGGTTAGCACAGGGTGGCACTACTGTATGGAGAGTTTTGTCTTTGTTTACAACAATTATGTGCTAGTATGAGATGGTGACCATATGATGTATATTACCATGAATATCAATTTGTATTCTTTTTGTATTTCTTCTTATTTATAAACACTTAGTTCTTTCAATATTAATATTTTCATATTCCATACATTCTTCCTTCAATTTCTCATGATCACCATTTCTTATGTTTGCTCATAACAGTTATTAAAACAGGAAAAACTCTCCATATAGTGCTACTCAGTGCAAGAAGGCTCATCACTGATGAAAGCCACAAGCCAGAAACTAGTCTAGGGATATTAGATAGGAATTTTATGCACAAGCCTTCTGGCATTCATTAATTACTCTGGCTTGCACTGAGTGGCACTACTGTATGGAGTGTTTTTCCTGTCTTCCTTCAATTCATTTAACATATTCTCCATGTATTGATTATTAATATAGATTATTATAATCAATAACAGTTTTCTTTTTTATGCTTTATACAAGGCAAGTATTATTTTATCAAAATAATTTTTTCTTACACTTTTGACAGAACAATTTTTTTCTGGAGATTCTATTAGTTGCAGTTTGGTGAAGTTTCAGTTAATAGAAGCTCTGATGAAAACTACTGGGCAGTCAAAACTGTAAGGAAATAAAATTTATTTGAAAAAAATAATATATTGTTATTAATCAATAATATAGCAATATATATATATATTGCAGAAGGAAACTACTTCTCACACACACACCCACAGTACAAAATTGACAAGCACTTTTATGTCAATAAATGTTTCAAATGCATAGGTGATTTGTTAATGCACAAATCAAAACTCTCCGTAACAGTATCACAACTTAGTGCAAGCCAGAGTAATCAGTGGATGCAAGGTTTATGCATAAAATCTCTATCTAGTGCCTACTCATTCAATATGCCTAGACTAGTTTCTAGCTTGTGGCTTTCATCAGTGAGGAGCTTTGGATCTGAAAGCATTACACCTAGATTTTAGGATCTAATGCAAACCCTCTAGCAACCACCTTTTACTTTTTTTTAGCTAACTATAAAGCTTTGAGTCCAAAATAAAAAACAATAATGTTTTCAAGCTAAACTCATTAGCTTGTATAGTTATATAGATCTGAACCCAGTTCAGCATTTATCCTTTTTGGTGTCTTTGATTTTTAATAACTACAGTCACCATCATACAATGATTTGTCTATGCTTAGAGATTATTCTTTAAATAAATCAACATTCATTAACCATGCTTAAATTAGGGCTAGAACTTATTAAGAGCCTGACTTTTAAATCAGCAAGTTACTTACACAAATTCAGATTATATCCCTTGGAAGAGAAAGTTTCTCATTTTTAACTATCCATGAGACTTAATATGTGTAACAATTAATAATATAACAATTTAATAATTAAATATGTGTATAGTATTTATATTTTAAGCTAGATGTAATTAGAGGGGTTTTGAACCTAGATTTTTAAATTTCCTTTACTCATCCACTTATATAATTAATACATGACCACATACATGTGAACAAGATAAATGATCTCCAATATATATATTTCATGCTGACCCAGAACTCATTAATTGGTCCAGATCATCATCTCCCATACATATATATATAATCAGTGCTCAGTTTATACTAAGATAGGATATCTATATAGATCATCATCTCCCATACATATATATATAATCAGTGCTCAGTTTATACTAAGATAGGAAATCTTCAAACTTCAGTGAACAGACTTCAATCTTCTCCACTCTCCAGATCCAAACCAACTGATAAACTGTTTCAGCAAAAAATACATATGTTGGATATCATTTATCTTTTCCACATGTATGTAGGCATGTGTATTGGTTGTACATCCTCTCTAATTATATCTAGCTTAAAATATAAATCCTATATGTGTATTCAATTATTACAAATTCAGCATGTATTCTGTCCATCACACTTCTGCATATTTAAATGGGCTTGAAGTCCTACATATAAGGGGTTAGATGGACTTATAGTCAACATGGGTATGACACAACAAAAATTGGCAAACAAGGGCTTTGATCACATTGTCATCAGATTTTTAATGATGGAGAAGATTGAAACCTGTCTATATATATATATATATATTTATGAGTGAGAGATGACGATCTGGACCAATTGATGAATGCTGGTTCAGCATGAAATACATATATTGGAGATCATTTATCTTTTTCACATGTATGTGGTCATGTGTATTAGCTATATAAGATGGAGTGAATAATTAAAGGGAGCTTGAGAGGTCTGGGTCCCTTCTAATTAAATACAGCAATTTATATGTGTTAATATTGTAAAAGGGAAATACTCTTCACACATGCACTAGAAAATTGATACACACTCTCCCTTCAATAAATGTTTTAAAAGTATATGTGATTCTATCCTTATAGCATATTTTTATATACAAACTAATATTCAGTGTCACAGGCAGTTAAAAATAAGAAATTTTTTCTTGCTGTGATGTATAAACTGAATTTGTGCAAGCAATGTGCTGATTTAAAAATCAGGCTCATGATAAGATCAAGCCCTAATTTAAGCATGGTCAATAAATATTGGTTTGTTTAAAAAATAAATCTAAAGTGTAGGTGGACCATCTATGCTTTTAAAATGCTTATTGATGAAAGAGAGCATTTCAATTTTTTTAGCACATGAGGGAAACGTAGTTTCTTTCCACAATATTAAATAAATTTTTCATTGTACAAAGTATAAAAAGAAAGGTGTTATTAATTATATATTTTTAGTAATTATAAAAATATAAATTATAGTTGGGGAGAAATTTAACTTTTTGAGCTGTTGCAAAAGCAACAGTGACAAGAAAATTTTTATTGCCTAAAAAATGATAATGGAAAAGTTCTTTACAGTTATTGGTAAAAACTATTTAAAGGTTATTACAGTAGTAAATGCTCCATACAGTAGTGCCACCTAGGGAAGGCCATAGAAATCAATGAATGCTAGAAGGTTAATGCATAAAATCCCTAACTAGTGCCTGCTTATCCAATATCCACAGACGAATTTTTAGCTGTGGATTTCATTAGCAAGGAGCCTTGGATCTGAGAGCACTTCTGGCATTCATTGATTACTCTGACTTGCACTAGGTGGCCCTACTGGGTGGAGAGTTTGCTACTGTATTAACAGCTTGTGTAAGCATAGGAAATGATATCCATGAGAAGAAGATTATTATTATTAGATGGTGAAATGTTAACAGAAAGAAATATTTACTGTAGAAGTAGTTAAAAGACAGCGTGACATAATATCAAATAAATCGAATAAAGAAGCAGAATATTTTATATACAGATATGCTTATGGTTAGGCATTGATTTGTAGAAACACTGAAAAAGTTTTCTCTAAGATGTTATTATCTTTCTATATCCTTATATATAAAATCTATACTTTGTCTGTTGCCTGAATATGTGTATTTTTTCATAATGCTTGACTGGAGCTCCCTCTGAACATCTTATTATATATAGTTGTCCATAATGTTTTCAAATTCACATATCAAACATAACAGGTATATTCAAAAATTTTAATTTAAATTTAGCTTTATCAATTTAACTTTATTAAATCTGGTCGGATACATTTCTGAAGTGTACCAAATAGGCCGGGTTGTTCCAAACATTCCTCCCAACCCCAATATTTCAATTGTAAATTTCTTATATTTATTTATATAATATTAAACATCTTATGTATTATGTACATTAAAAAAATCTTTAAAAAAATTTATTAAAGCAACCAATTAAAAGAACTATTCCAAAAACAACAGCCTTTCAGGCCAGGTACATTTTGAATTTTTTTTATTCAGAGGGTGCTTCAGTAAATAATCTTATTATGATAGCAAGGAAAGTAGTTTACTGTTTAAGACTAAAACAGGATCTTTATCAAAAAGGGAATATACACATAAATAGAAAAATGTGGGTGATTTAGTCTGCAAGTTGTATCAGGAAGGCATAGGAAATATTAAGCATCTGTTTATTGAATGTAAATGCCTGAAAGGAGAAAGGGTACACATAATAAAGTTGTCGAAGAATAAATATGAACAAAGTGATTATAGAGAAAGTGGGTTCTTGGTTTTTATACTGGGTTTGGGAAAACATAAGGGGATTTAGATATAAGGGCTATAGAGTTGACAAATATGTTATGGAAATGGGATAGAGCAGGATAGAGAAGAATATGGGAAAAACTTAGGGTGGGGAATGGAAGGGGAAGGTAAAGTGGGCCTTAGTGACCAAGATCCCTGACTCCAAAAAAGGAGAAGTCACAGTACAATGTATCACATGTATGGATTACAAAGAAATCAAGTCATATGTCACATGACCTAATTTAAGAAGCTTGTATTACAAATGTTATATAAAGAGCTTGCAAATAAGTTCTTAACAAGCTTTGCAGAATATCACCAACCCCAGATTGGTTTCTGCTACTGGCTTCCTCAGTAAGGTGCTAGGATATTCAAGCATTACACATGTACAGAGTTGTCTGTAAAGTTGTCAAATTCACATATCAAATATAACAAGTATATTTAAAAATTTAAATTTAAATTTAGCTTTTATTTATATAATATTAAAATCTTTTGTTTAATTTACATTAAATCTTAAATTTTTTTTTTAAAGAAACCAATTTAAAAAAATGATGATCTTTAAAAGGCCAGGTACATCTGGTATCAGTATAATGTCTTCAGGTATCAAATAATACCACCATATTTGTATACAATTGAACTCATTTATTTCAAAATATTTAAAATACCAATCAAACAATAATATAATGATCTTGTGCTAGTTTGAATTTGAAACTTAGGATTTCTTTAAATTTCAGATTATTATCTTGAATAAGGTAAAGGAGTAAAAGGTGACCGCTAGATACATATGTACATAGCTTACAGCTGTAAAACCTAGTCTTCATTTATTAAGGCAAAAGCCAGAAATTGGTCAGTTTGGAGATGGTGGTTTTATAGCATTCTACTATCTGATATCCAATGAATTCTCAAGTTTACCATAGGTGGCTCTAGTATAGGATAAAGATAACTATTCCTAAAAGCAAATGAATACCCATACGAGAGGTATTACTTGATGTTGCTGTTGGTATTAATCTTTTAACCAAAGGATTGAAAAGTACTATAACTATCTACAAACTGAGATCTCAACAATATGAAAATTCACCTGAGTTCAAACTTAAGACTTTTTAAACTTCAAGCTATATGCCTAATTAATGAAAGGAAGTGAAATATGGATGCTATGTGTATAAACATATTGGTTCCAGTTTTAAATTTTAATCTTCAATTAGAAAGATAATGAGAATATTACAGTACTGCACTATCTTGTATTCCTTGATTGCTTAAGCTGACAGTAAGATGACACTGCAGTAGGGTGAAAATAAAGTGTTGTTAACATTAGATAAATAAAATTTTTGTTTTTCTAAGAATTGCACCTTGAAAAGCAGTAAGTATTACAGGTATATGTATAGCGTATAAAGAACATGAATGAAATTAACCTTTTCATAAGTTTTGTGCCATTATGAGAGTGATCAAATGTGTTTGGACAATGGAAGTTTTTGACTTTTCGTGCTTTGGAATAACATTATTCTATTTATATGTTGAGATATAATTCTTTTTTCATCCTATGTGTATAGTACTCCTGTACTATAAAGAAGACTACTACACCTGTCTACATAATCCTACATCTTAATAATTACTGATTAGAAATCAATAAAAATGGTTTATTGCTCAGAAGTTTGTAAGAAGTGTAAACACCAGAAGTAACAGAGATGGGCTGTGATCCACAGACCTTGAGCACAACATTCCACCAATCTGCTAATGCACAAACCAAATAGATATTGGAAATCAATTACTTGGTGCAAGCAAAGAGCAAAATAAAATAGTTGTCATTACAAATTTTTTATACACAGGATATAGATATGATCATTAAAATACAAAATGCCGATTGCAATAATAAAAATAAAGTAACCCCTTGTTTTAATTTAGATATAACTTTTGGATTGACTGCTAACTGCTTTAGCTTAATGGAGATCTTCTTGCAGGAGAGGAGAGTTCCTGTTACCATGACTCTTGAAATAACTTTTCAACACCTTGCATTTATAGTTAAGCAGCAAGATATAAAATAGATGTTTCAGGCTGGTGCAGTGATCTTATTTTCTTATGATAATAGCTACAATGAATATAGATCCACTGTAACCATATGGGAAAGGTATTAAAGGGTATATTGTGATTGACAACAAATATTAGACTGTTTTATCTTTACCATAAATGATTGTTTTAAAAGAGAAACTAGAAGGTGAATACAAAGTTGATTTCTTTTTACAGATAACCTCTTTTTCCTTTTATGCAACTTTCATTATCAAATCTGAAAATAGTTGGTAATGTCACCACTGTATTTTTTGTCTTTTACGTAATCCACTAAGATTTGAAGAATGCTCTTTGAAGATGATATTTAAAAATTGAAACTATATCTTCAGGAGAAAGAACATCAATAATCCATTGCAAGTTAGCATGATATAAGCTTTAATCTAAAGAGATTGTTATAACATCAGGATTACTGGTATTACAAAGTTTATAGTCAGCACTAATGGTGGCCCAAGATGTTAATAAAGTGACAATAATTATCTGAGGACTATAATAACCCAGCCACCTAAATTTTCAATTCTTAATATCTTGTCCTCATGTTCACTCCCATCAGCGAACTTTACTTGACTAAATTCTTTATTCCACACTAATATTAGTTACAAATTCTCAAACTCTTTCTTAAAAGATTTCACAAAATGCTACTACTCTTTTTTAATATTTTCCATGATGATCAAGAATCCACTTAAAATAAAATGCTGCATAATGAGATATATCAATTCTGCACATCCATCAAAGTATGATTATAATGGACTTACTCAAACTTTAAAGCTTAAGGCCAACATAGATATGACAATAATATTGGTATCAACAAGGGCTTTGAGCATTCCAGTGTCAGGTTTTCAATGAAATGGATGACTTTAAAGTTGGAGAGTGGAGAAGGGTGAAGCCTGTCTATTAAAGTTTAAAGATTTGATAACTTAATATAAATTAAGCATTGATTATATATGTGTGTGGAAGATGGTGATCTGGGACCAACTGATGAGTGCTGGTTCAGCACAAAATACATGTATTGGAGATCATTTATCTTTTTTCACATGTATGTGTATCAGTTGTATAAGATAGATTAGATAGATGAAGGGAGCTTGAACGATTTCAAGTCCCTTATAATTGCATTAAGTTTAGTATAGATAATATACATATAACCATCAAAATATACAAAGTTGCTACAACTGATAACCATAATATAATTTATCAGATTAGTGCAGTTTATCCTTCTTTATATTTAATAATATTATTAAAAGTTTAGCTACAGTTATCTCTGCATTATAGATAATCTCTTAGAAATTAATAATGGTAATGCTTAATTGGCCTTCTGGTGTCCATTGATCACTCAATGATTATTTAGAATTGATTCTGATATTGGTTGACAGAGGGCGCTGTTATTCTAATGCAAAGTAAAATTAAGTTATAGAAGTCTTGTATTTGTTATTTCTTTTTATAAAACTAATTAAAATTTTCGCCATTTTGATTAAGCAAATTTGATTCTTTATATTGTATGATATAGATATTATTAATTAGCCTTCTATTTGCGATTTAAAATTTAAAAAGAAAAAAAAAGGAAATTTAATAAATTAAAGTTATTCAACTTGAAATGTGAATCTAATTTCAGGTGTTAAATAAGTTACTGAATAGCTAGCGTAAATACTTAGTGTTTTCCTGAAGGTTTGTGATAAAGTGTTCTTGTTGTCTTTTTATATTGGACTATTTCCATTATCTATTATGCTTATTTAATGTCTTTAGGATAATTTAACTTTATTTAAATATTACAAATACATTCAACTGTTAGTAATATCATCTGTTTGATGTGCGATTACTAACAGTTGAATGTATTTGGAATATTTAAATAAAGTTAAATTTTTTTAAAGACATTCAATACGCATATTAAATGATGGAAATAGTCCAATATAAAAAGACAGCTAGCATAAATGTTTTTGTTTTTTAAGTAATGGATAATTTTGTAGGATGCTTTGGATATAAGGTAAATCTATCTTTTCAACAATCTTCTGTGAAGCAGAAGATATGAAAGTGTTTTTACAATTTTCTTTTATACTCTAACAGAATAAGCTAAAAAAACTCCCTTAAATTCGCTTGAAAATTTTAGTTGCCTGAAAAAATGTCAAATTTTCCATAGGTTTGAATCTAAGTCGTTCTAATCCTTTAGGATTGTTATATGTAAAACCAGTTGAAGTAAAAAAAGAAAAGAATGTGAAATAAATTTTAAGATGCAATCAAACACACACACACACATTTATATATACCCACATGCTTATCACATATGATTATGAGTTGTGCATTTTTATATTCTTATAAGTGTGAAAGCGCCAATTTTTTTCCTATTTGTTTTTCATTTTATATATTTTTTCCTATGTAAATGTTTTTATAATCAAGCATGACCCAAAGAGAGGGTCGGGTAGCTGTGTTTAAAATTTTTTCTTGGGTTTTGTTGTCATCTCGGTCAACTTTTTGAAAACAGATAAGTAAAGGAATGAAAATGATCACACATTTGACTATATTGTTGCAAATATCTTTCTCTTCTGATCGAATTCAAGGGCCTTTTATCCAAATATATATTTCATAAATTCAGATATTAAGAATTTCTTTTCGTTATTTAAGTGAATTAGAATGCGGACTTTTAGAAATTAGAAAGAGTAAAAATACACTTTTCTTACCTCCCCCTTGTTTACTTGTTTATATATCTATAAAAAAACAACTCAAAAATCTACTGGAAATATAATTACGTTTCTTAAAAAAATTAGTTTCCATTTTTTTGATTAATTATATTTCACAGCAAATAGGATAATTAATTAATCATTACGGAGAACAAGGTAAAAATGCATTTTTAATAATTGTTTAACTTTATTTTCTTAGAAGCAATTTATTTAAAACAAGAGAATGAATATTTCATTTGTTTTTCCCTCCAATATCTTTGACCCGGCTTCACTCCCTCGACCGCCAATCAATAAAAGCTCGTGCAGGTTTCCCCGCCAGAGTGCACTCCTGCTTCACTGGATATCCCTTGCATTCAGCGGCTGTGACGTCATCTGTTTCTATGTTTGTGATTAGAATAACAAGAGCATTTGCCAAGTTCAAGCAAAGCGGCTTTTGTGGTACGGTCTTTCCTAGTACCGGTTTTCACTCGGTCTTGACGGTTGCACTTCGCGCACTGTCGGTTGGATGCATGTAGCGCTTCACGGCGTTCGTGTGTACGGCTATTGCACAATAGTCCTCCCCACCGACTTCTTCGTCCATGCACGGCCTAGCACCGCACACTACACGCACGTTGTTCAAAACAATTGTCGGCAAGCAGTGAGTGATTCCCGTACACACATTGGTTTACGTTGGAAATTGCTACCGCTGTGTATTCCGTGGACTTTTTAAAGAAATGAGTACTACCACTGAGGGGCAACTGACCCTAAGTCAGAGTATGGATTCTGTGAACATGGCACCGGAAGAAGAGGTAAGTCATTAATATAATGCAATTAACTGTAACTTGATTTCTGAGGATTGTCCTTCAGGGTGTAAAATAATTAGTTTTAGTTAGGTTTTAATTTAAATTGCTGCCACTATTTGTAGTTTTAAAAAAAAAAATAAACTCGTCGAAATAATCAGGTATGAATAAAGGAAGAACTTTTCAAGAGTGCGGTTTTTGTTCATGTTTGGGACACCTGGCCGATAAGGTGCGCTGCTATTTGCGCGAAAGAAAGCCGATTCTCAATTTCCACGCGCTGTTACGAAGAAAGCTTCAGCGTGCGGTTTTTGAAAAATGATTCAGGGCATGTTTCCTTTATCAAATACTGCTTAAATTTACAAACTTCTTTCAAGAGCTAAGAGCGCATCAAAAGTATCTTCATCCTGTAATCCGCGGATCATAGCGTTACTAGATTAAGTAGGTGAACGCTTACACAATGGCGAAGCCTTGAAATCGTAAATGGCAGTCTTTTTTTACCTGTGTATAAATTAATAATAATCGTAATTATAATATTAAAAATTTATGATTTGAATGTTTCGATCTTTTTTTTATTGTAAAACAAAATGTATAAAACTTGTATGGCTTTTGTTTTAATTGTAATATTTTTTTATATATATTATTACGGATGTTATTAATAGAGTTTCTTTTATAATATGCTTATAACATTGAAAACATTTCTGTGCCTACATAATCACGTACGTACACACACTTTTCTATATAAAATACTAAAAATCCAGGTGAATAAACACACACACACTTAACAAATAATCATTTAAATAAATTTAAAATAGAAAATACTAGAAGACAATTTATAGATTAATCCATGTAATGTCGGTATCCATAGATACTGGAAATAGAGTATATTTTGCGATTTAAATTTGAGTTTTGTGAATTGTATATATTTTCTCTAATCCTTAGCAACCAGTCCCTCAGTTCGAGGTTACATGAAAAACTCCTCATAAACATGCATGCTAGAACTTTATTAGGATTCTATCCATTGATCTAATAATTATGGAAAAGATGATTAATTTGTAGCTATGGCAACGTAATTAGCCACCTTTAATAGTTTGCATGCTCACGTTAATGTAGCTTCAATGGATTGAGTCCTAAAACTGGGAGGTACCAGGAATAAGGGGAAGTAATGATAACTCATATTGATGATATTAATTCCAGGGAGGAATAAAAAACTTATGTTGAACGTTAGAATAGAAAAATAATATTACTTAAAAAATATTTCAAAAGTGTTCGGATTATATATACTTTTTCGGTAATGTATTGTCTTTTATAAAGACACCCACACAAAAATGCACACACTGAGATGAAATTTTCTATGTAAAAAAAAGATAAATATGTAGGTGTAGAAAAAAAAAAGTCAAACTGTGATAAAAAGATAACATATGAAATGATTATATTTTGTATATATACATATTTATGTATATACAAACTACTTTGATATTAGGGGTTTGAGGTACCCAAGTCAACTTCTAATTTGACTGTTTTCTAATGTCCATAAAGTAAATGCAAATATGTATATAGACAACAAAATAAGCTATATTTATAAGGGAGCACATTCCGTGGTATTCAGTTTTTGTATGCTTCTTGTTATCATAGGCTCCAAAGACATGTTTTGGTAAAAAATAAGGCATTCCACAAATCAAATTATAACATTTATTTGTGAATTAAAATAAGCTGCTGTCTTTACTTTCAACAGTAATTCAGAAATGTTAGAATAATAGATAAACCCAAGTGGTTGAACAATGCTGGAACGTACAGTTACTACTGATGGATTAAAGCTAATCTACTAATACACTATGTCTCAAACATTAATAGTTATAGTGTTTAATCTAAGCTTACATTTTATTGAACATTTAAACATGTAATGTGGATTAAAGAATTGGTTTAAAGAAAGGTATTGTCTAAATAATATTTGTCTGATACATAGCAAACTTTTATGAGATTTATTTTCACCGATGTGTCTTATTTTTCTCTAATAGCTATTAGTATTTAACTGGATAATCATTGGCTTATCTTTTCTAAATTCTACTTTACTATTTAAGCGTATACCAATTGTAGTTATTGGTTGAAAGCTAGCTTTGGGATATGGTTTTAATGCATCTTCTTTTGTCATTGATACACTATGCTGGTTTTAAATCAACAGCTTTGCATATCTGGATCAGTTTGGTTAAAAATAATTTATATTTTGGACATATTTTTATTTTAAAGAATATTTTTTATATTTTTGTTTAAGTAAAATTCTTATTAATGTTTTCAATTGGTATGAATTTTACATATACACAAAATTTCATTATTTAGGATCCATTGATTACTCAAGTTTACTATAGATGGCTCTGGAGTAGAATAACAACAACAACAACCCACCACCACCACCACCAACAATAAAATAATAATAATAATAATAATAATAATAATAATAATAATAATAATAATAATAATAATAATAATAATAATAATAATAATAATAATAATAATAATAATAATAATAATAATAATAATAATAATAATAATAATAATAATAATAATAATAATAATAATAATAATAATAATAATAATAATAATAATAATAATAATAATAATAATAATAATAATAATAATAATAATAATAATAATAATAATAATAATAATAATAATAATAATAATAATAATAATAATAATAATAATAATAATAATAATAATAATAATAATAATAATAATAATAATAATAATAATAATAATAATAATAATAATAATAATAATAATAATAATAATAATAATAATAATAATAATAGTCACAGGTAAAGTTGAAAACAACTACAAATTATCATCTTAAAATTAATTAGGACTAATTGTTATATATAGTTAATGAATGTATGTTACATTAGAATGCTACCAGATGGTTTTAAGTTAGCTGATAATGGCTACTTGTAAGTCATAAAATAATTCTTCTAGAGGAGCTGATTGGTTAGTTATTTTAGTGTGAAGTCAAAGCTTGTAAGAGTTTATTATATGGAAATTTATTGGTAGTATTTTGATTAAGGAGTAATTTGTTTATATAATGTTACTCTTTTAATATTAGCACATTTTGTAGAATATAAATAAATAATAATAATAAACAACCACTTGTGAATGAGCATGGTTATTTGATCTCCAAAAAAAAAAAAAAGAAAGAAAGAAAAAAAAAAGGAGAGAAAAAAAATCAAAAACTGCTTTAGAAGTGAGTTTTGTGATGTCAAGCGTTGTTAGCCGAGAGGTCATCGCAGCCATCTTGCAAGCAAGTAGTTGGTTGCAGACAGTTATGGGTTTGTGTCCTGACCAATGCTATGACATATGAAAGAAAAAGTGAGTTTTGTTATGATTATAAAGTAGAAATACATGCACATATAGATGCTGGACCATTTTTCCGTTTATTTGATATTTTATGATGTTATCTTTTAGTATTGATTTTTTCTCTTTGTATTTATAATTCAAATTTAATCGTAGAGAGTTATGAATTGGTGAACTTTGCTGAAAGTGGACTCAGTTTTAGGTTACAAAGAAGAAAGAAACCATTTCATTACACAGATGAAAAACTTATGCAAATTTGAATGTTTCTGAATTACTTCAACACCATATCTAATTGTAGCTCTCTAATGTATTCTATTCTGTACCATATCTTCCAAATGGAAACAACTGACATCATTCATATCGATAAATATAGATGTTTAAATTACATATCTGACTAATTGTTACTCATATGGGTATTAAAATGAGCAGAAATAAACTCTATCTTATAATGTTTATTTATTAGCTTCATTGAAAAAAGTTGTGTTTACATTAGTTTAAGAACTTGAATTTCACCATTGTTAATAATACTCACTGAATTATCTATTTTTATAATATCTGAGATTTGTAGGCATAAGTGATTGTTTTATACTAGCTTTACTTTTTAACAAATAGAAGTAGAACAATGCTCGGAATTGTTGTCTTCTCTGGTTTTTACATATTTATTTTGAAGTATAAACTATATTATGTATATATTGAATTGAATATTTTCATGAATTGTTATTATAATAAAGAATAGAAATGAGATTATATTCATGTAAACAGAGACAACTTTTTTTTAGCTTTTGACATTGCTAAGAAACTGTTAGATACTGCTAATTGATAATACCTGAGGCTAAAAAAATTTTCTCATTAAACTATAATAGAACATTTGTTGGATATAGCTCTAGCATATAATTAGTCAAGCATTGGTGGCCTAGCGGTTAGCATAGCTGCCTTCCAAGCAGCTGGCCTGGGTTCACTTCCCGGTCAATGCTTTGACATATAAAAAAATAAAATAAATAAACTTATATAATTATATATTGATAAGTTTTTACCCAGCCTAATTAGTTACTTTAATAAATTTCAATCATGCGTGGTATTACTGTGGAGACATGAACTACGCAATATAAAACTACATGACTTCAAATATATGTTAACCAAAACTAAATATAAATATGTACTATAACATCTATTTTTTTCCTCATTAGATATCACATTTTGCACATGAATTTATGCAATCTAATGACATTTTCTTCATGATTTAAATACTATATCTATTCAGTTCTGTACTGTAATTAAAAGCACATCTACTGATATTTTTTCCAAGTGTTTTTTCATTTCCGTATGTTTTTTTTGTAAAATACTATATTTTTTTAGATCCAGAAATGTACTTGGGCTATGGAAAGGGTATCGTTTTTGTAATATATTTTTTTAATTGGTTGCTTTAATAATTTTTTTTTTTGCTTTGTGGAATTGCTATGAATAAAATGCTTGTAATCGAATTAAGCCTCTTAAATATAAGGAAGAAATTACGTCTTTTCCATAAAATGCTTTGTAAAAAAATCACTTTTATTAATGGTAGAATTGTTTTCTTAAACAGTGTTATAGATAAACAATATTTTTTTTAATTGGTTGTGAATTTGACATGTGACAGCATTACAGACAAACATACATTTGTATGGATTTTATATATTGATAGATGAATAAAAAATTATAGTAATAAAATATACTGTATATATTCTTTAATTTTTTACAGTATGTAATAATTTATTATGTAAATTTTATGGTTCTGCTTTTAATGCAGTTGACAATTAAACAGTTGTGTCTCTTTAATGGAACTTCATAAGTAATCCAATACTTTATTGCTTGGGCAGATCTAAAAAGTTTGAGGGCTGGAGATAATGGAGTGAAGCAGTGATGAACCATGGGCTCCAGAGTCTGTGATTTTATCACTATATAAAGCCATGCAGAACATTAATAGAATAATGTTAACAAATATGCTTGAATGTGTGTAATACTTCCTTTGCTGCATTTGATCAAAACACTTTGCTTTACATAGTGATACACTCTTAATTAATAATTATATTTAATCCAATCAGAATTCACTAATCAAAGCAGTCACTAAACAATGCTGCAGATTGGTTTATTTGCTTCACTGACTATGAAGAATATATAACCAGTGTTTGATTAAAACAATATATAATCTACTATCACTTCTTTTAGACATCAAGTCCACTTACAAAAAACAATTTTTCTACTGAAAAAAAATATGTTGACTCAAAATATGGATTCAAGATGGAGCTTTAAGAGATATGTCTTAAAAAACTGAGATGCCATAAACATTATCTGCATTATGATCTATTACACTTATAATAACAAATCACTTTATTCAAATCTCATAATATGGATTAAAACAAAAGCAGCTCTATACTTGTGCTACCTATAGTAAGCTCAAATAATCATTGCAAATCATATAGGGGTGTATTAAAATTCCCTGAACTGATTTCTGGCTTTTGTTCATCAGCAAAAAATTAAGATTCAAAGATGGAAGTAATGCACATATGCATGTAACCATTTTTTATTTCACTTCACTCTACAAACTAAAAGTCTGAAAATTAAAACATCGGAAGATTTTGAACCCAAATCTTTATATAGTTGCTATTATAGAACCATATTTATATAACTCCTCAAACAGGTTGGCCTAATTACAAAATCGTAGAATACTTTTGAAATTTGAAGCTTTTAGTTTGAGTAAAAACATGAAGTTAAAGAAGGTTTCTAGATGTATGTTTGCATTATTGCCAGTTTGAATCCCAAGCCTCATTGATGAAAGCAAAATCCAGAAACAGATTTGAGGATTTAAATATATCTAATAATAGCTGACCACTCAAGCCTTATTGTGGATGACATTGGGATTGAGAAATTGTTCTTGTTTTCTGATATAATGTTTTGTGTAGTTTGGGCAGTTCTGGGATCAAAAGTAAAGATCCTGAATCAACCTGACAAATCTGTAGCTCAAATATCATTTGACATCTTGGGTAACTAAATGTGGGATTATTCGAGTCATCTGCAATTTAATAGGGGGTCAGACTTGAAAGGTAAAGTACTTGTATCGAGGCTTAATCTTTAGCGATTAAATGCCAACTGACCTCAAAGAATTTATAAATCATAAGTATTACTTCTACCATTTAGAAATGAGCTAAAGCTTTCTGGTTTGTAGACCTCTGTGCAGTATACAGTCAGGTTAGCTGTTTTCTTTGCTAATAAAATCTATTTAACAAAAAGGAACTGCTTTAAGTCAAAATTGGCCATTGTTTATGAGTGTTCCAGGTCTCTGTAGACCAGAAAAATGTTTCTGTTTAAGAGATTTCAAATATATTCTATCTGTAAATCCTACAATTAATTATTCATAAACAGATGTTACCATTTCACAATCATGACAGAGGGTCTAATATTATGATTTGTTAATAACCCACTTGAAAAATAAATATTTAACACTTTTTCTACTCATATCCTATTAAAGAGACACTTTTTGACATTTTATCTAAACATATTAATTTGAATAGTGAAACAGGTCCTCTGTTAATATATTTGTGGTTTTTCCTATTAACCAGAAGTTCATCATAAGATGAAGTTTGATTTTTTGTGGAGACTTTTATTTCATAAACTACTTGCAAGATCAGCCATGGAAAGAAAATGACTCATCAACTTCATTGATTGATAATTGGGTTACGATGTAAATCTTGTTTTTACTTATGAAATGTGGTTTAGAGTCAGATGTTCTTTCCACAAATGCACTTCATTGCTTGCTGGTTTTGAATTTTAGTCGTACACTGTATTTTTCCCATTTTAAATATTGGAAGATCATTTAATATTGAATAAAGAAGAGAATTCTTAAGCAACCCAAAGATTAAGTGGGGCAAGATATATACCCCATCGCTATACACCAATATTTCAAGTTCTAGGTATTCAATCTGTAACAATTCATGCAACAATCTATAGGATTTTTATATATATATAAAACTTTTTTTCTGGAGTTAGATAATAGAAGACTTGTAGGAATATATCTAGGTAAAAAAGTATACATGTTGCAAAAAAATATATATATACATTTTTTTAGAAAATGCAAATTTAGTATTATTAAAATGGAATAGTAATAATAATGGAGTGGTTTACTGTTTGGAGGGGTCATGTGGCATTGGAAATCCATAAGTGACAGGGTTGATCTGCAATCCAATAGTCTCTTTCCAATGCCACTACCTTCATTGCAATAACCCACACAAAGTAGCAGTAGTAGTACTAGTAATAGTAATAGCAATAGTGTAGTAGTATTAGTAGTAATGTTATCATCATCATCAACATCTTGCATTGTTAAGTATAATGGTAGATTGGCAGATTCTGGTCCTCAAAGACCTTGGATCATGGATTCAGATGTTACCTCTGGGAGCAAACACTATATAAATTCCTGAACAATAAATCATTCAATTATTTTTATTTTTTATAATAATAATAATAATAATAATAATAATAATAATAATAATAATGATGATGATGATGATGATGATAATGATGATGATGATGATAATAATAATAATAATAATAATAATAATAATAATAATAATAATAATAATAATAATTATTATTATTATTATTGCAGGAGCAATAGTAGTAGTTAGTATTAATAATGATAATAAAAACATATAAAACCAATAAATATTAAATGTATTATTAAAAACACTTCTGTTCATCTTTTTTTTTAATGCATGCATTCTTGGATGACTACCATAAGTACCATGGAAATGATAAGTAAATCATTACTCATTGTTAACACAGTTATACATAAGCACCATGGAAATGGCATGTAAATCATTACTCATCATTAGCAAAGTTATGCATGCACACTTTGCTGCCTCATAATTGATTTAATATTTATCATACAAAAATTATTTATTAAAAATATTAAGTATATATATATAATAAATACAATGGCAATTAATTATTATATAATCTTTCAATCCACAGAAGTACTTTCAGTTAATTCCTTAACCTTCTTCAACACTATTAAATTCAAAAAACACAAGAGAACCAAACATCATCAACTCAAATCCCATTGCAAAAAAGGGGATATATAAATTGAAAAACAAAAGCACCAATTATGCATAAGATGGCAAATTTTATATCTTTTTTGTTTGATAATGAAAAATTATGTCATTACCAATGTGATAAATTAAAAAATATTGATATATTTGTCAAGGAATAGCTCGAAGTTGGTTATAAGTTTCAATAATACTTTATGTCAATTTAAAAAGAGTTATAATGATTTAAAGGAGTTAAAGATAGATAATAAAATATGGAAATCTATTCTGTATATTTCAAATGCTCAAGTGAAATTTTTTAAGAATATATATAAGGATGTGTTTAATGTTTTATTTTGGTACAAATAACATTAATAAGTTAATGAATAATTCTAAAAATGTCATACCTGTCAAGCAGAAAAGTAATGTTATTAAATTTATTGTGGATGTATGTTATCATAAATGGATGAATTGAGGTGCAGTATTGAAAAAAAATTAAAGGAGTGTAAATTATTATATAAGTGTGTGAAAAGTAAAAATAATACTGGTTTAATGACTGCTTCAGTTTTCTTGGATCATGAAAGGACATGTAAATATAAATTTGTTTGATACTGCAAATATTAAGATTCTTCATGAAGAGAGCAACCATAATAAAAACAAAAATTAAAGAGGCAATTTTAATAAATAGAAATAAAATGAATATAATTAATAGACAAACTGCGAATATTAGAATTCAGGATTCATGGGATTTGAGTTGATGATGTTTGTTTCTGTTATGTTTTTTGAATTTTATGGCAGTTGAGGAGGGTTAAGAAATTAACTAAAACTACTTTTGCAGATTGAAAGATTGTATATAATAGTTAATTACCATTACATTTATTATTTTTATTATTATTACAATAGTTTTTAATTAACTGATATTTTATTTGTATATGTTGATGTTGAATTATTTTTGAAAGTTTTCTGCGGAGAAAATTAAGAGACAGCATTGTAAATATCAAGTAAAGTGAAAAATGGGCCAACATGTTTTCTATGTCCATATATTTATAGGTCACATATTAGTTTATATAGTCATGGAAAAACTCATTTTTAGAGCAATTTCTTTTTCTCTTTCCCTTTTGCCTTTTTGGTTTGTGTTAAATGGCCACACTTCTTTACAAATGGCTGTTTATTACATTAATATACATTCCAAAACAAAAGATTTGTTTTCAAACAATTACTAAGTTTATTCTGATTTTATAATCTGAAACTATTTCAGCCTCTGATAATATGTCCAGAGTGCTTTTGAGAGCTGCCATATCATTCTACTTCTTTATATCTAGTTGAATGGTAGTGCTATTAAGTCCATATTTCTAAACTTGTTTCTGGTTTATGATCTTCATCAGTGAACTCTATGAGCACCAAAGCTGCAATTAATACTTTAGCAACCACCTCTAATTCCTTTGCACTACACTATCCACTATCAAAATAACAACTTGAATTTAAAAAATCTAAAGGCTTGAACCCCAGCTAATTTTATATACTTATATAGATCAGACCAATAATTATATTTTAATGATCTTATTTTTCATACTAACTGTCAATCTCTATCACTGATTAAAATATATATATATATATATATGTATATGTCATACTTATTTTTACATAGATTGTAGATATGTATCAGGCATTTGAAGAGCCATCTTCAGAAGCTTTCTAGATAAACAGGTTCAAATAGAATATTATATGTTAATAAGATATCTTAATTCATACTAAGTAGTAATGAAATGGAAAGATATTAAACATATTTAAAATTATAAACTTTTAATTCTTTTATTTCTAATAGAGATTGTACCACATACTTTGATTTAAAGCTATCGATAATTTTAGTTACTTCATCTCATCTCTATACTTATCTATTCACTATGACTTCATTTAAATATACATTTGTATCAGTAAAAAAAAATTGATTTTATATGTCATTAATTTGAGATTATTTATCACATATCTAAACTTTTTCCATTTTCAAATGGACATATTTTTATTTATTTTATATATTCTTTAGATTCTGCCAATTGAATCAAATTGTTATGCTTTTTCAGTAACTTAATTCGGTTGGTTCTTCAATATCACTTAACCTTCAGAACAACTGACAAATAAAAATATAAAATAAATTGGATATCTATGATTTTCTAAATAAATAAGTGAAGAGTTATTTTTAGTTGTTTAGAAGAAAAGTGTTTTTTCTGATTTCTATTTTGCAGTATCTTATATATAAAATCCCTTCTTTTTTGTTATCTGATTGGTGAATGTTTGTCCAATGTCACATGTCAAATTCACAAACACTACATTTATGCAAAGGAAATAATTCTGCATTAAATAAAAAACACTGGGGAAAAATCAGTACGAATGCTTTTAACTACAGAGATATAGATTTCATAGTAAAGGTTCCCAATTAGCTGCAGAAAGCCACAAATGCCGATTCATAATTAGATTATAAGGTGCTCCATGTTTTCATGATCTGTTGACCCCATAATATAGTTCAGATGAATGACATAAATAAGATTTAATTTAAAATGTAACAAACTTTTATACATTGGCAATGTTTAATAAAAAAACATATATACATTAAATCTTAAAAAAAAATTGTTAAAGCACTAATTAAAAAAATTACAAATATTATATTTAATAAAAAAATATTACAAAAATGACGGACATTTTTGTACTCGTTAATAAACGGTCACCATTAATAAAGCTAAAAAAACTATTATGATTAGTCATGGTACTATTAAAAAAAAATTAAATTTTTTATTCAGAGAGTATTCCAGTACCAATAGATATATATTTGCACCATCAAATATAGTGTATATTTAAAAATATAAATTTTAATTTAGCTTCATTAAATTTCAAAAATTCATTTATATAATATTAAAATGTTTTGTTTAATTTACATTAAATGTTTGAAAGAAAAATTGCGAAAGCAACAAAACAGAGTTTTTGTATTCTGCCACAACAATGGTCTTTCAGACCGATGTACAATTCTCACATTTAAAATCTTTTGTTTATATTAAATCTTTAAAAAAAATGTTAGCGCAACCAATTAAAAAAAACCACAGGCCTTTACAAGGCCGGGTGCATCTCATATTTAATAAAACAACAGCTCTTGCGCCACCTAGTGTGAAAATTTGAAATAGTGAAATGGAGTTAAAAATATATAACCACACTGACCCAAGCCTCATTGATAAAGGAAAAACCTAGAAACTGTTCAGATAATGGAAATTTAAATGTAGTACCATTTACTAATTATTGCTTACTCAAGAATAGGAAGCTACTCTTGTTCCTTCATTCTGTCGTACATCGTGGAATCTAAAAAGCCAAATAATTTGTTATCATAGCAGAATATTTGCAGCAGGCAATTGTAAGAACACTTGATTAATGGGTAATGAATATGTGTGTATATATGTATATTTATGGAATGCATGTTTAAACACTATGTTTAAGAGTATATTTTGTGTACATAAACGGATAACAAAATTATAATATTATTTAAGAGAGAATTGCGGTCTTTCTCATTAATAAGAAGTTCATTGTAAGATAAATTCTGTTTTGCAAGTAGAAACTATACGTAAAATCCTGCAACTTTCAGGGTGAATTGAAGAAAGGCTATTACCCATTCTCTTTCTCTCCGAGACCTAAATTGTATGATATTTGTAAATAATCTAACAACATGAATTTGGTTATTATAGCAAAGAATGATGATTATATGTACATAAATTATTTCTCTGTCAAAAAAACAAATAGAATAACTAGGTAACGGAGTGTTACAATCACTTGGTTGTTCACTGGCTCTTCATAAAATTTTTTGTAGAATCACAAATACTTTGTAAATTTTAATTAGCCTTTACAGTATTATAATGCATTATGACTCACAGATGTATAGAATTAGTTCACTGGATTAGATTTGTAAACTCATTGTTCTTTATTAAAAGCTTGCATTTTTAAAAAAATGATTTACTTATTATAATTGTCATATATCCATATAATTTATTTGTCCATAATGTTGTCACAAATACATAAATAAACAATCAATCAAAATAAGATTGAAATAAACAACTATTTATAAACTACATTATAATATTTATTGAACCAGCTTTTATTCAATGTAAATAATGTCCAGTAAATGGCTATGTGAATTGTACAGTATCTTGAAAAGGTCTCAATGGAGATGAAAGCCGGTTCAGTATATATTATTAATAGTTGTTTATTTCAATCTTATTTAGAAAATTTCAAAACATGACTATAGCATTTTGTACCCACTAGGATCTTAGACTTGAAAATTTCATAGAAGAGCAATATGGAGGATTTGAACTACTCAATTAAATATGGATGTATGTAATAAATCAGAAATGAAATACTTGTGTGAGAGAATAAATATGTATCGTTGCCATCATTGGAAAAATTAAGAGACTAAAATGGAACTGTGTTGGGCATATTGTGAGAGGAAATAATAACAGATGGACAAGTTAAGTGTTAAATCCAAGCCCAAGAAATTGTGAAAATATTAGAAATTGATCTTATTTGAGATGGCTGGATGAAACAAAAAAATTTGTTGGTGTGATGCAGAGAACTGGAGCTATGGATCGGAGAAATTGAAGAGATCTTTATCATAGATGGAGAACTGGAGCTATGGATCGGAGAAATTAAAGAAATATTTATCATAGATGGTGATTGAAAACGATGATTGATATGTTTGTCTATAAATACATTTAGTAATTTTTCTGGCTTAAGACTGGTTCATGTGTTTAGGCAATAAGGATAGTAGGATCAAAACATATGACTTGATCAATCGTTATAATTTCTTAACCATTATTACATTAACTGCAATATATTCTGCCCATCCCTTGTATATGTATTAAATGGATTATGTCCTGTACGTCAACATGGGTGTGACAAGAATCTCGGTCTCACGGTGGCCTTTGAGCATTTCATCATCAGATTTTCAATTGGATGGACGATTAAAGAGTTGGAATGTGGAGTAGATTGAAGCCCTTCCATTAAAGTATGAGGATTGGCTACCTTAATATATATATATCTGAGCACTTATAGCATATATGTGTAGAGATGGTAATCTGGACCAACTGATGATTTCTGGTTTAGCATGAAATACGTATATTGGTGATTATTTATCTTTTCAACATATATGTGTTCAAGTGTATCAGTGTTATGAGATAGTGTGGAGAGTGGTGAGTCATGTGAAAGTCTGTATCCTATATATTACATATATAAACACAGGTATGTAATAAGCCTGTGTGTTTCAGTTATTCTAGCATTTTGTATTTAAAATAGCACTTAATTTATTAAAATATAATTATTATTTAAATATTTGATTTTAAAAATTTGTTGCTAGCTTACATATATTATAGTTATTTTAAATGGGGGGTTTTATTCCTGAGTTTAAAAAGGCTGCTTATCGCGAGTTCAAACGAATATTAACTCGGAAATATAAATAACACGAAATGGAATAAATTGTACACGAACATAAAAGGGAATTAAAAAATCTTGGCTTAAAACAAAACGAATAGAGCTCTATATATAATTGAAAAAATATTGTTTCTTACGTACTCGTCGTTGTTATTATACAATCATTTATAATGTCTTATTTTTGTTCCAAATGAAGGGAAAAAATCTTTTCTGTCAGGTGTTTTATGTAATACAGTATGTATGAATGTTTGATTACTAAAAAAATAGTATGTTTGAAACGTTCGTCATCAATTGAAAGATAATAGTTCATATCCTTTCCAATTCTCTTCTGTTTGCGATAGGACAATAGAAACATCTCTAACCTGTTTTTAAGAAAGTGTTTTGCAATCAAAACATACACCATTCTGTTATTGTTTAGTTTATATCTGTGAAAAAAGTGTACATTTAATGATTCCCATTACATAATAGCTTATTGCATGGGAATTCGCAAAAAGTACGAGCACCGGAAATGACAGCCGGGGCGCGATCCATGGACTTTGAACCCCAGAGTCTGCCGTTTGACCACTGCGTCACATCACGCAGGTGTAACGTGATACTCAGCTGGAATTAATATTAAAAAAAATAATTATACCAATTAATATTATTTTTTAATGCCGACTAGAACTTTGATTGGAAATCAGGCTTACTGGTCCGACCATAAGTCGGGGTTGGCAACTTTACTCCGCCCTTTCTTTTATACCTTTTTTTTAGAATCCGACTAGATTTTTTTTTTATATAATTACAAAAAAAAAAAGTAATCAAGGTCTTTTTTTTTTAAACTGTTGACTGAGATATGAGAATAATTAATATTTTTACAGTTTTTTTTTCATTTTGTGAGATAATTGAATTTTTTTTTCTACTGGAAGACTTAAAATTATTACGTTTTTTAATATATACATCTTCAAGCTTTGTGTATATATATCTGCCAAAAAAGAGAACCGGCATTTTGTTGTTATGACTACGCAAGGGATGTTTTTATCAATGGTGGTGATGATGGTGGGGCCTGGGTGGATCCTTTATATAAATACCGACTCATATTCATTCATGAGTAAAATATTAATTGAAGATTCGCAAACGTGTGATGTATTTTAAAACCGAATATCTTAAAGTGACTCTGAAACTCAACAAGTACATAGATACTATATATTTAAATCAATCGCAAATTAGATATTCATTAAGTTTCCAATGTATACTTTAGGGATTCCTGAATATATTTCTGGTTCAAAGCAACTTATAATTGGTCGACTTGTTGAGTGGCTTATTTAATATAATATATATATATGTCATGGTGTCACAGTGTAGTGGATAACATACATGTATTTATCAATCAGTCTATCTATCTATCTATCTATCTATCTATCTATCTATCTATCTATCTATCTATCTATCTATCTATCTATCTATCTATCTATCTATCTATCTATCTATCTATCTATCTATCTATCTATCTATCTATCTATCTATCTATCTGTCTGTCTGTCTGTCTGTCTGTCTGTCTGTCTGTCTGTTTGTCTGTCTGACTGACTGACTGTCTTTAACTATCTATATCTGTCTATTCTGTTAACCAACTGTTTATTAATCTGTCTACTTGTCTATAGATCAATTTATTTATCCATCTATCAGCCTGAAGAAGGGCTGGACAAATGTACATGTAGATAGATGTTTATTTGTTCATTCCTCCTTCTCTCTCTTAAGTACAATATTAGAAAAATAAATGCAAACAATCAAATTAATTCATGATCTTTATATTTTTGTAAAGCTACTGACTAACTGAAAATGATGTCAAACCAATCTCTTTTACTACATCTGCATTTCTTATATCACACTTATAATCAGGTGAGTAAGAGATTAAAACACCTGAATCTCTCTATCAGAAGCAATAGCTTAGCTTTTTATTTAAATGCTATGATTGTGAACTAGTTAGTAAACAACTATAAATGGTATTTAAACAGAAAGTTGGGATATCATTTCTGGTGGCAATAATTGGTATTACACCTCTAATCACCTGATGATCAGAGTTTGTTCTAAGAAATACATGTACTGTGAAAGAGAACAGTCTATCTCTTTAAGTCAATTGATAACTTATGTGAGCATGGAGCTCAGATTATGAATACTGAAAGTTAATTTGATTAGTTATTATATATATATATATATTAACTGTTAAATGCTACTGAGGATGGCATATATTGCTGTAAGCTGGCTATAGCTATTTTTTTATATTGATGAATTGAATATTGTAGAGAGATTATTCCAGAATATTTTGATTATATATATATTAATCAAAAAAGCAAGTCATATATAATGTGACATTACTTTTATAAGCTTGTATTTACAAAAATGTAATACAGAAAGCATACCAATAGTTCAAACAAGCTCTTAATTTATAAGTGCAGTATGAGATAATATTTAAAATCTTTATCCAGAACATTACCATCTCCAGACCAACTGGTTTCGAGCTTATGGCTCATGTCAGTGGAGAGCTAATATATTCGGATACTAGATCTAAAATATCAACTCAAAACCTAGGTCTTATTTCATACGTATATTTAAGTAGAAATTCAGAAATTTTCGGACATGAAATGTCTTTAAATCCAGCTATCTAACTTAAATAGCCATATGGAACTGAACTAAATTCAAATCTACCATATTTTAATAGCCTCAGCATAGCCAAAGCCTTAAAAGGTAAAATTATAATAATCAAAAAAGCAAGTCATATATAATGTGATATTACTTTTATAAGCTTGTAGTTACAAAAATGTAATACAGAGGGCATACCAATAGCTCAAACAAGCTCTTAATTGATAAGTGCGGTGTGAGAAAATATTTAAAATCTCTATCCAGAAGGCTTTGGCTATGCTGAGGCTATTAAAATGTGGTAGATCTGAATTTAGTTCAGTCCCATATAGCTATTTAAGTTAGGTAGCCGGATTTAAAGACATTTTCATGTCCGAAAATTTCAGAGTTTCTACTTAAATATATGCATGAAATAAGTGTTGGGTTTTGAGTTGATATTTTAGAGCTAGTGTCCAAATATTCTAGCTCTCGACTGCCGTGAGCCATAAGCTCAAAACCAATTGGTCTGAAGATAGGAAGATTCTGGATAAAGACCTTAAATATTTTCTCATACTGTACTTATCAATTAAGAGCTTGTTTGAGCTATTGGTATGTTCTCTGTATTGCATTTTTGTAACTACAAGCTTATAAAAGTAATGTCACATTATATATGACTTGCTTTTTAAATTATTATAATTTTACCTTTAAGGCTTTGGCTATATTGAGGCTATTAAAATATGGTAGATCTCAATTTAGTTCAATTCCATATGGATATTTAAGTTAGATAGCTGGATTTAAAGACATTACTTAAATATACGTATGAAATAAGTGCTGGGTTTTGAGTTGATATTTTAGGTCTAGTGTCTGAATATTCTAGCTCTCCACTGACGTGAGCCATAAGCTCGAAACCAGTTGGTCTGGAGATGAGAGTGTTCTGGATAGAGATTTTAAATATTTTCTCATTCTGCACTTATTAATTAAGAGCTTGTTTGAGCTATTGATATGCCCTCTGTATATAATGTCTAATTCTGTATACTAGTAAATATAATTAAAGTAGAATTAAATAATATAAATACTTGAAAAGTCAGTATGTACTTTTTTTTTATCTTATATAGTGTCACATATTAAACAAGTATACTTTCTAAAATGAAAATTACAAATATAACAACTAATATACACAAGCATTTAAATACTTACAATTCAAAAGCAATTGATCACTCAACCCCAAAACATCAAAAAAAAGTTTTCATAAGATTGATAACTTCAGTTCCATCATGATTAATCAGAAGAATATCTTTGACCCTTCTTTTGAGTTCATAAAACTCAAAAAAGAGAACCTTTGCAGCATCCAAATAATATTTTATTATCAGTATCATATCCATGAATGAATGAGGCTCATGGAATGTATCTATTTGGAACTCCACTTTTATGAATTTTACTTTTTCATTAGAATTAAATTTACTTTCAAATCTCCATAGGTGAAAGTAAAATCGAGTTTTAATGGAAAGTTTAATATTTAAAAGAAGTGAATTTTGGTGAGAAGTTTTTTCAAGAGAAGTCATGTCAAAACTGGTATACCTTAGAACTGACCTCATTTTTTTTGGGTCAATCCACACATGGCGATGTATACTCTAGTTCACATAGTCCTCAAAATACTCTAGTTCACGTAGTCCTCAAAATCCGGTAAGTCTTTGATTAATAAAAATAAAATTCATTGTTATCCTTTTTGTTTTTGTTTGTAATAAATTGGCTGAAACATTTCTAATATTGATGAAAGAATCATTGAATCAGAATCTAATATCTATATTTTTGAGTCTGATAAATTATTTGTTTATGCAAAATGAAATAAGTAGTGAGAGAACAAGTCTGAATTATTAGCATCATTGAAAAAATTGAGACTGAAGTAAAATCGAACTGAACCTATTTCTAAAAGAGATAATAATAGATGGACATTTGAAGTCTTAAACTAAATTCCAAGAGATTGCAAAAGACCAAGAAATAAATCACCCGTGAAACTGATGAATAAAATAAAAAAGTTAGCTAGTGTGGTGTTGAGAAGAGAGGCTAGAGATTGGAATAACTGAATTAAACTTGGAGAAACCTTCATTCTGCAGTGGATAAAAATAATGATGATGGAATCAAGAGTACTCAAATTTTTAAAATGCCTTGCAGGGATTGATTTTGAATCTAAAAAATCAAGTTTTTTTTAAAAAAATTTACTATATGGATAAAGCAATTTCTGAAATATTCAATGCAAAGATTCTATCCATGTTACTGGAGTTAACATGATGACCCTGGGAAGGAAATGTGGAATTTCATTGGTTGAGACTTTTTTCCATGCTAATATTGAGACTCTAAGCAATCATGTCTTTACTAATATATTCTATAGAAATAAATAGTTGTGGTTTGTCATTATTATTACCGTATCCAAAATAGTTGAATTTGCTCTGTGTAAGTCATGACAACTGCTGAATTCTGGGTATTTTGATAATCAAATTCAATGATCCATTACTATGAAAAGATAATTTAATTTGACAAGTCAGATTTTGAATCAAAATGGTAATGTTACCATGGAAGTATTGCACGATTAAAAAGAAATCAGTGAATGGCTTTATTGTTTGGGTTTTTGTAAGAAGATCCAAGTTCTGGAAGTACCAGAACCAGAATCAAAATAAGAATTTTACTTCAGAGTCTGACACGTTTATGTGCACAAGATAATCACATGCATCTTGTCTACCCATTGTTTTTTTTTATCGCATATTTGTAATCTTGATCAAATTGATTAGCTTATCTTTATCCATATTTACATTTTTTTTTGATTATATATTTCAGGAAACCTCACTTATCTCCTTTTTGTATCTCAATTTTAATTTCTTCTTTGTATTTAAAAAACTATATTACGTTATTAGTATACCTAATTACAAGATCATGATGAATTTTAGTGTATCAAAAAAGAAAAATTCACTAGAAATGATTTATTTATCACATTGACCTGTATGATTTAGAAGTGGGAGAGACAGATTTTGGAGCCCAATGCCCATAGTTCATACCCATATTTTTATTCTAGTGCCTAAACTTCTTAAGAATTCCCAAATAGCAAGTCGTTTGGTTTTTTATTAACTATTAGACAAAGAACAAATGGAACACCAGAGTAAAAGTTCTTTCCACTGTTTTCAGCATTTGTTCTGCAATGAAAAACAACCCAATGACTGGCATAAAGAAGGTACTCTAAACACTGGAATCATTTAATCTAAATTCTATATTTTCAAATTGTATAACCCTGAATATTTATTTTGTATTCAACATCAAATTATTTTATAATGAATACATTTGTGGCACTATTTTAGTTGAACCAACCTTGTGTAAGTATTCGGTCATTTATGATGAAATCAAAGATCTGCTTACCATCTGATGTTTCTCTTTTATAAAGGCTGGGATTATGCACTGGAACAATAAATTTTCAATTTCTTTGGTACTAATATAGTGTATGGTTTATCTACTTTATTGATTTGCAGAGTATTTGCCATTAGAAGAAAGAAAACCTAATAGATAAAAACCAAAATGTCTACATTTATTCTGGAATTCAGAGCCATAAGAGTATGTTGAATAAAATCAAGAAAATAATATATTTTGCAATAAAAAATTTTTTTTTTACCACAGCAATGTCAATTATTAAATTAAAAAAAACATACAAATCAAAGATACATTAAATATAAAAATTCATAATAACTATCCACATTTATGTTTGAATTTGTTATTGAATTTACTGAGTGTATATTAATTTTTTTTATTTATTTTATATATGGACTAGATTTTTTATCTTTTATTTAATATACATTTTTAAATTATAAAATGTATTATTTTCTTCAGTTTTTTTAATATTCATGTGTAACAAATTCAAGAATAAATATAGATATTTATCAAGGATTTTCATTTCTGTGTACATTTTATAAATTTTGGTAAATAAATTATTTTTATTGGAAAATATATTAATTCTTGATTTTATTTAATATAGACATGTAGCTATAAGTTCAATAATAAATACTGCACATTTAATTTTTAATAGATTAGTTTTTCTTTCATTCTATGTAACTCCATCAAGTAGGTAAACTGTATACCATAAAGCACCATTTTATTCTCTGAAATTTTTTTTTTTTTTTTTTTTTGAGCTAGAATAATCCTATTCATTTATGAATGGCTGTTAGTTATAATATTGATAAAGTTTATATGTTTATTACAGCTTTTAAAACCATTTATTACTGATATAGTCCTGGCCTTCTATACTGTTGGACACCTTGTCTATGAGTTTAGACTTATTTAAGGATAATAATTCCCCAGTGATGACACAATTCTATTAGGTTGAGATTAAATGCAATTTAATAATAAATATTCTTAGCAATATCTAACTACGTTACAAATTATATATATATCTATCTACATTATATATATTCGTAAGCCTGTAGTCTTACATAAATCATATTATAGACCAATATGACTTGTATAAGTCCTAAATGGCCATTAACATGTTCAGAGGGTAGCTCTCCACACTTGAAATACCTGTATAATGTGGGTGATGTTCTGCACCCGCTTATAAGAGTCTATGTGCACAGGTGAAGCTCCAATAATGATGTTTCCTTTTCTTGATTCAATTTGCATCGAGTCAATTCATTGTTGCAATCCCTGAAGTTTATTGGCTCATATTTCCCATTCATCCGCTCAGGTGATTCTTCCTTTCAACTGCTCCATGCTGGATACAAGAATTTAAATTATTATCTCTCTATCTTTAATTAATGAGTTATTTTTTAGCTCATGAAAGAAATCCAAACTCAAATTTCTTTGTTTTATATCTCATTATCATACTGTATTCTATTCTCATTAATTAAACTGTTTTTACTTTTAGAAAATAATCTTTTTTTTAATCTTAAAAGTTATAAATAACCTTTATTTCCTATTTTAAAAGAATTAGTCTTTTAAAATTCTTTAATTTATTTAAACTTATTACATATTTTCATTAATATTTTATACCTATATATATATGTGCATTTAAGCACACACACATATATATATCAATTACTATTAAGAATCTGCTATGTTTAATAAAGATTGAAGTTTTGAATCTGAACAAACTCGCAAATTTTTACACCAGGCTGAGAATTTTCTACAAAGTTTAAAATAATTTTTTTTATTTAGTTGGTCCATAGAATATCCATTCAACTGTTGGTAGGCAAATAGATATCTGATTCTATAATAGATAGAGGCTATACAATTTAGCTTTTATCTTCATTTTTAGATGTTTTGAATCATTTTCCTCTCCAAAAAGTGGACTATTTAAAGCTATTTTATACTTATTACTATTGCTTATATATTTTTATTACAAATAATAAATTGCGCGGAAAAATAATACAAATATAAGAATACTCAATTTTTTTTTAAAAAAACAAAACAAAAACAAACTCCATCTGTCAAATCTAATTTTATAAATAATGTTTTCATTATTTTAGAAAATAATTCATTTTTTCCTTAGCTAAAATAATTTTGTTTATTTTATTCAATAATGACAATTTTTTATTTGACATTAAAAATTAAAGATAGGTTTTTATGTGTAGCACCACGTTACTTGCACACACACACATTGCAAGCAGTATAATTTATAATAATTATGCTCATATTAAAAAGCAGGAAAATACTAAGTTTATAAAAAATATTACTTTTTAATAAATTAAATTGTGTTGAATTTTTTTTTTTTTGCAAATGTAAATTTTGATTCTTGAATATATAACAAATTAAATTCACTTAAATTATACTAATTCGTATTCTTATATAAATGTCTTATACGAAACAATAATTAAAACAGTAGCAAATCACCCCCCCCGCACAATGGTGCCATCTAGTGCAAACTTTATTAATCAAATGATGTCAGAATGTTGTACATCACAATCTCCATTTAATGCTTTCCCATTCAATATCCCTAGGCTAGTTTTTAGTTTATCATTTTCATTCAGTGAGGAGCTTTGGATTTGGAAGCAGTACACTTGGATATTTGGATGAAATACATCTAACTCTCCAGCATGCACCTTTTACCTTTTTGATTAACTATAAAGCTATTAGTTCAAATTGAAACATAATCATGTTTTCAATCCAAGCTAATTTATTTATACAGTTATGCAGTTCAGTATCTATATATTTTGGTGTCTGGTTTTTTGATAACCACAGTCACCATTGTCCTTCAGCTAGGATTGGTATTAGGCAGTTAAAACATTACAGCTTATGTAAGCACGAGAAAATATAATCATTTGATGTTTTAATAGTCAAAACAACAATTCTGATTATTTAGAGTTCTAAATGCTTATAAATAGGTCAGCAATATGCACTGAAAATCTACTTAAGAACATTAAATAATCAAGATTTTTGTTCTGCATAAGAAACATTTATATGGCCATCAAAACATCAATGATCATTTCATATGCTTACACATGCTGCTATTGATGAGTACCAAACTCTTCATATAGTAGTGCCCCTGAGTGCCAGCCTCTGAGTAGGCACTAGATAGGGATTTTATGCAAAAACCATCCTGCATCCATTGATTACAAAGGCTTGCACTTGTTGGCACTACTGTATGAAGAGTTTAGTAAACACTTATATGAATGGAAGTATTATAATTTGAATTACAAGTATCAATCTTTCTGCATTCTCAACTTGGCACCATTCACTTTAGATAAATGCATTAATGATTATTACTAATCATTTATTAGACTAGAGATTATTATATCATTTCTATCCAAATATAGATATTAAATAAGAATTAATATATTTAATTATCATAATTTGATTTATGATTGTCAAACTTTCTGCACTCCCAACTTTGACACCATCCACTTTAGATAAATACATTAATGATTATTACTAATTATTTATTAAACTAGGGATTATCATAGCATTCCTAGCTCATGTATAAAGTTTAAACTCAGATAAAGATTAAAATATTTTAAAATTAAACATAATCACATGTATCATAAATCCAACTTCATCCAGAGCACACATATCTTTTTCAAATGACTTTATTTATATGTTTCAAGAATATTTGGAGGAATGGAAGTATATTTTAACATGAAAAAATAATTACTACAATTAAATTATCTGTACAGAGTTGTTAATTTACTTTATTTATTGTATGGAAGTAAAATGTGGACACCTGCCAATATAGTATAAAGGCATTAGCAAAATTTCATTAAAAATGCTCGTAAAATTTTAAAATGACATTGTCAAGATTATAAGACCAATCGGTGTTCTTCAACTTGATCAATGTGATATTATAGAGTCCATTATTGTAAAATCACATCTTTGTTGGATTGGATATATGAAACAGATGATCAATACAAAATTTTCTTAAAAATGTTTTCTAGTGAACTTCAATATGGTTTTCCTAGGATAGGTAGATCCCATTTACATTATGATGATTACTTCAAAGACATTCTAAATAAATGTGACATTGAATGTTTTCATTAATAAGCTATGGCTAAGAACAGATTACATTGAAGAGCTATAATTAGATACGGTGTTGGAGTATTTCAAAAAGAAAACTTTTCTGTAGAAATTAAAAGACAGTATCACAAAACTTAATAATGAATCAGTATGGTTTATATGTGGGTATATTTGTGATATACTAATTATTTTCTTCTGTAGAACCACGGTGTCTGCTATATTTTATTCCAAGCCTCATCCCTTCATAAAAATTGTAGCTCATGTTTAATGTCTCATATCATGTTGAAAAGCTATGATTATAAAAGAATTTGTGAGAGATTGTGGCCTGTCCTACTGATGAGAGCTAGTTCAGCATGAAATATACCTTGAGGTCCTTTGTCTTTTAAGATTTTATTATTCATATGTTTCAAGAATGTTTGTTGGAGTAAAGCTTATTAAATACACCTATAAAAAAATATTATTAAAATCAGCCAACACTTCCACAATCCAATAACAATAACAATCAGCAATCTCAATCCGTTGTCAAGGCAACCTTCTTTTTAATAATAAAGGTGGAAATTGGAATTGTCTAAGTGTTGACTGATTTTATACTTATAAACACATTTAGCCTTGAGCATTATTACTCTTATTATAAAATGATGTATTGTTTATTGAACTACAAGTATATAGCACTTCTCAACACATTTATATATATTTATAACACAGATAACTTTTTTATATGTATAGTATACATTTACAAATTATAAACAATTTTAAAAAAATAATAATTAATTATTAATAATAAATTGAAACGGCACATTTTTTTAAATATGTATTAAATAATCCCAAGGCATAACACTATTTGAAATTCAATAATAAATCACCTAGAGGGCATAATTGAAATTTCTTCAAGTTTGGAGGTGATCTGATATTATTCTAAATATTTATTGTGTGTGTGATTACTGATTTACATTCACTCAACAACAACAACAACAACAACAACAACAACAATAACAACAACAACAACAACAATAACAACAACAACAACAACAACAACAACAACAATAATAATAATAATAATAATAATAATAATAATAATAATAATAATAATAATAATAATAATAATAATAACAATAACAACAATAATAATAATAATAATAATAATAATAATAATAATAATAATAATTTTTTTACTATAAATAGTGAAATTTCAATTTTCATCATAATTAAATATGATTTATCCAAACCACTTTGAACACTTTTTAGCAAAATTCTTTATTGAACATATATACGTACACCTTGCGTTTGACTGCCCTGCAGCCTTCTTCAGAGCTATAATATAATGAACAAAATAAAATAAAATACATAACTATATAAATAATACCATAAAAAATCTAAACAATAAAAAACTAAAAACAACATAAAATATATAACAATACATAATTAAACAGAAATAAATATAATCAAACCCAAATAAAATAATCCAATTAATATAAAATAAAATATACAGTGTAAATACAAAATAGAAAATAAACATAAATTATACATGTGTATTCACACACATATATATATATTCAAGAACAACTATTAATCTAAATATTTTATTCATTTTTAATAATCCCTTTAATTATTTCTATTTCTTATAAATTTAAATTTTATTCTTATTAGCTCCACCTCAATGATATACTTAATAATTTTATATTTATATAATTGTCAGTTCAACAGTACTTCATTCATTAATATTCTTTTTAATTTTTAAATCATATAATATCTGTGATTAACTTATTCATTCTTCTGTTAAAAATAATACTTTATATCTATTATTATTTTTTATAATATCTATAACCTATAAACTGCAATCTATAATTAACCCAGTTTATTTTAATTTTTCTAAAATAAAAAGCATTTTTAAAATTTTATCTTATACTCTAGCTCTCTCTCTTATCTATTATTCAAACTAAATATATCTATAATTACTACACTTTATATATATATACACACACCTTAACTTTTGTTGTTATTATTATTATTATTATTATTATTATTATTATTATTATTATTATTATTATTATTATTATTATTATTATTATTATTATTATTATTATTATTATTATTATTATTATTATTATTATTATTATTATTATTATTATTATTATATCATTCTCTTATGAATATTATACTTCTTTATATGTAAATATTATGTTAAGTTTTTCCCAATATGTAATTTCTATAAATATACCCATGTGTATACTCCTATGTAACTTATCCAATTCTTTTAAAACCCATAATTCATTTATAAATAATTTTCTCTTTAGTATTTACTTCTTTATATCTTATTTAAAAATTATATCTATACCAATCTTATACCAATCCTGGAATCCATATTAAATTTTGGTTTTATTTTTCTTATTAATATTGCTTCATTTATTTTCCTTTTTTTAATATTGTCTGTAACATTATTTTTATTGAACGTTGTTTAAATTTGTGTCCTGTTTCCTTCATATGTGTATATGTTGGTGATTTATTATCTGACACGTTGTTTTATTCATTTTTATAGAACTTTTTGTTTCTCCCATATATTATCAATCCCACTATCTAAACATTGTTTGCATTTTATCACATATACTCCCTTAATTATTTCCTTATTATCTTTGTTATATCCTATGTATTTGTTAGCCATTAAATTAAACAGGTTTTCTCTTTTTTATTAACTATTTTTGTAGTAATTATACTTTTGCATTTTTTATTAATCTTCTTTATAATTTTATTAAACTTATTCACTGTAATATTATTATTTGTTTTTATTCTTATATATCTATTTTCACCTTTCTTTTTTCCTTCACTCTTTTCATATTTATTTATCTTCTGTATTTTTTCAATACTTCTATTAATAATGTATACAGGAAAACCATTATTTTTTAACTCATTGATTATTAAATCTTTTTGTTTAATATAGTCTTCTTTTTTTAGCAATATATTGCAACCTGTATATTCTTGAATATGTACAACTAATTTTATATTTCCTATCATTGTTGGAAAACCAGCTTATTTTGTTACCAATATTGTTCTTCTTATATATGCTTGTTTGGTTATAAAAATGATGTTACATGAGACAATATTAGAGAAGAAAAATAAAAGAATCAATATTAATAAGAAAGATAAAACAAAAATTTAATAGGGATTCTGGGATTAGGATGAGATTGGTATAGATATAGTTTTTAATTAAGATATATAGAGGTAAATATATAAAGAGAAAATTATTTATAAGTGAATTATGGGTTGTAAAAAAATTGGTTAGGTTACATAGGAGTATGCACATGGGTATACTTATAGATATTACATACTGGAAAAAACTTAGCATAATGTTTTTATATAAAGAAGTATAATATTTATAAAAGAATTATATAATAATAATAACAAAGGTATATATATATATAAAATATTGTAGTAGTTATAGATATATTTAGTTTGTATACATAGGTATATATATATATAAAATATTGTAGTAGTTATAGATATATTTAGTTTGTATAATAGATAACTAGGATATAAGATAATTTAAAAAAAAAACGTTTTTATTTTAGAAAGATTAAAGTAAACTGGGTTAGTTACAGATTTCAATTTATAGGTTATAGATATAAAAAATAATGATAAAGTATTATTTTTAACAGAAGAATGAATAAGTTAATAATAGATATTATATGATTTAAAAATTAAAAAGAACATTAATAAATGAAGTGCTGTTGAACTGACAATTATATAAATATAAAATTAATAAGTACATCATTGAGATGGAGCTAATAAGAATAAAATTTAAGTTTATAAGGAATAGAAGCAATTAGATTGTTAAAAATGAATAATATATTTAGATTAATAGTTATTCTTGAATATGTATGCATACAGATAGGAATACATGTGTATAATTTATATTTATTTTCTATTTTGTATTTATATTGTATATTTTATTTTATATTAACTAGATTATTTTATTTGGGCTTATGTTTATTTCTATTTAATTATGCATTGTTATATATTTTATGTTGTTTTTAGTTTTTTATAGTTTCCATTTTATGGTAATATTATGTATATAGTTATGTATTTTATTTTGTTCATTCTATCATAGCTCTGAAGAAGACTGCAGGTCAGTCAAAATGTAAGGTGTATGTATGTACAATAAAGGATTTTGCTAAAAGGTGTTCAAATTGGTTTGGATAAATTGTATTTATAAGATATTACAGCAAAATAAAGAAATGGGTGATTTTGGTAAAATTTATGAATAATTAAATGTGCTCTGAATGATATCCTTTTTCTTCAATAACATTTTTAAAATCAAAACAATAGCTTTCTTGTTTTTTGCACATACTCACCCTAATTGTTTTGATGTTGTTAAGTCCTTATTGACTTTACAAATGTTCTTCAATTTAATAAAACTTTTAGTATTCTTAGAAACATTTTATTATATAAAGTACTGTACAACATATTCAAAAAAGATTTTAAAAAAGGATGAAATGTATGTGCTTTCAGCATTAGATAAAGAAAAATTATTAACAAGTATGATCCTCTATAGTGCTAAAAAATAAAAAAATGGTCAGTGCCATATTGTTAATTTATTAAATTTATGAATGCTAATCTTTTGATAAGTTTATTTATATTTACTTTGGGATAATATATAATTGAAATAATACATTGTAACAGTGATATTAGGAGATATAAGGGTTCTGAAGAAGATTGCTGGTGCAATCGAAACTGTTTACTGAAGGAAAGGGTGGATAATAAAGCACTGTGAAAGTAATAAGGTGTCATTAATTGATTATTATATGAAATAGTACATATTGATACATCATATATTTCACTTTACTACATAACATCATTAAACTCATCTCAAATAATAACTACTACTACTGTTGCTACTGCTACTACTACAACTACCACCACCACTACTACTACTATTTCTCTTCCTCCTTCTTTTGGAGTTGGAATGGTTACATTCATTTGTGACCGACAGTTAGTACTGAAATATGTAATCCCTATTTTTTAAAAAAAATTGATGCTTTTTTGAAGCAAATTATCTCAAAGTTGTCATTTTATTTTTGAATCAATTGTTATTGAAACTTATCATTTACAGCAAATTTGAAAAAAATATAATTAATCAGAATTAATATCCAACATCTATAACTTTTGTTATAAACATATGGAAATAGATCAGAGATAAACTTTTCTTAAAAATTTATTGTGTAAATACTGTAATTACAGTGAGTCTAAATTTTCAAAATTTAATCTTCATGTATGTGACCTTCAGTTTAAATTTTTTTGTCTAAATACAACTATTTTTAATACATTTATTATTATTAAAGTTAATTTTTAACATACTTAAAAAATTAAAAAAAAAATTATAAAAGTTATCCATTTATTTAAGGAAATAAAACAATAAAGCTTAATTTTTATGTTAATGTGAATATTATAACCCCCTCCCATTATTATATGTTTAAGTCTTCCTAAAAATATCATATATTTATAAAAATAAATATTTTTGTATTTATTAAATAAAACTACTTTTCATAAAATTGAAAACAATGTAAAAACAAAAGAAAAATGACTTTAATAGTCTTTTCTCCTTGGCAAATAAAATATGAACAATGATGACCATTTTGTACAAATTGAGTTCTGTAATTTAAGCTTTGAATTGTAGTTTTATATTTTGCTTGTTAATAAAAATGAAAACTAAAATAAATAATATTTAATGATGATTTGGAAATATTTGTTACAATATTACAATAGAATTACTGGCATACAGACTTCACATACCATCTTAGACAAATCATCTCTTTTAAATTAAACAGAAGTGCTGATCCAGGAAAACACAGACTTTTCAAGGGAAGAATTAAAGAATGATTCTACTTTTATCAAAACTGACAAAATTATATGTATATAAATCATGATTTATTTATTTTGAGAGATCACTAATATTTTCCAGAAGCAAAATAACTTATATTAATCACTCAATGATCTGTTCATTGAGTAAGCAGTGGATAAAAGGATAGTCATGATAATTCAAAGTCAAATATAAACTAGAAAAGTCATTGAAATAATTGGTTTTAGGTATAACATTAAATCACTAAACATCATATGATCATCATTTTCTATGCTTACCCAAGCTGGTAATAAAATAGCAAATTCTCTATACCATAGTGCCGCCTAGTGCAAGCCACAGTAATTATTGGATACAGAAAAGTTTGTGCATAAAATTTCTATTTAATTTCTACTCATTTATTATTCCCAGACTAGTGTTTAGGTCATGGCTAAAAGCTAGTTTGGGGATATTCAAAGAGTATGCACAAGATAAAAAATTTATGCACAAATCTTTTGAATCTATTGATTACTATGGCTTGCATTAGGTGTCACTACTGTATGGTGAGTTTGCTACTGTATATTAAGTATATCTGTTAAATAATAGTTTAACACATGTTTAAAAAAATCAGTTATAGAGTATGTTTAATTTTAGAATATTAAAACTTGAAATGGCCAAGTAATAAGATAAAATTAGTTTTTTTAAGTTTAAAAAGTTATTAGAAGAGTAATTAAATCAGTTATGATTATGAATGAATTTTTATTAGTAGTCTGTAACCTCAGGAAGAGGGGAGAAGACAGATACCAGTCAGGAGATGGAAATTAAAATGCATTGCCATATAATAACCATTGATTATTGCAAGTTTACAGTAGATGGGTCTAGAATAGAAAGCTGCTGTTGATTATAAAAATATATGTAGCAAACTATGTTGTCATGGTAAAATATTCCTCCCATTTCTTACGATTTTCAAAAAGCATTTTGATTAATTAATAACAGTGTATAAAATAATCATATAATAGTTTGGAAGTCACCAGGAAATGTTTATAACATTTGATAATCATTAGCAGCCGATTACTATCACTGGCCATCTCAATATAATTTTATTCCAACTCAAATTCAGAGTTATATCATAAAATAATGAAATTTATTTTATTAAGATGTCCACTGATTATTTGACAAAAACAAATAAATCAGCATTGAACTGATAATTTTGGTTTCCAGTGATGAATCGGATTTAAGAAATCTCTGTATTAAGCCTTTGCCATTTATGAGAATTTGTTGAGTTTTATTGCTTTTTACAATTTAAAAATGCTTATTTTTTTAACTAATGATTTAATAAATTATAGACAGTAACCATAAAAAATAATTTAGTTAACTTCACCGAGGCTACAATGCAGTTTTGTTACATAAATGCTACAAGCAGTATCTTATACCACTCTTAAGAAGAGTACTTGTTTATATAAATATTTCAAATTTGATTTTTTAATTATAAATATTATTTAATAACCATAAAATAGCAAAAATAAAAAAAATATTTTGCTTAATTGTATTAAGTTGATTGCTTTCTTATAATCAGTTATTATAATGAAGTAAATTTGCTTTTTATTATTGTTACCATTAGTTACAATGTTTTATATTAGTTTTTAAAAGTATAAAAATAATAGGAACCATTTGCAAAAACATAAAGGGAAAAGGCTGCTGTTTAAACTACAAGTGGTATGAGCTACTGCTAAATCTGAAAAAAGGGGCATAATATTTATACTACATGAACTAAATTCAAACCAATTTGATTTTTACAAAATAGAAAAATACTTAGGAAAATAATAAGATGAACATTTTTTCATTTAAAAAATCATATGAAATTAAGGCGTTTGAAAATTGATAGTGGTATCACATTCTGTTTATAATCTTTGAGGGTTAAAAGCCATTTGGGTATATAGGTATAGAATACTTATAAGCTTGAAGCATAAATGAAAGTTCAAGGCACATTTAAAAATTTTGCTTTAAAATACTTTCCATCAGACTTCAAGTGTTTAACTGTTTTTTCCCCATTAATTTTACTTTTTTTATTTTATCCATGTCCCTGTCTGATTGAAGCACATATTTAACATATCAAGTTTAATTTTTTTTACATTGTTTTTGAAATTAAAAATATATTACATCTTATTCTTATTGCTTTATTTAAAAATTATCTTGTTGTAAATCTGGCATGGGCATGCTTAGGGCCATGACCTGCATGAGGCTTTTAGTATCTTTCTGCATATCATGCTTAACTTATGATTATCTTGCATAATTACTTTTATTAAAGTTTTCCATTTCATTCTCACACATTTATTCATGCTGTTGCTAAATTTCATAATTTTTATTCTATAAAATTTTATAGAAGTTTTTTTTAAAAAAGTTTTATTTACATATATATATAATTATAAATTGAGCTATTTTCATCATATAGAATTGTTAAATATCTTTGATCTAGTTTAAAGCTTTTTCTTAAATTCAGTAATCAATAATCTGTCACATGTTCAATTTCAATACTAATACTGGCACTGCTCAGACCAGCAGAGAATACTACTACTGAAAACATTATATTGTAACTTGTATGATATTACTAAAAATTGAATAGCTATGAAAAGTTTAAATAAATTTTGAACAAAAAAAAAACACATGGCTTTATTGCTTGGAAATTCATAAAAAGTTGTGCCAGTACTGATCCTAGGGCCTCCTGACTCCAAATCAGATCTTTCTGCAATGCCAAATTACACAAGACATTAAAAGGTTAATGACTTTATTGCCTGAGAGTTCATAAGTTTAAGTATTTGAACTGCGAGTGACAAAATCAATCCCGGAACCTTCCAATCCCAAGTGGAATGATCTATCACCAAAATGTGAAGGACATTTATGAATTCTAGATGATGGAAATAGGCCAACATATAATTACAATTAAACTGCTATTATCACAAACTTTCAGACAAATATTATTTTGGTATACTTTATATTAAATACCATGAGCGTGATTTTTAAGTCATGTAACCTGCTTTAGGAAAGGAAGAGCAATATCTTATTTGGCCAATTCTTTTTTAAAAATTGCTCACATCCATTTTGAATCATTAAGATTTGATGTCAGAAAAACAATATCATTTTAAAAAAAAAAGCGACCATATATATCTTGTTTTTGTACCAAGTGCATATCTTTTTTAATATTATTCCAAATAGATTAAGAGATGTTAGTAGCATTTTATTTAAGTTGATCTGTGTACTATTATAATTATATAGTAATTGTTTACGATATTAAAATCTAGGGATTCTAACGGAAAATTTAATTGGTAGTCAAAACATTTTTTAAGATTGAGATAACTTTTATAAGTGACCTGCAATCTTAAATTCTTTTACTTGCTTTTTACAAATCCTTTATTTGTTAATCAAACTGTCTTTTCTGATTTGGTATATTTCTAAAATGGCTGACTCTGCAGCTCAAGATTCACGCATGTCAATTCTATTCATCACTTCCGGTTTTCAAAATTCTATGAACTCCCGGAGCAATAAATCATTTAATTATTTTTTATTATATTAAATACAAATATGCACGTAATATTGAATTAAAACGTCTAACTGCACATGCATTTCTTATTTTATGCATACCGTAGGTCTGTAAGAATACTTTTAAATACTTTTCTTTATATTTACACCATGTCCGATGTGTATTAAATCCACTGCTTGAAGGAAATGATGGTATCTAGGCAATAAGGTATTGCAATCAAGCAAAACAAGTTAACCTTACTGATAGTTTGTTGTTCTTCGCCCCCCCCCTCCGCCAACGTAATTCACCCCACATTTCAATTTTAAAACTCCATTATAAATTTTAAAAATTAATTTGTGTCATTAAAATAACAATCTTATAGTTTTTATCAAAATAATTAATTTGATTTTCAAATGCCATTGTAAATATTAATTATAGAGTATTTGAACTCGGAACTGATCGCTCTAATAAAAACACAAGCTTATTACATTTTTCTAATTGCTTGAAATAATTAACTCTCCTTGTTGTTGCAATGTTTTTATTGTTTATAATATTTTTAACTGCACATATGTTTTTAATTAGAAAATAAAAATAGTATATTTTTTTTATTGAAATTTAATTAAAGCGAGTATATATTCGTTTACATGTGTAAATTGGATTCGCGCGTATATAATATGCAAATAAACTGTCAAATAGGATGAGACTTTATATATATAAAGTCTTAAAATAATCTTATTAGAACCATTCATAATGTAAGGAATTTCTATATCTTGTATGTGCGCACATATGTATAACTAAAACATGAAATTTATATATATACTGAATAATGATAAAGATATGTGTAAGACATTGTGATCTGAGCGAACTGATGAGTGCTGGTTCCGCACAAAATGTGCATCTTGGTGTATGTGATATACTAGAAGACCATTGGCTAATTACAACCTGACATGAGATACTACCCAGAACAATGGAAGTGCGCAGATGGGATGGTAATAGTCATTCCCAGTACGTACATCGGCTGATGGTAACGTTATTCACTGTCAAATAATTATTTGCTAGAGATCGGCTGTAAAATTAATAGCATTTACAACAATAATAATCGTTGGAGTATTCGTTGTTGTTAACATACTTTGGTACTTGCATGAAATTGAATTAGGCATACGGGATTATTATCTTGAAGGCTTACGCCAAGAACTATCGTCTAATGCTAGAGCCAGTTGGACGTTTTAAGGTTGGTGATAAAATATACTGATTAACCTCGGCAGTTAAACAAACTAGAGATTATAAACTCTTTTCACATCTTTAGTCATTTGTTTATAATTACACCCTTCTATAGGGTGTTAACAGTGGATAAAATCTAGTCCCTATCTTGCAAGAGAGTAGTGTAGTGAACTACAAAAATATTATTCATTAAGTGGATAATCTCTAGTCTAATAAATAACTAATAAAAATTGTTAATATAATTCCATCAAATGGTTTTGATCAAAGTTGTGAGGACACTAGGTTTGACACTTATCACTTAAACTGTAAGAATTGGCTATTTATATATACCAACTGATGACATAAGATATATGTAAGAGATTATGATCTGCACCAAATCGCGAGTGTTAGTTCAGCATAAAATGAGCTTTTTGGGGATCATGGCTCTTTTTCACGTTTTTACTCATATGTTTATGATTATACCCTTCCACAAGGTGTTAAAAGCAAATAGAATCCAGTCTTACCTGGCATGAGAAAGGTGCAGTGAACATTGCAGAAATATTGAATAAACAAAAAGATTGGATAATTTGAGCGGCAGTCACCGTGAACATAATTTTTCAAAAGAGGCTTGAAATTGATTAAAATAAAGACTGTGGGTGTGAATGATTAGCCCAAACATATATAAAATGTTTTCAAGTTTATATCAGTGCACCCCATCTCAACTCTTCCGTTTCACAAGCATCTGGAAACCATCTTTTTCCACTAAACATGCATTTCGTGAACAATTATCACTCATCAGATGAAGTAGAAACATCAAACACTTGAGCATTCATGTTTATGTTGACAAATTCAATTTGTTTTAAATTACACAATTCTCTCACAAGGTAGGAACTGTTTTTTATCCACTTTTAATACCTTATGGAAGGCTGAATAATCATTGCAGTATATTTTTCAGTTTTTGTTTTAAATCAGTGCATCCTGTTTTCAACTTCACTATATGTTAATCATCCACAAGTACAGAATGTCTAGCTAATCTTTTACTGTGCACACATTTTAAGAGAAACTTGTGCTCCATAGGTGAGGATAGAGATGCCAACACTTGAATCTCCTTACCCATACTGTCTGCTTGATATCTTTCACTATACCAAGTACTGGTTTCTGTCCAGTTTTAATACTTTATGGGCAGGTAAATGCACTGCAGAGATATTTTCAAGTTTTTTTTTTTTGTGTGCATTCTTCATATATATATCTCTGATACATCACTAACAACCATGAGCACAAAAACTTCTCAGGTGACATAGACAGATTAAACATCCTAATCTCCATGCCTACATTGGCAAATTAATATTTTTTCATTATACCATTCTCACACATGGTGGGGACTGTTTCCATCCATTTTTTACACCTTCTGGAAGGGTGAATGATCATTACACTGCTAAGTTATTTTCAAGGATTTTCATTTTTTATCAGTTCTTTTCTTATCTCAACTCCATTGTTTCCAACTCTACATCAGTCCATGAACTCAAACCACTCTCATATGCATGCATTTTGTAAATAATTTTTGACTCATCATATGAAGTAGAGGTAACACAAATTTGAATCTCTCCATTCTTCATAAAGATCAATATTTTTCCATTATCTCTATCAGAAGGTGAAAACAATAGCTGTCAATAAGAGCATGGTGATTCGGGTGTTTGTTATATTCAATTCAGTCAATGAGAGGAAGGCATTCATTACATGCATATCTAGTGAGAGAGGATGGTCTGTGTTTTGGGCTGATGAATGATTGTGATATGCAAAGTTTAAGTAAGGGAAAACCCAAAATTTCTTGAATATAAAAACATGTTTATAATTAAGCCAATTAAATCTCTGTGAGATTGAGTTTTATAGATATCATAATAATTTTAAAAGCTCTAAAATTGATATGTTATGATAAACTGTATTTGGAGAATGACAAACAATGGCAAACTACCACTAGTGATGGTCAAAAGTTATCATTTGGTTATCTTACTCTGTTGCCTGGTTACTCTACCTGCATCAAACTATGATGATGATCAAGAATTATCATAAAGTTGTCTTATTCTGTTACTTGGTTACCTTACCTGCATCAATGCAGAAAATTTAATGTGCTTATATTTTTTTAAGAAAAGCATTTACCAACTGAGGATGGCTCTCTACAACAATCGAAACTAAAAATGGAATTAAAAGTTGTTCCCATTGTTTTATTTTAATTCTTTAAGTATCCATGAGAACATGCTTGCTATAATGCTAATTATAATGTCATGACTAAATTTTATATTTTAAATATATATAGAAATCAAAATCCAGATCTAATTATTATTTTTTGATTATCTTTATGCATAAGCAGTTCATCAATCATAACCTTTTAGATGTATTGTCATGAGTAGTGTTGTGTGGTCAGTTTGGTGAACAACATTATACTTTTTTTATTTTTAATGAATAAATCTTTATTTGTCATTAAATATTTCCATATTTGATAATATTCATTAAAATTTTAAATATGATAGTCATCTTACAAATAATATATCAAGTTGAAAATAAACAAAATGGAATCAGAATAAAAGGTTTCATTTTGTCTTCATGCTAAAATGATATTTTTCAACAAATAATAATTCTGGACTAAATTTTTATCAGTAATATATATTTCAAAAAGTGTATATTTAGGTAATGAATGTAATCTTTGAAATCTTATAATTATGAAAAAATATGAAATAATAGCTACAATCTTTTTAATGTGAATTTCTTTATTTGCTGTTAATCATTTCCTGTTTCACATTATTATACTTTCATTATTTTCTTGTTGATAACAACTATTCTCAAATAAAATCTGAATGTAAACATCATATACTTAACCAAAAAACTCCCAAAGATTTAACTTAATTATACAAAAAATAAACAAATAAACAAACTATTTGTAAACTTACAATTTTCAATTTCGATTTTAATTTTTAAATAGCCAAGGTCGTGTAGGTGCAATGAATACTTTTGAGTAGAATAAAACTTATTTCTTGATTTTGTTTAATTATTTACTGAATGATACTGACATCTAGTAATTTTAATTGCAATTAATGTCATATAACATACATCATAATATATATAAACCGACTACAATTTACATACATTTTGGCATTTAATTAGAACAATATTAGCGTTTCAATCACACATTATTATTAATAATATAAGAATAAGAAAAACGTAGACATAGATAAAACTTCTCGAAAGCGCTCAACCAATCAGTATTACAATATTTACTTAGTTTCACCATTGCCTATGTTTTAGCACATTTAGATATATCATTATTCAAAAAATACTTGATTTATAATGATTACAGTTTTATTAAAATATAGACTTTTATTTAAAAAAAAATTAGTGTGTTAATGATTCTTGTGTACGTGTGTGAGTTATGAACTTCTATACGGCCACCATCTTTATTTGTTTTATACTACTAAGCTACTGATTTGAAAGTTTTAACTATATTAAGATGTTGAACCCTGAACCTTTTTGCTTAATATAGTAACTATATATTTCAATGATTTCAGTCTCAAGATAATAATAACATATTTGATTATTTGGCCAAAAAAAATGGTGTCTGCTGTTATGATGAGATTATATAGAAGGAAAGCAATTTTATTTTTTAATGTAAATCAAAATATAAACTAAGTCAAATAATTAAACTGAAAGCAAAACTTTTAGATAGTTTAATGAAGTTTCATATTTCTTTAAAGCTTTAAATAAATTATTTACATCACCAAAAACACCTACTATAAAATATTGAATTCAAATTTTAATTTTCATATTTAAATATATCTTTTCCAGTTTTGATCTTTCTGTCTCTATCAATGAAACTCAAGAGAGTCAAACAATTTTGTCAATAAAAAATCAATTATGCAACATTTGTAGATTTGTTCATTTGAAATTATGTTTGTAAACACACACGCATATATATATATATATAAAGCATTAAATCACCCCACATGATTAAGAAATCCAGTACTGCCCTCTGTGAACTAATATTAGTTCACAGAGGGCAGTACTGGATTTCTTAACCATGTGGGGTGATTTAATGCTTAATATTTGTATATTTATTTCAGTATAGCGTTATGCACTGGGATTATTACATATATATAAACATTAAAAGCATAAAATTAAAATAGTCAATAAATAATCAAAATTTACCCCAAATCCAAAACTCAACCAGACTAGCCAAGAAAATAAAATATACAACATGACCAAGTTTCACTGCTACAAGCAGACTTCTCAAGAGTAAAGAACTACAGAACAATAACATATTTATATTAAACATTACCCACAATTCAATTTACTTCACATTCACTCTTAATATTAAAAGAACTTTTAAATAAGTTAATTGCTTCAGAATCATAAATTTTCAATAATAAAAATTCTTTTTTTAAATTTCATTTCTCTCAAAAAAAGATAACCCTAGCTTCCTCAAAATTAATAATGTGGCCCGTATCTTTTTCATGGACATACAAAGCAGAAGCTATGATGTACTACTACACAAGCTGCTGGTAGATATCGTCGAAGAAACAAAACAATGTCATGGCAACTGAAACATTGGCATGACTAATCGATAGAAGCGGTCAAGGTGTTTTCGTGGTCACCTTCGAGATTTTAAAATACTTGGGTGAATTCTGGGTAAATATGTCTTTTACCTGCTTGCATTGACCAAGTGAGACACGTTTTTTTTTACAGTGTCTGATCTGCCATTGTAAGAATTGAATATTTTTTGATTGCTTATTTTATATTTTGATCATTGAACTATTGCTGATTTTATTTACTAATTTTATCAAATTTTATTACTAATTTATCAAATTGTATTCCTAATTTATCAAATTTTATTATTAATTTATCTAATTGTATTACTAAGGACCATTTATGACTAATTAACCAAAATGTCTGTGCAAAAACCAAGAAAAGGGACTTACCGTTTAGAAGAAGCAATTGAATTTCAGTATCGCACTATCTCATAAAGCCACTTATTTGTAGTTCATAATTGAGAACAATTTGTTTTTTTTTTTTTTTTAAAAATTGTAAATAATTAGTTAAATACCATTAAAAATTATTAAGATTATTTATAATACTTATTTTTGATAATATTTTATTGTAATAAAATATTACTTATTAGTCCATTTATTATCGGAGTAAATTATTACTGCTGTCCTGAAAATAAATGCGTCTCATTTTGGGACTGAAAATTAGAAAATCATTTCTTTGTTTCGGGGTCGAACGATTAGTTAAATATTCCACAAAAAAATTGTAATGATTATTTGTAATATATTCATTTTTGATCATTTTCTATCGTTTTCAGGGTCAAATGATTAGTTTCTAAATAGCGTTAAAAAATTGTTAATGATTATTTATAATATTCATTTTTGATAATTTTTTATCGTAGTAAATTATCAATTATTATTTCGCAATGGCTTCTAGTCTGAAAATATATATATATGATTAGTTCATCGGTTTGTTGGGGGGGGGGGGTAGAATGATTACTTAAATATCCCTAAAAAATTATAGATGATTATTTATAATATTCCATTTTTGATAACTTTTTATCATTTTCATGGTCAAATGATTATTTAAATATCGTTAAAAATTGTAATGATTATTTATAATATTTCATTTTTGATAATTTTTTATCGTAGTAAATTATTAGTTTATTATTTTGCAATGACCAACATGGCCACGTTGGACGTCTCCTTTCCTATTAACTATGCTATGACGTATTATCCCGAAAGCGTATTATTCTAATCTTGCGATCTTCAAGGTGACTTCTCCATGTGATCTGCAGGCAAACTTTATTGATTAAGTTTGTTTGCAAATCACTAGGAGACATTATCTTAAAGATCGTAAGATTAGAATAGTATGCTTTTGGTGTAATACATCATAGCTTAGTTAATACTCAAGTACCTTTATTTCTAAACCTACTTTTATGTACTTTATTATTTTATTTAAGCTCAAACTACTCTGACCTATAAAAACCTTCTTACAAAAGCAAGGGATAAATTTATTTAATAATACAAAGGAAATTTTTGATAGGAAAACTATTCCTGGGATAGTATATATTAGCCCAAACCTTTTTAGAAAAACAAAGAATAATATACACTAAACCAGAAATAGTCTTCCTATCAAAACTTTCATTTGTATTATTTAACAAATTATTCAATGTAATACCCCTTTTCCAAGCAATTTTTTTTATTTCCAAACAAATTACTATTTTACATACTTTTATAAGAAGACAATTTAAATGGCTAAGAAATAAAATATTTTTCTTTATTCTTTACATCATTACAAATATTACTATTAAATAAAATACTTTTAACAAATTTATCAGAGTAGCCAATACTCAAATAATCTTTATAAAATTGACCTTTCTGAAACAAAGCTACACCACTAGAATTATTTAATTTCTTATTCCTATAACAATAATTTCTTAAAGCTGCTACTTTATGAGATACAGATTTATAGCTATCAGGTTTAATTATAGACCTTAATTCTTTACTTTTAACATAATGACTACATCCTAAACAATTAGTCTTTACATTTCTAATCGCCAATGGATCTAAAAATTTTAATTTAACAAAGTCTAACCCTCCTTCTTCTACCACATATTTAATAGAAGGATCAAAACAATTAAACTCATTTACCAACTCCTTTAACTACAAACAAACAATCATTCACATATCTAATAAATAACTTTAAATATCAACAATTCTTTTTAATAATAATTTCCTGTTTCAAATAATTAATATAAACTGAACAAACTAAAGGAGAAATAATATAATCTATTACCCACTCTTTCTTAATGTTATAAAAATTATCATTATAAGTAAAATAAGTAGAATCCTCTAATAATAAAAGCAAATCTTTGATTATTTTAATTTTATTTTTTGACAAAGATCCTTGCTTAACCAACGCAGACATAAGAACATCAATACTGCTTAATCTATAAACAGACTGATACATATTCTCAATATCTAAACTACCAAACATCCAATTACTCTCCATTTTAAAATTATTCATCTTGTCAAAAGCCTCAAAAGAAGAAGAAACTGTGTAATGACCAAAATCAACAAATTGTTTAAAAAATTTATGCAAGAACATAGAAATACCCTCTACAACACTATCTGTAAAATCAAAAATAAATCTTAAAGGAAAATCTTTATGAGTCTTAATATTCATAAACATCTTAACTGACATGAAACCATTCGGATAACATTTTAAATAATCTACTCTATCAAAAAATTTTAAATTTACCATTTCTTTTATAATATCTATTAAGGTCCTTTTAATCCCATTACATGGATCTTTTTCTAAAAACATATATTTACTATTATTTAATTCTTTATTCATTTTTTCCCTGAACTCATTTTCTTTCATCATGCCAAACCTACCAGTTTTGTCTTCAAGAGAAATGATCACATCATTATCAATTAACCTATCCTTAGGATTAACAATAGATTTCTATTTCCTTTTTAAGCTTTCATTTAAAACCAATTGAATGCCGACTTTTTGCGCATCCTTCAAATTACTAGATTCAATAGATGAAATTGTATCAAAAACTATATTTTTTGAATGAAAAGGAAAAATTAAAGAACCTTTATTATTAAAAATTTATGATTCTGAAGCAATTAACTTATAAGGGTGGATGGGAAGTAAATGGAATTGTGGGTAATGTTTAATATAAATATATCATTTTATAGTTCCTTACACTTGAGAAGTCTGCTTGTAGCAGTGAAACCATTGGTTGTGTTTTAGATTTTATTTTCTTGGCTAGTCTGGTTGAGTTTTGGATTTGGGATCATTTTGATTATATATATATATATCCTGATCCCAAATTGGACACTCTACTGACTATGCCAAACTGCATGGAATTAAAGGTAATAGCCTTTTTTGTTCCAGAGTTCATAAGAAGTTCCAGTGTTAGGATTGATCGGGGGACCTTTTTGTTCAAAAGTTTATAAAAAGTTCCAGTGCCAAAATCAATCCTGGGAACCCCTGATCCCAAATTGGACACTCTACTAACTATACCAAACTGCATATGACTGTTACAATATAAAGGTAGTAGGCTTTTTTGTTCCAGAGTTCATAAAAAGTTCCAGTGCCAGTATCAATTGTGGGACCTCCTGACCCCAAGTCAGACACTCTACTGACTATGCCAAGCTGCACAGAATAAAAAGGTAATAAGCTTTTTTGTTCAGAAATTCATAAGAAGTTCCAGTGCCAAAATCAATCCTGGGATCTCCCAATCCCAAATTGGACACTATGGACTATACCAAACTGTACAGAATATAAAGGTAATAGGCATTTTTGTTCCAAAGTTCATAAGAAGTTCCAGTGCCAGTATCGATCATGAGACCTCCTGATCCCAAGTCAGACACTCTGCTGACTATTCCAAACTGCACAGAAAAGGGTAATAGGCTTTTTTGTTCAATTCATAAGAAGTTCCAGTGCCAAAATCAATCCTGGGAACTCCCGATCACAAATTTGGACCCTCTACCAATTATACCAAACTGCACAGAATATAAAGATAGGCTTTTTTGTTCCGGAGTTCATAAGAAGTACCACTGCCAGTATCAATTGTGGGACCTCCTGACCCCAGGTCAGACACTCTACTGACTATACCAAACTGCACAGAATAAAAAGATAATAGGCTTTTTTGTTCCAGAGTTCATAAGAAGTTCCAGTACTAGAATCGATCATGGAACCTCCTGACCCCAGGTCAGATACTCTACTGACTATGCCAAACTGCACAGAAAAAGGTAATAGGCTTTTTTGTTCAGGAGTTCATAAAAGGTTCCAGTGCCAAAGTCAATCCTGAGATCTCCTGATCTCAAATTGGACACTCTACTGACTATGCCAAACTGCACATAATATAAAGGTAATAAGCTTTTTTGTTCCAAAGCCCATAAGAAGTTCCAGTGCCAGTATTGATCATGGTACCTCCTGACCCCAAGTCAAATGCTCTATCAACTGCACCAAACCATGCAAGGCAAAAATGTTATATGGATTTATTGCTTAGGAGTTCATAAAAAGTTTGAGCATCAGATTTATAAGCACAGGAGTCAATCCTGGGACTTCCTGATTCCAAGTTAGATGCTGTATCAACTGCCCCAACTCATTCAGGGTTTACTGATAATACATATTGTAACCGTGACCCCTCTATATATCCCCCGAGATTACGGGCTTCGAAACAAACATGACATAGCGTAAGGCTTTATTTTTTTTTCTTACATCGACAGTTATTCACGATCCACATAAGGGGGCGCCAGATACGATTATTTAAGTTGATTTTAACTACTCGCATCACCTTACATCATGTCAAAACGATTTCGAAGTCTAATCCCACCCACTAGCTCAAAACTCCCAGCATGGACCAATAAGGTGTCTCAAGGTTGTTACATGATTGTTTCTAGAATGACTCCTCCCGGAGAAGACGCGTTGTCCGCTAATGAAGATCAGCAAGGTTTTCTAATAAGTCGATCACGGCATAAAGATTATTTATTGGTTATCACTGACCTATGAGGTTGTTCGCTTACGCCCCGAACACAAGGCTTACAAGTTCATCCCCCCGCTTTATTGTATATAACATAATTTATTGACGTTTACTTTGATTATAGACCCGCCCGCTCTTAAATCTATCTTAACTAAGGTGAAATAAGAAACATCGTGACTTACGGCACGATGGTGACATAATTAATAAAATAACTAAATGAAAATTAAAATTAACTAAATCTACTTCAAAGATAAGTTATCAAAGAATAAATAACTACGGTTTTGATTGTGTGTGAAAAGATTTGAGATATGCTCGACTTGATTAGATATTGAACAAGTTTATTAAATATGAAAAGAAAACATTATTAATTGATTTATTACAAAACATTATTAATTGATTTATTACACACGCGCACATACATTCACGCCCACAGAGAACCATAAGTATTCATAACACAATTTGAATAACGAGAAAGTTCCTTTCTATTTGATAAATATATAATCTTTCCTTAGCTTCACTTAAGTTCAAAGTTCATGTTTACAAAGTTCAGTAACAAAGATAAACTATCATGACGAGGAAAGTCTTAAGATTTATTTGAGTAAATTTATGTTGGTTAATTACGAGATTGCCTTACGAGTTTATTAATTGAGTGAGTGAACAGAATAAAAAAACATATTTACCTAGGATTTGTCTTGGTTGCAACGAAGGTCGATTGGTCTGGACGAGTTTGGGTGTTTCACGGAACATTTCTTTTATTAGGAGCATTCACTTAACACGACGATGTTATCAGAATTTCATAGCTTCGGAGATATTTCAGTAGCGGAGCGCCGATCAGTCACTGAAGGGTTTATTAGCCCCTCATGACAGTCGACGCTCTTGGGATTAATTTCATGATGATCATTTTAAAAGTTGAGGAATAACCAAGCTAATTCAGAACAATTCTAATTTTAAATAAAAGCATAAGCATCGGAATAAATGAGCAGGTGGTAATTCAGCGTACTGAGAATTGGAAAATAAAAAAACACAATAATGAGAATGTATCAATCGAACTGAATCGAATCGAACTGCATTCAACCAATTTAACCAAATTCTTTCCAAAATTTTTCCCAAATTAAAATTGAATAGGTTTTGACTAGTATTTATAAAGGTTGATCCATATCTTGGGATCCAATCTACCCCCATAGTTCCCTGTTCTTGGAGTTGTCGTTCAGGTCCGCGTTTGAGGTACCTGCTCACTCACTCTTTGTGCTAAAGGCAATATTTATTTTGGGACAATCTCATTTTGCAATCTCACTCAACCAACCTTATTCCTTCACACCTCGAAGGCATGCGTGTGTGCGTGTGTTTTACTAGAACAATACAAGTTATTTTACATTTAGAAGTCGAGCATTTATCTTTTCCTCAAATCTTTTCTATAAGTTTTATTCTAGTTAAAATTATATTTCTAAAATAAACATTTTTTTAATTCCCCGTGGTGATTTTGATTGATAATTATTTTTATTATTTTAGGAGTGCATATTATATTTTATTATTTAGGAAAGCAAATTATTTTTTGTTATTATTTTTATTATCTAAAGGCTTTAATCATTTAATTAGACGTTTTACCGTCTGCATTTTATCAATGTGTTTTATAAATGTATTTATGAGAGAAAGAAAACTATTACTAATTACGAAAATAAAGTTACGAGTGTTTTATGTTGCTTGCTGGTGTGTGTGTGTTTATCGATGTATCCTAGATTTAATATTGATGTAACGCTGTCTCGTTACATATCTCCCCGCCCGGTGAAGAGTAAAATCCGATGCTGCGGGTTTTAGCTCGGTGAAGGAGCGAAATTATTCTGCTCTCTTCAGTGCTCTTGAATTGAACGTTCCTTTTCCGTGGGTCAACGCAAAGGCGTTGTTCCCATATGCCCTGACGATCTCGTATGGGCCCTCGTATATGTCGAGGAATTTTTTGTAGATGTTTTGTCCGGGTCGACTGACCGGGTTGGCCTTTACCATCACTCGATCGCCCACTTTGAACGTATTCCGGGTGGGCTTCTTGGTCTGCGTTCGCCTCTTTCCCATGTGCTCCAATCTTCGTAGCGCTATTTGGTTGTCTTGTTTCCTATCGATTTTTCCGGTTCGGATGGTGGGCCTGTCATCGTATGGGTAAGGTATTGGTTGCCCATAATGGAGTCGGCTTGGTTCAAATCCAGTTGATTCATTTTTTGAGGAGTTGATCATTCCCGTGATCCGGGGAATCTCCTGGACCCATTTCCGGTGATCTCCCGCAGTATACACACGGAATAACCGTCCCAATTCCCGCATTACTCGCTCGCACGAGTTGCTCTGCGGGTTCCGGATCGACGTCATGTGGTGTTTGATCCCGGTTCGATTTATCCACTGCCGCCAAGTTTTCGACACAAATGGTGTGCCATGATCCGATAGGATGTACCTAGGCTTCCCAATGATGGGAAACTGTTTTGTCTCCAATAATTTGATGGTCAGACGTGTGCGTTCGATCTCGGGCCATGGGGTAGGCGGCGACCATTTTGGAACATAAGTCGTATGCGACTAATATATATCTCTTTCCCCCGGCCATCGGTAACGGCCCGTAATAATCGATTGCCACGGTGTGGTTAGGTTCCCGTATGATAATTGGTATCTGAGGTCCTTCATTGGATCGATTTAGTGGTTTGGTCCTCGCACAGACATCGCATCCCCGTAATCTTGCGGCGATGTCCCGGTGCATTCCAGGCCAGTAAAACCAATTGCTAAGGTATCCCTCAGTCTTGTTCGCTCCATAATGTCCGCTTCCCGATGTGTCTCGTCGATCATTTGATTTCGCATTTCTTTCGGGATTATAATCCGGGTTTGCTTCCCATTCCCTGTGTTTCTTTGGAGTAACCCCCCAGGGTGATGCATCGGTCCCGATATTTCCATAGTGGACCCCTTCGGTTCCTTCTTCCCCCTGGTAAGAGCCCGCCTTCGACTTCCCTTTACGTAAATAACTGATTATTCGTTGGCAGTCCTCGTCCTTTTCCTGGCTCCTTCGAATGTTGCCTGCTTTAAGCCCTCCCTTCTTGTCCTGTCGGGTCGTCGCGGCTATGTATGCGAACTCGCTTGCCTCCGCATTCGTCTGAGTTCCTACCGGGTAACGGCTCAGCGTGTCCGCGATCACGTTATCCCTTCCTTTGCAGTATTCTACCTCATATTGAAATTCCTGCAGGGCTAGACTCCACCGCGCCAATCTGTTGTTTGTCAGGAAGCTTTTGTTTAGGAACTCCAGACTCCGGTGGTCAGTGACGACCCTTACTTTGGACCCGACCAGGTATTGCCGGAACTTTTTGAACGCCCACACTATGGCGAGGGCTTCTCGCTCGGTGACCGTGTACCTTCTTTCCGGGTCTTTAAGTAGCCGACTAATGAACGCCAACACTCTCTGTTCTCCCTCCGGCCCCTTCTGGTACAACGTGGCCCCCAGCCCGATGTCACTGCTGTCCGTTTGTACCCAGAACATCTGGTCGAAATCCGGGTATGTCAATATTGTTTGTTTCAGGAACCCTTCTTTAGATCGGAAGAGCACACGTCCCGAACTCTCGTCCCACACCCATGCTTGCTCCTTTCTTAGTAGTTGTAACAAGGGCTCCATATCGTGGGTGAAGTTCTCGTAGAACTTGTTATAAAAGGTACACATTCCGAGGAATGCCTTAATGTCCTTCTTCTTCTTTGGGGTGGGAAATTCCTGGATCGCCTGGATTTTTTCGGGGTTAGGCCGCACTCCATCCGGGCTGACTATGTGTCCCAAGAACTTGATCTCCTGTGTCGCAAAATGGCTCTTCTTGATGTTGATTTTGATCCCCTTCTGCTCGCATTCTTGGAGTAGCCTTTCTAAGTGCTGGCAATGCTCCTCGATGTCTCTGGTTTGTTTTTCATTGTCTCCCACCATTCCACAACTTCCCCTTGGATGTGGCTACATGCGATCGCTATTTTGGATTCTTCGCTGAATTGCTCGCATAAAAATAACCTCTTCAAACTTTCTATATATCGACATGGATTCTCATTTCCCTTTCCTTTGAAATGCTCTATTTTTATCCATTTTCCCTCCATTCTGTTTGTTGTCTCGTTGATCTTGATTTATTTGGCCTATTATAATTTTTTCACTACTGTTTACGGTAATGTGGTTCTTTTTACTTTTGATTTATTCGTTTTATGGTGACAGCGACCGATCGGCGTCCGCTCCCTTATCTCCTGCTATGCTTTATTTGTTTTGTTTATTTTGCTCCGGTTCCCGATGTTTTGTTTACCCATTTGCGATGTTAAGAATCGCCGCGATTTTGTTCCGTTTGTTTATTATATATATATATTTTTTTTCAAGCTTTTTGTTTACATAAATATTTCCGCGTCTTCTCCCAGTTCGGCCGCTTTTGCTAGTATCTAGATTTGCTTTTTCTTTATGTTTAGAAGCTTCATTTATACTAGCCTCACGTTGGAAGCGCCAATGTAACCGTGACCCCTCTATATATCCCCCGAGATTACGGGCTTCGAAACAAACATGACATAGCGTAAGGCTTTATTTTTTTTCTTACATCGACAGTTATTCACGATCCACATAAGGGGGCGCCAGATACGATTATTTAAGTTGATTTTAACTACTCGCATCACCTTACATCATGTCAAAACGATTTCGAAGTCTAATCCCACCCACTAGCTCAAAACTCCCAGCATGGACCAATAAGGTGTCTCAAGGTTGTTACATGATTGTTTCTAGAATGATTCCTCCCGGAGAAGACGCGTTGTCCGCTAATGAAGATCAGCAAGGTTTTCTAATAAGTCGATCACGGCATAAAGATTATTTATTGGTTATCACTGACCTATGAGGTTGTTCGCTTACGCCCCGAACACAAGGCTTATAAGTTCATCCCCCCGCTTTATTGTATATAACATAATTTATTGACGTTTACTTTGATTATAGACCCGCCCGCTCTTAAATCTATCTTAACTAAGGTGAAATAAGAAACATCGTGACTTACGGCACGATGGTGACATAATTAATAAAATAACTAAATGAAAATTAAAATTAACTAAATCTACTTCAAAGATAAGTTATCAAAGAATAAATACTACGGTTTTGATTGTGTGTGAAAAGATTTGAGATATGCTCGACTTGATTAGATATTGAACAAGTTTATTAAATATGAAAAGAAAACATTATTAATTGATTTATTACAAAACATTATTAATTGATTTATTACACACGCGCACATACATTCACGCCCACAGAGAACCATAAGTATTCATAACACAATTTGAATAACGAGAAAGTTCCTTTCTATTTGATAAATAGATAATCTTTCCTTAGCTTCACTTAAGTTCAAAGTTCATGTTTACAAAGTTCAGTAACAAAGATAAACTATCATGACGAGGAAAGTCTTAAGATTTATTTGAGTAAATTTATGTTGGTTAATTACGAGATTGCCTTACGAGTTTATTAATTGAGTGAGTGAACAGAATAAAAAAACATATTTACCTAGGATTTGTCTTGGTTGCAACGAAGGTCGATTGGTCTGGACGAGTTTGGGTGTTTCACGGAACATTTCTTTTATTAGGAGCATTCACTTAACACGGCGATGTTATCAGAATTTCATAGCTTCGGAGATATTTCAGTGGCGGAGCGCCGATCAGTCACTGAAGGGTTTATTAGCCCCTCATGACAGTCGACGCTCTTGGGATTAATTTCATGATGATCATTTTAAAAGTTGAGGAATAACCAAGCTAATTCAGAACAATTCGAATTTTAAATAAAAGCATAAGCATCGGAATAAATGAGCAGGTGGTAATTCAGCGTACTGAGAATTGGAAAATAAAAAAAAAAGCAATAATGAGAATGTATCAATCGAACTGAATCGAATCGAACTGCATTCAACCAATTTAACCAAATTTTAACAAAATCTTAACCAAATCAAAATTGAATAGGTTTTGACTAGTATTTATAAAGGTTGATCCATATCTTGGGATCCAATCTACCCCCATAGTTCCCTGTTCTTGGAGTTGTCGTTCAGGTCCGCGTTTGAGGTACCTGCTCACTCACTCTTTGTGCTAAAGGCAATATTTATTTTGGGACAATCTCATTTTGCAATCTCACTCAACCAACCTTATTCCTTCACACCTCGAAGGCATGCGTGTGTGCGTGTGTTTTACTAGAACAATACAAGTTATTTTACATTTAGAAGTCGAGCATTTATCTTTTCCTCAAATCTTTTCTATAAGTTTTATTCTAGTTAAAATTATATTTCTAAAATAAACATTTTTTAATTCCCCGTGGTGATTTTGATTGATAATTATTTTTATTATTTTAGGAGTGCATATTATATTTTATTATTTAGGAAAGCAAATTATTTTTTGTTATTATTTTTATTATCTAAAGGCTTTAATCATTTAATTAGACGTTTTACCGTCTGCATTTTATCAGTGTGTTTTATAAATGTGTTTATGAGAGAAAGAAAACTATTACTAATTACGAAAATAAAGTTACGAGTGTTTTATGTTGCTTGCTGGTGTGTGTGTGTTTATCGATGTATCCTAGATTTAATATTGATGTAACGCTGTCTCGTTACAATATCTATAAAAATGCTTTCACTTAATTGATTAACCAAAAGACTGTTTTTTACGAGGCTCCTCGTCGACATCTGAAATCACTCTAACTCAGCCAGTTTTTATACGAAAATATTCGTTAAATACGTATTGAATTCGTTTTTAAAAGTTCTGTACGATGGTGACATCTTCCGATTTATTTTAGAAGTAAAAAATAGAAAAAAAACGCATTTAAACCTAAACAAAGAAGGAACATTATTTGTGATTGGTTCTTAGCATGCTCTCAGCCGAAAAAGACATTCTGATTGGCTGGAACGAACAAAGAAACTGCCTGATCAAAGAAAATAAAGAAAAACGCTGAGATTTTCATTTCGAATACGATTTAAATTATTATTAAATAATATTTATGGAAATTAAACATAATTTTCAGAGAGAATAATAAAAAAACAAAATTATTTTCGAAAAATATTGAAGATTTTAGTCCAAATATTGAAGTTGTAGTAAAAAGAAATATTTACTTTTCTATAACGTAAAAGTCGATCTTTTTGTTTACATTATAACTTTTATGTTGCCGATATTGAATATTTTAGAATAAATAAATAGCAATTTATTTTTGAAAGAACTTTCGTTTTCTTCATGACCTGAAAAATTAATTATATACTTTTTATAAACGTATCTGAGTTGAATTTAATATTATAGGCGAATATGTTTTAACAATAGGCTTTGTCTTCAGTTTGTAAGTTGGCCAATTAAAAGATTTGATTTTTATCTGATACAACCAATGATAAAATTAGCGGTTAAAAGGTTAATAATGCATTAAGAATGAAGAAATAAAATCATGGGATATCAATCAAATAATGGAATCTATCGCTAGTTTTTATGTAATCTAATGATGGAATTAATTAATTTATGTAGGCCCCAAAGTTGCATATAATGATCAAAATCTTGACTCAAGAAAAAAAAACCCCTTTTAGTCCATTATTCATCAAATTAAATAAAAGTATTTTTTTTAAATATTTTTTATGTATATTATTTTTTAGTGTTCCGACATTTTGAATTTATTTTATGAAGTATATTCCTACATCGTTTCAATGTTACAAAATCATTTATAATAAACAAAATCTTTTCATATTTAAATTTAAAAATTAAGAATCTAAGTGCTATTTTTGCAGTATTTGAAATTTTCATGCATGTTAAAAAACCAATTCCAAGATTTTTTTGCATGTTAGGAATGTAGTGGTTTAAAAATGGGAGTTTTAGTTAATCAAAAAACAAAAAAAGATTTAATTCTTCATTTTTTTTCTATTTTACTTAACGGAAACATGGTTTTTTTTTTTTTGCATTACTCATGAAATTAAATGAAAGGTTTTTTTTTAAACTCTTGATCAGGTCTCAATGAAAATTTTCATAAACAGCTTTAATTCACTCTAAAGCCACTAATTTGTATGTTATCTTAGCAAATTTATGGTCATTTTATCGAGAAAAACTTACCATATGATGCTACCATCTCTAGAATTATTTACAAGTAAAAAATCAATAATATTTAAATTTAAACCTATAACAATGAGAGAAGATGGGCTTTCCAAAATGCTGATTGGTTGATTATCATTGTCAGCAAAAAGGAGCACTTGTCAACAATTTTGACAGTTCTAAGTTCTTTGTTTTGATTTTCAAAATGAAAATATATATTTTAGAGTATTTTTATATATTTATTATTATTTTCATAAAATATGTGAAAATATAATTATTTTAAAAGAATAGTTAAGATTTTAGTAAGAATTATTTACTTTTACAGAAAAGTAAATTGAAAAAGAAATCAATGACGTAGGTTGCATTTTGTAATAGGTTATAAAACATTCATTTTGTTTTTTGCTATAGATTATTTTTATCATTTATAAATAGAAATTTATTTTTGAAAAAACTTTCATTTACTTTAATAATCTGACAAATTATTAATTTGCTTTTTAGAAAGTAAATTAAAATGAATATAATATTAAAAGACAAATATTTTTACTGCTTATTCTGTAATTGACCAATCAAAAGTTTAGAACTTTAATTCACTCAGCCAATAGAAATATTTTCAGTTAAGAGACATGGAAAAAACCATTCAATGCTTATTGAACTAATTTGAATATGATTTAAAATATGGCCTGATCCTGAAATATTGCATTGTCAGTGATATTTAACAAGTGTACAAAATTTGAAAAAATCCATTTGATAGATGTAGTTTAAAAATCTGTTGCAAGATTTGACCTAAACAAATGGAAGTTCTAAGTTAAATAAAACCTATTTAAAAATATTCTTAATAACATTCAAATGGCAATGGAGATTTACTGTATTGTATTTAAAAAATCATCCAGGCTGCAGCAACTATAGATATCTTTACCCTATGATCATACCACTGCCAATATAAATTATATCATTAATTTATGAATGGAACTATTGATTGCTTTCATAAAAGACAAAAAAAAATCCATCATGGTGGCAAACAGTGGTGTAACTTTATAATACCATATGAATTCAATTCATTTAGTTATTTTAAACAAAGTTGAAAAAGTATTATCAGGGCACAGCATTTTGGAAGAAGCAGATATTTTGTCAATATATATATATATAAACAGATGAGAATATTTATAAAATAATATATATATATAATCATCTGGCTTTATTAAGCTTGGAAGTTCATAAGAAGTTTGGGTGCCAGAATCGATCCTGGGACCATCTGATCCCAGGTTAGACACTCTATCAACTGCACCAAAACATGCAGAGTGTAATATATACATATAAATGTTATATAAGATATAATTATTCAACAGAAGAGTGCTTCCCTTACATGCATGAAACACAAGCTATCCGACCCTCCCACTTACATTTAACATTTGCACTGTGAATAGTAATTAGTATATCACTAGAGCCATCTGGAGTCTACTGATTGCTTATCCTTACAATATATGGCTGTAAAGAGATATATAATAGAACTCAATTTATTTTACTATCTCTGTATATTTAAACTTTAATGAGTTTTATACATTCGAGAAACCTGACTGCCATCTTGGTATGACAAGCTATAGAAATGAATTGTCCACTACTGTAGATTTAATATTTTTTTCGTTTTAAATCGGTGAATTAAATTACAGCTTATAAAAATATTTCTGTTTGTTGTCATAGTGGCACAGTTCATTATAAATATGGATCCACATGATATGGAAAGGCCTTTGAATGGCAGATTCCAGGAATCGTAGCACAGCTCAGTCACTTCCATTTTTTGAACTTCTTATGAACTCCTGAACAATAAACCATTTGATTATTTTTTTTTTTTTTTATAAATATCCTGTCTGTGTTGGTATTTTGTTATTTCATTTTTTTTTTTTCAATCAGGATTTCAATCTGAAATTTCTGCTCTCCAGCGCACTTTTCTTGAACTGAGACTATTTGTCTAATGTACCACTAGATTTGAAGTAGTTTCTAGGACCCCAGTTTTTATTTCGGATCAGGACTTAATCGTAAGCTGATTACTATTGAAAGAAATGTAATTAGAAAGCAAATTAATTCTGAAAGAAAATATTTAATATAAATTCTATTTCTGTTTATCGTCAGAAATAATAACTGACTGTTATTGTGAGCTAAGTACGCATTTGATTCTCTGGAATGCATTTTCTTTTATGTGACTGGATCAATTTATTATGAAACTTGCTTTCATATCTAGGAAAATTACTCATCTTTTCTAACAGCTTTATAATTAATTTAATTTCATTGGATGAGAGATTTATTTACTTATTATTATCAATGCAGGTAGCATGAATAGAAGAATATTGTGCGTATAAACAGACAATACACATACACATATATATATATCGTAATTCTTAATATAACTATTGTAAAATATATTAAAAAAAAACAGCATTTATAAATGTCAATGTAGGGGTAAGGATCTGACAAGACCTTCCAATTGTTAGGTGATGATGATTGGGGAATTTTTCTATTTTATTTTTTTATCATTTAGCTAAAAATAGCTAGATACACATTTACCAACCAGTTATTGAATGGATCGGAGAAGTGGAAAAACAATAGATAGAATTTAGGCCCTATATTTAAGTATAAAAAGATATATATTGGGACAAGAAGAATCAAAAGCTAAATACATGACAGAAGAAACAGGGAAAACCCTAAATAAATTAAAATGGTGAAATAATAAACATTTCCCACAAAATGTTGACAATACATAAACAGTTGCAGTCTTAAACTGTATCTCAAGACATTGTAAAAGACCTAGAAAGAGGCCATTTATGAGATGGATGAAAAAAAGTTTGCTGGAATGATGTGAAGAAAAGAAAATGTGAATCGGAAAAAAAATTAGAAAGACCTTCTGCAGTGAATCAGTAATGATTTACAATGATGAGATAATGATTAGCTGAAGTGATTAGGGTTCAAATTCAGGTCATTTTAATGACAAATGAATATGCTACCAGTTATGTTGTTTTTAAAGTGTATCTGAGCATGCTTTCAGCCAAGTCAGTCAAGTTCATAGGGTTCAAACTCAGTGGCTAAAGTTTGTGATGAGTTTATAATTCATTATATTGTTAAGTATTCTTATAAGTTAATCTTGTATTATAATCAATATACAGTTCCTTAAATAGTATATGTGTGATAATAATTGAATCTTAAAGCGAATGTTATTTTTTATTCCTTTTCTTATTAGATATGCCAAGAGGATTGACATCTATGTATGTCATTTTCACATTGCAATTTAAGTAGAGAAGAAATTTTAAATCAGTAATTTGAAATATTCATATTTATCTGATATATTTACCTTATTATATTTTGGATGCTTTTATTGACTATGTCCGGATAAATATATACAAAGAGATTAATTGTCTTTTAAATACTCCAGTGAAGATTACAGATCTCTCTGATAATTCTTCGGAGACTAACAAGGAAAAAGGGGGAAATATTCATACCACTACCCAACTTTTGTCCAACACAAGCTTTATCGTTCTCTAAAATTAACTAAAAAGGATGGTTTATCATTTTATCCTAACAAGAGAGCCAGTGCTCTCAGATCCAAGATTCCTCACTGATGAAAGCCACAAGCTAGAAACTAGTCTGGGGATATTGGATGAGTAGGCACTAGATAGGGATTTTATGCATAAACCTTCCTGCATCCATTGATTACTCTGGCTTGCACTGAGTGGCACTACTGTATGGAGAGTTTTTCCCCGTGTAATATACAAAATAAATAATACATACATTATACAAATTTAATATTTAATGTTCGACTATATGTTAGTTTAAATATCTGTAAAATCTATATTTTGTGTTAATATAAATGCATATATATGCATACAACAAGGCTCTAGCTGATCCATCCCACCCTTCTATTTTTGCGCAGCATGCAGCCACTGCAGGACACCAGTGCATGCTGGACAAATCTCGTGTGTGCAGAGAGCAGCACAAGTTGTGAAGGAGAATCAAAGAGGCATATCATCTCCATGCCATGAATAAAAAAGAAACATTTTACATCATATCCAGGAAGTGGCAAATCTAGGTCAACAAAAATCTAGTCCACCTTAATTTGCATATTTTACATCTTCGGATTCCAGCTACTTCTTTGAAAATGAAGGCTTAGATCTTCGAAAGCGCTCAAGTATGAAATTCATCATTTGTTAAGATGGTGATTGTCTATTTAATATATCTTATAGTTTACATGTGTATTTATATTAACACAAAATATAGATTATACAAATTTAAATATACTCATGTAATTTTCCATTTATTTTTAATCGAGTAGTTGTTAATTAAATTTATTAAAATTTTATAAATATTCATGCAATTATTTAAGTTATGCTTAATGTAATACATTTCTTTTTTTTTTATTATTATCTTTAATGTAATATTGATGTTTAAGAAAGGTAGTAAAGAAGGTATTAGAAATTACACTTTCTAGCAGTTCTATACAAAATCTTTATCAAAATAATTGCATTGCCAAATTCATATAATATTAATATCATCTATATTCTTTATTACTATTTACAATGCTTTTATGACAGTTTCGATTAGAAGTTCTGAAGAAGATTGCCAGGCAATCAAAACTGTCATAAAAAACATTGTAAACAATATTTTATTGATTATATTACATGGTAATATTAAATAAATAACATTGAAATGGATGCATGACAGAGAAATTTCATATATCCAAAAGTTTTTATAGCAGTTTTATAAGAAGTATTTTGTGAATTAAAATAGGAAACGAAGTGAGTGTAAGAAAATGGAGGTCATTTACATCATCTAGATTTTGTAGAGAATATTACTTTTGCCAATAATACTACAGAAATGGTTCTTCAGAAAATGTTACAAGAGTCACCAGACAAAATCAAGAAAATATAACTAAAGATGAATGCTAACAAGACCAAATAATGCTCTTGTGGATTTTCTCAGAAAAAGAAAATAAAGATTGATAATCATAAACAAAGGCAAAACTCTCTATACAGTAGTGCCACCCTGTGCCAAACAGAGTAATCAATGGATGCCAGAAGGCTTGTGCATAAAATCCCTATCTAGTGCCTACTCATCCAATATCCCCAGACTAGTTTCTGACTTGTGGCCATCATTAGAGTAGGCACTAGATAGGGATTTTATGCACAAGCCTTCTGGCATCCATTGATTACTCTGTTTGGCACAGGGTGGCACTACTGTATGAAGAGTTTTGCCTTTGTTTACAACAATTATGTGCTAGTATAGAGATGGTAATCATGTGATGTTTATTGATAATCATGTTTTAGAAGAAGTCAATTACAAATATATTGGTAAGATTTTTAATACAGATGAAAGACAACAGATGAAATAAATCATAGATGTAAACTTGACTGAACTGCATTTAATCTTTTCAGCAATGATTAGAGGAAAGTAGAAAAGACAAGTTTAAAGGAGAGATTTTTAATACTGAAGTTACGAAGAAAGGAGGTAAAAAAATTGTGGAAAGCAATTACAAAGAGAAAAGGAACTTTGATTGGGCATATAATTAGAAATTATGAAATATAAAGAATTTTTATTAGTAATTTATTAGACTAGAGAATGTCCAATAATGAATAATATTTCTATAGTATAATTTTCACTAAACCCCTCTCATGCTAGATAGGGACTAGTTTCTATCCACTTTTAACATGCTGTGGAGGGATATAATCATAAGTATATGAATAAAACATGAAAAGATTTATGAACTCCAAGATGTACATTTCATGCTGAACTAGCAATCATCAGTTGTTAAAAGCAGATAGAAAACAGTCTTTACCTTGCATGGTGTAGTAAAAATTAAAATACAGAAATATTATTCATTATTGGATATTCTCTAGTCTAATGAATGGCTAATAAAAGTTATTATTATACTTTCATTAAATGATTTGTGGCAAAAGTTTTGAGAGTATGTTTGACACTTCATTTAAACTGCAGTAATTTGCTATACATATATATACTGAACAATGATAAAGTTATGTATAAGAGATTGTGGTCTGGGCCAACTGATGAGTCCTGGTTCAGCAAGTCATCTTGCAGATCATAAATCTTTTTCACATGTCTTTGTTCGTATGTTTACATTCCTCCACGAGGTCTTAAAAGTAGTTAGAAACCAGTACTTACCTCATGTAAGAGTGGTGTAGTGAAAATTATGATATAGAAATATTATTTATTATTGGATATCCTTTAATCTAAATGAATGACTAATAAAAAATATTAATATACTTTGATTAAATGATTTGTGTCAAAGTTGTGTGGGATGCACATTTGACATATCAATTAAACTGTAATAATTTGCTGTATATATATATATATATATGGGCCAACTGATGAGTGCTGATTTAGCATGAAATGTTTATCTTGGGGGATTATAGGTCTTTTTTTACATCTTTGATGATATGTTTATGATTGCATTCCTTCACAAGGTTAAAAGTGGATAGAAACCAGTCCCTATTTTGCATGAGAGTGGTATAGTGAAAATTACATTATTATTCATTATGAAATATAGAATTTAAATCAAAAATATGATCAGCAATTAATAAAAAAAGATGGAGTAAAAAATATGAAAACTGAATAGGGAGAACCTAAAATGAAATAAAATGTTTAAAACTAAAATAAAATTGATAATTTCTTATGTGCAGAATAAAAAAAAAATCTATTAGTTATAGATTCTTTAGCAAGAAGAAAATGATAATATGACAGTTTTTTTCTCACTTTTTAGTCCGTGTTGAGACAAGAATGAGCACCAGTCACTGAATAATTGAATGAAGTCGTAACAGATTCAAGCAGTAACATATCGAGACAAGAAACAACCCATATTAAATATTTGAGCATAAAAAAAATTAAAATGGATTGATATATAGGCATAAGATGATAAAAGAATTGGGGAAATGCTTCTATGTATGTGTGGGTCCATAGATATCATCATCAACTACGCACTTGCAACTAAGTATGGTCATTCCAATTCCAAATAGGACGAATAGTACGAAGATAGACATTAATACAAATATCTCTACGTATCCATTAGTCTGTTCATTCAATATTTTGTGATGTTGTCTTTTAATTTTGTCTGCAGCAATTTTATACAAGCACGCACAATTAGATTAAATGTAATTACAGAGGAAACAGGAGTGACACTAAGAAAATTATTGTGTGGGGTGGAGGTGGAGAAGAAGAGGGAAGGAGTTTATGAGAATATATATATAACAAGTAAAATAGACTGAAACAAACAAAAAAAAAAAACTACAGGAAGGCAAAAAAAGGAAAAGAAAGGAAGAGCCGGGGAAACTAGAGAGAACTTTAGTTAGGGGAATATATTTGAGAATGGATAAAAACTAGTACAAAAACTTATTTTAGGGATATAACTAAAAACTATTTTTTAACAATATACATGTAATTATATCAGTCTTTTTTTTTTTTTTTGACAGTACAAAAATAAAATCAAGGAATAACAGGTGCAGAAATGAGCTATAAAACATGGTTCGTTAAAATAAACGAGTTTACTAGTGTTTTCTATATGTGGACGTATCTATAATTCACAGATAATCATATGTATTGCCAAATGTGTACGATGCAACAAATAACTGAATTTTACCAAAACAAAAATACAAATATGTACAAAAACAAACGATAAACAATATATGCACTCGTAAACAATTTGAGAGAGAAAAAAGGCGGTTTTTGGTTCAATAGAATAGTGTTTTTCACTCCTTCTTCAAACTAGAAAAAAGTTGCGGAGAAATCGTATAATAATTTGTTTTCTGTGTTTTTTTTTAAAATAGTATCTTTTCTTTAATATTATTTGATCTGCTTATTTCTGTTAGGTTTTTATTCAATTTCTCCGTATCTCTATTCTCAATACTTGACCGTTTTCACTTTTATTTAGTTTGACTCTTTCCATCTCAGATTTCAAAACAAAAAAATTTAAATCATTCAAATTCTCACCTAGGCACCAAGTATGCGAATGCTAAATGCCTCCACTAGATAGACGGTTTGTATTTCAGTTTGGTGTAAATTATTAGGCAATCTGTCAAACAACGTTTAAAAAGATATTATTGTTTAGGCTACTTAAACATAACTGTTCTCGACGAGGCAACCCTCCTACTCAGTTAAAAGTAATACACGAAAATAAACTTTGCACACAAGTTTATCAGTTATAGCCTTTAGGAAGATATGTTTTAAACAAAATTACTCAGTATATATAAATTTCAAAAACTAGTTTTTTAATTTTTTAAAAGTTGCTTTAAATATGTATTTTAATAATGACTTTACTATTATTTTGAAATCAGTAAGTACAATTAAAGTTTAGAAACGTAATTGGTTTTTTTCTTTGAATTAAAAATACCAGCGATTTTTTTTTTATCCATCAATTTATCGGATGTTGCTGAAATCTCAGATGTGGTCACATGATCAATTGAAAATTTTCATTCAGAGATAACTTATCTTCCTCATTGGGTAACGTTAGATTTTTCTGTTTACTTAATAGACTAGCTAAGGATTATGGGATTTTTTTTATCAGCTTGTTTAACATCATTGATAATTCTGGTACAAGACTTCCCAACGAAATAATAAAAAGTCTTTAATGATAGACTTCATAAAATAACTAATCCGTGGCTATTGTCTCTATAATCCACTTTCTCATCATTCACAATGTATCAGCGAAAGACAAACAAAAAAAAAACTTTTAAGATTAGAATATCGGAGAAAAGTTTCCATTTGTTTTTTTAAATATTGATTTTAATTTATAACTCTTCCTCCGAGCAGGTAAAAAACCCAAAACAATACAAGGTAAGTCAAGACTAAACAATTTTAATAATTTCCTGTTAGATTTGGGAAGCCGTAATGCTTAATTATTTTTGTAATCGATATGCTAATTTCATAGGTGAATTACCAATGAGCTAAATAATGGCCGACTTCAAAATAGGGTTAAGTTTGAAACATGTTTTACTCAAAAATTAATATATACATTTCTGCGATTGGTTTGTTAAAAAATAAATGATGAACTGAAATAAAGATTTTTAGGTTCCATGATTAGTATTTTTTAAAAAAAATAATATATAAATAGTTAAGCTTTTGATACATTGTGACAGTAAATGGTGCATATTTGTATTTTTACTTTCAGGTTCGTTTATTATAGTTTGGTCAATAAATGGGCTAATAATATTATTATTTGTCTTTAATAAGAATACCAAACTCTTCATACAGTAGTGCCACCTAGTGTAACCCTTCATAATCAATGGATGCAGGAAGATTTGCGCATAAAATCCCTATCTAGTGCCTACTTATCCAACATTCCAGAGTAATTTCTAGTGGCTTTCTTCATTGAGGAGCCTTGGATTTGAGAATGCTGAATGTAGATCTTAGGATCTAATGCAACTCTCTAGCAGCCACCTTTTACCTATTTGGTTATTTATAAAGCTAGGAGCCCAAAAGGAAAACACCATAATGGTTTTCAACCCAAGCTCAATCACTTGTATAGTCATATAGATCTGAACTCAGTTCAGCATCTATACATTTTGATGTCTTTGGTTTTCCAAAAATCACAGTCACCATTATCCCATGGACAGGATAGGTATAAAAACATCAAAACATCACATGATCACTATTTCATATGCTTAAATATACTGTTAATAAGAGTTCCAAACTCTCCATACAGTAATGCCAACAAATGCAAGCCTTCATAATCAATTGGATTATAGTGCTTTCATCTCGGGATTTTAACTGTATAGTTAACCAAATAGGTAAAAGGTGACTTAAGGAGGGTTGCATTGGATCCTAAGATTTAGGTGCAGTGCTCGCAAATCCAAGACTCTGCACTGATGAAGGCCACAAGCTAAAAACTAGTCTTGGAATATTGGATGAGTAGACACTTGATAGGGATTTATACACAAACCTTCATCCGTTCATTGATTATGAAGACTTGCACTTGATGGTATTACTGTATGGAGAGTTTGGTATTCTTATTAACAGCATGTATAAGCATATGAAATGGCGATCATGTAAATATTATTTATCATTATTATTCACATTTTCATAAAAGTCCTGTGAAAGATCTTTAAATAGTCTTTGCAAATCCTTTGGGATAGGGGTACAATAATCTCCATGATTAAGATCATGGTTCTGTTCTGTCACTTCCAGTGATTGAACCTCTTATGAACTCCTGAGCATTAATCCATTCCACATTTTGCTGTTTTTAACCAGATTCATCAAGATAAATGTCTGGTTTCCATATGGAGCCCATTGGTTTTACAAGTGAATACATGCTATTTGCATGACGAACTTTAGAAGATTCTGTCCCAAAAAAACATTTGATGATGATTATTATTTTTTATTTTTAAATGAGATAGTTCTATGTGAGATCCACCTGTCTGGTTGTGCCAAAATGATATGGCTGAATATCAACGCTGACTACAACTGCTAAATGCTCAAAATGAACAATTTAAACTAAGAGATACTTTCATTTCTATTAAGACTTTTATTGTCTACAAGCAAGCAAATTTTCATTTCTAAACCTCCAAAGCAAACTAAATAGAAAACAAACAGTTATGTCACAGTTATGTCAAATGATTTCCATTCAGCCTCATAACTTTTTCACTTTTCACATTGCTGGTACAACTACAACATCTAATGATTTCTCGTAGCTTATTTATATGCTTTCAAGAGCAATTATCTTCACCGATGTTACAGCCATCTACTGCAAGCTTGAATAAGTGATAGATTCCAGATGGTATAGGGTTGCAAAATTTACATCTACAGACTGACCAGTTATCTTTTGTTTTTGTCAGTACCTGGAACTAATACATTTATGCTTCTATCACTCATCTTTAACTGCTTTATTCTAGTCAAGTTAATATTCTAAAAAGTTTTTAAAAATCTGATGTGTAAGTTTTAGGTTATAATATAATCTTCAATAGCTTCTCTCCCTCTTTCCTTCTTTATTTTTGCTTTTCTAATATTAACAATTGTAACAATTTAATAGATATATGTATTGATATAATGTTTAAATTTTTGTAGATCTGATGAAGACTGCTAGAAACAGTCAAATCTGTAATATTAATAAATATATTTTGCTTTAAAGTGTAAAATGAGTGGAATGTGGTTATTATATGTTATAAGTTTTAGGTTATTATCCTGAATGAATAATTTACTTCACCAATTGTAAACGTATATAGGCGAAGAGAAGATAATAAAAATTTTTCACAAATAACAACATTTAGCTTAGCGCTTTCAGATTATGTTTATTCCATATTCATAGCCATTATTATGTGTAAACATTATCTTGAATAGTATAAAGAAATAAAAACTGGCTGTTAGAAATGTAAGTTCATTAGTTCATCTTTGAGTCCGAATCTTCACTGACTAAAACAAAAGCCAGAAACTGATCAGTCTAGAATTGGAGAAATTATTGAACTATACCATTTGGTATCCATGACCATAAATTGCTTTAAAGTAGTTTAAGCATAGCTGGTTATTAATTGATCCTAGTTATTGGTTCACAATTATTTGTTTCAAAAAGGGTAAGGAACATATTTTTAGATGATCAAAATCACATTTTATGTTTTATTAGAATTAGAACAAAGGATGGCTATAATTTACAACATTGGCTCCCAACCTTCCTAATGCCATGACCCTTTAATACAGTTCCTTATGATGTGGTGACCCCAACCTGTAATTTTGCTACTGTTATGAATCAAAAATATGTGTTTTCCAATGGCTAGGCAACCCCTGTGAAAAGGTTCGATCATCAAATGGGTCATGACCCATAGGTTGAGAACTGCTGGTTTTCAAATTCAAACACCCGTAACTCTGGATGAAGATAATTTACAACATGAGGATTGAGATTTTCAGCCTCTGGAAGGTGTGAATTTTTAAATGAATTGGAGTAACTTGTAAATATTATGTAACAGCGAAACAATTGATCAATGAAATTTATGCCATGTTTATGTGGAACTTGCAGTAAAACTATGAATCGACATAATCAGAGTGGATATCTTGCGTGGTTCCATGCAGTGATAGAGTATCAGTATCTGGAGTAAATAGTTCTCAGATCAATTCCATTTCCAATACTCAAACTTCTTATGAACTCCTCAGTAATAAAATCATGTGACATTTCTTTTATTTATTAGAGTGAATGATTGAAATGGATTTTTTTAGTTAATAACTTTACTATGGGCCTACAGTTTACTGATAATTCTTAACGTCTAACCATTTTGCTTGAGAAGTTTCCATATGCAGTATTTTCTACAATGGTAGAATAAGAATCAAACCACCTTGATTAAATCCAAATTTGCATTTAGAAAGATTAATGTTGGTGCAATTTATAGATAGATGCCATTGTTTAACTATTTTCTCAGAAAAGCATTAATATGCAGTAGGATCTTGCAATAATTTGGGGTGACGATCGTAACCATTAAGGGAAGTATTTCATTAAATAAATTAGGCGTTTTGTCACTCACATACACATATGACCAGCACCATATAATTACTATAATATAGAATTGAACTCATAATAGTTATTTAAACTTAATATTGTTATTAAATTGACTATATTTTGTTGATTATTTTACTAACACAATTAATTATAAGCAAAACTCTCCATACAGTAGTGCTACTCATTGCAAGCCAGAGTAGTTAATGGATTCCAGAAGGTTTGTGCATAAAATCCTTATGTAGTGCATACTCATCCAATATCCTAAGACTAGTTTCTAGCTTGTGGCTTTCATCAGTGAGGCAATCATTGATTACTCTGGCTTGCATTGAGTGGCACCACTGTATGGAGAGTTTTGCCCATTTTAATAACAGTTATGAGCAAGTGTAAGAATGACAATCATGTAATATAATTATAGGCAAAAAGAAATTTTAAAAAACAGTATGGTATGATACTATATTAATAATTTGGTAGTTATGAATTTTCATGTAAACCAGTATAGCACTCCATATTTTTGATAAATGTATAGTTTTGAATGCCTATTATCTCCCACAGATGTGTTAGTTGTCAGCTTAAAATGAAATTAATAAATTGATTATTAAATTTTAAAAAAGGAATAAATTCTGATAAATTTAATTAAAAAGCTTTGTTTAATTTTTTTTATACTTATAACATGGGAAGCGACAAGATGCTCTTAACATTGTCGTATTTTGATTCAAATCAACATGTTTCTTTTGTCAGCAGGTTTTTTTGGTAAATTGTCATAATGATAAAATATGAGACATTACTGTTGCAGAATGTGATGTAATGGACTATTTACAAAGGTATGGGATCCTGCCTTCCCAAAAAGTTTGTATTAATGGTCACAGTATAATTGCATGCTACCAATATAAGTAAAGTGTAAATATTGTATTTATATATTTTTTTCATTTTTCTGTTAATAAGTTAATCCAAAAAAAGAAAGAAAAACTGTAAATAATGTTATTAATTTTTCCACATATATTTCTTTTTTTAAAATAACAGTAATCATATATATAAAAATCTGTAATTTCTTTGTTGTCTGATTGGTGAATTAATGTTTGTCCGATGATATCACAACCACTACATTTATGTGAAAGCAGTAATTCTGTCATTAAATAAAAAAATACTGGAGAAAAAATCAGTACAGTACTTTTAATTATAGAGTTATATATTTTGCAGTAATAGTTCTCATCCAGCTGCAGAAGGAGCCATAAACACTGATTTGTAATTTGACATTAAGGCACTCAATGCTTTCACAGTCTATCAATCCTCTAATAATAGTTTAGATGAACGACATACTTAGCAATGTTAGCCAATTTTTATAAATTAACAATGTTTAATGTAAAAACATTTACATTAATTTTTTAAAAAAAAATTGTTAAAGCAATCAGTTAAAAAAAATATTACAAATATTATATTTAATACATTTTTTTTTTTACATAAATGACCGGCATTTTTGTATTCCATTCCAACCAGCTGCAAAAATGGCCACAAACACCAATTTGAAATTCGATATTAAGGCACTCCATGCTTTCACAGTCCATCATTTCCCTAATATAATTGAGATGAACTATATACTTAACAATGTTAATGAACTTTTATAAATTAGCAATGTCTACTAAAGAAAACATATTTACATTAAATCTTTTAAAAAAAATTGTTAAAGCAATCAATTAAATAAAAAATATTACAGATATTGTATTTAATTAAAAAAATTACAATTAACGGTAATTATTAATAAAGCTAAAAAAAATTTATGATGACAATAGTTATAATCGATTATTGGAAAAAAAAATTTGAATTTTTATTTAAATGATGCTCCAGAAAATATCAAATATAACAAGTATATTCAAAAATATAAATTTTAATTTAGCTTTTATTAAAATTTGGAAATTTATTTATATAATATTTAAATGTTTTGTTTAATTTACATTAAATCTTAAAAAAAAAAAATTAAAGCAACCAATTATTACAAAAATGATTCCGCAGTAACTATGGTCTCCGCCATTAAAAAAAATGCTCGGAAAAAATGTACTTTTAACTACAGAGGTATATTATTTAAATTGAGAAAAAAATATGATTACGATATATAAATTCATGTTTGAAATATGATATTTAATAAGAGGGGGGGGTAGATACTATAATAATGTATTTACATTTATTTTGGTTATCACATTATTCCATTTATGCAAAGAATTAATAAAGAATTCTTGTATTTCAGGGTGCATATATTTCTAACATTTAATATATATATATATTAAAACTAGAACTCTGTTTCACGTGTGTATTTATTCTAAGAGCTAGTTACTCTCCCACCTTAAAAAACAGCAGATGTATAAAAAAAGTCAATCTGATATTTTTTGTAGAAAAATATAGCAAAAAGTTTAATTTATAACTTTACAAGAAAATCATTATTTTCTATAATTGAGAAAAGAAAATAATAAAGATAAATCATTATTGATTTTATAGTTTTGGATTACGATATAATTTAAATATATCACTCGTATTTATTTAAAGCTGGCATGTATTAAAGTGATTACATTTTTAATTTTTGAATGTTTTTGAATAAAGTGTAATAATCGCTTGAGGCAAAGTTAGTAAATTGAAAAACATGGCTTAATCTTCATGCATTCTTATCTATCCCGCTAAAAAAAGTAGATTATCAATCATTATGAAGAGAAAGGCAATCACACTTAAATTAGAGCTGTGGGATGACTAGGATATGTGGGCTGAGCTGCTTAATCAGTCCAAGAATCAGATATATATAGTCAAGTTGCAAGTTCAGAGGCAGATTAGATTGGATTTTTTAAGTGTATGTTTAAAGAAGATTTTTTTTATTTTTTGAGAAAAAGATAGTAAGAAAAGTGAAGAATTAAAAAGTTAAAATTCTTATTTAAGTGTTACTCAACCACTGTTAATAATGGAAAAAGAAAACATTATTAAGGAAAACATAACGATGGAGGGCTAACGTAACAACTTTTCCTCTTCATTCTAAGCCATGATTTTCCAAGATTTGCCTGGATAGACATCATAGAAAGGAGATAATGCCATTCAGCTGAAATGCAATGCCCCTTTTTGAAGTGACAAACTGGATAAATGAAGGTAATGATTTTATAAAAATATTTGATACTATGTGTGTTTGTAAAAACAAGACAAAACATCTTTCTTAAACTAAAATTATATGTGTTTTTAAAAGATAAACAAAATGTCTTTCTTAAACTAAAATTATATGTGTTTTTAAAAGACAAACAAAACATCTTTATTATAAATGAAATTAAAATCATGAATAAATGTAGCTGCATGAAAATACGTTTGTTACTGGAAAATTATGAATGAAACTAAAATTGTGAAAATCGTTTATTCTTGATAAAGTATAAATGAAAATGCTGATCAACTTATATCTGGAAACATACATCTGTGCCTGACCAAACAGCAATATTTATGTTAGATATTGGAGTAAACAAATAAAATTACAAATGCTTAATACTTATCTGAATATTGATTTTGTGGGAGTAATTTAAACCACATTACTGGATTTGATAAATTTAATGAAATACTATATGGACTCTAAATGATTACTTGCATATTAATATAAAATTACAAATGCTTAATACTTACCTGAATATTGATATTGTGGAAAGAAAATAACAAAACTTATGCACATAAATGCACTCCTCTCTGTGAAGTAACTAACTAAACTGCTTCCAACCTTTTCATAAATGAAATGAAAATGAGTCATCACATGGATAGGAATGAACTTTATTAGAACTTGCAAATTAATTGTTATTAAATAAAGTTATTGTTACTAAAAATTAAATTTAGTTATCCAGTTGTCCAATTCTGTTTTGTTTTTATTGCATCACTCATCATTCAGTGCACTTGTTCACGAGAATCTCATGCCTCCTGAGCTATGTCTGGCATAACTAGACCTAAGTAAGTCAGGTTGTGATGAGATGGAACTCTAGTGGCGCCATTTGGAAAACCAAACATATAAATGTCTAGATGCTTCCAGTCTCTATGGTACTACATCCTCTGATGAGCAGGAAATATTGTTGTAGGAGGGGTTAACATCTGCATTGGGGAATGCCAATCAATAGTTCCTTCTTGCAACATGCTCATCAGAAAATTGTTACAACCAAGGTAATAAAAGGGTTGTATGGTGGTTTGGTTACAATATATATATATATATATTTACATTAAATCTTGGAAAGTTTTGGTTAATGTATAAGTGAAGTTGAAACGATGTCCTTCTGGCTAACTATATTTCTCACATTTAATATGTAATATTAAAATCTTTACATTAAATCTCAAAAAAAAAAAAATTGTTAAAGCAACTAATTAAAATAGAATACCAGGCTTTACATAGCCTGGGTGCAGTCTGATAAAAAATAAAATGTCATTATTAAATATGATGTTTCCTAGCAGGCATTTTTTTTGCAAACATTTTTGGGAGACTCCTGAAACTAGATTTATCAAAAATATGGGCTGCTGTCTTGGTTTACTTGAAAACTCACAATAATTTTTATAGTAATTCATTAGACTAGAAATCATTCAATAATAAATAATAATTCTATAGTGTGATTTTCATTATACCATTCTCATGCAAGTAGGAATTCGTTTTTAACCACTTTTAATACCTTGTAGGGTCATTTTATCATAAATATATGATCAAAGACATGAAAAAGATCTACGATCTCCAAGATGCATATTTTGTGCTGAACTAGCACTCATCAGTTAGCCAAGACCATGATCTCTTACACATATATTTATCATTGTTCAATGTATATATATATGTAGAGCAAATTATTATAGTTTAATTGATAAGTGTCAAATGTCCTACCATATGCATTTGTTACTGTGTTTAGTTCAACATAGTTCTCATTTCGTTGCTGCGAATGCAGTCTCTCTCTGATCACGTCCTAATTATGTTCTATCATGTTTTTATGCCAATCATTTATCATTTACATTATTTTCAGATTTGTTTTTTTAGAATAGTTGACATTATTGCACTAACGCAATCCTTTTTCTCTGTTTTAATATGGTGTATGCAACAAAATGACTTCATCTCTTAGATTAACTTTAACATCCTAATTAAGTTCAATCTGTAAATATATATATATATATATCAGTGGCTATAACATTAATGTGTTTTAATATAAGCTGCAGAGATCTTTCTATTATATAAATAGTTGAATGCGTAGTTGCTTTGAAGGTTGTGTGGTGTTACGCAACAGAATAACAGGATACAACTTCGATCTAGGAATGTTTACTTTTTCAAATTTATTACTCCGCCAGTGCAGTGAAATGCATCTTTTTATTTACTTATTACTATTAGTGAAGCATCGCGGGGGGTTTCGTAGAGAGCAGACTCTGCAGTTCTAGGTCCATGGATCGCGTCCAGGTTCTGCCCTCGAATTTCTCTCCCTATCAAAAGAACTAAAAACATTCGATTACTTTTTATTTTATGAAAGTGTTTATTGATAGACAGATGGCAATATATATATAATTATGTAAACATTCATGTGAATACCTTTTTTAAACAATAGTTTACTATGTTTAGAAAGAATAACAATAAACGTGTGTGTGCCTACAAAAGATGCGGCGTTAGATCTGGTTTATATGCTGTTTTTCATTAATAAATACAAATCTTTGTTGATTTACAAAATTCAATAACAAAATGATTTTTTTTTTTTTTGTCCAGTGTAATACTCATTTCCTTTATTTACCTACCTGTATTAAAAACTGGTCTACTTTTGCTAAATAAGATAACTTTTTGAAAACGAAAGATTTGCTTTTATTTACTACTTTGTAAAAAGGAATGTTTTGCTGAAGAACCGCGTGTCTGAATTCTACATGTAGAGAATTCTCCCTCCCCCGTACTGTATTTCACTTTAGGATTAATTTTGAGATCTCTATTTTTTTTTCTATGAAAGTTTGCCTGAATTTCACCTCCCTGTTTTGATGTTGGACTGATCCAGGTCAGTTTTTAGGCAGCTCCGATTGCTTTGTTCGCTTACAGGAAATGCATTCATTCATTTGGATACAATTTTTTTTCCTTTTGTTACCTGTTCTTCGTATTAAAGCAACCGGTCCTTTGTTCAAAAGAAATTTAGCACATTTTCTAGTCTAATTTTATCTTACTAATAATTATGAATAACGTTTTTAACTACATTGATATTAAATATTGTTTTAATTATTCGTAAATAATAAAATTATTTAAAATTTTGTAGGAATCCGTGTCATTCCTTTATAATGGCGTAGATGTATATACACACAGACACGCACATTCTGAATACATATTTTTAATCCAAGAGTTCGCATATATATTTGATTTCACGAGCTGTAGAAATATACGGTTTTGATTTCGTTATTATTACACACACTTGTAGAATTCTTTGCTTTTATGCATTTTATGTTATTTGTTTATACCTATAAGCATTACTACAGTCCTGGTGTTTCCTTGATGTTTGTAGTTCGTATTTCACCATAGAGAATGACAATTAAGTAAGGTACTGACGTTTTTAATAATAATAAAAATAGCAGATAGCTTCACAAGATGTCAAATAAACATACTAAAAGATCAGCCTGCGATATATGCGACTATGTTTGGAATTCATAGATTGTTTTGTATAGCCATTGCAAAATTCATTTTTGATTTTATGTTCTTTGTCATTTTATTTTTTATTTCTGGAGTTGCAGGAGCCAGGCTTGGCTCAAAGGGAGTCAAAGCTCTGTCCATTTTTGTCTACAGTTCTTTTAAGCTTATCCGGAGACTAAAATAATATCAGCCAGGGCTGATTCAAAAGGCATTAGAGCTCTGTCCATTTTTGTCTACAATGGCTTTTAATTTGAAGCCATCATGGAGACAAAAAAAAAATCGCTTACAAATTTTTCTGTTAATAAAGAGGGAAAAAGGAGAGATCGGTAAACTTTTCTGGCAATGAATAATAATAATATTCTTACAGATAATATATTGTTAATCTAAATATCTATTAATCAAAAGCTTCGTTATTCAAACAAACTTTTATTTTTAATCTTTTAAATAAATAAATTGGTTTGTTAGCACATTTATAAATCGCACAAGGAGGGGGGGGGTTAACAAATGCCTATAAATTAACAAACCGAATTGCAGTGAGCTATCTGATAGTCAAATATTTTTCTTGAATTCTGAAAAATTCGTACATCTTTTCCCTGTATCGGCAATTAGTATTTCTGAAAACTATAATTACTTGTATTTAGATGTATAATAAATGTATAATATATCAATTCATCCATTTTCCCACTCCATTTTCTTCACTGACGAGCTCTTCAATTCTATGACACTTTTTATCTCTTATATCATTCAATACTGTCAATCTTTTCCATCCTTTCTTCTTGCTTCCACTCATCATTCCCTCCAAAATGTTTCCAATCCAGTTTCTCTCTCTTTCTGATTTCCTCAATCAATCTTCTTTTTTTCATTTGCTCTTTTCAAAACTTCTTCATTTTTTATTTTGTTAATCCAACTAATTTTCTCATTCTTCTCCATGAATACATCTCGAAGGTTTCCAATCTTTTCCCAATTTTATTACTCTCTGAGCATGTTTCACAACCATACAATAGTTCACCTCACACATAGCATTTAATTAATCTTTTTCTTAATTCGCTCTTCATAGGTCCACAAATGTGTGTGATCAGGTGAGTCGCAATATGAGATGGCATTGAGAGTTGAGGGTCATGTGAAAGTCTGAGTTCGAATCCCTTATATATTTCTTTCTCTTAATAAATGCCTCCTTTGCTAATGCTATTCTCACCTTCACTTCTTCCATCCTCATCCAACCTTATATTATCATACATGAAAATTTTATCAAAATTTTCTCAAAATCTATTCCCCCCCCTCCCCATTATCTTTATTTATTTAATTAATCTTAATTTACTTGACACTATAATGTTGGGTGGTTTGGTGTAGTGGCAGAGAGTGTCAAATTCTGGAGTGTAATGTCCTCAGATTAATTCTAATTCTGGCATTCAAACTTCTCATAAATTCCCGAAAAGTAAAGCCATTCAATTAATTTAAGTATTCGATTATTATGTGCAATATATAGAATACAAATACAAATTTACAAAAAAAACATTTTGCAACTGCTATTTGGTTGCTAGCTAAAAGTATTAGCATGTGACTTATACCATACTATCAAAGGCAGTCCACATATATGACGTCCTACCCTGTCACAATACCTCTCCCTTGAATTCTTAAACAAATATATTTATTTACAACAGAAATATTGAAATACAAATGATATCTTAACATATAATTTACTTAGCTTGATGCTTTAGCAGATTATAAATTCTTATAAAACAAAGTCGATAATTTTTAATTAAATTTTTTTTTGGAAAATAAAACAGTGATAAAATTCTATATAATATTATTATCAGTGTTGTGGTTTTTACACATTTAGGTTCAATATATATTTTTAATTCTTCATCAACTTGGTACTCCCTAAATACTGCAATCATCTGCCATTGTCTAAATTGCCTAAATATAAAGTCAAAGGAATACCCATACTCATTTGCAAGGACTGTTAAGAAGATCACATACACTACATCATCATCATCAACCATTGTTAATCCACTGCATAATGAAGGTCTTTCCCAAGTTCAGTCCATCTTATCTGATCTCTAGCCTTTTTTCTCCACACCACCCTGTACACTTTCTTATTTCTTTCATCCATTTCACATGTGGTCTCTTTCTGGGTTTTTTAAAACTCTTGGAATCCAGTTTAAGATTTTAATTGCTTATCTATTACCATCTCTTCTAGCAATATGTTCAGCCCAACTCCACTTGTCTTTTAATTCTTTCAGCAATATTAATAACACCTGTTTGTATTCTTACCCATGTATTGTATTTTCAATCTTTTCTTGTTACTCCTAACATGCATTTCACCATACTTCCTTGAGTCACCTGAAGTCTCTGCATTGCTCTACTATTAAGTGTCCAAAGTCTCACATCCATAAGTAAGAACTGGTAAAATACATTTATTAAAAACTTTCATTTTCAAACATATAGGCATATTTTCTTTTAATATTATTTCTACCAAAAGCACTCCAAACAAGTTTAATTCTATGATTAATTTCATCCATTCTGTTTCCATCCGTAAATAATAATCTGACTGAGGTATGTGTAGTTGTTAATTTCTTCTAACTCCTCATAATCAATTTTTATTTTTATTTTTTTGAGAAAATCCATTGAACATTACTTTAATCTTTTTAACATTTACTTTTAATCCTACCTTCTTACTTTCGTCTGATATCTCTTGCAACATTTCCTGAAGCTCTGAAGCATTATTTGCAAAAACAACTACATCATCTGCAAAATCTAAATGACTTAAGTAATCTCCATTTACTTTTACTCCTTTAGCTTCCCATTTTAATACACAAAATATTATTTGCAGCACTGCTGTAAACGGTCTTGGAGATATGGAGTATACTATACATACTACTTGTTATTGTTTGGTAATCTTTTTCCTACATATAGATATCCTTTGATTCCAATAACCCTGTTTTCAAGGTTAAATTTTCATCTTGTAATTGACCACTGCTATTAATAGTTTTGGTTTTTGAAATTAAAAGCATTTTGGTAATGTTGCTATTCATCTAGAGGAAGAATGATAGATGCATTTTAACACAGGGTATTATGAAGTGAATCAAATATTCCTGATGATGATCTTATCTGGTTAAACTTTTTTCAGAAATGTGATGAAAATCTGCTTAAGTATCTTATTACTTAGCATCCACAGTTCATGTCACATTATTTGTTTTAAAAGTACAATATGCCCCTACATTATTCACTGATATTCTCATATATATATATGCACACTAACTTGGACAGGTAGATCAGTGTAATAATTATAAAATAAATCAGGCCAATGATATAAATAGCGTTAGTGAAATGATATTGTATGTGCAGCATCAGCCTGAAGGCAATGCAAAGGATGTCAAAGAGCTAAACCCCATGTTTTTCAAAGCCCTGGGCTTGCATGATCTATGCCTTTGTAAAAATCAAAAGATAAAACATTTTATCACTTGCCAATCACAAATGAAGAATTACAGTAATAGTTGCATTAGTTGTATATGCACAAATATTTTAACTACATACAATGTATATAAATAAAAGACTCCCACTCCCACATAGTACTGGCTCCCGCTTTTGTTTAGACTGATTGTTTGTGTGTTTATATAATTCTAATTTTAATTAATAGAATACAGACAATCATCTATTATGAGTTAAACACTCACAGAGTTATATTATGATATCTCTTTCATGCTATTTGTACTAATTAGCATAAGATCTTATATCTTAATCAAGATAGCTAGATACCTATTTACTGATCTATATTAGATGATTAGTTAGATTGTCTATAAATTTTGAAAATTCTGAGCTTGCTTAGGATATTTTCAGCTGCTTTAAATAATCCCCAAACGTAATTCTGAATTTGAACTCAAGGTCATGGATAAGGAGTTTAGCACGCTAACAAGAAATCTTTTACATATTTAAAATGAAGTTAATGAAACCCATCTACTTAGTAAATACTTTACTCTTTTTTATTGTACGTTCTTTAATCTGCGCTGTATATACAAACACATTATTTTTTAAAGATATATCCTTATTTGAATCCATAATTCCCCCTCCCCCCCCGCCTTCAATACATTTTTCTTGTATGTGTTATGTAGTTCTGCGTCTATACAAATTAGAGTTTTTGTTTTTCCAGTCTATAGTTTCTGAATGATTTTGATTCACTTTTAAAATTCTTTGTGCAATGACTTAATTAAATCGAAATCTGTCTTCCTTTAGCTAATATTACCTGACCACTCCAAGTTGTTTTACAAATGATGAATGAAAGGTAAATGTTAAGGTCGAGTAAGTGGTCAGCTGTGGTCAAGATGTATTTCAATTCATGTAAACAATCTTTTTCTCTACTATTATCAACTTTCAACAATTTTGTGGTAGTCCAATCAAAATTCTTGTTTATTTCCATCTCTGTGTAACCAATCAGCATGCAGCTCTTTTTTTTTTAATTTTTATTTTTTTTTGAAATGATTCGTCTCATTGGCTAAATAATAATAATAAAGTTACCCTAGACAATTTTAAAAACAGAGTTGCTTAAATAATTGAAGTTTAAATATTTTTTTTATTTTAAAAAAGAATAAACATTGAAAAGTAGAATTATTTTTAAATTATTTAATGGCTGGCTTTTAAATTTTCAATCGTCCGCATTGGAATTTTATCTTATTATTTTTTGGCTTTTGAATGAAATCTTACGTAACGAAACACTTCGAAAGTCAACTCCATCTAAGAGCGTTTATAAAAATAAATTTATTATGTATACAAAAGTTATTTGAAAAACAAACTAATATGTATTTTCTGTTTAAATTTTTATTATTAAGTCAAGGATATTTTTTTTTAAAAAAGCCAAACTATTTGCGTGCCTAAAGGGAATAACTGCATACCCCAGGTTAAATTGCCGATAGCTGATTAAGCCCGTAGGCTGAAAACTTGTAAATGAGTTGTTTTAGATTTAAATTTCAATCTAAAAAATATTACATATATATGTGTAACACAAATATGTAAGATTAGTTCTTTATTGATTAGAAGACTGGTTTTAACTTATGTGAGCTATTTCCGTGTCTTCTTATATATATATAAATGTGATAATTTGGCATAAAGTCTTTGAATAGGCCACCACAGGGCTAATACCTCTTCAGTAACATCTAAAGGGGAATGAATAGTGAATGTAAATATCAAGTTTGTTAGGTATAAAAGATTTTAATGGTTTTGTTTTATTTTTTTATATGTACTAGATATAAAACCTAAATACCTATTTACTGACCAACAATAAGAATAGTTAATTGGATTGGCTATGGGCTTCCTACTTGGAAGAAAATTTTTTAGCCTGTTCATAATCTGAACATTTTCTCAAGTTTTATACAATCTGGTTCAGAATCCCAAATCTTAGGCATGATAGATACTCTAATCACTACACCATTAAGTTCTTCATAATTTGGTATATGTATGTATATTAATATATGTACTATTTATATTTTTTAATCAATTCATTGTCTGACAAAAGCATCCAATAATTTTGATAAATCTTTTTTCATGTTGGCCAAATCAGTTTCATTCATTCCTTTCCTTCAAAGGCAAATAATCAGCATTATGTATTCTTTAACCAATAAAGTAGCAGAAGTTTAATAGTATAGTGTAAAACACTAAATATATGGTTTAATTAAGAAATGCTTATTAATATTAATCTTTAAATTTTAATATCAACTGTTTTTTTGATTATCATCTATCTACTAGTTAGCATTTCTATTTTTACATTTAATTTTTTAGACAGATTAAAAATTATCAGTGAAGCCACAGCTAAAGCTGCAACTACACTGCATCAAAACGCATCAGTTTGTTTATGTGCTATCCAAAAAATGTAAACAAACACAAATATAAATAAACTAATAAAAAAAAAAACACATTAAAATTCACAAATTTAGTAATACATTTTATGATACTCAAATAGCCATTTTCCATTTTTAAGTACCATACATAATCATGTTTAAAAATAAATAAATCAAAATTTGTAAATAAATTTTAAATTATGCCAGCAGCCATTTTTTTTTTCATTTCATGTTCATTAATACATTTTTTTCTATTTATATTGAAAACATATATATTTATTTTTCTTTTATTATTCTTTTCAAATTTGATATGCTGTATTTTCTATAAGCTTAAAGTTCAAAAGTTTAAAATTTTTTAGATCATATTTAAAATTATTACTGATTTAAAAACATCAAAACAATTAGCCATTATAGTTTTTTGATAACAAGACTAGTCTATTATGTTTCTATAATAGAAAAAAGTTACTAAAAAAAATACTGTCCCGAGAGTATTTAATTGCAATGAAAGTTGGACATTTCTGTCAAGCGTTGGTAGCCAAGCGGTCAGTGCAGCTGTCTTTAAGCAGTTGCTTGCAGACAGTTGTTGCAGGTTTGCTTCCTTGCCGATGCTTTGACATATGGTAAAAAAAAAAAAGTTGGACATTTCGCTATTTACTTTTTTGAAGAAATAAAAATATAATACAATACTTTTTTTTTCTTATTCTGTTTTTTTCAGCAAATGAAAAAATATATAAATGTGTCCTTTTAATTTATTATTAATAATTATATTAGTATTTTAAAATATTTGTTTATACTATAATTTTAAATTATATGCACTTTATGCATATTTAAAAAAAGCATTTGTGTTATACGTATATGGCATGTTGAAAAGTACTGAACATTTGCAATTCAATAAACAATGAGTTATATTCTAATCAAAGTTTATCAACAAAACATGAACTCCTTTATGCTATGTATAATGTACTTGAGGGGGAATCAGAACAAAATATAGCATATTTCATGACTAAAAATACCATTTCATTCTTTAAAATAACTATCAAACTAGCGATCATTGTGTCTTTTACATAACTCTGCTAAGAAATATAAATCTGCTATTTATCTTTAATTTAAGGTAGTCACTTTATAAAATCTTGCTTGATCATACACCCCCACACACACATATATTCCTTTTAATCTTTAATGTTTAAACCCTAAAACTTTAGTAATAATTGTATTACAATCTTATTTATTGTTTAGATGTTATTTTACACCCTTCTTTATTATAGTTATGTTTGATTTATGCTAAAGTAATCAGAACGGAGTTTAGCAAATTGTTAATTCTCTGAGAGACATTTATATGCTCTCATTGTGCTAATTTGCTATAAAGAAACAGGCAAACTCCCTTTTGGAATTAATATTCTTTCACCAGTGATAATATGGCTATCTAAAATGGCCAAATAAATAATTATAAAAGAGTGTTTATTTGCATTAGGCAAAAGCAATTTTCTATAGTATATAGGCAATTAATATTTAGATCCTTAATAAGACCTAAAATATACTGCAAAACTCCATAATTATATACCTTAAGTGGTACAGATAACTCTTAAGCCAGATTCATAGTATTTCCCCATAGTAAAATTTTTATGTACTATTTACAAACTGACTAATGGCAGTAGCACTGATAGACACTCTGTATTTTGCGTATTTAATAAATTAAAGTAATTATATTAGATTAGCGGAGCGAACATGATGCTCATTAGAAAAATAATGCTTAGCTTCTTGCTATATTCTCTACACACAGATGTGTCTGCATCAGGGTTGATTTAATGTCAAACCAGGCCAGTTAGTTTGGACAGCAAAGTCATTTCGTATTTGATATTTGAAAGGCACCAAAGAGTCTCATCCTTGAAGCAGCTGTTCAATCATCTGGATTAAAGAAGTCTCCTCTTATTAGTAGAGCAAGCAGTTCGGTCCAAAGAACCAGTTACTTGGTAATAATTCTTTACAAGTACACTTTCGAGACACACTCATTCTACTAGTATATTTGGCACACCATAGAATCTGAAGTGGCACTGCTTAACCTCGGCTTTGATCCGAGCCAGGATCTGAATTAGCTTGATTAATTTGTATCATTAGATGTAAATTTAATGATAACTAATATACAGCCCCAGCCCATCTGATTGCCCTCGTTTTGCTAAGTTCTTGGCATATATTTAGCATAGATCACTACATAAACTTTGTGTAATATTTGTTCACCACTATTTAATTAGAGGGAGAAAAGGCCAATGTAAATATTAATCCGCCACTGTAACTTTGTTTTTATAGCATATAAAAAGCTGAAATAAGAATCCTTTGATAAATACAAACAACCACCTGCGTGTGAAGGAATTTTATACACTCTGTTTCTTTGCTCTTTAATTTGTATGGTAAATTCATCCATATTGCCCATCATAAAGCTAAAATATTACCTTTGTAAAGTAACATTCACCTGCACGTGAATAATTTATATACCTTGGTTTTATATTTTGTTATTTTGTATCATACCTTTATACGTATTTTCCATTATGTAAAGCTAAACTATTAATCCTTTACTAATATGTAAATTCACCTGCGTGTGAGTGATTTTTATACCTTTTTGTTTTATTTCTTATGAATTTATATATTAAATTTTCTAAACTATATCACCTCTACATTTCAGTCCTTGCTCATTGTCTTTATGAATCACTAGTTAAGTCATTTAGTATTAGTTAGGGGGTAATCGCATGCTCTATCATTTTGCTATTGCTGGAATGTGGTTAAGGAAAAGTCTAGTGTAGCCTCAAACAGGTCATTCGCTAGGGGGAATTTGAAAGCACAGGTGAAAGAAAGCATGTATGATCAGACGACTTGGTCAGCCTGTTTCTCTTTTGCCCGGACTCTCAGTCTGTTGAGCAAATGTACAAGCCTGACCATTACAATACATAATACAAAATATGTTCATTTATAAGCTAGTAAGATGAATACAATTTCTACATCTTACTTTAAATACTTTTTAGCAAAAAATACTGTATGTATATAATCTCTATCTGATGTTTCGACTGACCTGCAGTCTTCATCAGAATTATGATATACTGACAAAATAACAAAAATGTAATCAATACAAAAATAAATAAAATATATATAATAAAATGTTCTTTACTAAAAAATATTTGAAGTAAGGTGTAGAAATTATATTTATATTAGATATTAAAGCAAAATAAAGAAAGTGGTAGACTTGGTAGTTATTAAGATTTGACTTAATTTAGTTTCATGCTTCCTGTTTAAACTAGTCTGGATTTTAATATATTTAACATTTTTACAGCTTACAGGTAAGATGTTATCTTTTACTTATGGTGCTTTAATCAGACTGGGTTTGTTTAACAGGTAATGCTGTTGAATTTATTTATCATTATGAGATAGTGAGTTTATTATATTTGAAATTCAGCTAGCATTATGCAATTTCAATTTATTTATTTCATATATATATAATTTATCATTAAAAATTAGTTAACACTTAGACAATCCCAATATCAATAACAATCAACAAATTCAAACTGTTGTCAAGGCAACCTTCTTTCAACAATAAAGGTGGATCCTACCTTTATTAATCATACAATATATTTATATAGAAACTAAAGATTGCAACTTGACCACAGAGATTGAAATTGTTGATACAAAAAAGTTTAGAAAACCTCATTGAACAGGTAAATATAACCTGTTCTGAATACAGACTAATAAACAGTCAATTATAATATTACAAACTGTAATTATACATTTCAAATTGCACCCAAAGTATTACCACACATATTATATATAATTAAATACTGCCTACCACACTATACTAGTAATTGTAAATAAAGTAGAAAATCATATAACATTACAATACTAGCCAAAAAATACCAAAATTCTTCTACAAACATGGTTTCATCTATTAACAAATAGATTTTTTAAAAAGTGAAATTCAGCAAGATACATACAGCATATATATACAAAACAAAACACCCCAACCCCCCATCATTTATTTCAAAAACCAACTTCCTCAGATTCAAAAATAAAAAAAGAAGCATAAAAGAACCATGATAAATTTTCTCGAGTCTGAAGCCATCTATCTCATGAAGACAGCCTTTGATGCTAAAGGAAATTGGTTTTTCAAATGAATGATGGGAAGGCTATTTTGTTTTGTATATATGTGCTGTAATCTTGTTTTAATAAATGAATCCATGATTGTGGAAGAATTTTAGTAAAATATTGTTCTAGTATTGTAATGACATATGATTTTGTATTCTATATATATATAATTAAAATTACCCCAAATCCAAAATTCAACCAGACCAGCTTGTAATGTTTATATATATATAACGTTAAGAAAATTGGACATTGGTGTTTATATCTCAGTGCATATAATTTGTTATTATTCAAAATCATTTACTATATTGTTTTTTTAAAAATATGCAATGATCCTTTGACAAGAACTATAGAATATGGTCAAAATGTAAAAAAATTTGAAGAGTCTGTGATGCAAAAATAATAATAAGTTTTATCAAAAAAAAAGTGAGATAATATTGACAGCAAGTTGGTATGTGTGATAAATTTTTTGTTATATAAAATAATACGTTGTACAGGCTTAAACCTGCATTTATATATGTAATATATGCGAGGTTCGAACTCAGACTTTCACACGACCCACCACTCTCAGTGCCATCTCATATTGCTGACCCACCTGATCACACACATGTTGAAAAGATAAATAATCACCAATATATGCATTGCATGCTAAACCAGCAATCATCAGTTGGTCTTGTGTGAAAGTCTGAGTTCGAACTCCGTTATATAAAATAATAAAGGTGATATTTTGAAGAAATATATTTTAAAATTACAATTTAAAAATAAGCAAAATATATAATAAAAGCTGATATTTGTCTTTTATTTGACAGGTTATAATTTTAAAATTATTATATATGTCAAATTTTAAATATATAAATGAAATGTAATTAATTTGATATTTAAAAAAAAAAGAAATTTAGAAGTAGTGGAAAAATACATGGCAAGAATATTTGAAAATTTCTCCCTATTTGCATATTAAAATATTACAAAAAAAAAAAACTGATTTTGTTAGAACAATAAAATCTCCAAAAAATATTTGTTCTTTATACTTTTCATAGTGCTTATTATTCAAATATCTGATAATTTCGATTATCTAATAGTCTTCTTCTAAGCTATTTTTTCTTCATTTCCTTTTGTTTACATAATAACCTGGAATATAAATAAAGGGAAGAAAAGAGTAGTTGTACTGAAGAAGTCTGCTAGACAGTTGAAACTGTCAGATAATTGAAAATAAAGTATTGTGAAAAGTACAATGAAGTGAATTGTTTAGAGATTTATTTAATAGGAGTAATACAAAATGACCAAAAAAGTATTGAATATACTGGAAATTTCTTTGAACATTGATAAAGTAAAAACAAAAGGAAATCAAACTTAGATTTTAGACATTTATTTTCTCAGGTACCAATACTGCTTATTATGTATCAAAGAGTAAATGGATAAGAAATCAGATTAAATCTAAAAGAAAAAGTTTGTAACTCTGTTATTAACACTACCAGAGATTTAAAATTTCAGAACCAATTTTTTTTTGTTACTAGCTAATCCTTTGTCATTTGAAATATTATGCTGATGTTTAAAAAATATTAAACTTCAAGTGCACGTAGTATGAGAATATTTTACAAGTTAGACTCACTAAAGAGATTTTATAAAACTTAGAAGTAACATTTTCTTGCATCAGTATAATCTGCTAATCAGATTAAAAAATGAATCCAGGTCATCTCTGAGATCTTATATCAGTAGTCAATCAGTCATAAATTTGATGTGTAAAGGATTCTTATAGTATATGGATTTGAACATTATACATAAATATTACATATTCTCAATGCTATATATAATAACAACTATTGTTTGTTTATATTATTAAAATTAATGAAATTTATATTCATATTGTGTTTTGATATTGTATACTGGTTAAATCACAGTTTTGATAATATCATTGTTAAAATAATATTTCACCTTTGTGAAATTTCAATGTCTGATTGACTACCCAGTCTCGCAGACCAGATCCAAATGAGTTCATTGCATTGCCACTAGAGAGCAGTATTTGCAAGTTTATTAAAATGAATCTGGAAGTCTGAGTTGCAAATGGTTTTAGTGTTTGTTTGAAGATTATTTATAAACATTATTACAATGAAGCTATAAGTTATGCAGTATTAATATATACTACTTCAATAATATGCTATCCAACAAAAATATAAATAAAACAAACAAGAAAACATTAAAATTTGTAAATTTAATACATTTTATAACATACCAGCAGCCATTTTCCATCTCACTGTGCTATATGTGATCATGTTTTTTTAAAAAAATATTATAATTTGTAAATTTAATAAATTTTACAATATGGTGGAAGCTTTTTTTCTGTCTTAGAGCACTGTGGGATCGTGTTTATTACCAAAATTTCTCCAGTTTATGTAGAAAGCATATACATTATATTCTTCATGTATTATCTTTTCAGAAACTGATGTACAGTATTTCATATAATAAAATATTTTCTAAGTGTAATGCTAAAAGTTTTACAATATGGACTTAAAAACATCTAAACAACTAGAGAGGGCATAGTCTGCTAAAAACAAAACTGCAGTTATATCTTGATCGAAAGAAAATACTGAAAAAGAAAAGATACAGTGCATATTTAATCATGATGAAAATTAAACATTTCACTATTCATTTTATTTAAAAATTAAAAATACGGTATTGTTAATTTTTTTCCATATTTTTAGTTTTCGATTGAATATGAATGAGTGAACACACAGACAGTAAAATCTAAAAAAATGTGTCCCTTTCAATTTAAAAAAAATGTTGTTTCTTAATTTATATATGCATACTATATACATACAAAAAAGTGTCTGTTATATATGTGTGAAATGTACTGTTGTAGTTCAATAAACAATACATATTTTATTCTAATCACATTCTAAACAAAGTTTGTCAACTAAATGTGAGTTATTATATATGATGTACGATGTCTGTGAGGGGAGGGGGAGTCTTGGGAACAAAATATGATGAACATTGCAGTTCCTCTATTTATATGTTATCATAGCATATTTAATAGTGCTGTTTTTATGGTGTTGGTTAAATTTAATACAAGTATATGCTTTTTTATAATTTTTATTTATCTTTTTTTCTCATCATTATGACTTTGAACAGTTGCCAACTTGTTTCAAAATATGTATATATTAATTATATCAAGCTTTTACAATGTATTTGTCAAGTAATCTATGGAAAGCAGTTTTTGTAATTCCAAAGAATCACTTCTGATATCGTTATCTTTGCAAGATTCTCAATATTTTTTCATTCTCTTTGCCCTTCTTCTAAAAATAAGAATAAAAAAGATAACATATCTGAAGAAGACAGCTAAACAGTCGAAACTGCCAGACAATTGAGTAAAAAAACATTATGAAAGAGTGAATTTTTTAAGATTTATTTTATAATGAGTTATTATTGAGATAACTATTGAGTAATGAGAAGAGAGATGATCTTCTAAATGTCGTATATTATAAAAAACACTCTATCTTTTTTCTTAATAACTAATACAATGCAGATAACTCTATATCAGCATTGATACATTATTTTACAGAATTCTGTAAGGGTGTATATGTTTGATTATATCCTACACTAGAATTATTTTTAATGGCAAAAAAAAATAAATTATACTTAAGGTTTAAAAGTTATGCTTCTGTGTTAAATGCAAACACTAATGCAAAAACAAAGAAAAGCTCGTCTATTTCTGAAATATTAAAGTTTTTAAATAGTGTAAATTAGTACAGTAAATGTAGTATATATATTATTATATAAAATAATAATACTTAGAAAAAAAACATTAAAGTAATATTAGGGATTCTAATTATGCATAAATAGCCATCTATTGCAGTTTCATGCATTGTCTTACACATGATTCTCTAATCTGCCTCATTTCACAGCATTGTATAGATTTTTTTTGTAAGACATTTTACTACTTAAGTATATATTGGTGTAGAAACTACATAAGAAATGATTTATTTGTATTGTTTTATGTAAAATTACTTTGAAATATATTATTTCTTTAAAAAAAAGTGAAAACATGCTACTCAAGATCACGCTATGTTACATTTATGGTCATCAAAAACAAATTTATCAGCGACTGTATGTTGGACTAGTTCCATCATCTAATATTAAATATTGAATATCTTTCCAAATATATTTATTGATTAGTAATATCACCCACATTAGTATATAACACAACATTTTGAGTGGTGTTATTGTCCTTGCTTCTTTTGGATATTTCTGGTGACGAGTGACAGCACTAGTATGGTAATTGAACCTGGACATTTAGATATGTGAATATTAAAATTGAGTTAGCACACTAACCAACTGAGCTATTCTGCCAAAGGCTCACATTAAATATTGAATGTCTTTAAAAAAATTCAAATTTTATTTAAACTTTCCAAATACATTTATCTATTAGCACACAGTCAGTAATTAATACAGCATTTGGGTGGTATTTTTCTCTCTTCTTCAGGTATTGCTGTTTTAACCAGTGACAATACTAACATGAGAATCACACTTGGACTTTTAGATTTGTGAATATTCAATTTAAGGTCATGCTGTAAACAAATGAGCATTGTTTTTCCAGATAGTTTCTCAACGTGTACTATGATGATCCCATTGCGTGGACGAAAATTAATCTTCTGTTTTAGTTTTAAGAGATTTTATTGAGCTATAAATGTACAAAATAGTACTTAGTACCACATACACAGGATAGAGTAAGAAAAAAACTACAAGGTTTTAAACAAAAAATATGTGGTTTACATTATATACTCTGTATCTTCATGTCATACTAGAAATGAGAAAAATTACAAATTATGTATGACAGAAAAAAAAAATACATTCTTAAAAGCAGCTTAATATTTTCTGTCTGTTGCATAGGATTTACATTTTTCTATGTATATCATTGCATTAATGTTTTTTTTTTCACTTTTAATTATCTAGTTATCATTTTATAATAGTGAGCCATGTCATAAATTTGAGCGAAATCGCATTAGTGACCATGTATCCGAATAAATGTTAGTTGGTGAATTTTTTTATTCCTTACATATATAATATCCATTTTGTTCCTAAATGTATTAGGGTATCTTTTTATGTTTGAACCACACATAAATGTACATCTGGTAAACCACAAAGCGCATATACATTAGCTTAATGCTGATTATTATTACAGTTTAAAAACATCGCGCTATATAAAATAAATATCTTATTTACATAATGAGAATAGTATAAATGCCCTGTCCCGAATGTGTCCATAAATACCTTTTTAAATGTGTTGAAAAGTGAATGTATGTTGTAATTTTTATTTTTAAATAGTTTGGGGATTTGCACTGGCTATTATTAAAAATAGGGCATGGGAATAAAAAAAATGTGTTTCTGATTCTCTCCGACAATTTGCATATGTCTTCAATGTTAGTGCAAATCCTCATATCTGTAGAAATAAAGGGTAGGAAGTGCTTCAAGATTTAGTTTTAGTAAAAAATTTGTAGTCTTTTAGTTCTAACGCCCAGTATTTGAATTTTGTAGTAAACTGCTTATTGGGTATGTTTAAAAGGGCTTTGTTATTATCATTGGATGGGAAAGCACAGATTGAATATACGTCCCACTATTTCATTTTATTCTTGGGAGGGCAATATATTAAATTGGGAATACATAATAAAAGAGAAATTAACTTATTCCAGTAATTGCATATATATAGACTTCTTTAATGTAATTACTGGTTTGTGGAAAAATCGTTGCTGAATTTGATTAGAAATTTAACGTTTTTCAAAACTCTTCAATTCCGTAAAGGTCACAAACGAAATTATATTTAAACGTAATAATGAGCCACAAATATAACTTTTTTTTTTTCAAGCAAAATATATATAATTGTGTTTGAAAACTATTTATTGCTGTACACAAAACATAAAGTGACTTTAAAAGAATTTAAAATGCATAATTAATGGAATAAATTCGATTGTTTTTTCTACCATTTGGACATTTAGAACCAGGAGCGAGTGTTTGGAGTGAATAACCCTGTTTTCTGCTTTATCAATTTTTAAATATTTAACTCTATCTCTTGAGTTTTTAAAATTGATTGGATAATGTATAGGATATGTTTTTCGAAGTTCTATTTCTGAAACTATAGAAATTATCTTTTAATAAAAAATATTTTAATAAAAATTAAATTATTATTTTAATTTTACAAATGCTAATTGATTTCCTTTTTTAATGCCTAGTGCGAAAAAAATTTTTTTCAGAGAAAATGTATCTTTTAATTAAATTAAAATATTAAATTTTTGATTTTAGTTTTTTTTTTAATAATATAATTTTATGCGATTTTTTTTTGTGTTATATAATTTTATATGTAGTATGTTAAGAACTTCCATAAAATGTTTATTGTAAAAAAGATATGCTGCATGGTTTAAGTAATATTAAAAATAGCTAAGAAACAGAATCTAAGTTTTTATATGAAATTATATAAGGCGCATATCACACACACATTTTTTCTTTGTCTCCTTTTCTCATTACATCTATCTGTACGTTCGTATATATGCTTACGCACACTGCATATGCAAACGTTATATGATTAAGCATTTGCACATTACTCATTAAAACAATAGACGGCGCTAGAGCGGGATTGATCTTGAAAGTAGTTTACTGTTTAATTCTCGAACATAATCTTTAGCAACAAGGGAACATACACATAAATGGAAAAATGTGAGTAATTTAGTCTGTTAATTGAATGTAAATGCTTGCAAGCAGAAAGGACATAAATAATAAAGTTGTGGGAAAATAAATATAAACAAAGTGATTATATAGATGGATTCTTGGTATGCTTGGTTAGATAAAGGGGATTTAGATATAAAGCCAATGGAGTTGACAAAGATTATGTTGTGGAAATAGGATGAAGCAGAATAGAAAAGAATATGGGAAAACAGGGTGGGGAATGGAAAGAAAGGCAAAGTAGCTATCAGGTTTCTCTGGGCATAGTGGCTGAGATATTCCTGACTCTTAATAAGAAGTCACAGTGCATCACATCACATTGCTTTGCCAGATATTTTGTGCACTTGAGATTAATACTTTGTTATTATTAATATTCTTAACTAGGGAGCTTGTCTAGAGTTAATAAAGAACTGTGGATACTAAAATGTATAGATATTGAACTGAAGTTAGATCTACGTAATTATTCAAGCATCTTGACTTGGGTTCAAAATCTTAAGCTAATTTAAATTTCAACTTGGTATATTGACTGGCAAAATAGCACTACATGTGGTTTTTAGGTGCAAAACTATATTACTTTGAGCCAAGGGTCCCAGATCTCTCTGATAAAGACAAAAGTCAGAAAGACAGAATTTGTTCATGGTTAAGTTAGCGATTAAAGTTGCATTCCTGCATCAAGTCAACACTGATTATTCAAGTTTACTACAGATAGTGCTAGACCACTGCTCTTCATATGTAAGAATATATATATATATATATATATATATATATATATATATATATATATATATATATATATATATATATATATATATATATATATATATCAGGGATAGAATTTCAAATTTGAGGTATTATTCTACTACTTAAATATAAGATTATAATATTAAAAAATGAATAGAAGAATCAAATCATTCATTACTTGGGAGGTTATATGACATTTGATAGTGTTAGGTTTTGATTCAATGTCCATTAGCCTTTACTACTATTTAAAATTATGAGGGACATTCCTATTGGATTGATTAATGCAAAATTATTATAGAATTAATTTGACAATAGAGAATTAACTTATAACCAATTATTCAAATTTCTGTTCGAAATCATTTGCACAAGCTTATTGCCAATTCTGTGTTTACATTGAACAACAATAGCATATAGCAAAATATAAGCTTTGATTTCTACTTGTATTTTTATATTGGACTATTTCCATCATCTAATGTGGGTCTTTAGAAAAATTAACTTTATTCAAATATTCCAAATACATCCAACTGTTAGTAATAGCGCATCAAACAGGTTAGTATATGCACAATGTTTCAAGAGGTATTATTCTCCCCTCTTCTTCAGGTGTTGCTGGCCTGACCAATGACAGTACTAGCATGGGATTCGAACGTGGGTCCTTAGATTCTTGATTATTGAATTTTAAGGTATGCTCTAATCAACTGAGTCATCCTGCCAAAGGCAACAGTCAATAGAAATTTCATATACTTATCTATGAGGTTCCTCCTGATTTCTCCACTTTTTCCTAAGAGCAAAGTTGATTAGTGGTTTCCATACATTATGTATAGTCGCACTAGGTTGGCTTATGAGATTTTTTGCCATTGTCATGTGAGCAGCTTCTTCAAATTTTCTTCTTTGTATTTTTTCTTCTCTATCCAATATTTTTGTATTTTCCCAATCGAACATATGTTCATTGGTCCATACATGGTCTGCTACCTTAGATACATCTGTTTTCTCTCTTCTAATCATCAGTTTATGTTCTTGCAAGTGCTTTTCAATGAGTTGACTGGTCTCACCAATGTATGTTCTTTCACATTCACATGGTATTTCATAGATACAGTTTTTTCTTTTCAGCATTTCAAATTTAGGTTTTGTAAATGTTAGAATTCTTCATAGTGTGGTATGGTTCTGGAAAGCTGTCCTGATGTTATACTGATTGCAGATTTTCCTTAATTTGTCTGCTATTTTTGGAATATATGAATACACTACAGTACCAATAATTGTCTTTTCTCTTGGTGGTTCTTTTTGTTGTCTGTTTGTTCACTTAGTAACAGCTGATGGATAACCATTTTTCATAAAAAATTGTTCTATATAGATCTTTTATTTTTCCAAATCACTGGTTTCTGAATAAACTTAAACTTCTTTTGCTCTGTTCCATAGTGATAGTGTAAATCCATGTTTTGTGTTTCTGGTGTGATTGGATGAATAGGCTAGGTATTTTCCTGCATATGTAGGTTTTCGGTAAACTGTAGTTTTGATTCCTACTGAATTGAATTATGTAAACATAATACTTAATAGACAACTATATATTGTAATTATGTTTTTATTTTCATCGAATTGACTTTCATTCAGAATTAAATTTTGTCAAGATGTTACATCAATTCTATGCATTGTGTGATTTACATATTCTCATGCTACCACTCCTCCTATTGACCAATGCCAACCCTAAAAAAAAGAAAGAAAGAAAAGAAAAATATATGAGACAATGTACATACAAGAAAATAAAAATAAATGTTCAAATTTAATGCAAGGTTCAATAAAATTGGGGGGGGGGGGTAGTCATAAAATAAAAGTTGGAAGTTATAAAAAACTTTTTTTAGGGTTGGAGTCGGTCAACAGGGGAGTGATAGTATGAGGATATGTGAATCACATGACAAAATTGATGTAATATCTTGACAAGGTTCAATTTTGAATGAAAGTTGATTTGATGAAAATAAAAGCATAATTATAACTTATTAGTATATAATATAGTAATTAAAAGCATAATTATAATGAATGGTTGTCTATTAAGTTGATTATGTTTGCATAATTCAATTCATAAGGAATGTATATAAGGAAGACAACATAATGATTGAAAACAGAATAACAATCAAATGAAACTTTATGATATATATGCTTTCGATTCTTAGAAGTTGTTGTTTTGTAGACAGATAAGTTATGGTGCTTTTTCTGGGACTCAGTCCTATAATGTTTTTCTTTTTTTAAATTGTTATATATTTTTTATAGTTTTTAATCTTAGTGACTAATCTAAACTCAAAAAAATATAATGAAAAACTGATAGTGTACCTACAGACCAGTTATTAGCAGTAGAAAGAATTCCAATCAATTCTAATTAGACCGACTCAGAGGTGTGTAAGCACTGGCATACTTACTAGAAATTGCTAGTGAATGACCGTCTGAAATTACAGGAGTTAAAAAAAGTCTTAAGTTATTGAAATAAAGTCTTTAGTAATTCATGGGTTTAGAGATGAGGTGTAACTAGCTATCTATTTATTTATCTATCTACAAATATATGAATTATTCCATGATCAATATTGTTTATTGCTTTCAACTATCCATTTGCCAATTGAACTACTAATCCTGATTACTAATATATATATATTATTATTCAGAGTGATTAAACTCATAAGTTATTTATTAAAACTTTTGTGTATGTGCCAATTTGAGTTATTTTATAATTGTATGGCTGCTAGATTATAATCTGGCCTATACGCATTAATTTTATAATGCAGGAAAATAGCACAATATGTTTTATAAGGGCTATAACGTTTCCCAAGAATTGGTATATTGAATGAATAGTAATTCTGTTAGGGTATGTTTCTTGCGTTATTAAAGATTTTTAATAATAACTAAAATAAATGGGCCATAACTGATTTGATATGCTCTCACCAAATATAGGATAATCTGTATAAATCATTTGAATAAAATGATAATCAAAAGAATATAGTAAATATTGATATCATAAATTTTCAATTTTCTAACAGTGATAAATTACTTAATATGCAAAAATAAATTTTTATAAAAGAATTAACGGCTTAAAACTATTTATAAGCTAAGTTGTCAGTTTGAACTTCAGAACCCAGTTAGTTTACTTATTGGGAGACTTGTACAATTTGCATTTTTCTACTTCTTCTTGAATATAGTTTTTCACCAACTTACTCTTGAATTGAAACATTGTTTATAAATTTAGAGGCACTATATTTACTAAAAACATCATTTAAACTTGTTTTGATTTTTATATAAACTTCGTTGAAACCTCCATTCTTAAACTTGAACAAGATTTCTATATAACAATCCAGAGTAGAAAATATATTAATCTGATAGACATTTACAAATTATTTAAGACAATGTTCTCTCATACTTTTAGCATTAGGACTGTAGGGTGTATAAACACCCAATACCAACACACACACTCTTCTATGCTCATCATACAATACAAATACATACTTAAACTCAATGCAAATACAATATCTTAACTAAACTTCTAAAAACAGCTGACAGTTTCGATGGTACAACAACCTTCTTCAGGGTGAATGCAATTTTTATAACTTTTTTTTATTATCTTCTGACAGTTGTTTATTGTTTATCATGTGATCTATGATGTATATGATCAGATGATCAGTCTGCAGTACTTGTCAACACACACCTTCTTTACTGTGATTGTTGGCTTCTCTTCTCAGTCTAAAATTAAGTCTGTTACATATACTTCCAGAATTGATCATTCAAAAACAACAACACACAATGAATTTTATTAGTCATTCTTTAGACTAGAGATTATCCACTTAATGAATAATATTTTTGTAGTGTAATTTTCAGTACACCACTCTAACACAAAGTAGGGACAGGTTTTCATTCGCTTTTAACACCTTGTGAAGGGGTGTAATCATAAACACCTGATCAAAGACATGAAAAAGATGTATGATTCCCAAGATGCACATTTCATGGTGAATGAGTACTCATCAGTTGGTCCAGACCACAATCTCTTATACATATACTTATCATTGTTTTTAGTATATACTGATAGCCAATTACTACAATTTAATTAATAGGTGTCAAACTTACTGCCCTCACAATTTTGGCATAAATCATTTAACGGAAGTGTATTCATAATGTTTATTAGTCATTCTGTAGATTAGAGATTATCCATTTATTAATGAATAATATTTCTGTAGTATAATTTTCACTACACACTAGGCAAGAACTGGTTCTATCCACTTATCGAATAAACTGTAATAATTGGCTATTTATGTATACTGCATGACAAATATATGAGTATGAGATTGTGGTCTGGACCAATTGATGAGTGCTGGTTCAGACAAAGTGCGCATTTCGAGAATTGTATATCTTTTTCATGTCTTTAGTCATAAGTTTATAATTACACTCCTCCACAAGGTGTTAAAAGTGGATAGAAATTAGTTCTTACTTTGTGTGAGATGTTATAGTGAAAATTACAATAAAGAAATATTCATTAAGTGAATAATAACTCGCATCTAATGAATGACTAATAAAAATTATTAATATACTTTCATTAAATGGTTTGTGTCAAAGTTGTAAGGACTGTAAGTTACATCAATTAAACTATAGTAATTGGATATCTATATATACTGAACAATGATAAAGATATGTGCAAGAGATAATCTGGGCCAATTGATGAGTGCTAGTTCAGCATGAAATGTACATCTTGGGTATCTTACATCTTTTTCAATGTCTCTCATCATATGTTTATAATTACACCTTTCCATATGTCTAAAGAGAATAGAAACCATTCCCTATATTGCCTGAATGGTGTAATGAAGAAATATTATCCATTAAGAATATATATATATATATATCATCATTATCAATCCATGGATAGGATATATATATATATATATCATCATTATCAATCCACTGCAGGATGAAGGTCTCTCCAAGTTTAATCCATCTTCTCCAATCTTTAGCTTCTCTTCTCCACATCACCCCTGCACATTTTCTTATTTCATCCATCCATCTCACATGTGGTCTCTTTCTGGGTCTTTTACAATCTCTTGGAATACAGTTTAAAATTTCAATTGTCCATCTATTATCATCTCTTCTAGCAATATGTCCAGCCCAACTCCACTTTAATCTTTTAATTTTTTCAATGAGGTCAGTAACACCTGTTTGTTCTCTTACCCATACATTGCGTTTTCGATCTCTTCTTGTTACTCCCAACATACATCTCTCCATACTTCTTTGAGTGGTCTGAAGTCTCTGTATTGCTCTTCTATTAAGTGTCCAAGTCTCAGATCCATAAGTAAGAATTGGTAAAACACAATTGTTAAAAACCTTCCTTTTCAAACACATAGGCATATTTCCTTTTAGTATCAAGTTATTTCTACCAAAAGCTCCAACCAAGTTTAATTCTATGATTAATTTCTTCCATTATGTTTCCATCTGTATTAATAATCTGACCACGGTATTTGTAACTGTTAACTTCTTCTAATTCATCAATATATATATATACAAATGTGTTATTTTTCAAAAACAATCACAATAATTGATTAATATAATCAACAATAATTAATCATCAGGCTTATAAATACAAAAATCCTGTTTGCAAAATATATTCTTATTACAAAAACAAGAAAACAAAGAAAAACAAACTAACTGATTACGAGCTAGCTTAATCTTCTTTTAATTTTAGTAATCCATAAGATGATATTAATGTATTAAAATGTTTAACATAACATTTCAGAATTAAAAACAACTTTTATACTGCTATAATTTTATATGCACGTAATTTACCATAAATCTGAAATTTCTGGTTCTATGACTTTTTTTGGATTTGTGAAAATTTTCACATTTCAACAATAAACCTTTATCCTGCTCATCATATGTTTTACTATCTATAATTGTGTGTATATGTGTATACATGAATACTATAATACTTTGAAATACAGAATATTTATACAACGGCTCAATTTTTTTTTGTACCTGTAATCAAAATAATAAATCAAAGCAGCATTTTGTTTGAAAAATCATCATCATCATTCTCAACTATTATCGATTCACTAGTTAAGCTTCCTTATTTCACCCATCCATCTTACATGTGGCTTGTTTCTAGGTCTTTTACAATATCTTGTTCATGCCTAAAGTAATATTTATGGGACAGAAAAAAAATAAAGATTGATAATGATGAATTAAAAGTATTGCTAATGGAAAATTTTTAAATTAACAGTGTTTGAATATACATATCATTTCATATATATAATTCTATTTTATATAATTGAGTATATGGTGACTTATAAGCATCATATGACAGATATCATAGTTAAACATTATTCACCCACTGCAAAATAAAGATCTCTGCAAGTTTAATCAATTTTCTCCAATCTGAAGCTTGTTTTTGTCACATCATACTAGAAAAATTTCTTATTGCACCCATCTGCCTCATATATGGTCTCTTTCTATATCTTTTAAAATCACTTGGGATCCAATTTAAAGTTTATCTATTATTATCTTTTCTAACAGCTCCATTTCATTCTCTTAATTCTTTCATTTGTTCTCTCACCCATATGTTTCATTTTTCATCTTTTCCTGTTATTCCTAACATAACTTCTCCACACTTCATTGTGTGATCTGAAGTCTCTGTACTGATCTTTCTATCAAATGTCCAAGTGTCAGATCCATAAGTAAAAACTTGTAATGTTAAAAATCTTTTTCAGTCACTTAAAACAATCAGCTTAGAAAGTGTAACTTATCCCTATTTCTCTAATTGTTGTCTATTTAGCTGGCTAAATCATCCCATATCTTAGTACAAATGGAAAAACCTGGGATAACATAAGATTTTTTTACATTTCCACACACATAATAATTGAAGCAATAAACCTCATGATGTGATGTGATGGGATATGGCTACATTTTGATCAAAGTCAGGAATCTCTCAGCAACTATGTCCAGAGAAAGCTGTTAGTCCCTTTATTTTCCCTTTACATTCCTTGCCCTAAGTTTTTTTCCATATTCTTCTCTATCCTGCTCCATCCCACTTCCACAACATAATCTTTGTCAACTCTATGGCCTTTATATTGAAATCCCACTTATCTTTTCTAAACACTACATAAAGACCAATAACCCACCTTCTATATAATCCCTTTGTTTTTATTTATTTTCCCACAACTTCATTATTTGTGCCCTTTCTACTTGCAAGCATTTACATTCAATTAACAGATGCCTAATATTTTTTATGCCTTTCTTACCCAAGCAGACTAAATCACCCACATTTTTCCATTTATGTGTATATTTCTTTGTTGCTACAGATCCTGTTCGAGCCTTAAACAGTAAACTTCTTTCCTTGCTATTATCATAAATTAACTTGCACCCAATATTCTGTTTACTTCGATATATAGTTAAACTCTTTTTACTCTCCATACTAGTTCATGATCTCTCCAAATTCCCTATTTTTTATTAATGCATCTATTCTTCTATCTCATTCCTTACCACTATAACTCTCAACAATCCTAACACAATCATCCTGCCTTTTGTACAAGTATACTGATATAAATTCTTTATCCAAATCTTCTGCATACTGCATTACCTTTCTCACCCATCTTAATGCATGCCCTTTACTCATGACCCAATTAAATACTATTTTGGCTATTCTCTTATTATTTATAAACTGTAATCTAGATCAGCCCTCCATTCTAGCGCCATCTAGTGTAGCTTTGGATAAAAATGATTTGTCATTATTAACATTCTTAGTCAGGAAAATAAGATAATTACAGCCAATGAAGAACTGTAACTACCAATATATGTAGTTTCTGAAATAGATTCAAATTTTATAACTTTAAGCAAGTTGACTTAGGTTTAAAACCTTAGGCTGATTTGATTTTCAAGTTTTCAACTCCTCAGGTAAAATGGAGTTAATGATGATTTCTGGTTCGAGGTTGGGGAATTAGATATTACGATACAGATTTTATATGCACCTGGCAATCTTTAATGATTTAAACTTACACCAGATGGCACTAGTTCTTGTCATTTATTGTTAGGGTTTGAATCTAAGTTAAGTGATATTAATTCATAAACATGCTTAAGATATTTTTCCAAGGTAGCCAGTTCCTGCCCAACCTAACCAACCATCTGACAGTGATGAGTAAATAGCTGTCTGGTTATTATTAGCTGTAGGATAGACCCCAGGCTAATCTGGATTGGCCAGATGAATGTTAGGGTGCAGACAATAAAAATAAAAATACGATTGATGGTGTGCCCTTCACAATTGACAATATGAAGAGGAGGTTTGTCATCTCACCATGGGGACTGAGTGCAGGATTATCTTTACCTTTTTGAATCATTGTTGTAATAGATTAATTTTATCCTATGCAGAATGAGTACTAGTAAATATAACTACATTTTATAACGATCTTGTAAACACCACAAAACATACAAAAACATTTTTTCTTCATAAATTTTTTTGTTATCAATTTTTGAATGTGATGTCAGAAGAAAATCAACTTGTAAAAAGGAATCGTTTTGTAAAACATTTCTTTGATCTGTTTTGATCCCACTTGTTAACTTTTTAGAAATAAATTTCCTTTTTATTGTAATTCTCTCTTTTACTAACACATTTCTGAGATCATATCACAGCTAATCCGCACATTGTCCAGAGCTGATGTTGAGAATCGGTTGCTACTATTTTATTAACAATAGAAGAGATTTCTGAAGGATTTTTAGCCTTCAAATAAGTCTCAAAACTTTTTCAATATTCATCAGCCACTGATTTCTGAACTCTCTATAATAATAACTTTTTAAATGATTTATAGTTGCTATATAAAAAAGTAATACTTGATATTTTAGTAAAACGATATTTGGAAACAGTTTCCCAATAAATCTTATATTTCTTCACATCTATGTATATACACGAAAAGAAATTAGTTTGGGCCAAAAAATAGAAAAACAAAATTTATCGCTAAATGCTAGCACGACTTTCCGAATTAACATGTGTGTGTGTGGAGTATAAAATCGTTAACAAACTTATGGAATGGTTTTATTGTTCGGAAATTTATAGGAAATTCGAACATAGGTAGTGAAAGACCTCGTGATCTATGGATCCGAGTTTTAGAATTCACCACTATGAATTCACTAATACATACAGGGCAATTATCTGCTACTTTTACTTCGTCACGCTGGTCTTTTCTTGAATTAAAGGAATGTATGAAGATTAAACAGTAAACTTATTTACTTGTATCTTCTAGTTCATGTATTGCTTATTTGTGTGTGTGTACGTTTTACCAGTAGCATTGACATGGTGAAATTTATAGTGAGTTATGATGTTATATTGTTGCAGCTACATAGAAGGTTCTCAGGTTCAATCCAAATTTAAATTATGAGCACCCCTGCTTGAATCCCAGTACAAAATTTGTTTAATTCACGTAATTTATTCAGCTCATATATCATAAAAGCAGTGGGGTAAATATATAAAATTTGTAAATGATTTACCAAATTAGTATTCATTTTTTAGTTATATTTAATGATTAAGAAAGATTTACAATATTAGTTATAAATTTATTTTTTTATTTTTTCCCCAACAGAACAGGCTTTTTCATACCTGCACTTATATATGTAATATATAGGGGGTAAATTACTTGATATATGACGTGATTTCCTTTATATTAAGTTAAAATGTATTTTTAAATTAACAGATATACATATATGTAGAAATCTCTTCTTCAAGTGCTTACTTGTTATGTTGATCAGTTAAATTTCTGGACACAGTCTATCCAAATTGTTTTAAAACTTGAGTTTATTCCTAAAGTAATTACAAAATATGTAATTATAGTCAAGTGTTGTTAGCCGAGAGGTCATCACAACCGCCTTGCAAGCAAGTAGTTGGTTGCAGACGTTTGTGGGTTCGCCTCTCGGCCGATGCTATGTCATATGGAAAAAATGTAATTATACTATCATATCAACTACTTAATGTAGTAATTCTCAAAGATAGTCATAATTCTATAAAAAGTAATACATATTTAATATATTCACAAATATATTTATAATCCTGAAGCAATTAACTTAAGAGTTCTTTTAATATTAAGGGTGTATGGGAAGTACGTGGAATTGTGGGTAATGTTTGGTCTAAATATGTTGTCATTTTGTAGTTCTTTACACTTGGGAAGTCTGTTTGTAGCAATGAAACCATTGGTAGTGTTTTAGAGTTTATTTCCTTGGCTAGTCTGGTTGAGTTCTGAATTTGGGGTAATTTAGATTTTTTATTGACTAGTTTATGCTTTTAATGTTTACATTTTGATGATATATGTATATATATGATAAATATGCTAATAGATGATAGTTGAAATCTGAAACTGAATTCCAAGAGATTTTAAAAGACCTAAAAACTGATTTTGTGTGAGATGGATGGATGAAATAAAGAAATATGCTGGGGTTATGTGGAGAAGAAAGGTTAGAGATCAGAGAGGATGGATTGAACTTGAAGAGAACTTCATCCTGAAATGGATTGATAATGGGTGAAAATGATGATGATGGCATGATAAACAATTAAACATATGCACACACATGCTTACATTTACATGGTTGTGGTAAGAAAAAAATACAATATAGGTTTGTGAAAAACAAAAAACAAGTTAAACTTGCTAACGCTTGTATTTATGATCAATAGATGGGGTTTTACCAAAAACACTGTCAAAGTGTATGTTTGCTTACATAAACGTCAGAGTAAGCATTCACTATCTCTATCGTTAGTTCCACCCTCAGACCATGATTTCAAACTGATTTGCTATCATCAGTGAAGGATAGGAATAAGAAACTAGATCTAAACACAAACTCCGAGCGTTTATGAAACAATTTCTATTCAGCTTGCAAGTGTGAATCTTTTAGACATGCTTACTCTGACGTTTATGTAAGCAAACATACACTTTGACAGTGTTTTTGATAAAACGCCATCTATTGATCATAAATACAAGCATTAGCAAGTTTAACTTGTTTTTTGTTTTTCATAAATGTACCTTTGAGGTCTTTCTTGCAATGATATATATTGCAGAGGCTTCTACTATGTGGTGATGCTGAACTGAGATCAGACCCATATAGCTATCTGGCTTGCTATGCTGAGTTTGAAGACATTACGTGTCTAAAAGATTCACGCTTGCAAGCTGAATAGAAACTGTTTCATAAACACTCAGAGTTTGTGTTTAGATCTAGTTTCTTATTCCTGTCTTTCACTGATGATAGCAAATAGCTTGAAATCATGATCTGAAAGTGGAATTAAAGTTAGAGATAGTGAATGCTTGCTCTGACATTTATGTAAACATACACTTGATGGTGTTTTTGGTAGAACGCCATCTGTTGACATAAATACAAGCGTTAGCAAGTTTTTAACTTGTTTTTTGTTTTTCATAAATGTACCTTTGAGGTCTTTCTTGCAATGATATATATTGCAGAGGCTTCTACTATGTGGTGATGCTGAACTGATATCAGACCCATATAGCTATCTGGCTTGCTATGCTGAGTTTGAAGACATTATGTGTCTAAAAGATTCACGTTTGCAAGCTGAATAGATACTGTTTCATAAACGCTCAGAGTTTGTGTTTAGATCTAGTTTCTTATTCCTGTCCTTCACTGATGATAGCAAATCAGCTTGAAATCATGATCTGAGGGTGGAACTAATGATAGAGATAGTGAATGCTTACTCTGACATTTATGTAAGCAAACATACGCTTTGATGGTGTTTTTGGTAAAACGCCATCTATTGAATATAGGTTTGTGTATCTCAAAGATACATTTATTATTAATATGAGCTGAAATGTATAAATAAATAAATAAAAATTAAAAACATTGCAAATTTACATTTAATATTTAGGTAATAACATATTTTTTAAATTTATTTTCAGTTATAATCTAGAAATTATTAATATAAAAATATAAATAATTTTTTTTTCTTCAAATAATGGAATCGTGAATATTGTTAAAAAATACAGCTGAAAATGTCTTTAGATTAATTTATCAGAATCTTCAATAGGTGACTCTGCAAAACATTTGTAATGGATATCACAAATAATATTGCTATTCTCAAAATATAAATACTTTTCTCAATACTTGCAAAACATATTTTTGATAAATGATTGATTTTTGGATGCATAACAACATCATACACTTTAAATATTATGGTTTAATATTAGTCATATACAAACATGCAGTTAGTTATGACTGTGAATGCATGCATCCAATATATATAACAATATTTAAGAAAAGAGATTGTTATACTTTTCAGATCAGCTATGACTTCCACAGGATTAAAATACTTAAAATATTTACTTAATATTATAAAAACGTTTTAATTGTATATAGTTTTAATACATTGGAGTCTCTCAAACTATATTGTATTTAACTATGTGACTTCTAATTACATGTTATCCAAAGAAAAAATGTAAATATAAAAAAAAAAAATCATTAAAATTCGCAAATTTTATGACATTCGGCAGACATTTTTTCTTCTCTGAGCATTGTATGTTATCATATTTTTTTCAAAAAAGTAAAATTTGTAAATAAATTTTATAATATGCCAATAGCTGTTTTTCTGACACACAGCTCCATAAACAATTATATATATTAATAAAAAAAATTTAGTTTATGTTGAAAGCACATATATTTTATTTTTTCTTTATTATCCTTTCCAAATTTGATATGTGTAATAAAATATTTTTAAGACTAATTACTAAACATTTTACAAAATTTTAGAAAATACTTAAAGCTAATGCTGATTTAAAAACATTAAAATAATTAAAGATTGTAATTTCTTGATAAAGAAATGATTCTATTATGTTTCTATAAGAGAAAAAAGGTATTGATAAAAAATATCTCCCAGAGTGCATTTAATAATGAGTCAGACATTTTATTATTTACTTTATTTTAAAAATAAAAATACTATAGTTAGTTTTTTTGTCTTATTCTTATTACTTCAGTCAATGCATGAGTCAACACATATTCCATAATATATATATAAATGTGTCCCCTCAATTTATTATTAATAGATATATTATTATTATCATTTGAAATTTTGTTTATATATGCATAGTGTAATATATAAAAAAAACATCTGTTATATAGATGTGAAAATTAAAAAGTATCATACACTTATAGATCAATAAACAATGTTTTCTAATCAATGTTTATCAACAGAATATGGCCACTATATACTATATACATTTGAAAGCAAAGGGTCTTGGAACAAAATATAGCATAGTTCATAGCTCCACTGTATATCAAAAATAAATGCTATCTAAAAACAATTTAGTTTAAACAAATATATATATATTTCCCTCCAGTAATTCTATTTAAAATATTCCTAATTTTTTAAATATATAGTATAGTTGCAAAATATGCTCTATCTAACTACATGATTTCAATTATATGCTATTCAAAGAAAAATGCAAATAAACAAACAAAAAAACATTAAAATTTGTAAATTTTGCGATATTCAGACAGCCATTTTTCCTTCTGTGAGTGCCATACGTGATCATGTTAAAAATAAAAAGTAACATTTATAAATTACTTTTATAGTTGGAGCATGATTATATTTATTAAAATATTTTTCAGTTTATATTGAACACACACGCATGTTATTCTTGTTTTATTATCCTGTATCATATTTTCTGAGTTTAATGCTAAAAGTTTTACAAAATTTTAGAATATACTAAAAGTTGATAACAGCTTAAAATGATCAAATGAATTAGAGAAATCCTAATTTCTTGATAATAAGACCAGTATTATAAAAGGTTATTGAAAAAAAAATTGCCGGAGCATATTTAATAGGTGTGAAAATCAGATATTTTGCTATATATTTTTAAAATAAAAATACAGAAGTTAGTTTTTTTTCTTATCCCTATTACTTCAGTGAATGCATGAATGAACAACAATAAAATACATGTAACCACTAAAATATCACCTGATCATTATTTTCTATGCTTACACAAACTGTTAATACAATAGCAAATTCTCCATACAGTAATGCCACTTAGTGCAAGTGTTAGTAATGAATAGATGCACAAATTTTCTTGCATCTATTGTTTCTTAAGGCTTGCACTGAGTGGTACTACTGCATGTAGAGTTTACTATTGTATAATGTAAGTAAATTTATTATTAATTACTATGTTATTATTATTATTATATTTAAAAGTTTGTTCATACTATAACCTTGATTTATATATGAATACTATGCATATAAAAACACATCCATGTTATATATATATATGTGTGTGTGTGTGTTGACTATACATTTGTAGTCCAATAAACAATACATATTTTATTCTAATCAGTATTTAGCAACATAACATGAACTATTATATGCTGTATATGTTGTACTCAAGGAGGGTTTGGAACAAAATATAGCATAGTTTGAAGTTCCACTTCATCATTCTTTTATTATAATTATTTATATTTTCTCTCAATCTTAAAATCAAAATTAATATGTTTATTCATAAGTATTCAAAATAACTGAATCTTTGAATAATCTAAATTAAATAGACGTGTTAATTTGGGGAAAATGATAAAAATACAAAAAATTATAATAAAAGAATGATAATGGAAAATATATATTAAAAAAATAAAGCCTAGTTTAAAAAGAATTAATGAAAGGGAATGTATTTATTCTTTAGTTCAGACTAAATTATTTTTAGTTTGTTAATTTCATTTAATCCATGCTATTTGGAGGTATTTTTTGTTTTTTATTTTTGAATAAAGTTTATTCTAATTCAGTTATGTTCATTTTTTAATGGAAAAGGGGTGGATTTGAGTCAATTTTGGTTTTTAGATAATATATATTTGTGTAGTTTGATGTAGTTGGTAGTGTCTGACTTGAGATTGTTCCAGCACTCAAACTTCTTATGAGCTCCTGAGTGATAAAGCCATTAGCACTTTTTGGGGACATATTAAAATTATTTACAATTATAAAACATTCTTTCACAGAGGCAAAACTCTCCATACACTAGCGCCACTCAGTGCAAGCCAGAGTAATCACTGGATTCAGGAAGGTTGCACTGAATGCTGCTACTGTATGAAAAGTTTTACCTTTGTGAAAAACAGCTCGTGTAAATATAAAGAATGGTGATCATGTGATGTTTGATAGTTTAATATAAAGCATTCTTAAATGTAATTTTATATAATATTAGGAATAATATAAATATCAATAGTAATTAAATAAATAATATAAATTGTCATTTAGAAATAGATAATATTCTAATTGAAAGATGTTTAAAAAGTATTATCTAAACAAATGCTTTTTATTTATTTATTTATTTTTCATGTGTCATAGCATCAGCTGGGAAGTGAACCCACTAATCTGGGGCAACTGCGTGTAAAGCAGCTGTGCTGACCTCTCGACCACCAACGCTTGACAAATGTTTTTTATTTATAGTATTATATAATATCATGTACCAACCTCATCATATATAAACCACAAACTGATTTCAATATATAAAACTTTCTATTATGTTTTACCACTATGAGTAATTGTAAATTATAAAGACAAACCACTATTTACTTTTTTTTTATGAATGGGAAAATTTATTCCCAACAACAATTAATGTTTCAGTCAGACATGTTAGCCATCTTCAGAATTTAATTATTTAAAAAAAAAAAAAAAGAAAGTTTGGATAATAGAGATCACTTTCATTTTCAGTTATTTTTATTTATTTAAAATATTAGTTGTTATGAATAAATTTTTTTATTCATATATATACAGTGTTGTTTTGTTTTGAATTGTTTTATATACATTTAATTGTTTTATATTTTATGATATATATCAAAAATGAATCTCTATAAATTCACATTAGTCAGAATTTTTGCAGATTTGATTGCAGTAGTTTTTAAAAGAACACAAACATTATCTATTTAAAATTGTAACTGTATCATTATTATTTTAACTTGTTAATTATATGCTGAAAGTTAATATGTGGTTATGTTAAATGATTATTTAATTATAAAACATATATCGAGAGAAATAATTTATTCAAAACACGTGTTACATATCTTTAACCATGTTTTGACAGATGACTTGGATAGATTATTCACATCTAAGTGTGTGTTTTATAATTACATATAAAAATTGCTTAAATATAATAATTAGCAATAGAATTCAGTTCTTAGTTTCGTATTTATGAACTATAATATATATTAAATGTTTTTTTCATGAGTTTATTATTTTTTTATTCTCTTGATTAATTTCATGCATTTCTAATTTTAATAATTGCTTATAACTATCATTTATATACCAAAAATTAGCGTTGTGAAATACAATTCCCGAAATATTCTTTATAATTTGTAATACATATATAAATGTGTGTTTTCTAAAGCAGTATGTAATTTGCTATAATGAATGTTTCTTGTATATGTAATTAGAGGAATTTGAACTCGGGATTTTACAGCTATTCATCCTTAATTCCAGATACTTTTTTACATGTGTGTGGTCATGTCTATAGGCTGCTAGAATGCAGTGGAGAATGAATAGATTGAAAAATCCTGAGTTCAAATCCCATTAATAACAAATATGTGTTTTTCAAAACCTCTCTCTTGAATAGAATCATACATTTCTAATAAGGTTGATGACTAATGTTAATTTTCAGGGTCACCTGATGAGATCCATGTTTTGAGATAAAGTACTGGGTAGTGACAAAATGGTTATTTGGCTTTTTTATGCATTGGTATGGACGTCCAGCTAATATTCATTTATATGCTTGTGTTTGGTTTGATCAATTTAAAATTTAATTAAATGGATTATTTTTTTTTAAAAACTTCATTTTTTTAAAATCATAAATCCAGAGAAGAAAACAATAAATTAAATATGGTGTTTTATATATATATATATTAATACAAGATTTTCATGGGTTGCATATATAAAATACATATTTTGTGGGTTCATCTGTGTTAAAAATTTAAATATTTATATACTGACATTTCGACTTGATCACATAAGTCATCTATTGGGTGATAAAAGGTAGAAAAACGGTTGTAGAGACGCTACAATGACTGATTTGAAAAAAATGTTAAAGTTCCACCAATAGCAAAAATGTTAAGAATGTTTTTTAAAAAAATCTTTCCAAATAGGAGGAAGTTTGCATGTATCATCTCGCTTATTGATACAATCTGACCTTATATATATATATAGTAATGCAACCTATCATATCCATTCACTATGCTAATATTCACTTGCTAATAAGTGTGACGACCAGAATGATTGGGGTGAGTATTTGTCAAGCTTGGCCCTTTAATTCTTAGTGAGGAATCAAAAAACAATTATCTATTAATTTATAGCAAACTCTTTTTTATATTAATTTTTGAAAAAGGGATGCCATATTTACATGTTACATCACTAATACCTCATATCAATTATATACATACAACACCCTATGCATAAAATTAGTAATAATAATAAACAGTCATTCATAATGAATTTTACCCATCTCAACTACAAGCAAAAAATAGAAAGTAAGAAAGAAAGGTGAGGGAAAGAAAAAACTACAAATCAGTTTTGTGGTTTAAAACAGTCTGTGAAACACAAATATATTCATATATGGATTCTGGCAATCCATTTCTCTGTTTATTTATATTTTACAATGTTGCCATTTAATTTCTTCAACAGAAAATTTTTCTTTTTGAAATACTTCAGTACTATGTCTAATTGTTTTCTATTCACTGCCATATTTTCCAATAGACACAATTGACATTGCGTATTTTAGAAACCTTTGAGATAATCCTTATATCGTAGATAAGGTTTATCTTTCCTGTAAAACCATGCTCAAGTTTACCACAAACACCCTTTTTAGAAAGTCTTCCATTGTTCATTCATTTTATATGTCCAGTCCAATGAAAGTGTGTTTTTACAATAACGGACTTCATAGTACCACATCCAGAAAGTTGATGGGCATACTCATTAATTTTGTGGTCTTGTCATCGCACTTTTAAAATTTTAGGGTGCATGCTTAAATGAAACTTTTTAAATGCTTTTATATTGTGATAAGGTATATACAGATAACTTAGTTGCAGTGTTTTCTGATGAAATATTAGCACATAGAAGTCTCTGTTGAATCTCAACATCTAAGTCCACCTTTCTATTCATGAAAGAACATATCAAAATATACCCAAAACCACCCACCCTCTCTATTGATAATTATCCAATACAATTATAAGCTATTTATTTATAATTGCCTAGGATCATCCACAAAAAGATGCATTGCATAGTTGCTATGAATATTGTGGATTGAATAATTTGTTTATATACATGTATATTGGTCATGGCATAAGGCATAATTTTAAGAGTTTTGTGATACAGTGATAATGCATTTGCCTATCATGCCTACAACCTAGGATTTGAATCTGGACTATGCATAAATCTTTTCAAAAGCTAAGTTTCAACCTTTAGAGTGTAAAACAAGGATGGCAAAATTCTCAAACCCTCACCATCTGGGAGTTGGTAAACCTGGTGAGTATTGCCATTTCATTGGTCCTATATGAAGGGCTCTATGAGGAGCTTCTAGAAATAACTGCCCTGTAGTGCACTATTTATTGAAAAAGCTTGTTTTATCAGTACACATAATTTTACAAAGTAAAACCCACAAAGTTTTGATTATTATACATTACCAATATATAAGTTGTTTTAAAAGAAATATTAATTTAGAAGATATTTCTGTACCTTTCTTATAGATCATTTTAATATGAAGTTACTTGATAATTTTTTGTAAGAACCTCAAAAAGTTGTATATCAATGCAAACCCTTTTGGACAATGCTCATTGTTAAGATCTTATCCAGATTTCAAAACTTATGTATACTCCAAATTTTTATATTCAGTCTACTTCCAAGATATCTTTCCAACTAAACAATACGTCACTGACAAATTTAGGTTCAGTTTTGACTTTATATGTAATCTCTGTAAAAATCGCATGTAGGTCTTACTGCACGTAATTCAGTCATGCTCTTACTTGGCAACACTAAGATTGCTTGCTTTCCAAAATAGGCTATCCGTCTTGAGCAGATGTTCCAAAAATCACATTAAAAACTTGAAACCTGCAAAGCATGACTAACGATGCACATACTTACGACTCATATAGTTAGTCAATATTTCTTAGACTTTGACAATAAAAAAATCTATGTTGAAAAAAGCAAGATGATGATGAATAGATCCACATATACAGTGTGTTCCAGTGAAAAGATGATTCATTTTCTCTCCAGTTTTTCTACAACACCATCTCTGAATTATTAATACTTGTGTTACATTTGTAACATAGTTTAGTTATTCACCACAACAATCTTAAGGTGCTAGTGTGCCTGAATCATAAATTAGAATATAAAATGTGTCAGTATGGTTTATACTTTCATAGATGGTTTTCAATATTTTCCCTGCTATCATGAAATCTATAAATGATTTGAAAACATTTTTGTAATTTCTGGTTTCACTGCAGTTACGCAGTTTGAATAATTCTCAAATGTTTTAATAGCAGTTTTGTCCAATTTAAAACAAATGTAATATTGTTTTTCCATCATGGCTACACTGACACATTTCATATCTGTTACATCTTACCTTGATCAGATTGAGTAGTCATCCCCATGCACCAATAGATATACAAGTAAATAACTGACATCCAATGACAAGAACAGAGACAATGATGCTCATTGAATCTGATAGTTCTCAGTATGGATGAGAATCTGGTTACAAATAGTCATCCATGTGAAGGTAAGGTCAGACAATGATTGTCAAAACTGAATGGCAATAAACATGCCACTATATAGAATGAGCACTGAGGCAAGTTCATATTAAAACTGGAAGCTGCTAAAAATAAAACAGACATGAGGCAAGCTGTTACAGAATAGACGGAAGCCTTAGTGCATCTAGTCATAAGTCATGCAGTCATAGCATAGCTGGTAGTGGTAGGTAAACTTATAAAGCACTTGAAGTCCAACTCTTCTTAAATTACATGACAACTAAATGCTATACCCAGACAACAGTATCAGGCAAAGGTATAACATTATACATGTTATAATAAATATTTTTATATTTGTTGCACTAAATAAATATTAATCATATTTCATGAGTTTGTGTTTACCAATCTTCACACATTTAAACACAACAATGGGCTGTTAACATGATCCACAAATTCACGATTCGACCATGGTGAATAGTTAAACTAAGTGACTAACTACATAATACATACATTGATTCAATGATGTAGCAGGCAGTTGTAGAGAACATCAGTTACCAGTGACTATTTCATTGGAGTACACAAAATACTATATCTCCTCAACAGTATTGCAAGAATAACATGGCTGTTAAAAGTCTTTATCAGTTGTAAAATCACAAACTGAAACAATGTTGCTAAAGTATATCTCATTTAGATCACTGAATTGGAAAACGTATATATATATATTTAGTGAATATGTAAGTATATTAGACCATTAATAAAAGTGAGAGTCTGTCTTTATTAAAAGAAGGTTGTCTTGACAACAGTTTGAAATTGTTGATTGTTATTGATATTGGGATTGTCTAAGTGTTGACTGATTTTTAATGATATATATATATATATATAACAATAAAAAAAGAATGTGTATATTTATTTGAATACTTGCCAATGCATAAATAATAAACAATAAAAAACTTTATAAAGCTTTTCAAAACTGATTGTCGATGATGAGGAGAGGGACGGATAATCGGACTCGAAAGCATCGTCTTATAGGGGGATCTTGAATAAGACGTATTTATTAAAGATTACGACTCCTACAGTCGACGATGATAATGCTTTATTAATACTTGATCATCCTGCGACTTCCAGGATGCTTTATACTGTTAGTAGAACCGTGTTTCAATAAATCACTTAACGTAAAACTAATCTACGCTAATGAAATTGAGAATTTATTATGTTAACATTTAGGGCAAAGAAACTGTTTATTTAAATAAATTAAACAAGACGCAAATGGTATTTAAAAGTTATTATAAATATAATAAGATTTAGAAAAATTAAATTAAAACTAATGTTTGGTTTCGAAATAACTTATTGTCAAACAAGTATATTCGAGCAGGCAATCAATCTATGCTAATTAGCGTAATTATATACAATACAACCGCATTATTAACTAATTGCGAGAGGGAATGCTGGGATAGCCACTACAAGTAAAATGGCATCCAATATTAAAATTTAATAATAACTTAATCGCATTTTTACATTATACATGAATAGAGGGAGTAAGAGCTAGGTTATTAATTAGAATATTCCATTTATTTAAAGGTTAAAATGAAAACTGTCCAGGAAGGATCAAATTAGAACAGCAAATAACTGTTGCATTTGTTAAAAGGAATGACTAATGATTAATTTTTCTTCAAAAACCGGATTTGAAATTGTGGATTGGGAGAGGGGGGGACGACGGTTTGTCAAGAATTTTTTCAACATCATTACATATTATACGTGAGTGCGTATGTGCGGTGCTGAGTGAATCAAATGTCGGGAGAGGAAGCAATAATCTATAATTCCAGAAGTCATTTTTAAACATTGCTATAGATGAACTGGTAGGGAAGAGGGAGGGCAGGGAGAATAACAAATCTGGGAAGAGAAAGAGTTAAGGTGGAAGGTTATTCAAAAAATGTTAATTGATTTATGTAGTAGATTGTGAAGTCTTGAATACTGATGGTGATTGATGTATAATTAATTATTGGTAGAAAAAAATGACATATCTCACACAATCTAAGTTCTCATATCTGATGAATTACTAATTAAAGCAATAGAAACAATAAAGTAGGGGGCAGTGGTTGTACTAAAGGTAAGTATGGTAAATCAAATTTTTTTTCTAAATATAGTTGCACGGGATGTGCGAACTTTACTTGATACAAACTTTTGGGGACTAAGGATCTGCCAAGATTTAAGATTAAATTACAAATGCTCTTAGTGAAGAGTAGTAATTAATTTATTGAGTGCATAGAAAGCATATGTAAATACTTTAAACAGGCTTTGACCTGTATTCAATGCTCTCAGTGAAATTCGTCTCCCAGAGGAAGGAAGTTTAATAAAATAGATAGATGGATACATTTTTTTTTTTTGTAAGAGCGGATCAGTCACTGAAAGAAGAAAGTACTGCGTTGGATTTGAATATAAAGTCTAATATCTTCTATTCTTAAAATCTCTTATTGTATAAAAGAAAAGCTAATGGTGGTAAAACTTGGTTTGGACAATGATCCTAGTGTTTATTTAATTAATGCTTGTACTTTCAACATTAGTCCAGCAATACCACGAAATGATTTTCTTTTTAAGAGACATTAATGCATGTATTGATTCATATAGTAGACTTTGACCAAAAGTTATTGAAAATAGTGGTATTGGTGCATAAATTCAAATGTTTTTGAATTTTAGCACCACACAAGAACTGACTACCTCGTAAACTTTGTGTGGGTAGAAATATAAAACATAAAAAAACATGACATTTAAAACATTACATTACAGTTTGGAGTCAGAATATAATTCCATATATGATACAAATATTTACAAGTGCAGATGGTTAGATAGATCATAGAGCAGTATGTTCCAAGATTAAAATCTTTGTCTTAACAATGATCTTTGTGACAATCATATTCATAAAAAAATTGATGTTTGTCCTTTAGAAGTATTATTATAATACTAAATTTCAAACAGCTATTAAATACTAATAAATCGTAATTTGACCTTCAGGATTGTATTAGTGAGACATGGAATTCTCTTAAGGAAGTCTTGAATACCCCAAACAGAAGAATAGGTAAGATTGCTTTAAAGTATGAATTCCATAGATGTGGTTTATACAAAGATATGGCAACATGATTGAAGTTCTAAGGATCTGTGAATTAAAGGACTTGGCAATTCAAAGACTCTTATGAATCAATGGAGAAGACTAGGGTTATTGACCGTGGTACAATCTCAACATTTCTTTAAACAAATGTATTTACATCATGTAGCGGGTGATCAGTCACCTGCATTTTTTTTCCATAATAAAAAAATAAATAGATAAGATTGCTTATTAATGCACTGTTAAGAATTTTATTGAATCAGTTGTTTTTAGTCATACATGAATAGATAGATATGATTTTGTTGCCAGAAAAATGTCAGATACAAAAATGTAATTTATGTATTGCTTCCGTCGATTTAGATAAAGAATTTGATTCAGTTAATTCTCTCAGTGTCAACCTGACCCTCAAATTTTTAAATAGACTCTAGCAATGAATATTTTTACTATGACACCATGTTTGATATTTTTTGTACAATTACATTTTTTTAAATATATTATAACATTAATTTATTGACTATATTATAAATATTTAAGCCTTCTATTTAATTAAAATTATAATCATGAAAAATTAATATTGTAAAATTGTGAAAATAAGTATCTAATTGAAGGTTTTACCGATAACAAAGGAAAACATCATTATTGGCTTCACGATATCTATTAAAAAAAAAAAAATGTTAGATATTAGAATTTTATGTTATTAAAAAAATAATATATTTAGAATTTAGTTATCATCAAAAAAACAAAAACATTTCTAAAAGTTAATAAATTATTAATTGTTATTAAAATATTTCACAGTTTTTACAAAAACAATTTTATTTTTAGCCTCCAATGACTATTTCTGTGCTAATTTCCGGTTTTCATAACATACTTTGTATACTTTCTAAGAGCTGTCTTTTTAAAATAAAATGTTTTCAAAAACAACCCTGCCCCCTAGTGATGTAATTTTTAGTTTGATAATATCTTTACAAAAATATTGCATCATAATAATTAACAATTACTGAAAATCATGTTTTTGTGACATTGACCCCAGGGGAAATGAATCCAAAGCACCAGTCAATTATAAAATTTGCACCTCTCAATCATTTCTGATGCTTGAATACCTTATGAATTCCTGAATAATAAACCCTTCAATTACTATAGTCTTTCTGAGTTCCCAGCATGCTTTGCTGCAATGGCAAAGTCTGGAGCTCAAGGTCCATGGATCACTTCCCAGCTCTATCACTTCTGATGCTTGAACTTCTTATGGACCCTGGAATAATAAACCATTCAATTACTAGTCTTTCTGAGTTCCCAGCATGCTTTGCTGCAGTGGCAGACTCTGGAGCTCAAGGTCTATAGATCGCAGCCCTGTTCTGTCACTTCTAATGCTTGAACTTCTTATGAACTCCTGAATAATAAAGTATTCAATTACTGTAATCTTTCTGAGTTCCCAAAATGCTTTGCTGCAGTGGTAGAGTGACAGACTGGAGATCAAGGTCCATGGAATGCACCTCAGCTCTGCCGCTTCTGATGCTTGAACATCTTATGAACTCCTACCATTCAATTACTATATTCTTTCTGAGATCCCAGCATGCTTTGCTGTAGTGGCTCAGTGGTAGATTCTGAAGGTCAAAGTCCATGAATTGCAGCCCATCTCTGTCACTTCTGATGCTTGAACTTCTTATGGACTCCTGAATAATAAACCATTCAATCACTATAGTATTTTTGAGTTCCCAGCATGCATTGCTGCAGTGGCAGAAGCTGGAGCTCAAGGTCCATGGATCGCAGCCCAACTCTTGTCACTTCTGGTGCTTGAACTTCTTATGGACTCCTGAATAATAAACCATTCAACAGTTTTTCTGAGTTCCCAGTATACTTTGCTGCAGTGATGAATAGGCAAATCCTGGAGTTCGATACCCATGGATCATAGACCAACTCAGTCACTTCTGATGCTTGTGGACCATTCAATTACTAGATTCTTTCTGAGTTCCCAGCATGCTTTGGTGTAGTGGTAGAGTGGCAGACTCTAGAGCTCAAATCGCTGAATCACACCATAGTCCAGTAGTGCTTCAACTGCGTGGGAACTCCTAAACAGTAAATCCCATTTAATTATCATTTTTTTTGATGCTTGGAAAACTGTTAATGGGTTCATGGATGTACATGAATATGAATCAAAACTAATGTAAAATGTTTAGTTTGATGTTAAAATTTATCTATGCTTCTCAAGCTGGGTGTGTGTTTGCATGCAAGTATCTATATAATTTGAATCACAGTACAAGTTTATTTTTTTAAGACATGTCAGTTCAGATTTGAGTCTTTAAGTATTATATTTTTTAGATCTAGTGTCTGAACCTACCCTAGCACCTTTCTGAGGAGTGCCAGAGAATGAAACCATGGCCAGAGGTTGGGGGGGGGGGGATCCTGACAGATATTTTAAATGTTTTCTCTAGCTAAGCATTTATCACAAAGTTTGTTGAGGCATTATCCTCATTGTTTTTATATTTTTTCTCATTTTTTACTTCTTTCTTATCAACTGCCATTTTTTTATTGTACATAGTTTTGGTCATTTCTTGCTACATATGACCTTATTTTTATTCTTTTAATGATCTCAATCCTATTTATGATTACTTATTTGCATTCCATTTTAATGTAACCCCCACCCCTTTTATTCTTAAATGAATTTTAATGAACCCATAAATAGTTTCGTAGCTAATCAAATATATAAACAAAGGAAATAAATCACCTTTTCCCTAGACTATGAATCAAAAGCACTCTGAATGTTGAACAAAGGATCAAGAATAGAATGAATCCATCCGTTTTTGTGGCTCTGATGTTTATAATCAAAACTTTATCAACATTGTTGGAAATTCGAAGTGAAATTAATTAATCAGTCTGATATAATATGACACTTAAAAGTTATTAAGGCTTAAAAGTTATTAAGGCTGATCAATTAATTTCATTCTAAATTCCCAACAATATTGACGAAGGTGTGTTTATAAATATCAGAGTTCCAAGGTGAATTCATTCTATTCTTGATTCTTTTGTTCAATGTTTAGAGTGTTTTTAATTCATAACCTGGGGGAGGGTGGTTTATACATTGAGCCATGTTTAATTTACAGCTAGCCTGTCAAGCATTGGTGGTCGAGAAGTCAGCGACAGCTGCTTTACATGCAGTTGTCCCAGGTTAGTGGGTTCACTTCCCAGCTGATGCTATGACACATAAGAAAAAAAAATTACAGCTAGCCAAGTATGTAACACCGAGAATATAAAACTATTCAAGAAACAAAGATATCCAAGATAATTCATAAGCTGGACTCCCAAAAAATTATTTCCACTGACAAACAGATTGACATTAATATGATAAAAGGTGAATGTTATTTACACGTTTATTTAAATAATTCTTCGGGTATGTAGCTTGTGAATTATCCTAGTAATGTATTCAGACTTGTTTGTTCTGTGAATAAGGTTTTTTTTTTCATATGTCATAGCATTGACCAGGAGGCGAACCTGCAACAACCATTTGCAAGCTACTGCTTGCTTGCAAGGTGGCCGTGCTGACCTCTCGGCTAACAACGCTTGACAATTCTGTGAATAAGTTTAACAACTCTTATTGTTTATTTTTAAAACTTCTTACAACAGTTTGATAAGAAGTATTTTGTAGATTATAATGGGAACCTAAGGGAATAAAGAAAATGGAGTTTATTTAAGACATTTAGATATTAAAGAATGTTGCGGAGTTATCAGACAAAAGCAAGATGTGTTTAAAAATAAATACAAAATCATCTAATATAATGTTCAGTAATTTTTACATAGAAGAAAGTAAGGATTAATAATCATGTATTAAAGAGATGTACACTACATCATGGATAAAATTTCCCAATACAGTAGCCATGTAGCACAAAGCAGAATAATCAATGATATTCCTATTTAGTGCGTACTCATCCAATATCCTTCCTGCATCCATTGATTTGATTACTCTGGCTTGAAATGAGTGTTTCTAGTCTGTGTAAACAGCTTGTGTAAGTATAAAGAATGGTGATCATGTGATGTTTAGTGATAAAATTAATAATAGAATTAAAATTTGGATGGTATGCTTTTGATAGAAAGAATTGGGTATTAAATGAAAATATGTATTTTTGCAAAAGAACATTTTTATAAATTTGTTTTACCAGTTTTTACCTATTGATCTGGAACACTTAACAAAAAAGTATTGTAGAAACTTCAAACCAAGACAGCAAAGAATGGAGAAAATGTATGTTAGAGTAATAAGAGAGGATCAGAAATGAAATGCACAAGTGAGAAAACACAGATATTACTGACAAAATTGAAAGAATTAAGAGACTCAATTGGAGCTGTGATATGGACATTTCTGTCAAGATGATAAGAGATGGATGGTTGAAATTTTGGATTTAAGAGGTTGTAAAAGACCCAATAGAGATCACGTGATAATGGATGAAATAAGTAAATTTACTGGTGTGATGTGGACAAGATATGGATTGGAGAAATTGGATAAACTTTGTAGTGGAATGGTAACAGTTGAAAATGATGATATACATATATAACACTATTATAATTAGCAGATGATTAATAAAATAAATATATGGAATGTATACATAGTAGAACTGTGACATCCACTATGTTTTATTTCAAGCCCTTTCTTGCATTCATTGTATATTACAGATCAAATTTCTAGTTTTCTGCTTAGAAAATATTTTATTATACAAAATAGAATGTCATATAATAAGAAAAAATAAAATATAAAATATATGTGACACCTCTCTGAGGAGTGCCAAAGGACAAAACCATGTTCCTGACAGAGATATTTTAAGTGCTGGCTTTGGCTAAGCATTTATCATAAAACTTGTAGAGGAATTGGCAATCCTCATTGTTTATAACTTACAAGCTTAAGAGATAGGGTCATGTGATCTATGACTCTTATTTTGACTATTTATAAAATATATGTGCTTTCAACGTAAACTGAAGAATTTCAAAATAAAAAAGGAGTGCTGTCATATTATAAAATTTATAAAATGAAGTTTAATATATTTATTTATATATATTTTGAATTACAGTTGGATAGCATATAAATGAAGTAATCATATTGACTCAGTGCATATTACGGCTCACTATATATATATATATATTAAGAAAATAAAGTCATACATCACATAATTTAACTTACAAAGATTGTACTACAAATGAAATATAATGATCATGCTAATATCACTAAACAAGTTTTTCCAATAAATGTTGGAAGAGAAAGCATTTAAAATCTCTATCTAGAATTACCCCTATTCCCAAACCAGTTTCGAGCTGTTGGCTTTCCTTAATGAGGTGCTAGAATATTCAGACTCTAGATGTAAAATACCAACTCAACTATAGCATTTATCTAATTTCTTAACTATTAAATAGGAAATCTGAAATTTCCAGACATCTATATGTCTTCAAATCAAGCTATCTTACTATTATAGTTTTTTATGGTGTATCTGAATTTACTTCAGTTCCATATGGCTATTTAAGTTAGATTGCTGGATTTGAAGACATTTTTTTTTTAATAGTTAAGAAATTAGATATTAGATAAATGTTGTGTTTCATAGTTAAGAAATTAGATATTAGATAAATGTTGTGTTTGAGTTGGTATTTTAAATTGAATATCCTAGTGCCTCACCGAGGAGAGCTATCAGCTTAAAACCGGTTTGGGAATAGGGATAATTCTAGATAGAGATTTTAAATGCTTTCTTTTCTGACATTTATCAGAAAAGCTTGATTAGAGCTATTAACATGTTCATTATATATATAATTTGCTTATACTGAATATTTATTATATATGTAAGTAGAAGCATTTGAACTTAGGAAGTTTACATTTGTCCTCCACTCCATCTCAAGCAAATTATATACATGACCACATACATGTGAAAAAGATAAATGATCACGAATATATGTATTTCATGAAGAACTAGCAATCATCAGTTGTACCAGATCATAATCTCCCACACACTTATACAGTTAGTGTTTGGATTATATTAAGATAGCAATTCTTTAAATTTTAATGGACAGGCATCAATTTTCTCCTCCTTCCAAAAATTGAACCATCAATTTCATTGAAAAACTGATGAAGGAACATCCAAAACCTTATTGGATTTGATATTGTAATCATATCCATATGTATTAATAGAAGAGGGATGGACTGAACTTATACTATGATATAATCTATTTCTAAGGCAATATGTAATTTACTTATATTGAATAGTTCTTATATATTTAAGTAGAAGGATTTGAACTTTAGGATTTTTTTGTCTATATTTATCATCGATCCACTCCATATCAAGCAACCAATATGCATGACCACATACATGCATAAAAAAGATCTCCAATACATGAGTTTATGTATACTTATTTCATTTACCCACCTCACATATGATCTCTATTAGGTCTTTTACAATTCTTTGAATCCAGTTCAAAATCTCAACTAACCGTCTCTTATCATCTTGACAGAAATATGTCCACATCACAGCTCCAATTTCAACTTCATCCTGCAATGGATAGTTGAAAATAATGATGATGATATGTATATATGTTTTATAAATAACATGTTTTTGAGAGCAGCCATGTTTAATAGAATAAAATAAAACATTAATAATTATGTGTCTGTAACAGAACTAATTACATCACATAGATTGACTTAAATTTGGTGGTGTTTTTAAATTTTTAATAATTTGTTTAAGGAAACTCTTCCATACATACAGCTGGTAATTTTATTGTTTCATCATGTTTTTTAATGCAATTTGTTTTTTTAAAATATTTCTATAGCCTCCGTAAATATTTTCTGATAATGGTTGTTGCGTATGATTAGTATCACATGATCATAATTGTTTTTTAGCCCAATTGAGGACAAATGCTTGTCAAAACAGTATTTTACCTTAATTTTAGTTTATTAAAAACAATTTCTCCTAAGAATATGATTTATAAAACATCATATACCTGTGAAAACCTTCATTTTATCATGCATGCATGCCCACATATATATAGCACTCACTTGCGTATAAGGCCATTCCAATTACAAGTAAAAAAACAAACTGCTCAAGGTCAATTTTGGAATATGTACAAACCAATGTGTGACCCCAAATACATTCTCATACAGAATATATCTTTGTGAAGCTGCCTTTTAATTTCTTCAAGATATTTCCAACACCAAGTCAAAATGTGGTGAATATTTCCATGGAAACAATCAGCACCGCACCTTCCTTAGAATGTTTCTGAGATGATCAATTAATCATGCATTTAATCATGCTTGCATTTACCATGAAACACCCTTTCAGAAGTCTTGCATTATTCATTCATTATACATGACCAATATAATGAAGATGCCATTTTTTTCATGTGACACTCAACCACCAATGCCTGACAAGATGTCATTTTGCAATAGTAAATTCAACCTTATGCAAGATAAAGAATATATTGATTGGTTTTGTGATCTTCCCACAGTATTTTTACATCACATCAATAGAGTGTCCCAGTTTCACATCCATACAATAAATTAGGTAGAATAACAGATCTGTATACAACTAATTTAGTTCTGATAGTTATTTACCTGTTATGAAGTACTATATCTATTAACTTGTTTAAAGCAACAGCGTCCTTTGAAATCTATGTTGAACCTCTTTAAAAAAAACATTGAGATATATGAATTGGTTTATATTCTCAAGTTGGTAATCATTTAAGCTAAAAGTTGCTGCTGATTTTTCTACTAGTACTGGCAAATAAAAGAACATGGAGGTTTTTTGGAACATCATTATTAAAGCAGATTCTTTATTTATTGCATTCAAACTATTAAACTTTGTAAAACATCTTTTGAACTGGAAAAAAAGAGCCTAAATATCAACATGCTGTAAATAATCCAGTATCCAAAAAGATGAAGTGCTTGCTTGCAGTTTTACTTGATTAAATTAAAAAAATTCCATCATCAGACCTGTATCACATCCTACTTCCTGTTTCATTAAGCTGCCAGTAAACAATTTCAAAGACCACCATTATAAAAATTGAAAATAATGTTGGAGCAAATATGTATACTTGTGTTGTCCCCTGCCATTTTCCTTTTCCATTATTGCAAACAATACAATACATTTGTTTGATCAACTAAGTCAAAGGCTTTGATCAAATCAATAAAAACAATAAACAAAGCTTTCTTGTTTTCAATAGTTTTATTGCAATTTCCTGGCAGCAAAAACATGCCTATAATTATTCTTGATTCTCTAACACCACACTGAGTCTCTGGTAGCTTTTCATCTATGACTGAAATCAACCTATTCATCAAAATCCTTAAAACTACATTTACTGCAGTAAATAATAATGATATTCCACAATAATTACTTCAGTCCTGTCTATTCCCTTTATTTTTAAACATTGGAACAATAGAAGCATCCTTAAGATCAGTCAGCACAACCCCATGGATCCATATATTTCTAAAAAATTCTGATATTTTTGAAGCTTACATATCACCACCATATTTTAAAGTCTATCCTGGTGTCTCGTGAGTACTCGTTATTGTTGAAATTTAGTACATATAGTAGATACTTTTAACACCAGTCATCTTATGAATATGATTGGAATATAATTTACTTTTTAACACAACTATCATTTATTATAGAATTTAATAATCCATGATCCATCCAAAATATACTCTTGTAATATGAATTTCTCTTGTATTTTGATTCGTAACTACAGTGTAATCTGTTAAATACTATTATTTTGAGTATGGATGCATCCATGTTTCTTTATAGAGTATTTCAGCTAAACAAAGGGTTTGTACTTAATATTTATTTAAGTTTCAGACATGGGAGGTTTGTGATGGGGGGGGGAAGTAAGAAGTATATTGTTTTATTTACTTCAATTTGATAATCATTGTTTAAGAAGTTTCATTATTTTATAAGAAATCTTTAAGCACTGGTGTTTTATTAAAATGTTGTGATAAACTTAAATTATTTACTCATGTTCTCTATAACTTATATCACTTGATACTAGTGACATCTACTTTCCAATTCTAGAAGTCAAATATAAGTAGTGAATCAAACCTGACACTAAGTACTAATGCAAGCTGAGATTCATTGCATTTTTAGTAATTGAAAAGACTCCATTTACAATGTTTTTCACCCACTGCTGATCTTTTATTGTTATATTGCTATTCATACTAACAGATTGAAATACTCAAATACCCTAAGGTTTTGAACTCAGATCAATCAGCATAAATAGTTAGATGTGTCTGATATTAGATCAGCAACTATATATTTTAGAAACTCTGAAATTTGAAAAGATGTCACTCCCATCAACTGATATAAACTTATTGACTGTTTCACTTTGTATGGTTCAGTATGGTGCTAGAGCATCAACCTCTGGAATCTAAAGTTCTAGGATCTTTTCCAGTTCCAAAACTTCCTGTACTTGAACTTTTTATGAACTCCCACAGTAAATCCATTTGATTTTTAAAAAAATTATCAAACCATTGCCAAAAGATGTCTGCAGTTAATTTAAAATTGAGACCAGTAAAAGTGACTCAGATCTAGGAGGTTGTTTGGTATGAGTACAAAGCTCTAAGGTGTTTGATTTTCAATCTTTTGATTTGAACAATGACATAAAAAGAATGTAGTGGTGAATATCCAATGCTTTTGGTTCCATTGAAGAACAAATACCTAGAAAGTGGGCGTATTGCCATCTGGTGTTTACTGGTTTCACTAATTGCTTACAATATGAATTTCTGTCATTAGAAGTATCTTGCTTCATGACATTCACAAATTAACAATATCTCAGAAAATACCTTTCATGTTAAAGTTACACTTTGGCAAGCATATCAACTAATCAACCCTTAGGTCACTATTATTAGACCAAAACTTGGCTTATCCAATCACAAACTTGTAGTCCTTTTCAAATTTTGGGCATTGGAGCCAAAGTTTTTGGACTACCTAGTTAAAGTCAATCTTCATGCTATGTCTACAAACTGGTTCCTGAGCTGTAGGAGACAAATCAGTGAGATTGATCCCTTATGCTCTAACTGCTGCAGACAAGATGAAACCTTTGACCACATCATCTACTCCTGCACCGGACTTGGGAATATTAAAATGTTTATCTATCAGAACTCTAAAATGGACTTCTACAAGATTATCTCTATTAAGGACTACCTGTATTCTGGCGACATCCCAACCATCAGACTGTGGATCTTCTTGACATTCTCTGTATGGTTGGCCAGATTTAAGAAACAATTTACCCGGCCTTTTCCAGATATTGATTCTTATTTTCTACAAACTCTTAAAAACTTAAAGACAGAGACAGAGTCTTATCTACAAAATTTTTATATGAAGAAACTTGGAAACTTCTTCAGCTTTCTAGATAAAGTCCTTGATGACCGAAATATCATGTATTAATTTATTAAGTTTTGTCCTTTTTTACCATGATGTTATAAGGTAATTATTAATTATGCCTATAGTATCATTTGTAAACATATATTATTTGTTTTAATAAAGTTATTTTAGATTAAATTTGCACTTTCTGGAGAAGAGTGAGCAAAAAACAATTAATGACCCAGTGTCATGTGATCAAGGATATGACTGGCTTGTGTACTGTATTGGAATGCATCGATTGCCTAATTTGCATTCAAAGAGAAAATATATACATTCGTCCGCACACATTAAAAGATTGCCAAAACTTTTATATATAAACGGAAGCGATGACGTGTTGAGAGATCACGTGATTCTTGATCCGCCAAACCCTGGCAGTTTTACTCAAATGGTCAAAAACGTTTTGTTCTTCCCGCTTTTGTCAGTCGAGTGCTGATTCGGAAGAACTTTTATCAGCCATTGTATTACTGGGTCATCTTTTTTATCACTTATCTAAAATGGATTGTGTATATGTCTGTCTTTATATACACACACACGTATGGGAATGGTTCGATATAAAAAATAGCCTACTGTTATTTGTTACACTTATGGTACTATTTCTCAATTATTAAACGATGCATTTTTCCAAACTATCGGATTGGTAGAAATGTTTTCCCAGTAATGTATAATCTGTAAATTAATCATGTGATCGTTTGAAAGACATTATCCTATAGGCATTACATCAGTAGTTTATTTATTATCTTTTAAATCAGGTGGATAATTTATTTGATTTTAAATGAAGGGAAGACATCTATGCGGGCTGATAATTTTATTCAGGTGTTATCTACACAAAAGGTTGCTCTAAAAAGTGAATAAATAAATACATATTAAAAGCATTTCCATATTTTTATTTCCTGTCACTTCGTAGAGGAGAAAAGATGAAAGAAAGTTAATCATTCTGGTGAAATAGATAATTTTCATTGGTTGATGGAGGATTGTTTACTATCAAAGAAAGCTGTTTCATCGGATAATTAAACTACCACTGGACTTCTCATTTCCTTGATTCGTTTGTTTGCATTAATAGATAATTTTTTTTAAAAAAAAGTGCTCTTAGCTTTTGAAGTTGTGGTTAGAGTTCTTCAAGGTTTGTTTTGTGGGTGAGTGGGTGGGTGGTGGCTTCTGAATGTTATGCTTCACGGAATGTTAGTTTATAATTGCTAGCTATGAAAGGCGGAAAACGTAATTTGTTAGATTGTTTCTATCCTAATGTTTTTTTTTTTTTAAATATATTTTACAAAGGCAACCTTAACTTGTTTGTTATTGTTTTATTAGTCAGGACACCATTGATAATTTAATGTATGCAAAATATTTATTTTATTTGAATTGGCAATCGTATATTAGATCTTTGCGCGTGTGTAAAAGAAATATGTGATTTTAGATCATTTTGTAAGATCTATATAAAATGAATTTTGGATAAATAGCTCTATGAGTTAATTGTGTTAAAGTAAATTCAGCCAACTCGTCACTAACAGTTTTAGGCCCTGAGGCAAATATACATACAATAAGAATCCACATACCTAAAAGTTATCAATCAAACCAACAAGCTGTTAATACAGGATATTCTATTCTTCCGTCATGATAAATATATTATCTTTAAATAACGAAATCAAATATATATATATATGCAAAACTGATATCTGGATAGGTTTAGTAAAGAATCCATTAAGCTCCGCGCAATTAGAACATTTTATGTTTTGTAATCAGGAAAATTTTATCAAACTAAAATTTATGGGTACTGATGATAATTAGACCGCATTTATATATAGTTAAATCATATTAAAAAATTGAAAAATAATAAGTAGTAAAATGATGTCTGGGCCAGTTTTTATTATGTTCTAATATGTGTGTAAGATAGTATTAATCATGTAGATATCATTGGTACCATTTTCAACAGTTATTGAACCTCGGCAGAGTGAAGGTCTCTAAGTTCAGTCGAGTTTTTTACATCTATAGTTTTTTTTCTTTCATTTGTCCAGATTTTTTTTCCATCCATCTCACATTAGTCTCCTAAATCATTTACTATCTTATGGAATTCAATTAAGACTTTAAATATTTATTTATTGTCATCTTTTTTTTTTCTCATGTGTCATAGCATCAGCCGGGAAGCGAACCCACTAACCTGGGACAACTGCTTGTAAAGCAGCTGTCGCTGATCTCTCGACCACCAATGCTTGACTATTTATTGTCATCTTTTCTATGCAATACCAGAAATCTCATTTTCATTAGTCTATTTATAACATTAAACACATTATTTTTTCCATAAAAAAATATCTGATTTTTCACCAGCCTATGATGAAAAAAGGTTGAAAAACACTGGTGTAGATTATGCTATATCTAAGACTTATCTTAATAATGATATATAAGCAATTACTACTACTATATATGATGGAATATGGGTGCTTATGTATTATCCATAAGCTGGAAGCTTGCCTGGTTTGTTTTAATTATCCATTTTCAGGGGCCTCAAATAAATCTTGCAAACAATATGGCTGACTAAAAACTAACTATAGTACTGTATTTAATATTTCCTTATAGCTGATTTTTTAAATATGATTATAAAAATAAAAGAAATTATGCAAAACTATAAATGATTGTAATAAAAAAAAAATTTAATACAAGTGCAAAATGCAAAAGGTAGGGTGAGAAAGTATAACAAACATGGATTCTTTAAGCAAACAGGTAGAAATCTTTAAAGTTAACGTAACTTATTATTCATTTATTAATATTGTTTAAATTTAACAAGTAACACACGTTCGGTAAAATATTTTTGAAAAAAACAAAAAACAAAACAAATATAACAAATACTTTGATACCCTGAAAATGAATAATTAAAATAAAAATACATGGCAACCTTCCAGCTTATGGATAATACATGTATCGGAATATGATCCGGTACAGGACCAAGGCTTCTTTTTTCCATAAATATTGGAAATATTAATATTTATTTATTTTTAGTGAAAATTTTATTTTTAATGATGTTTATTTATGAACAGTTAGTTATTCAAACAAAAGCTAGTAATTATTATAGCATGATTTTACACTTCATTTTCACAAATGGCTATTTGTCTGAAACTTATATATCTGTCTATGTTATTTATGAAATATTTTTTAAGTCTGCCTAATATATATATATATGTGTGCACACATTAATATGAATAACATGGATCAACGATTTTTCAACATATCAAACATATTATCTAACCAATGCTTTGTTTAAATGTTACTGGTAAATTGAAGTATTTGCAATACTAACTTGCTTTCTTTGAATTTTATTGACTAGAAAGAGCTCTGAGAGATCTGATCAATTTTAAAGATTATTTTTATAAATGTTATGTAAGTGATAATATAATTTCTGAATTGATAAGTTTGTTTTTGTTAAATCATATTTTTATTTTGTATTGGATATTCCCATTTGCTCCGCTCTACCTTATTACTAAAGTTTATTTATATATTAGAAGGGATTTGAATTCAGACTTTCAAGCTCCCTACATCTATCCATTCCATCTTATGCAACTGAGAGATCTAAGGAGCTTGAAAGTCCGATTTCAAGTCCCTTCTAATTGCATTAAAGTTCAGTATAGACAATATATTTGTAGTTAAACATTGTATATATATATTTGGTTTGAAGTAAGAAACTAAAGCTAAACAGACCAGATCATTTATCAGTAAGCAAGGTAAAAAAGTAAGATAAATTTTTTGTGTGTATACATCACGTGACACATCACGTGACAATAATTTTATTAATACAAAGTTCCACCGATTTAATTATACATAGTTAGAATTTAATACTAATCCAGTGGCTCAAATATATTATATGCTTGATTTTTTTCAGAGTAGTGATTTTTGTTATGTATTATCTATTTTAATTGATTGGGAAATTATTTTCTTATTTATATTAATATTTATTTATTTGTATTACTAAAGCATCAATCAGGCATAAAAAGTAAATGAAATATTGTTTAGTTTAAATTAATATATCGAGGATAATGGAAGTTATTAAAAATCTATTCCCTAGAAAAGATAATCTTCAATACCTTATCGATGGTTGTACTCTCTATTTTGGCAGAGTTTGTTTTCTAACGAAGATGTATCAATGCATCATGTTCTTGTTACTGTGTGAATAAAATTATTGTTGAATTTCAACTGTTAGCCTTTGTTCATTTCTCTGCATTTCACCAATTTTTCCAGAGATTTAAACTAAATAATGGAATATCATCATTGAGTTTTGCATACCCCAAGCTAATGTTCAGTGCTGATAAGATTACCACCAATTAGATATGGGTTCAAACCTTGGCTACTGTTGATGTGATGAGGGCTTGGATAGTGGTTCCAACTCTAAACAAATGTTCAGTGAATTCAGGTCTCAGACCATATTCTCAATAGATATGACCTGGATAATACGCATTTGCTAAGGATATGTATATGATGAGGAGGAAATATTACTGTGATAGATTAACATTAGCAGAAATGGATTTATAAACAGGTAATGTCTTGCACTATGCTGATCACCAATCTATTATCGGGTCAATGAAGAGCAAACCTCATATATTTGACAATCCAAAGGTAGAAAGTTCTAATTTTCTCAATGAGATGAAAGAATAGCAATTGTGAATATTTTTGAATAGCTCTTGGAGTCTGAAAATTATTAATCTCTCAATAAACTGTGTTGTCAACTCATATATATTTTGGTTATGAATGAAAAACCAGCAAATCAATGTGGCAAATAGTGACAAGAGAGTTAAAATAATCTGGAGATGATTACAACACTATTCCCTACATATAGAGCTCAGTTCTATAATGGATGAGTTAAATTATATGCACATGCATGCATACCATTTTGGACATTCACATTGAGTGCCATCAGTTTTCTGGAGTTTTTTTTGCAATATGTGGATTTTATTGAATCATTTCAACTTTATAAAGCTATTAGGTACTGATATAGAGTGTGCTCCTTGCCATTTTGAAATCTGAAGACCACCCCTGATATCCAAATGATAATTGATATCAAATTCACATGTGGTCATACTATGACCATTCATTACAAAATCACAATTAGCATCAGTAATTAAAAAATTAAAGCACAAATTTTGTACCATTATGCTAGATCAAATCACATGACTAAAATATATAAAATATAAAAAATGGGAGTAATGAATAAATTTCAAAATACTAAAAGTTTATTTCTAAAATACAAATTTAAAATACTTAAACAGAAAAAATGAAGGAAAAACAAAATGGACATATATATTAATTAAAAAACCACATATTCAATAAACATAAAATTGATCAAAACAAGCTTATAATTTTGAAATACTAAAAGCTTCTAAAATACAAATTTATTTTGTTCTATAACCATATGTTGAAATAAAGTAAATGTTGAATAAATGTAGAAAGAATTGCCAAAGCATATTAATTCTACAGTTAATAATAAATCACATTTTATCTTAACATTAGTCAAAAGAATAATTGTCTAAAGTAAAGAATATTAATTTACAATTAATAAAAAATTAATAAATCAGATTTTTTCTTACCAAAGCGAGTAATGTTGTGAGCTTAATTTCTCACATGTGGTTATTTGCTGGTGGATGGATAAAAAGAATCTAAACAAGAGAGATTTATTAATTAAATTTCTCAAAGATGATAACACTACCTACTGACGGTAAAAATCTTGGTGTTTATCTTATTTAAAATCCAATACCTGTTTACATTTTAGATAATTAACACATTTCTATTATAATTAATTTGTTGATTATTTCAAATGTAAAACAGGTATTGAATTTAAAATAAGATAAACATTAACCTTTTCATTGTCAGTAGGTAGTGTTATCATCTATGACAAATTTAAGGAATAAATCTCTCTCATTTAGATTCTTTTTATCCATCTACCAGCTAATAGTGACATGTGAGAAATTAAGCTCACAACATTACTCGCTTTGGTAAAAAAAAGTTGATTTAGTAACTTTTTTATTAATTGTAAAATTATTTTACTTTAAACAATTATTCTTTCAACTAGTGTTAAGATAAAATGTGATTTATTATTAATTGTAGAATTAATATACTTCGGCAGTTATTTCTATGTTTATTCAACATTTACGTTATTTCAACATGTTGTTATAGACCTATATTTTAATAAAATGTGTATTTTAAAAGCTTTTGGTATTTCAAAATTATAAGCTATGATTATTCAACATTTATGTATTTTAGAAGTTATAATCTGGGCATAGTCAAAATAAGAGTCATAGATCACATGACCCCATTCTCTTAAGCTTGTAAGTTATAAACAATGAGGATTGCCAATTCCTCAACAAGCTTTGTGTTAAATGCTTAGCCAGAGCCAGCATTTAAAATATCTCTGTCAGGACCCCCCAAACCTCTGACCATGGTTTCGTGCTTTGGTACTCCTCAGAGAGGTGTCAGGGTAGATCTAGTGTCTGAACTTATCCTGGCACCTCTCTGAGGAGTGCCAAAGCATGAAACCATGGTCAGAGGTTTGGGGGATGGGATCCTGACAGAGATATTTTAAATGCTGGCTCTGGCTAAGCATTTAACACAAAGCTTGTTGAGGAATTGGAAATCCTTGTTGTTTATAATCTGGGCATATATTGTAATATAATTTGTATTTTAGAATGTAAAAGTTTTTACTTTTTCAAAATTATAAGCTTGGTATACATTATTGCAATGTGTTTGTGGTGATGATACTTTGCATGATTGAAAACATCCTCCCTCCCCACATACTTCGATACTGCCCAAAAATCACTGCTAACACATCCAAGCAACCTTCTGTGTGTTATTTGATGTCATTTATTGCTTGGATATGTCAGCAGTGGTTTTGAGTGGTCCTTAGAATTCAAAAAGGCAGTGAGTGCACCCTAAATCAGCACCAGCTATTACATATAATATATATGCAGTTTTTTTTGCACTAATTAAATGTCATCTGTATCTAGTGCTCATAATTAAAAACATACAAACATTTTATTTTCATTTTATAAAATTTAATTACTTTGCTACAGAATTTTTCTTTTAATTTTCTTAATACAGTATTTAATATGTACAAACAGATATATTAATATTTAACTGGAATTAAAGCTTATATCTGAGCTAGTAATGGTATGATAATCTCTGATCTAATAAATAATAAACTGTAATCATTAATATATTTATCTAAAATGGATGGTGTCAAAAATATGAAGGCAGGCAGTTTGACACCTTCAGTTCAAATTGTAGTCATCGTCATCATCATCAACCACTACCAATCCACTGCAGAATGAAGGTCTCTCCAAGTTCAATCCATCTTCTCCGATCTCTAGCTTCTCTTCCCTACATCACCCCTGCATACTTTCTTATTTCATCCATCCATCTCACATGTGGTCTCTTTCTGGGTCTTTTACAATCTCAAATTGTAGTAATTTAATATATATACACAATGTAAAACAACTAGAAAACTAATTTTACAATTATAGTTAAGCGTTGGTGGCCTAGTGGTTAGCATAGCTGCCTTCCAAGCAGCTGGCCCAGGTTCGCTTCCCGGTCAACGCATTTGACATATGGGGAAAAAAAATAATTTTACATCTTTATCCTATTATTTTCCCCCACCCCATCTATTAGCAAAAATATGACTTGAATAATAAATTAGTTTAACTGTAGGAAAAAAAATCTTTTTTTAAATAAATTTTCTTTTTTTTTAACTTTATTTATTAATATTATTTACTCATGCGCAGTTATTTTTATTTTTTTAATTTCAAAAATTCTTCTAATGATTTTTCTTATGTTTTTATAAATCTTCAAAAAAGATTTCAGAACTGACTTCTTTTTACATAACTAACTTTTTTGTAAAGAACATCCAATTCTGTTATTATAAACTTCTTACCAGAATTTTAAGCGTAATAAAAATGAGGCTTAAAATGTTAATTTTCATTTGATATATGAGCACAGACTTTCACACGACCCACCACTCTCCACGCTATCTCATAACACTGATACACTTGAACACATATATGTTGAAAAGATAAATAATCACCAATAAATGTATTTCATGCTAAACCAGCAATCATCAGTTGGTCCAGATTACCATCTCCACACATATACGCTATAAGTGCTCAGATATATATTAAGGTAGACAATCTTCATACTTTAATGAACAGGCTTCAATCTACTCCAACTCTTTCAACCATCCATCCAATTGAAAATCTGATGATGGAATGCTCAAAGGCCACCCTGAGGCTGAGATTCTTGTCACATCCATGTTGACCTAAGGTCAATCTGACCCTTCATGCACAGGACATAATCTATTTAATACATATACAAGAGATGGGCAGACACCTCAACTATTAATAATTGAAATACAGGCTTGTGTCTATATATATAATATGTAGGGTATATGAGCACAGACTTTCACACGACCCACCATTCTCCACACTATCTCATAACACTGATACACTTGAACACATTGCTGGTTTAGCATGAAATACGTATATTGGTGATTATTTATCTTTTCAATATATATGTGTTTAAGTATATCAGTGTTATGAGATAGAGTGGAGAGTGATGGGTTGTGTGAAAGTCTGTGCTCATATACCCTATATATTACATATATAGACACAGGTATATACTAAGCCTGTGTGTTTTAGTTTTTTATTTGAGTAAGCTTGTGTTTGAAAAGGCAACAAATTTTAAACATTTTCAATAATGATTGTTATATTAAGAAGATTAAATAATTATCAAAAAAATGAAACAGATTTAATTTCTTTTGCATATCTAATTTATATTAAGAAACAAAAACAAACTTATATCTGAACTTCCAATTAAGATTTTCCTTTTTACATACGACGTGTTTGAATCTTTAACTCAATTAATTTTTATGGGCTAATCCCTGAGGATAAAATGTCATTATTTTACTTTGGCTTTTAATCACACTTGTGGTTATTTTAAAACAGGCAAAACTCACTATATGTATTGCCACTCACTGCAAGCTAGAGTAATCAATGGATGCCAGAAGGCTTTTGCATAAAATCCCCATCTAGTGTCTACTCATCCAATGTCCCCAGACTAGTTTCTGGCTTGTGGCCTTCGTCAGTGAGGAGCCTTGGATCTGAGAGCACTGCATCTACATCTTAGGATCTAATGCAACCCTCCAGTAGCTTGTATCTCTACTTAACTACAAAACTATGAGTCTTAAATTGAAAACACCTTAATATTTTTAATCCAAGCCCATCAGCTTATATATTCATATAGGTCTGAATTCAGTTCAGTACCCATACATTTTGGTGTCTTTGGTTCTTTAATAACCATAGCCACCACTATCCTATTAGGCACTAGATGGGGATTTTATGCACAAGCCTTCTGGCATCCATTGATTACTCTAGCTTGCAGTGAGTGGCAATACATATAGCGAGTTTTGCCCATTTTAAAAACAGTTATAAGAAAGCATAAGAAATGGTGATCATGTGATATTTATTGGTTATTTTAAGTGATATTTTCATGTTGGCAGTCATTTAATGGCAAAATCAAGAACTAGAACATATCATTTTATTAATTTAAAAAAAGTATCTTAAATATGGCAACTTTTTATAAAGCTTTTTTAAAAATTACAAACGTTATTCTCACATTCTCATTACATTACCGATTGATAGTTTTCTCCACATGAGAACATGTGTGATAGATGTTGAGTATATTCATTCTTTTTTTGAAAGTGAATATACATATTTTCTATAGATTATTTATATATTTATGATTATTTTTCCAAAAATATTTGTTTAATATTTACATTTTTAAAAGAATAATAAAATTAGATTCAGATTTTATTCGAAAATATACATTTGGCTGAAAAGTAGTGCTTTTGTCTTTATCATGACTGATTAATTTTTGTCATTTTTCTAAAATTACAAATAAAAGTTTAAGTTTTAAACAGAATGTCATTAGCATTAAGTAATTTGAAAAAAAATTAGTTCAGGATTTCAAATGAAATTAAAATATATCTAGTATTTCAATTTCCTATTTTTACAAGAACTGTGATAATTAGTCAAATAAAAAATTAAAATAATATTTTTAGAATAATTTTTGTTTGTAAACATACCTTTTTAATAAATAGTTCAAAATTTCTCAGAATATAATAATTCATAAAGGTAAAATTGATGAAATAAACAGTTGAGAATTTAATCAAACAGGCTTCTGGGAATTGTTAAAAAAAATGCAACAAAATGGTTAAAAACATTAGTATATTTAAAAATTAAATAAATTTTATTAAAAATATCAGTGAAATAAATGAAAATATATTTGCATTGTAAAGATAAGTTTTCAAATTATGTTAAAAAATATTTTGCTTTTTTGTCAAATGCAATGTGAAATGCCACTATTATTCTGTGTGAGAAGCAAATGAATTCAGAACATTGCTACCACCTGATTAGACCTGACATCTAGCTCCAAAAATGAAAACTAAAATATACATTCATTACTTTTATAAACAACCTATTAACCAGGATAAAAGAGAGTTGAATAAGTGATTATTACTAAAGTAACATCAGTGACAGAGAGAACAAAATAGGGCCATACTTCTCCACTTAGCATCTGAAATCGACAACTAAAAGTATAAAATAATATTTTCTCAGATCTTATTAAGATGGATTATCTGATGAAAAATATTCTTAAGGATCAGATTTAAATTCACACTAGATGTAAACAGGCTTTCTTTTAATATAGTCAATAAATAATAGTTACTTCTTACATTCTTTTTTAAATATTCTTATGAGTAAATAACAATAAGTCAGATATGAAATGTTACCCAAAAGTAACTGGAATCATTCTCTGGATGGGGAACACATTGTAGTACAATATTCTACCACTAGATGCCTCTTGAATCTATCTGCTAACCCTTATTATTGAAAGAAATGATGGTTCTGCATAGTAAATGTGTTTATTATGTGCATCTCACTTATTTGTCAATTTTTGTAATAGCTGAAAAGTGAAATTCTGTTTTCTGATAGGGAAAAGGGCAGGGAAAACAGTTGTAATGCTTGAAGCAGCTTACAAGCAAACTGCTATGAGAAAAATACAAGTTTACAAGTGATTCAATGAAAGTATCAAATTCACCACATCCCAAAAATGTGTGGTGAATAAAGTCCAATGTCACATCAAAGCTGATTTTGTTTTATTCAAATGGCATTGTTTACTCAGTGATCAGGTGTTTAAACCTACATTTTTGAAATGTTTGTGTCATGCTATAAAATGAAAATATCCCAATTTGTGGCAAAGTGGGGAGGGGATACAAGCTCCATCATGATACTGCACCAACCATGAAAGCCTTGACTGTGATACAATCTTTAATTAAAAACAGCACAGCTCAGCTTATTCAACAGTCATATTCACACAATATCACCCCCTATGACTTCTTTTTATTCTCTCAAATAAAAACATGCCTCTTTTTTTTTTTTCAGATTTAGAAGTGATGAAGAAATAAAATAGTAAAGCTTTAAAAGGCATCACTTTGTAAGAATTTACAGACTACTTTGGAAAGTTAAAAACATATTTAGACCGATGCATTGCATTAAATGGACTATACTTTGAAGGGGGTTCAATTTGTAACACCTACAAATAAATACACAATTTTTGATTACAAAATTCCAGTTTTTTGGGTTATCTCTCATATGTAATATTAATAAATATAGCACTTTTAAATTATATAGGTGTTAATATATGTTTTAACTTATAATAGCATTTAAATAATCCATCCAATCAATTTTCTGGTAACTTATACTCACAGTCAAGATACCACACTAAAAGAACTACACAAATAGCATTTTCAACCAATTGTTTTGCAGAAATATAAAGTTCAAATATGCAATAGCTAAAGATTGTGGTTAAATAAAAGGTTCGGGTATTACTTTGGTAGTAAACGGCAATTAAAATCACTATCTGATAATTATTATTTATTTTTCTTATTAAATAATTGTACCAGGATAGCTGATTGGTTGATTTTATTAATGTGGCATTTTGATTTGTCAACTTGTAAACTCTCACCTTTATTGAAAATTGTTGAAATTTTCCTCAGAAAAAGCACTGATGTCTCATAACTTTAGATTGTAGTATTAACATTATCTTAAATGATAATGACGGACAAGATTATAAATGTAGATTTTAATTGATGTTAAAGTTGAAAAAAAGAATCTGAAGAGATCAACATCTTATGGACTGTAGCCAAGATCAAAAGATATCTCCTTGTTCTTTTGTCAGAAGAAATCACCAAGACAGCTGTCATGTCCTTCTGGGTTAGTTTTCATGTGATGATTTTTAAGTTATAATTAAAAATAATCTTGGTTTTGATTTTAAAGTGTTTTTGATTACTTTTACACACTAATTGGTTGATTATTACAAAAAAAATACACAGATAAACTTTCAATTTATTTATTTATGTTTTATTTTTAGAAATAGAAGCTAATAAACGTGATATAACGTAAAAAAAGACAGTATCTGTTACATCATTATCTGTCAAAAATCTTTTCAATTATTACAATTTTCATAAGAAAATATCAGATTTTAAGACAGAATTTGGTAGAATTATCACAACTCTACCTTGTTCTTCATACCTTTTCTTAAAAAATGAATACATTAATTTTTAGTATGATTGTTTATGTATGATCACATTTATTGTACCATTGTTATATATACAGGTCAGTTTAAAAATATTTAAAATTATCAAATGTAATTTTTTAGAATATTATTCACTTATAAAATTAAAAAGAAATCAAGTCCAATTTATTGAGTTTTAGTATAAAATAAAAATTTTATAAAAACAAAATGGTTGAGCATTTCCAAAAACTCTCACCAGATGGAACCATAAAAAGTGTCAGAATGAAAGAGGGTTTGTATAAGTTACTGAACTGATGGGCTAATTTATTTATATATTATTAGGAATTGTTAATTTATATTATTTCCAGATTAATATTATATATATTTGCTTTGCAGCAGCCATTTGCAAAGAATGTGGACACTCCATCTTCAAAATATAAAAACATTAATAAGAATAGTAGTAGAAGTTAGAGTAAATCAGAGATGATTTTTATGATATACAAACTAATCTGTGAATGACAAATATATTCACATATAGAATACACTGATCCACTCTTGTTTATTTGATATTTTGTGAAACTATTTTAACTTCTTTTGCAGTAAACTTTTATTTCAGAAAATTTCCAGTATTTTATCTAATTGTAGTTCTACAATCCATCCTTAACCATAACCTTTTAATAAAACAGTCAACATTATACTTCTTTAATATGCTTTTGATATAATCTTTATAACATAAATGAGGGGGTGGGGAATCGACATATGTCTGTATATTTATAATTCGCAAGTGAAGAAAATTATGCATGCCATACAATGGTGACCCATGAATATATTCAACACTCACACTCATTGTTATAAATATTTAAAATAATATTTCTTTATTACTTTGTTCTATTTTTCTGTAATAAATACTTATATGTTAATTTATAAATGTTAATTTCTAGAAAAACACACAGAATAATTTATTGCTCATCCTAAGTAAAAACAATAAAAAATTATTCGATTTAAAGAGAAATCAGAATAGATAAACATACCATGTTCTGCCAGTGAACAGTTCCAATAGCGGTTGTTACATACGTTGATAAAAGCAAACAAATTTCAGTGGAACTTGTTAGAATTCACCGACTATGATGTTCCTAACGCTGCCATAATTAGTACCGTCTTTGAATAGAATCTCAAACATCCCTTAAAATAATTCTTTTTAAAATCAATTTAATTAGTCATATTTACATAATAAGTACTCAAAATATTAAATGATTGTTATATTATTGATATTTGCAAGCCCAAATTTAATTAACTTTTTTTTTGGTGCTGCAGTGCTTGTGGGCCAACCGATACTGATATAAAGATATACATACACATGTAAAAATCCTTTGAAGTGATTGTTACATTTTAATACTTTCATTTCATCCTTAATGTAAAACATATAAATAAATTTGTGTTATAGAAGTATGCAATAAGGAAAAAAAATGACGTATATAAATTAAAATGGCTGTACATAGCTATTTAATATATAGGGTGTATGAGCACAGACTTTCACATGACCCACCACTCTCCACTCTATCTCATAACACTGATACACTTGAACACATACATGTCGAAAAGATAAATAATCACCAATATACGTATTTCATGCTAAACCAGCAATCATCAGTTGGTCCAGATTACCATCTCTACACATATATGCTTTAAGTGCTCAGATATATATTAAGATAGCCAATCCTCATACTTTAATGGACAGACTTCAATCTATTCCACACTCCAACTCTTCAACCATCCATCCAATTGAAAATCTGATAATGGAATGCTCAAAGGCAACCCTGAGGCCGGGTGTGACAAGAATCTCGGTCTCAGGGTGGCCTTTGAGCATTCCATCATCAGATTTTCAATTGGATGGACGGTTGAAGAGTTGGAGTAGATTGAAGCCTGTCCATTAAAGTATGAGGATTGGCTATCTTAATATATATCTGAGCACTTATAGCATATATGTGTAGAGATGGTAATCTGGACCAACTGATGATTGTTGGTTTAGCATGAAATACGTATATTGGTGATTATTTATCTTTTCGACATATATGTGTTCAAGTGTATCAGTGTTATGAGATAGAGTGGAGAGTGGTGGGTCATGTAAAAGTCTGTGCTCATATACTCTATATATTACATATATAGATACAGGTATATAATAAACCTGTGTTTCAGTTATTACGTAGCTATTTAAGTTGTTTTTTTAAAAACAACACGTTATTCTCATTTCTTGTTAGAATGCCACATTAGGGCTTCCATTTAGTGTTAGAGAAATGATAATCTCATAAGGCATTTCTCAAATATCTAAATTAAATTTGTTTTAAATTAATGACCATTTATGTAATGACATTACTGTTCTTTGATGAGACTAGAATGTCAAACTGTTGTCTAAATAATCTCATGCTTTTCTGTATTGAAGGCATTAAATCAGACAAACGCAATCCCTATAATGAAATTGCTTGTGAAAGGTTATTGAATGTTCGAGAGGGTTAGTAGTGCATCGGAAAACAGCTGTTAAAATCATCTTAGCCTTTCTCTGACTTTTATTCTTTTTATAGTTTTAAAATGTTTATTAAAAAGTTCTTTTATTATCTCTATATTTCAATTTATGAATACATACTTCAAATGTTCGTTCTATAGGTGGGAATAAATTTATATACTTTGCTCAATAATTGATTGTTAATGTATTTGAGAATTTACATACATACACATACTTACATGTAACTTGTACTATATGCTTGTACACGCACGCATACGTATAAAAACTACACAGAAATATAATAAAAGAAATACAATACTGTTTCATATACAGAAAAAAAACATTGTAAATATTAATTATAAGCCTAATTTATTTTCGGTGCCGAGCACCTTGTCAAAGAGAATAAAATGTAACGGTTGTCTTTGACAAAGTGTTAAATTTAATGTCCGTGTATAAAGGCAGTATTACTATTACCTTTAATTTTTTACATAGCAGTGTTTGAGCACGCGCGCGTGCATGTATGTGGGAGGGGAATATCATAGGTTTTTTTTTTACAAAATGATATGTTAATCTCACATCATCTGAAATAATTAATTTCAATGTTTTCGTCGTGCATATGGACATATGCGTGGATTTTTCCGTCTAGGAAAGTTTGTCTGAATATATGCGTGAATGTAAACATGCATGGATGAATGGCTGTTTGTACAGATGTATGTAAGAATGTATATATGGATAGATATATATGAATGTATGGTTGCAAGTATGTATGCTTGAATTTATATATGACTGTTTGCATATACACACACATATATAGTGTGTGTATGCATACATGTATAAATAAATGGATATATATTACAATATTTGTTACTTCGTTGATGACCAGTGTGCCCTGGTTGAAACATTGGTTTATATATATATTTAATAAATTATATGTGGATGTAGCCCGATATTTTATTTATATTATGGAAGTTTATATAGATGTATGTATGTGCGAATGGATGTATATATATATATGTAAATATGAATAAATAGGTGAATGTATGAAGATACATTTATGTATGAGTATGTGTGTATGGATGGATTTATGTGTATATGAATGTATCCACATAAGGATGTATGTGTGAATTTATATACGAATGTATGTGTAAATGGATGGATGTTATGGGTATATAGATGTTTATACGTCTGTATATATAGGATGGACGTATGTATATATAGATAAATGGATTAATGGATATATGTATGGGTGAATATAAATCAGTCATTTATTACATCTGCTTTAATCAATCCTTTTCTAGAAACTATGAAACATAAGACTATTTATTAACTGATATCCTTAGGTTTAATAATGTAGCAGATAGAATTTAACTATTCTGTTAATAAATCTTCTTTCTCTATATATGTAACTTTAAATTTAAACAAAGGCAAAACTCCATACAGTAGTGCCACCCTATGCCAAACAAAGTAATTAATGGATGCTGGAAGGCTTGCGCATAAAATCTCTATCTAATGCCTACTGTATGGAGAGTTTTGCCTTTGTTTACAACAATTATGTGCTAGTATAGAGATGGTGATCATGTGATGTTTAGTGGTTTAACTTTAAATTTAGAAATATGTATATTTTAGATTTTTGATTACATATAAATATTAGAAATGAATCTTTTTGATCCACTCTTTCTCAATATTGCTCAAACCAGCTTGTCGTATTGCCAATTTTATTACATTTTTGTATTATTTAGAATTTTTGTTATTAGGTAACCTAAATTTTGAACTACCCCATTGTGTGATAAATTGGTATTTATCTGATATTAGCCAGAGGTTATTAACATTTTTGGTCTAACTTTGATTGGTCAGATAAATATTGCACAAACTATAAAAAGCAAAAAATATGATTGTAATATGAAGCAATTTTAACTCTTATGGAGAAATGGGCATTGAACCCACAATCTCCCAATATTTTGTTAGAACACTTTTATTTTAGTGTAATTTTAAAATTAGAAGTTTTTGTGATAAGATAATTTTTTTGATGTTTTAGCACTGTTTTTTTTCTTTGAAATTTTTTTTGTCAGTTTAAAGAGATTATTTCAAATAAATAAATATATTATAAAAATATAATATTTCAAAGCATGGAAAAAAGTTCTGCAAAGTATTTGATCTATTAATTTATAGATAGATATGTAATTGAAATTTTAACACTTTTAAATATTTGTAGTTATGAAATAAATAATTGATACATATCAGATAAAAATATAGTATCCAAACTAAGATAGTGTACTATTTCAGAACGTAAGACAAAAAAAAATACGGATTGATAAAATATTTGACAAAAATCGTCAGTCAAAATTGTAAAATCTTTATATATATTTTTTACTATATGAATTAATTTATAAAATCAGATAAAAGTACTGATTGTATATATGTGTGGAGATGGTAATCTGGACCAACTGATGAGTGCTGGTTTAGCACGAAATACATTTATAGGTGATTATTTATTCCCCCCCCCCATGTGTGTGATCAGATGGGTCAGCAATATAACATGGCACTGAGAGTTGTGGGTCGGGTGAAAGTCTGAGTTCGAATCCCACATATATTACATATATAAATGCAGGTGTTAAGCCTGTACAATGTGTAAAAGAACAACACAGATATTTATTGCTCATCTATTTTATATTGTACAATAACAAAATAAAGTTGAAAATAAATACCCCCCCCCAAAAAAAAAAAAAAAAAAAAACTTCTGAAAAATGGCGGACTTCTCTCACCTGAAGCTGGTAACAAATGAAGATTTTTTTTCTGAAATTGAAAGTCAAGATAGTTCTATGATTGCAGCTATTTACAAAAAATTACCGATACAACAAAACTAAAACATTTTTTTAATGCATAAATATCTACAAATTCACATTAAATTAAATATTAAATCAGAAAAATATCAAAGTTTTCACATAGACACAAACTATGAATAGCAAACAATGTTCTACCATGGAACTATAAGATGCTTTAGCTGTATTTAAAAAATATTTTACTTGTAGATATATAATAATATCCATCACTTCTTAATTAAGCTAAGGAAAACATTTAGCAGAGCCATGCAATATGGTTTATTTCCTTCCAAATGTGCAATTATAACCAAACTAGCTTAGGTAAATATCAAGACTCATATAAAAATAGATTATAATGCTAGAATACAAGTATAATTTATTATATTTGGAAATTAGATGTAATTGTAGAGGATTTGAACACAGACTTTCAAGCACCTTTCAGCTATTGACTCTATCTCATACAACCAATATTTGTATGTAGTTATGTTTATTGGTTGTATAAGATATACTCAATAGCTGAAGGGTGCCTGAATGTCTGTGTTCAAATTCTCTACAATTAAAAATAGATTATGTAAATCTTTATTTAATTTACTAGCACAGTATTCATATTTAATTTTAAATTGAACAGAATTATACTCTATACACTGTGTAATTTTCTTCTGATTAAAACAAAATAGATTATGCAATTTAATAAATTAACACTAAAACAAAAATTCTTCATCAGAAAAAAACAATGCTTTATAGTTTAAAGAATCAAATTGCAGATCTTAAATTGTACAAAATGGCAGCAATTATTCATATATAATTTGTTAGAAGAAACAATTTTAAAAGTAAAAATTTTCATTCTAAGGTTGTTTGCAATCTTTTGAAAGATGCTTTTATTTAAAAATTGTAAAATATATTTATTTTTATAATTATATGATAGCGTTAGAAAGATTTAAACTTATGTTATGGGATGGGTGAGGAAAAGTATATTATTCTAACTAATATAATGTTATTTTTATTTCCTTAAATAAATCTATAGCTTTTAATATTTTTCATTCTTCTATTTAGGTGTAAAATTAATTTTAATAATAACTTTATTAAAAAATAATACTATGATAACTTTGTTACTTGAAATAAAATAAAGGCTGTACTAATTTATTGTACCGTTTACAAATAGACAGTCCAAATATATTGACATTTGAGAATATTTAAGAGCTAAAAAAAAGAAGTAAATTTAAAGATCTTTTAAATTAACACATTTAAAATTTTTTTTAGTTTGTGTAATTTATTTTTAAATGTATAATGAAAGTTGATTTTTGTTGTTTCGAATTATTTAACTGTAATTTAATTAAAGTTAAAAATTGGAAAGAATAAAAAAAAAACATGCTGATTACTAATCTAGTTAAACAAAATGAATTCCAAAGTAAAAGATTACAATTAGTAAAATCTTTCTAACTCCAATTAAAGATGGTGGAAAGACTATGCAAAAAAAAAAAGAACTTTGTAACAGAAAGTTAAAAATAAATGTATAAGATTATAAACCTAAGTGTCATGGTAATAATAATATGCGCAGAAGTTGCAAAACTGGATCGAGGTATAAAAGGAAGAGGACAACTTCGATCTAGATCTTTTCATCTATCTTCTGGTTATGTGTTTGTAGAGTTGAAGGTTTCCATGAGAATGACCTGTTGCAGTGAAATGTGTCTGCACAGGTGCACTACTCACTTGCTGAATGAAGTTGTCATGCAAGAATGGGAATGAAGCCTTGTGAACACAATCTTTTGTAACAAAGAGGTAATCACAATTGTGCTTCTTGCTCCAGCTATGGAACGGACCAGAAAAGCGAACATGCCAGTAGGAGAGATTAATTAAATTTCAATGAGCTTGGGATCCCACAAACTTACGGGTAAGCTAAACTATTCATATCCTGATTGTGACTAATAAACTATTTGCAATTTATAAGCTTATATATAATCCCGATAGAGATAGTCCCTGATTTATGAGATATTTTGATCCATGGATTATTTTATAAAGAGAGAATGGAAAGGAATTGACTGTGTTAATTATATAAAGTGATTACCTGGATTAGCATGCATGTCCTTTGTAATTAGTAATAATAATTTATCATTAAATATTTTAATTGTATAATAAAATATTTACTTTTAAGATCACTTTCATCTGTACATTATTAATTTTAATTATTTATTTTAGTTTATTAGAACTTAAATCGGTTTATGCTTAAATGTATAATTTACCTTTGTCAATAGTTATTAAGTTCTGGGAATAATATTTTCTAAAAAGATAATTAAGTTACAGGAAATCATAACCCCCATCTTTTAGTTACTTGCGTCAAAATTATGGGATACAAAGAAGTTAGGAGTCTATTGATTATGGCATCCTCTTATAAATTAAAACTAACTTCATCAGCAATCCTGGTCATAATAATTAGTAGACCAGTTAATCAGGAAATATAGCTATGTTTTTAGAAATATGAACAAGATATTTTCTTATTCATAGCTTGATTAACTTTCACTTCATAGTGTGTAAAAAAAGGCCTACCAGAATCCACCAAAATGGGTAGAACATTACAACATATTCAGAAGAAATATTAAAAATATTAAATATAACCTTAATTCTTACAAATTCTGACATTTTTTTTGCTTTCACCTGATGAGAATTTTTGAAAATGCTCAAACTTTCACTTTTGTATAAAATCTTTATTTTATATTAAAACTCAATAAATTGGATTTGATTTTTTTTTTAAATTTTATTTTATAAATGAATAATATACTGTAAAAAATCACATTTTAACTTTCTAATTGTTTAAAAATTGAGTAGTAAATAAGAACATAAGACATAAATGTCACCAAATGACATTAGTATGAACACTCATTCAGAAAATGAACAAATTCTTTTTTATTTAAATTTTTTTAAAATACGAATGAACAAATATGGATTTATAATAAAGCTATCAAATTCTGTTTTAAAATCTGATATATGCTTTATAATTATTAAAATATTTGAAAAAATTCTAACCCCCATATTAATTTTGATAGATGATAATGTTACATAATGTTTCATATTGAGCATGGTTAAGAAAGAAGCAGTACTCTTAAAATAAGTGTTTCCATTTGGAATAATAGAGTAATAATGATTAATATTCGCTGACTGTCTATAAGATTTCAACTTTAAATTTTTTTCAATTAAAAAATCAATAAAGGTACTTTAGGAGAATCTATGTTATTTAAAAAGTCCTACACTAATACAAGTTAGATAACAGTAAAATTGCAGTCTTCAGTGGTAAAACTATCATACTTTTTCTGAGTGAAATAATCAACAATTTTCCATGAATACAAAAGTTATCCATGTTAATAGAAATTTAGTGAACGATTAGCACTAAAATGCACTATAACTATATTTAATACATTTAATATTTTGATTTGAATATATAGTATTAATATTGTATTTAATTTATTAAAAAATGGCATTTTGTCAAAAAATTTATTCAAAATTAAGGCATCCTTTATGGAAAACTAAATATTACAAAACTAGCCTTTCTTTAAGTACATTGTTTGCACTGGAAGAGTTAATGAGATAACTTTTTACATTAACCCTCTGGAAAGTTGTTAATTTCCTGTATTTTTAGTTGCTGTAAACATTCAACATTGACTTTAAAATTAAACTATTATTACTTATCAGAAAATACTAGGGGATTTGAAGACAGAATTTCAAGCTCTCTTTAGCTATCCTATCTATCTCATACAACTCATAGACATGACTACACACATGAAAAAGATAAATAATCTTCAATGCATGTATTTCATGCTGAACCACAATTATCAGTTAATCCAGATCATCTCCCACACATATACATAATCAGTGCTCAGTTTATATCAAAATAACAAATCTTCAAACTTAATGAACAGGCTTTAATCTACTCCACTCTCCAACTCTTCAGGCATCCATATCATTGAAAACCTGATGATGGAATGCACAAATCTCTTGATGATCCCACTATTATTGTCATGACCATGTTGACTTTAAGTTATTCTGACTCCTCATGTACAGGATCTTGTCCACTTAAATACATAGAAGAGGGATGGGCTGTTTCTATAATATTTAAATACAGGTATACTTTATATTCCTGGAGTTTAGATGTATTTAAAGAACAAGGTCATAGTGACTTAAAGTCAACATGGGAATGATAATAATAATGGCATCATCAAGGGATTTGGGCATTCCATCATCAGATTTTCAATGGTATGGATGGCTAAAGAGTTGGAGGGTGGAGTAGATTGAAGTCTGTCTATTAAAGTTTGAAGATTTTCTATCTTAATAAAAATCAAGCACTGATTATACACATGTGTGGGAGATGATGATTTGGACCAACTGATGAGTGCTGGTTCTGCACAAAATATGTATATTGGAAATCATTTATCTTTTTCACATGGTTGTATGAGATAGATTCGATAGCTGAAGGGAGTTTGAAAGTCTGGATTCAAATCCCTTATATTTACACTCCAGGGATGTAAAGTATACCTATATTTAAATATTATGAGAAAATAATAAATTTGACGCCATTTGATAGATATTTTTGTTTACTACTGAAATAAATTCTAAATATTCACATTTTATTTCTGAAAATATTAAAAAAATGAATTTGTAATGAAAACAAAAAGCTTTGTATGTCATTATTTCTAGAAAAAATATTTTCATTTTTCAAAATCAACAAAATCTTCATTATTTGCCATTTCTTTTTAAAATCTGAATGAATATATATTTATTTCTCTTAAATCTAACCAACTGTGCTTTAAAACTTTACAATTTTTAAATATTTTTTGTAATAATTACAATATTTTCATACTATTATAATTTCACTGAATAAGTAGAAAGCTAAGCTTTTAAACAGTTTTAGAGTATATTTGCATTGTTCAAAAATATAACATTTTATTTTTATAAATAAAATATTCCATTTAAAATAAATCATTAATAATTTATATTTTTGATTTGCAATAGTTACTACACAATTATTTGAATTGTAATAATTTTGCAAATAAACACATTTTTGGTTAATCAAACTATTTTCTTCAGACAATATTATAAATTTATTTAATGCACATTGATTAAGTAATATTTACTAATGCAATAAACCTCAAGAGTGTGCACTTAAAAATGCGAAAGTAGGGACCTTTAAGTGCACACTCTTGAGGTTTATTGCCTTAGTAAATATTTCAGACAATATTGTAAATATTTGTGTCATCAGAAGATGTCAGAAATATAAAAGTGACAGTCACCAAGGCAGAGCTAAAATAATCTTATCTCACTGAATTTTCAATTTTCTGACTATATGAAATTTTTTCCAAACTAAAATTTTACATTGAAATATATATGATAAAGTATATATATTTAAAAATAATGCTTGCAAAAATTCTCAATAGTTGGCAAATTATTGACAAACATGTGAAAAATCAAAATCAGAGTCGTAGATCACATGACCCAATTCTCTTACGCTTCTAAGATATAAACAATGAGCATTGACAATTGCTCAACAAGCTTTATGATAAAAAATGTGAAAAATCGTATCAACCAAATGGAGACTTAATATTTTAAAAAATTCTGCATGCACATTAAACAACAAAAATCAAATTTTTTACTGAATGTTTGTAGTGATCATACTTGGTGAATATTGAAAAGAAATGGAAATAATAAATGGTTAAAAATCATTTTAAAATAAATCTGTAAATACGCTTATCTTTTTGCTATGTCAATGCCAGTCTAATATATCAGATTAAAAAAGTATCCTTATCTTTTTGTTATACCAACACCAATCTAGATATTTTTATTTGACAAAATACATTAGCATTGATATAACAAGAAGGGATATCTATTTACAAGTTCATCTAAAAAATGTTTTTTTAGAATCCGGCTTGTAATATAAATCTTAGTAATATATTCCAATGAGTTTGTTCTGTGAAATAGCTTTATATAATTTTCATATCTTCAAATAAGTTGTTATTGTTATTATTATTACTATTGTTGTTGTTGTTGTTGTTGTTGTTATTATTATTATTATTATTATTATTATTATTATTATTATTATTATTATTATTATAATATGGAAATGAAACTTATCTTGTATCTTGTTATATGAATAGTGACGACATCCTGTGTTAAATCATAGTTTACATTTGCACCTTACGATTTACTTGAAAATTTCAAGAGTAATTTATTTGAAACAATAACTATTGTTACTTCATTGCCATATTTAAGCTTTAATCAATTCTGTTTCTTTCTTCTTTAAGCAGTAGCTTTGCTCACTTGACAATTTTTCCTCTCTTTTTACTCTTTTTTAAAAACTCGCATCGAGCGATTATTTGAAACAGTTTAATTTTTAGCCAAGTGATATCTTTTCTATGAGTTGTTGATAAAATGAGAAATTGCACATTATAAATGCACTTGTATATCAAACTCAAAAAGCATTAATAAAAAATGAAATAAAATTACTTTTGAGAAAGATTTTAATCATAAGATGGAATGATTTTTACCTCTGAAAATTTGCTGTAAAATTTATTTCATTTGAATGAATGACGTTTGAAAAAATATTTTTTAAGGAAAGCAATTTTTCGAAAATATCAGCCGATAGATTTTGTAAATTGATTAAAAAGACAGGTATGTTATTTTTTTAAAACTTGACTATGAGATAAACAGTATTAGTTTTTTTGTTGTTGTTGAGAAAACTAGTCACAAATAGATATAGTACTACACGCGCACATACAACCGTATATATACTTTTACCCAAAAATCACAAAAAAGCATTAATTAAAAAGTGGGCGACTTAATTATCAAAAGATTAAATCATTAGTGGAAACACCGTTAGCTTGTTTGAGATGACGAAAAGTCTGATAAACTTCCATTAACAAACATGGTTTCTATCAGGTGAAAGGGAAAAAAACAACCAAGTCTGAAATGGAATTTTAAATAATTGCTCGCGAAATAATCCTTAAATGAAAAAATATATTTAACTAAAAAGTTTGTGTTATTTACTGTACTTCTTACGACATTTAATTTGTTTTCGGCAAAGCTGTTTTTACTGCAAAATATTGATTTAGTAGAAGATTCGTTAAGTTTATTGTTGAAATTGTCTACCGACTAAGATTTACAAAAATTCAATGACAATTATCTTAATTTACCCCAGAGCCATCTATTATCAGCTTGAGAACTCAGTGGATGACAATACTATTATACTGTATCTTCATTCACATTAGTTTCTGGTTTAAGACTTCAGCAATGAGGAATTTGGACCAGTGTAGCTGCAGAAGTAACTTGAGTATTCATAAAATACTATTTTTACAATTAGGAACTTGTTGTTATAAGAGAATTTATTATATTATAGTGTGATTCTAAATGCGAGAAATTATACCATGAGCAGTTACAGCTCATTGGTGAATTGAAGCCATAGCCAGCAGAAAAAAAGGAACATCATGAAATATCATGAGATATTGATCATGTGATACATACCAGGAATCATTTTCCATCAATATTGGGAAGTGAAAGCAATAGTAAACTATAATATTCAATGATTACAACTGTGATGATGCTTGATTGGATCATATACTTACCACCAATTTATGATGAATAATTTGAATACAGGTGTGATGATTGATCTGGTAACAAGTGATGATAAATGATGATTTGATCACAAGTGTGATTATTTGAATGATGATGAAAGACAATCATAGGTGTCATGATGAAGACTTGATCACATGTGCAATTTAATTTGATCCAACACCCACCACTAGTGATGTTGGATGACTTGATCACAGTATGGTGATTGATATGATTACTAATGATGATGATAGTCATAATCACAGGTATGATGATTGATTTGATTGCACACCTATCATCAATCATGATAGGTGTGATGATTGATATGATTATTCATGCATTTGGCTAAATTACTTGCTAACTTTGATGATGACACTCTTAGTTACAAAACTTACCACCAGGGATTATGATTTCTGATCAGTGACCTGTAAATTTAAGATCTATTTTTTAAAAATTTATAGTATATGAAGAACTTATATTTCTTATATAAAGTAATATTGATTTAACTACTTATGGTTACTTTTTTCATCTAATGTGAAGATGTCTTCTTTATCTGCAGGTGATGCCTTTTATATAAATCAAATTATAGACTTCACAGTGTTTTCTAATGCCTTTATGTTATTGATTGAATCTTTATGTGAATATCATATGTAATAATTTATTCTTACTGAATCATCTTCTATCAGTTTCCAAATTTCTTATCCAATATCTTTAGCAGCAGGAATCATTTCCTTTTCTAAGCTAAACTGTCCAAAGTAATATATCCCATTCTCCATTTTGTTATTAAGCAAACTACATGTTTTCACTTCTCAATCCATCTTACTTAATTATACTCAGTGTGTATTAGTGAAAAGGTGACTGGTTCTCTCTTTAAACTGCCTGCAGTGCCATCTATGAATCAACCTATGCCTTATGTAGCAACATTGTTTAGCTATTCACCCCAAAAATTTTAATGCATTAGCATGTCTGAATCATCAATTACAATATGAAATGTGATACTATGTTTTGTACTTTAATACATAATGGAACAATGTGACATTAATAATTTTTCAGAAATATTATCAAATTCACCACTTCCTTTTTTTTTGTTGCTGTAATATCTTATATAAATGCAATTTATCCACTCTACTTTGAACACTTTTCAACAAAACACCTTTTATTGTACATATACACATACACAATCTTATATTTTGACTGTCCTGCAGTCTTCTTCAGAGCCACAAAATTAAAGAAAAGTGGCTCTGAAGAAAACTGCAGGACAGTCAAAATATAAGATTGTGCATGCGTATATGTACAATAAAAGATTTTTTGTTAAAAAGTTTTCAAAGTAGAGTGGATAAATTGCATAAATTAATTTTTATTAATCATCCATTAGACAAGAGATTATCTACTTAATGAATAATATTTCTGTGATGTAATTTTCACTGTACTATTTTTGTGCAAGGTAGGGACTGATTTCTATCTTTTAATACTTTGTAGAGGGTGTGAAAAAGATAACAAGATGTGCATTTCATACAGAACCAGCACTCATCAGTTGGCCCAGATCACAATCTCTTGCACATATCTTTATCATTATTCAGCATATATGCAGAGCCAATTACTACAGTTTAATTGATAAGTGTCAAACTTATCACTGTCACAACTTTGACACAAAGCACTTGATGGAAGTAAATTAATAAATTTTTATTAGTCATTCATTAGACTAGATATTATCCACTTAATGAATAATATTTCTGCAGTGTAATTTTTATGACACTATTCTCATGCAAGGTAGAGTTTATGTGACATTAAGTTTTATTTTAAATTAGAGAACACTGTTACTGAAATGTTTGAAATAATTAAAAATGCATGCAGCATTGAAATTACAAGTAATAGTTTGCAACATTTTATAATAGCAGAAGAAATGTTGAAAATGTTCTATAACAATACAAAACACTATGTCACATGTCATGTCTTAACTCATAATTCTGGCGTGCAAACACTACAATTTTTGTGATAAGTAGCTAACATATGTCATTGTGTAACACGTTTCCATTCAGAGATAAAACTGCAAGTAGTTTGGAAAAAGAACCAATTTTCTTTTCATTGGGGTACCCTGTGTATAGTATTAATCTTTAACAATAAATTGCTTCTATAGACGTTAGAAATTATATTCTCATGCATAACATGCCATTGTTATCAAATGCTGTTATCAGTTTTGCAAGAGTCGGTCAGCTCCATCTGTTAAATAAATTTTTTTTTTTTTTAAGAAGTCATTTTTAAAGAATGTTAACTCAGTATTGCTATCCACAATTATGTTTTTTCTTTTGGGTTTACTGCAAGTTAACCTGTTTAATTGGGTGGGATGGCCACTATTTGGTCTGTCTCAAGATAAGCTGATTTTTTAAAAATTTATCAATTGCAGAGCAGAATCTTTTGCTGGTCCGCCACAAACTTTAATATTGGATTAATTTCTCATTTATAAAAAAATATTTTTGATATTCTATGATTCGAAAATTTATCTTTTTTGCGGATGTTCTATATTTTATGCTTCTAAGAATTTTGAGAACTGAGTAAATGATTAGAATAAAATTAGGGCTTATGCATGAGGAACTATTTTCTTATCAGAGATAAGCAAGTGGATATTGTACTCACATTTTTGTTCTAAGATCAAGGCATTATCTTTAACTGGCCAATCCAGATTAATCTGAGATTGTTCTGTTACTTATCAGCTAATTGAGAAAAGCTGGATACATATTTAATGATCAATATTATATGATTATCAGGATTGATTATGTGTCAAACACCTGAAAAATTTCAAATCTAAATCAGAATGAAGCCTAAGTTATTAACATAGCAGGTGTGTCCATAGCACATATTTATTTTATACCAATTGATTGTCACTTATGATTAGCCTCAATTGAAGCCTGAGTTATGAATGTAGAAGATATATGGATTAAGGACTTCACCATGATCGTCTATATTTTATGAACATAGAAGATATATGAATTAATGACCCCACCATGATCTTACATAGGCAATTGTGATAATGTAATTGTAATATCTATTCAATAATAATTGGCTCACTAATGATAACCTATAAAAGTAATCAAATGGTTTATTTCCCTGGAGTTCATAAAAAATTCAAACATAGGAAATGACAGAGATAGAACCACCATCCATGAACTTTGAACTCCAGAGCCATCTTTTTTAACACTGCACCAAATTATATAGGGCAGATAATAATCAAATGATTCATTGCTCGGATGTTTGTAATCAGTTCAAACACTAGAAGTGACAGAGCTGGGCCATAATCCTTTAACCCTGGGCTCCACAGTCTGCCTCTAATTAAATTGTTTATTATTTAGGAGTTCATAAAAAGTCCAATCATCAGAAGTGAGAAAAACTATGATCCATGCACCTTGAGTTCCATAGTCTGCCAACCTCCCAAACCATACAGGGCAAATGACAATCAAATAGTTTATTGCTCAGGGATTCAGAAAAGGTTTGAACACAGGATGGCTTAGCCATGGACTTTGAATTCTAAAGTTTGAGACCTGTCTACTACACTACACCATACGTGACACAAGCTAGTATGTTGGTTAGTTTATAAATGGAGAGAACAGAAATCTTGATAAAAAAGCTTTTGGAACATGCGGGCACACATTCTAATAAATCCCATATACCTTCTCATCATAAATAGATGTTACATACCAATTAAAAAATTGTCTCAATTCTTTAACAATTTTTAAACTAGGTTTTATTAGTTTGGTTGGGAAGAAAAGAAGAAAAATCAACTCAATTTTTTTTCTCTCCAAGAAAAAAAAAATCTCATAATTGAGAAAGATTAAAAATATGGATTTATTTGGAAGTTAGTCTGGTCTATTATCACATCTTTTCATCTACAAAAGACAGTCTGAGTCAATTTAATAACAGCAAAATTTTTTAGTGAGTTAAAGAGTGAAATTAAAAAAGGGAGAAGATTATATATTAGATAATTTGATGGTTTCACAAATATAGAATAAAATATCTTCAGCTAATAAATAAATTATATTTATCTCAATTTTTACCTTTTTCAGACAGAAATACAGCTGGAAATCAGATGCATGTATATATAGCAATAAATACATTGATCATATTATTAATACAGATGGAAACAATAGATAATATTAATATAGAATTAAATATAGAGTGCTTTTAGTCGAAATTTAATGTTAAATGAAATATGTCTACATGTTTGAAAAGAAATGCATTTTACGACTGCTTATTTAAGAATTTTGAGTCATGGATTCTTAATGAAAAATTATAGAGACTTCAGTCCTGTCATATCTCATCTTGTCTTTAAATAATGGACTAGCGCAGATCCCGGCTTATCTAGATTGGATTAAGCATTCATCGCCTCTCACCAATGCATATACAAAGAGATAATCCATAGCCAAGGGAAATAATGGGCCAATAGGCAATTATGTTCACTGAAATCTGAATGTTTCCATTAGAGATGGGAATCTAGCTATAAATAATCGAGCTTTATTCAAAGACAGAATCTATCACTCTCCAGACAATAACTGTCAAAGCAAAATGGTTGATGCTATGAGGTGAGCCCAAGTTCAGGACTGGAAGCTGCTAAAATCACATGCTGACATTAGGCAAGCTGTCAAGTACATCTGGAAGTGTCCATACCTACTCCTAAGGCTTGCTGTCACAATACAGCTGGGAGTGGTAGATAAAACCTATGAGGGCACATGTCTCAGTGGAAATGTAATTGACTCTCTGCATGCTGCCTGCTACATAACATCATAATTTAGTTATTTCCTGCAACAATTTTAAGCTGCTAACATATGTGGATTATAAGTTAGGACATGAATCTTAATCCAAAATGGAACAATGCATTAAAATTAAATTTTGCTTTAAATTGAACAAAACTGCTATTGAAACATTTGAAATCACAAGAATGTTTTCATTTTCAGGATTTTGTGATGGCAGGGAGATCACTGAAAACCCACAAAGTTATAAAACATGGTGCCACATTTCATGGTTCATTTCATGATTTAGTGCCTTAAAATTTTTGTGATAAATAACTAAATTATGTTACTATGTAATACAGGCATTGATTCAGAGATAGTGCTACAGGCAACTTGGGGGAGATAATCAATTATATTTTCACTGGAACACACTGTGTATATAGAACTAATAATAAGAGTTTAAAATTGAAATTCTTGAGTAAGAAAACAAACAGATTTTATTGATATCATTAAAAAAACGAAGAGACTGAATTAGAGCTGAAATGGATATATTGCTAAAAAGGATTATAAAAGATAGACAGTTGAACATGTAAAATGGATGGATGAAATAAAGAAAGAACTTTGGTGTGATGTGGAGATAATCTGGATTAAACTTGGAGAAACACTTGTCCTGCAGTGGATTGAAAATGGTTGATGATGATGGATGTGATCAACTAATATTATTTTTGATTAGTTAGAATCCAGAGTTTAGGTCATAATTATATTAGTAAAGATTTTGCATAGAATTGGTATGTGATCGATAGATCTGAAATTTCTAATATCGTCTTTATCACTTTCTTAAAATAACAATATTATTACCGAATTCTTCTAATCAGCTGGTACATCTATATCATTTAGACATTTGGATATGTGCTTCTTTTATAATATCAATAATACTTTCATCATTTCTTGGAATGTTTTTCTTCTTCATACATTTAATTGATGTCTCATTTTATTTAAAATGCTGAACAATTCAGATGTACTAATTGTAGGGAATACTTTGTTGTTGTTTTTGTGTTCTTTATTACTATATAATTCTTTGTAGAATTTTTCCACACATTTTATGATGCCATCTCTTGTTTTAGTAATAATTACATTTTCTTCTTTTTATTACAGGAACAGCTTTCCTTCTAATATCAACATGTTTTTTTATTCTTTTCCACATCTTTCCTTGCTAATTCATGATCACACTCTTAAATCATTATTCTTTTAGAAACATTTTAGAAAACCTAAATATTCGATTCGTCTTAATGAATCACTAAAAAAATTTTTTTTTCTCACATTGTCTTGATTCAGCAGAAATGTTATTGGTGAAATAGTATATATCTTCTTTTTGATTTTATTTAAATCTAAATCTTCTACAGAATCTGTTGTTAACAGCTTTCAAGATAGTTTGCGAGTTTTAATTTGAAGTGTTTCTGAAGGTTAAGGAATACCAACTGTTTTTCTTAATAATTTTTGTCTCTCTAATTTTGCATTAACATGCATTCACTAAACTGATAATTTTCTGTAATGAATCTACTAAGAACATTAAAATCTTGACGTACATATTTTCTGTTAGTCAAACCATTTCTACTACACTTTTATTTGAATCCTTTTACATCCATTTCTTTTTAACATTCTTCTCAAAAAAAGAAGGAATTTATAATATATAACTTTTCTTTTTTTTTGCAAACTTCACAAGTCTACGTCTTTTCTCATTTCTATAATCATACAACCAAATTTATCCATTTTTAAACATTTTTTTAATGAAACATGAAAATGATAATTATTTTTATTAATAAAATTACATGTAAATCTTAAAAAGGACTGCTCTATTGAACTACCTAATTCATTTCTGGTTGGGGTGTGATATCAGCATGTAGCAATTGTGTAAATTGTATAAGTCATAGAAGTTGAAGAATAAATGCAACTATTTTAAAGTTTTGTCTGTCTAATAATCTTTTTAGAGCTTTTAAATATAATTGTAGTATATTACTTTTTTACATAAAAGTACAATCATCTTTTTTTGAATCTGCTGTAATAAACAATCCATTATATATATATAGTGCAGACTGTGTGTGCAAATTAAATCTTTGGTCACGCACTTTTTATGAATTTACATGCACTTGCCTGTGAGCATCGGTATGAAAAGCATAAGTGCACGCTTATGCTTAGATCTTATCTATATATAAGGCAACCTTTGTTCACCACGCTGAAAGCAAGGCCCCGATATATTGTGTACTTAAATTATAAATTACTAATTGAATTGTACAAGTCCATTTGTTCCACAGCAGGTGAGAGACAAAATCTCATTTTTAACAACCTGTGATTAAATACAGTGGATTCAAAATTTACTATGCATTTAATTGCAGGGGATTGAAAATGATATTTTGTCTCTCCTGTTGCAGAACGAATGGGTTTGTGTAATTCAATTAATAATTTATAACTCAGACATGCAATAGCCTGGGTTCTGACTTCAACATGGTGAGCAAAGATGGCTTATATATAGATAAGCTCTAAGCATGCATGCATAATCATGCTTTTCAAATCGATGCTCTTGTGCGAGTGCATGTAAATTTGTAAAAATGCATGACTGGAGGTTTGTTCTTTCTTTACAATGCTAATAATAATAATCTTTTTTAAATTTATAAAATATAATTTCGTTATATTATCTTTTATGTACACTTTATCTTGATCATCTTCTTGTCATGTTTAATCCAATTTTCCTATCTATTGCTTCTACACATTATGCAAATAAACTTCTTTATTTCACCTATGGTCGCCCATTAGGTCTTTTACAATCTCTTGGAATTCAATTTAAGACATCCCTTGTCCATCTATCATCTCTTCTAGCAACATGTGTAACTCATCTCCATGTTAATCCTGTCATATTTCAATGATATCAATGATACCTGTTTGTTTTCTTAACCATATACTTTACTTTCTCTTTCTTGTTATGTTCATCATTTATATCTCTATATTTCACTATGTAATCAGCATCTATATTATTTTTTTTGTCAAATGACCAAATCTAAGATCCAAAAATAAAAACTGGTAAAACATGTATATTAAAATTTTTTCTTTTCAACACACAACCACATTTCCTTTTAATATTACATTATTTATATCACACGCTTGTCATTAAACCACTAACCATCATAGGATCACCATTTTTTATGCTTACACAAGCTGTTTAAACAGAGTCAAAACTCACACAGTAGCACTACTCAGTGCAAGCCAGAATAATCAATGAATCACTGATGAAAGCAACAAGCTAAAACCTGCCTGGGGATATTGGATGAGTAACTGCTAGATAGGGATTTTATACCCATACTTTTCTGCATTCATTGATTACACTGGTTTGCATGGAGTGACACTACTGTATGGAGAGTTTTGCCTCTGTTTAAAAGCTTGTCATCCAAGTTTAATTCAATCATTAATTTCACCCTTTATATTTTCATCTATACTAATAATCTGACTAAGATATTGTAGTTAATTATTTTTTAAAATTCATGACTGTCAATCTTTACTCGATTCTTCTGAGAAAATCCATTCAGTATTATTTTAATCCTACTTTCTTACTTTCATCTGATAGCACCTGCATTTTCTGAAGCTCTGAAGCATTATTTGCAAAAACAATCTTATTACCTGCAAAATCTAAAGAACAAATAATCTTTATGTATTTTTATTCCCTTAGATTCTAATTTTGATCCACAAAATACTTCTTATAAAATTGCTGAAAACAGTTTTGGTGATATGGCATCACTGTATCATATACCGTTATCAGCGTTAATCTTTTTAGTGTAACCATGGAAACAAAACTTCTGTTGTATGTTGATAAATATTCTTTTGAATATGATAATATGCTTGGTTTGTATCCTAATGCCTCAAAACTTTAATATCTGTAGAAATGCAATGTTTTTTCATAATCTACAAATAAACATCACATGACCACCACTTCTTATGCTTGTATATAACTGTTTTAAAACAGGCAAAACTCACTATACATATTGCCACACACAGCAAGCTAGAGTAATTAATAGATGCCAGAAGGTTTGTGAATAAAATTCCCATTTAGTGCCACAAGCCATATTGTCACACACAGCAAGCTAGAGTAATCAATGGATGCCAGAAGGCTTGTGCATAAAATCCCCAACTAGTGCCACAAGCCAGAAACTAGTCTGGGGATATTGGATGAGTAAGCACTAGATGGGGATTTTATGCACAAGCCTTCTGGTATCCATTGATTACTCTAGCTTGCTGTGTGTGGCAATACATATAGTGAGTTTTGCCTGTTTTATAATCTACAAATCCAAAGCACAGTAGTATATTCATTGGCTTGTTCCATAACCGTTTCCAATGCTTGGATATGATTGAACTTCTTAATACCACTTTTAAAATCTTGTTAATTTGATTGGCTTAAATTCAAAATTTGATGTAGATTATTTAATGATGGTATATAAAATTGATAGACGATTGAGTGAGAGATATATTATGTTTAATATTTTCATTGTCAACTTTTTAAAATATCAGTATTATTACTCCATTCTTCCAATCTTCTCATACAACATTTGATATACAATTTTGCTAATGATTTCTTTAATTCTTCACTTGCCTTTTTAAGGTATCAATTATGATGTATATAATCCTCATATATATACATAATACATTAAGATTAATCTCCAACACCTTATTAAGTAAATGAAATACTCTCAAACCAAAGCAGAATATAAAATTTGTGTTTTGGGTTGAAAGTATTTCTTTTACCTAATTGACCATTGTTGAAGTATTAATCTTGATATATTATATAAATTTTAATTGCTAGAAGTTTATATATATATATATATATATATATATATATATATATATATATATATATAATCAACTCAACACTGGTTTATTGAAAAATGGGCTGTCTTATTCTTTTACCTATATTCATTTATATAGACCTTTTCAGGGTGGTGCTAAAATTTGAGCTTTCTTTATTTAAAAGGGGAGTGTGGCTGGAATAATATAGCTATGGGGCATTTCAAATATATATAGGAAAGTAGCTCATGTTTATCAACTTTCATTTGAGTTACACTTATAAACCCATCTAGCTTTGAGCAAAATCAACTTGTCTTAATGTGTGTATAGGTGTATCAAGATAAGATGTTTATGTAAAAAATAATGTAATGTAAGCAATTACATTTTATATTTCTGATGAAGGCTAGATGAAAAAAACTGTCTATGTCTGGTCTAAGTATTGAGATGATAAACTAATTTGTGTTAGCATATGGGGTACAAGAGTGGCAAATTGCCTACCAACTGTGATCAAGTAACTGCCGTCTTGCATTTTCGGTTAAGTGGAGTTCAAAATCATGCTCTGTTGCTCCCCTCTGATATTTCCGATACCCGAACTTCTTATGAATTCCTGAGCAATAAATTATTCCATTACTTATAGGATCTGTTGCGAAGACACTCAATCGGTCTTTAGGCAAAAAACAACTTATATATTTCCGTTGGATAAAAATGATTTCTATTTCTTTGCTTTATAAAAATATCAATTATGTATACTTTTAATATCTGTTTTAAGTTCTAATAATTATATTATTTCTTGAAATAATAAATATTTATTTGCAGTGAAAGATTAATTACAAATCCATTTTCTATTATTTTATTAATGAATTTATGGTATTTAAATCATTTTTCTAGAATTAATTTACATACGATAATTCTAAATTAAATCTATTTGATAGAAAATCATTTAAATCTGTTATTTAAAAAGAAATTGGTAGCAACTGTAATAATTATAACTTAATCCCTTTTACGCGCGCACGCACACACATTCTCTACGTATAAAACCAATATATTAAATAGAATATAAATTCATTAAGGAAAATGACCATCAAATTTAAGACAAATCAATGACAAATATTTTTTAACAGACCTTTAATGATTTACATCTAATATCCAAATAATAGATCTTCTGTCTTGAACAGGTTCGTTTATATTCGTAGTTGTCATAACAACCAAATTGATTATTGCTATCAATATTTTATTCCAATTTTCTTCTTTTGATATAAAATATTATAAGCTGTATCTTAATTATTGGACTAAACCAAAAAAGTATTATTTTTTTAAAAAATCTTGTAGTCTAATTTTTTCTTTCTGTTTATATATATATGAGTATGTGTTCGTGTTTCTGTGAATGTTAAAAAAAAAAAAAAGGCTTGAATTTTGACTAGGAGCATTTGTTTGGCTGTTCCTATATCCATATTAGACTAAGGTAGATTTTTTTTTTTTAATATTAGCAGATAATATTGAAAATCAATATTTCAAGGTGAGTCATCCTAGAGGTAAAACTTTATTTTGAAGTATTATTTTGTCATTATTTGATCATATTTCTTTATAAAAATTATTTTTTGTAATGAAAATCATGTTTTAAATACATTAATTGTGTGCGTTTTATGCAAAATGGGGATTATCTGCCTAATTTAAAGACAGTCTCGATTAAAAGGCTAAGGCTCACCATAATTAGCTATTGAAACAGTGAGATATAATGTGATGCACTGTGACTTCTCTTGATGCAGAGTCAGGAATCTCTCAGCAACTATGCCCAGAGAAACCTGTTAGCCATTTTGAATCCCTTTCCATTTCCCACCCCAAGTTTTCCCATATTCTTTTCCACCCTGCACCATCCCATTTCCACAACATAATCTTAGTCAACTCCATGGCCTTTAGATCTAAAACCCCTTTATCTTTTCCCAAACCCAGCATAAAAACCAATAAGCCACTTTTTGTATAATCACTTTGTTCATATTTATTTTTCCACAACTTCATTATTTGTATCCTTTCTGCTTTCATAAATTTACATTCAATTAACAGATGCCTAATATTTTTTATACCTTCCTTACACAGCTTGCAGACTAAATCACTCATATTTCTCCATTTACGTAGCAACTCTCCATACAATAGTGCCACCTAGTGAAACTCATATTAATTAATGGATGCTAGAATGTTTGAGCATCAAAATCCTTATCTGGTGCCTACTTATCCAAATTCCCAAACTAGTTTCTAGCCTGTGGCCTTTATCACAGAGCACTACACCTAGATTTTTGAACTGAATGCAACCCTCTAGCAACCATCTTTTATCTTTTTATTAACAATAAAACTATAAGTCTAAAATGAAAAACCAATAATGTTTTCAATCCAAATTCATTTGCTTATATAGTCATACAGATTTGAGCACAGTTCAATATCTGTACATTTTGGTGTCTTCTATTTTTTAATAACCATAGGCACTTTCATCCTCTGGCCAGGATTAGTATTAAACAACAAAAAACACTAATTTAGTGAGATAAATGCTCAGTGTGATTTAGCGCAATATCAGAGTGATAAACCTAGAGCTCCCGGATAAGGTCCCCGATTTAGCACGTCATTACATTTCTATCTAGTAATATGGATGCACAGATACAATTGTTATTTTGGGTGATAACCATGATATAAACAAAATGGAGGAAATCATGAACACCTTTAATAGCATGCTGGCATATGTGTGACATGCAGTGTTTTTCTAATTGTGATATATTTGAGAGGAATCTGTCAATAAAATTCTATTAAAGATTGATAGTGATAAGATTCACAACCAAACTGTTTCAGAAAGTGTCTTGATTATAATGATGGTATGTGGCTATGCATTAGCATGATAGAAAATGGCCACAATTAATATTTAGCAAAAATTCAGTTGTATGGACAGTTTTTACTATGATGTTGAATTATCAGCTTTTCAGTAGTGGGTATTATAGCTGACAAAGTATTACAATTAGAGGCTGAAATCCTTAGCTGCACTTGTCAAAACCAATGCAAAACTTCTACTGACTATGTAAACTTTTTTGTTGCTCGAGCTAAGGAATATTTTGCAATCATTAAGGAAGGGATTATTACAAATCAAGAGGCAATTCAGACCTGGCTTTTCCCACTTTTTGGTTCACAATGAATAAATAGATAGATGGATGAATGGATAGATAAATACATCCCTTTCTGGAATAAATGCCAATAAGATAACCTTGATCTTCTAAAGGTTTGTAATTCTTAGATATATTTTAAAACCCAACTCTATAAGTGAAAATCTGAAGCTTATAATTGGTTTTAACTATAGCTTAGACTCTATTTTGATCCAAAATAATCTCTTGGAATAATTTTGGTTAGTGTCGTGATTTAATTTCACTTCGAAGATCAAAAATTTTATTATGGGGGATGACCAGAAATATTGCTCTCCAGTAAAATACTCTAGCACTGAACTTATTAAAGATTAAACATGGATTTGTGAAAAAATAAAATATCTATATCTTGCTTTATCATTATGTATATGTCTGTTCTATATGCTTAAGTGATCAAATCAAACCTCAGCAAATACCATAAATCCATAAGCGATTTTCATATCCCCCCCCAAAAAAAAATGTTTGTGCTCACCAAAACTATTTTAAAAATGGACAGTGTTGGTATTTGTCTAAAAGTTTATAATGATGGTATTGTAATTATATGTTAAACTATTTCCATCATGTAATATTATTGTTAAATATTTTTAGAAAAATTGAAACTTTGTTTAAACTTTTAAAATGCAGAATAGTCCAATTGGTTACAGTATTGCCTTAAATTCAATACACACGAATCTAAAGGTTTCCAAATTTGCTGTCCTTGCTAATACAGTCATTGGTCAGGCAAGCCACATCTGAAGAAGATAGAATAATAGCGCTTGAAACATTGCTCATATACTAATTTGTGTGCTGTTACTAACAACTGAATGTATTTGACAAGTTTAAATAAAGTTTGAATTTTTCTAAAAATATTTAACAATTAATATTAGATAATGGAAGTAGTCCACCATATAAATAAAACAAAATTTTATCTTTAGTTCAAACTTTGGTTTACCTGAAGAAGAAATACTTTCAATATATTTGCTTATTTATGATTATAATTAATAAACCAATAGAACAATACGTCATTCAATACATATCATATGGCATTCTGGTTTGTAGTCATGATTAAAATTATGCAAATTCTATTTAATTTATAATTTAATCTTGAAATAGCCATAAGGAGAGTGTAAGGATGAAAGTTATGATACATAATTAAAAAGAAAAAAAGTCCTAATTTAGATCTTTTAATTAATCAAAATGCTGTTTCAAGAATCGTGGTAGTATAAAAGTTATAAGTTTAAGAAGTTGAATAATTGCATGCAATTATTTTGTTTAAAAACAGATTGGGTTTAAAGTTTATATCTAGGCAATGGATAATCTTTAGTTTAATAAATGATTATGAATAATTATTAAGATATTTATTTAACGTGGATAATGTCAAAGTTATCAGCGTAGAAAGTTCGACACTTGTAAATCAAAGTGTAACAACTTAATATTTTATCAAAAAAATAAATAAATTGGAAACTGAATAAATAAAAGTATATAGTCAATGTCTTTTTTTTTAATAAAGCAATTGATAGATAAAAAAAGTGAGATATTTTAAACAGTTTTATAATTAATATACTATAATCACTTTATGTATATTATCAAGAATTTGTACTAGCTCAGTGTCAAGCTGTAATTCTAAATCGAAGTTAATCAAACCTTCAAACATGTACCGTACTATAATATTCAATCGAGAGTTTACTCCTATTAACATCGGCACATACGTGGAGATTTGATTAGCTTCAATTTAGAATTATAATTACTTTAATAAAATAATTACTTGTTGTTGTTTTTTTTCAATTTTTAGTAACTCACAAAATATTGTAGCATATTCTTGTTTTATCTCATATCTTAATCCATTATTGTTTTCCTTTTTTTCCTCACTCTCCATTAACTATTTCAACTTAATCGGGTTCCCCTCTTTTCTTCCAAAGCGTAATCTTGTGGTTAAGACTGCAGAGGTCCCTATGTTCGTATTTTCACGTGCATATTCTTGAGGTTTATAGCCTTAGTAAATATTACTTACGTAATCAATGTGCGTTTAAATAAATTTATAATTACAACTTTAAATTATCGTAATAGATTTCTAACCATAAGATCTTTCCATTGACTCGTTGTAAATCGAAAGATTTTGTGAGTACTAATGTGTAATAGGAATTGTGGACTTAATCAGTGAAGTATTGAATAGCTTCACCCTTTCAGATCTAACTGCTTCAGCTTCACCTATTTATATAGAAAGTAGGTTGAAGTAAAGAAGGGTTTCCCTCTTTTCTTCCAAAGCATAAGCTTGTGGTTAAGACCTACAGAGGTCCCTACCTTCGCATTTTCAGGTGCATATTCTTGAGGTTTATAACCTTAGTAAATATTATTTAAATAAATTTATAATCTGTCCAAGAATAAATTTTATTCATTTACCTTTTTCTAGCCACGTAAACTACTAAATATCTTTTTTCATCTTATGTCAATATTTTTTTGATTTTCCAATTTGCCAACTCTTTGTTGTATCTCCAAACAAATAACAAATTTCACTTGCAAATCTTATCTTAAAAGTTCATAAAGTAACCCAGATTTACAAATTGTTCATAAAGTAACCCAGAATTACAAATTATTCATAGCAAATTAAATATAACAAATCAAAAGTTGATATCGAATACAAGGTTTTGGGGCCTTGAGCCCAAATATCTGAACTTTATTATCAAATATAATGTGGATTTATTGCCCACTAAGTGGTTCTAGTATATAAGAGAAGTTTCACTAAGCTTGAATCTATTTGCCAATTGTGTAAACATAGTGAAGAAACTATAAATCATCTAATTAATGATTGCATCAGACTAAAAAAAATAAGAAAAATAATTGACAATCACTCAAAAACTGTGTCTACACACAATCACCTCCATTGAGGACTGTGTGAAGTCCAGGACTTACTCAAGGATTAGAATTTCAATATTCATAGTATACGCAATGCAGGCTGTTCACTGTAAATTGGTCTTTGGGGTACCAGAACAAGAAGAGGAGCTTTTTTTTCTCAGAACAATTTATAAAATCAAAACAAGAGATGACCTTTGCTCCTCCAAGAAATTATTTGAAGACATTTGGTCCCTTTTTGACATTCCCAATTTTAGACTAATCAAGAGCGGACAAAGTGATATCCCAGCTCAAATGCTCATAACTTACTATCAATGTTTGTAAACTTTCTTTTTTTCACACTTATTTTTCAGTGTTGATTAACACAATCCTACTATATTACTAATTTTTCACAATAAAAATTATATTTTAAAATTAAAAAAAAAAAGTAACCTTACTTTTCAGCTCTTTCCATCAGTTATCCAACTTTCTAGAAATTAAAGATACTTATTTTATAATGACTTGCTTGACTATTACTTTTAATTTGCTAAAGTCTTACTTGCATTTATTTAACTGCAAAATTCTATAACTATCATTAATCATATATTTTCTTAAGCTTTTTTTGGTAATTGTGAATGGTGCCAAATTTGACACAATGCTTATTCAGTCTTACCGCAGTGTCACACATTTAGCAATTAATTTAATACTGAAAATGTCTACTCTATCCCAGATTTAAAACATATAGATAAAGATCACTGAATAAAGACAATTGATCCCCAAGATGCATTTCATCTTGAACCAGCACTCTTCTGTTGGCCCAATCTCTTATAATTTCCATCCTTTATTCAATATTTGTCAATATCAAATTATTATAATTTGAACTATAAGTGTCAAACTTTCTATACCCATGACTTTGACACCATTCACTTTAGACAAATACTTTAATGATTATTACTAATCATTTATTAGGCTAGAGATAATCATAGTGTTGCTAGCCTGTGTATGAACATTAAACCATGTGTTTATATTTAATCAAAAAGCAGACATTAATCCCTAACTGGATTTGATGTTTATATCTGGGCCAAAAACGATATGATAATCTCGAGCTTAATAAACAGCTAGGAATTATCTTTAATGTATTAAAGTGAGGTGGATGGGTTCAAAACCAAGAGTTTAGAAAGTTTGACACTTGTAAATCAAATTGTATTAATTAATTAAAATAAATATTAAACAAAATGGGAGATGGACATCTTTTTCTTATATTTTTCTTTTATATTTATTTCATCTATGTATCATCTTCTGTTGGGACTCACCTAGTCAATATAAGTTATAAGTCTTTATTAATAATAAAATTATGAACAATTATACATAAATTTGATGTAGTTGATATTTAATTAGAAATGGAATAAAAATCAAGTTTGTTTGAGTAATGGTGTCTTATTACCGGCATGCCATGCTTGTAAAGAACTATCCATTTGTAATCAATTCATGATGATATTTACTGCAGATTATTCTATTGTGTTTGTAAACATATTGGTGATCTTTGTAACATGTTTACTGTAATACATAATCTGTATAAATAAGCTTGGTTTGCTATATTCTAATCAGATTTAAACTGCTTAGTTACTATGACTACCAATAGTCTTTGAACTTGCCTTTTGTATTTATATACAAACCACAGATCACAGCAAGAAATATTTTTATTTACAATTGGTTGCTATCAATTTATCGGCTAAGATTGTTGGTAAGGATAGTTACATTTGCCCTTCTTTTCTTTTGTTTATTACTAAAGTCTTTTTTAAGATTATGGAGATTTCCGAGATAGTAAGGATGTGGTGCTTGGATTAATTTTAGGGATATTAAGAGCAGCACTCTTAATCTTTGGTCTTTAATTTTAATTCAGACTCTTTTTAATGATCTTAGAACCAAATCTCTGAACTTTATTTTGGCTATTTTCTGTATTTTTTGTTGAAACAAGGTGTTTCTATGTAATCAACATGCTGTAAGTGTTGTATTTTGTAAAAATTGCATACAAGTTTGTGCACTCCAGAAAAACTACAATTTATAGAAAGTATCTTATTCTAAAATATTACTTTTAAAAGACATTTAAACTTTGCTACTGATAGTTTAATCATAGACGTTAATTAGTCATTGTCTGATTCGGCTTAAAATGCAATCAATTGTACCAACCTATTAAAACAGATAACAAAGGAATTTAATTACCAAAACCCAATTTAATTAAATCCCACCTTAATTTATAAGAGTTACTCCAGAAAACAAAAGAAAGCCAACCGATAAAAGAGAGGCCATTTTGAAAGGACCAACAGAGTGAGTACAGAGCGTATTCAGTGAATTAGAGCAGAGCATTCATTGTAAGAGAACAGCATGGGAATTGTGTATTACCCTATATTGAGAAAGAGGAGAAGTTAGACGTAGAAACTATATGTTCAGGATTATAGTGTGAGTATTCGTTATCATGTGTACTTTTCTAACACAGGTTGGTGGGAATCAGAACTTTGTATAAACTGTAAATTAGTTAGCATCGAACTGTTTTGAGAATTAAACTCTAACTAGTTCACAAATGAACTTGTGCACTGTAATTGAAGAATCAATACACAGCAATCTGGTGCAGTCGAATTAGTCAAACCTAAAAACCATAGTGAATAAACTGATGATCGCAAAATGGTACAGATGTGATTTGATATTGACTACTAATAGTTTGAACTGTAACAATTATAATCCTTTATGGCAACATTACAAAGAAGTGAATTTAAATCAAAGAAGTATTATAAATGACTTTTAAAAGTAATATTTTAGAATAAGACACTTTCTATAAATTGTAGTTTTTCTTGAGTGCACAAACTTGTATGCAATTTTTACAAAATTGTCGGAAGATGATTTTTGTTACAACTATAGTAAACTTTGTCAAGATTTAGTTTTTGACCTATCTTGAGGTAGAGATTTGAATTGAGAACTAGATTTTCTGGTTTTTTTTTTAAAGGTAAAATTTAATAAGAAGTGTACTCAGCCAAAGATGGTTCCATATTGCAATACTGCAGTTAAATGTACCAGTTTGATTCATAGACCATAATCTGACATATTGCAGATGTAATGATCTTTCAATGCATCATTAAAAATCCTTTTGTGTATTATGCCATGGAATTTAGGAAATAGCCAACTCCCAAACAAATCTATCCCATTTGTTTTTAAAAAGAATATTAGACTGTCTAAATACAAAAGCCAATTTCCAGAACAACTTGAATCAAACTTTTTTACTGATCCTATTTTATCCATTTTAATATTTATTTCTTTAAGAAATTTCTTTTTCAATGGAATAAAGTAGTTTTTATTGAGATCGTGTCTGAGCATGATTTTCATGTTATGTTTATTTCCTTTTCATTCTGTATTCAACAAATTTACATTTTGTCATGAGTGCACCAGTTCTGTTAAGTTCAGAAGTAATAAATAAACCAATACAGTGAATGCATTAAATACAAAAAAAATAATCAGATGGTTGTTTGACAGATCATATAAATAGTTCCATGACCAGAAATGGCAGAGTTCAGCCATTAGCCATGGATTTGAACTTAAAGTTTGTCACGCTAATACTGCATTAAATGATGCAAGACAAAGTTATAAATTTTTATTGGTGATAAATATTTAAGAATTATGTACGCAAATTAAACATAATTGATATTTATCCTAAACAGAAGTTAGTTACTCTGTTTTATTCTAAATCAAGGAGTTTGGATACCAGGCTATAACAGAGTTATCCTGTTAGTAAACAGGCAAAAACTCTCCACATAGTAATGTCACCTTGTGCTAACCAGAGTAATCAATGGATGCCAGAAGTGCCTACTCCCCCATATATCCACAGACTAGTTTATGCACAAGCCTTCTGGTATCCATTGATTACTCTGGATAGCACAAGGTGGCACTAATATATGGAGAGTTTTTGCCTGTTTACTAACAGTTATGTGCTAGCATCAGATGGTGATCATGTGATGTTTAGAGTTATCCTGTTTTTTGACTAACGATTTGTTGTCAATAATGACACTATTGACATTACGTTTGTGGCTACATTTTTATCGGAAAATAGATTATCATATTTGTATCTGTATTACCAGTATCTCTTTCAAGATTAACTTGCTTGGTTATATGTTATAAATTAATACTTTTGATTTCTGTATTGGAATCAATTTGGCAATATCCATTGAAGATGATTACCCATGCTGACAATTGTTGCGTTTATTTAAATACAAGGCAACAAAACCATAGTAAAAAAATGTATTCCATTATGTTTTTTTTTTTCTACGCGTAAGTTGATTAGTAATATTAGCTTGATATTTTAGTAATTTAAGTTCTGTCATTGGCCAACAATAATTTGTTCGAAAATAGGTTGAAACAAATTCATGACAATTTCTTTTATTTATTTTTGAATGATATTTCTCTTCTATCATAAATAAGTATACAGTTATTTTTTTAAATCTTTATTTTTATTTTTAAAATATATATATATATATTAGTCAATGTTGTATAGAATTTTAACAATGAAACTAGGAAGCCATTTTGTTAGTCACATGACAGACCTGGTGACGGACTGATTTTTTATTTTTTGAAAGTTCATTTAATAAATGATTAGAAGAATCTTTTAGTTATTTAGAAGCTTTTGTTTTTCTTTTCTTTTTTTAAAAAAAAATACTTTTCTTCTTTCTTTGTGTGTGTGTGCGCACGCATATTTGTACATTTTTTAGTCTATATAAAAAGATAAAGAATTTAACTTTACCTGAATGAATCAACTTACCTGTCATTTTCCCCATCTACTTTCTTTTTTCAAGACATGTTTAAAAATTCATCTGTAAAAATTGCTTGGTGGCATGAGTCCTATTATAAATTTATGAATATAGGAGAGTTAAGACTTCTGGCATTTGGTATTTTGAAAAGAAAAGAAATTATGCCATCAATTAAGTGTTGTGTTTTACAAGATGGCTCCAGGCGGAGTTTTTTAAATTCCATTGATTTGTTAATTATGACAGAGAAAATCAAATTGACATGAGAAATGAAATTAATATTAGCATAAAGTATCAACCTTTAATTTTTTTTTCTTTTTCAATTTTAAAATAGGATATATTCTTTAAATAAATCGTTTTAAATTCTATTATAAAAATAAATTTTATAATTAAGTCATAATGATATATCCAGAGGGGAGAGAGAGTCAAAGAATCGCATGTGGTTCACTAGATCGTGCTTATGATATGGAAATCAAATCAGGAACATCATAAATAGTGTACTTCATCATTTTTATATTTGTTATTATCATTACCACCATCATCTGTCATTCAGACTTTGCTTTCCACCATTTTTCTCTATAAATACCTGCGTGGCTTAGTGCAAAGATGGAGGGTCAGACTCTTGAATTTATGGTTCTCAGATTTATTCGATTGCTGATACTTTTGGTATTCAAACTACTTACAAACTTTCGAGTTATCTTTTGCCTTCAGTAATTTGGCACAGTGTACAATTCTCAGACTGATTTCACTATTGATACTTCCGCCAGCATTCAAACTTCTTACAAAGGCTCAAATAATAAAATCATTTGATTATTTTTTGCACTGAGTGGTTTGGCACACTATACAGCTCTGAGATTGATTTTATTGTTTGACCCTTCCAGCATTCAAACTTCTTATGAATGCTCAAATAATAAAATCATTTTTTTTTGCCCTGAATGGTTTTGCACATTGCTGACCCTTCCAGTAATCAAACTTCTTACAAACTCTTGATTGTTTTTTGCCCTGAGTAGTTTGACACAGTTAACGGTTCTCAGATTGATTTTGTTACTGATACTTCTGGTATCCAAACTTACAAACTCTCGAGTAATAAAAGCCAGATCAATTTTATTGCTGACACTTTTGGCATTCAAACTACTTATGAACTCTTGAGTAACAAAGCCATTTGATTTTTTTTTGCCCTGAGTGGTTTGGCACAGTATACGGTTCTCAGACTGATTCTGCTGCTGATGCTTTCGGCATTTCAACCTTCTTACGAATGCTCGAGCAATAAAACCATTTGATTATTTTTTACCTGAGTGGTTTTGCACAGTATATGGTTCTCAGATTGGTTCTATTGATGACACTTCCAGTATTTCAAACTTCTTGAAAACTTTCGAGGAATAAAAAACCGTTTGATTATTTTTTGCCCTGAGTGGTCTTGCACAGCGTACCGTTGTCAGAATTCTGTTGCTGACACTTCTGGCATTCAAACTTTTTACGAATCTCGAGTAGTAAAGCTGTATAATTATTTTTTGCACTGAATGGTTTGGTGCTAGAGTACCAGACTCTGGAATGTCAGATCCATGGATCAATTTCCATTCTAGCACTTCCAACACTCAAATCCCGTATGAATGTAGAAGCTGTTAAGCCATTCAAATATTTTTAAAATATTCATCAATATATCCCCAAAATTTTGAGTTATATATATATTTCTTGGCTTACTTCTTTCTTTTATCTTGAATTTTATATTTAAGAATTCTTAATGGTAGACTATTAAAAAAAGCAAGTAAATGATTTATTGCTCAATAGTTAAGAAAATAATCATCAGAAATGGCAGAGCTGAACCATGATCCAGTTACCATGAGTTCCAGAACTTGCCATTCTATCATCGCACCAAAACTTGCAGTACGTAATAGTAAAATGTCATCCAAAATCACTTTGAGGCTGATTACTAATTCACATGTAAATCACTCAGGGAATGTAATAATAATAAAAAAGATTAACAAATCTAATTTTGATTGGTGAACTGGAAATATTGGCCAATATGTTGGAAAATGTTTTAAAAAAAGTTGTTACTGTATAACAGATTCAAAACTCTCCATACACTAGTGCCACCCAGTGCAAGACATGATAATCGATGGATGCAGGAAGGTTTGTGCATAAAATCTCTATCTAGTGTCTACTCATCCAATATCCCCAGATTATTTTTGAGCTTGTGTAAGCATAGGAAATGGTGATCATGTGATGGTTAATGCATAAACGGTTGTTTCTATCAAGCATTCAGTGACTTGAAAAGGCAAAAAATAATACAGCTAAAAAATATGACATGATAATACATTAAAAAAAAATTTAAAGAAACACTTTTATTTACATAAGCACACTAAAAAAATCTATATATTTTTTTTCAGGTTATGACAGTATTCTCGGTATTATGTGAACAAAAATAAAAATGGGGGGGGGGCATTTATGTGTCTCACACTTTTATTTTTGGCCACATAATATCAAGAATAACTGAAAACAAATTATTTTTTCTCCCATTTATGAGAATAAAAATCTTTCTTTTAATGATATAATGTCCTACAGATTAGTAATAACACAATATTTTGAGTAGCATTATTCTCCACTCTTCTTCAGGTATTGCTGATTTGACCAGTGACAGTATTAGTGTAGGTCAAACTCACACCTTTAGATTCTCAAATATTGAATTTAAGGAAAACACTCTAAACATCAACACCTGAAAAAGAATGACAATACTACTATGTGTCATTATTAATTTGTGTTTTATATGTCATACTTTTTAATTTTATTTCCAGAAATTAGGAATAAAGTAAGTTTAGATACAATTTAATATTTCTAGATGGCAGCACCATAAACACTACTGAATCCCAAATAAAATTAAAATGTTTCATAATTTTTGACTCCAATTGTTTGCAAACTTCAACAAGAATATACAACATTTCAATTAGATTAGAAATTGGCAATGGATGAAAATTGAATTCCAACATTTTATTCAGGCAGACAGACTAAAAACAATTTAAATCAAAGCATATGCAAATGAAGATTAAAACTATGGAAAAGTGATATCATTGAATAAACATTAAAACAGAAATATAGGAATTAGGTCAAGTAAGAAAGTTGTTACCTAAGTCAGGTGATAAGAAAATACATCAGAAACATAGAAGAAATTAAAATAAAGATAACTGTGGTAAAATTAGCATCTAGAGAAAATTGTTATTGACAGAAGGTACAATGATCTTGTAGTTTGGAGATATATTTTTATGTGTTACACTTGATCACCAACTCTTCATGAATCATATTTGGTCATTGAATAAAAAAATAATCTATCTAGAAGTATTCAAGATGATTTTATTTACAAAATAGAGAGGATTAGCCTGGAACCAAGAATGATAGTATCATAGAATTGCAGTAAATGAGAATCACAGGCCAAATATTTAATATTCTGTAATTTAGTAACTGTCAAAACTAAATATTGCTGAAAATATTATTAAGTATTGTTTTTATAAATCAAAGTTGCTGGAAATATAGTAATTTAGAGAGAGTTAAATAGCAGAATAGCGTACAGGTGAACAAAATATACCTAAAAATAAGATACGAAGTTCAATTTGTCATTGGATAAAAAAACTATGTTACCATTTCTTAAGAAACTAAAAATATGATAATATCAATATGGTCAAGGATGAATAAATCTCAGAGACATACTGAGTCATCCCCAAACCAAAAAGGAAATCTCTTGACACCATTGAACTAAGCTGCAGCAGTAATACTATTCCTAATTTACTGAGGATATGCCTGAATACTATTGGTACATAAAAGTAAATGCAAATAATGAATGGTGATTTGCATCTTCATGCAGGTTATTAGCATAAAAGTTTTTAAACTAACTTTTAAATCAAAATCGCAACTTTTGGTTGTTATTATTATAATAAGTTTAAAAAGACTACTGATGATCATGTGACACTTTAATTATTATGTACATTAATAGCAGAAATTTCCCTATGCAGGGGTGGTTCAACTAAACTTAAAACTTAAAGTGATCCAGATAAAATCCCAACTTGTCCATTTTGGTATATGAACATCACATGATCTTCAAGTGATTGATGATGCAATTACTGATTAATTATAGTAAGTTTTACAGATATATATAAAAATGCAAAATCCATCGATACCTGATGGTAGGGCTAGCCAAATCATCAGATTAATCTATGATTATCAGCCTTCTCCAATGAAAACTGGTTTATAAATATTTATTCAATGTCACTCTCATTTTCATAAATTCATTGTTTAGGGTACAGTATAAGTACATCGAAACTCAACACCAACAGTTCTTAACCAATCATAGATGATCCTAGATTGATGAAGAATGAATTATTGTTATGAATGCACATGTTAAATGTAAGCTGTCATGTGATAGTTCTGAATTGATGTAGAATGGATTATTGATATTAATGCAAGGGTTAAATATAAGCTGAGATAGTCATGTGATAACTCTGAATTGACAGAGTGGATTACTGCTATTGTTGCAGATGGTGAATGTAAGCTAAAGCAGTAAGATGATGGTTTTATATTGTTGTAGATGGATTGCTATTATTAATGGAGTATGAGGGTTCTGGATTGATTTCAAATGGTTGCTGTTAAAGCAAATGTTAAATGTAAGCTAAGAGAAATATGATGATTTTACATAGAGTGGATTACAGCCACCAACCTTTAGCAAAAAAAGTTGTATGAAGTTTTGTTTGGTATTACTATTCTTTCATCAAAGGATCAAAGTTACCTACAGTCAGAAATAAATTGAAGACTTTAAACAGTGTGGTTGATAATTTAATTCTAGATTTTTTATAGCTATATAAGCAAGATTGTTTATTGTCAATCCATTAATTTGAATGATATTAAAATAACTAGATGTATTGTGTGTTTTTCTGTTATGGTTAAATATAAGCCTGAGTTTTGCTTCCTGATGAAGGCCACAGCTAGGAGTTAGATGTGATATGATATGATGTGATGCATTGTGATTTCTCCATATACAGAGTTAGGAATCTCTCAGCCACTATGCCAAAATGCACTGTGACTTCTCCTTATACAAAGTCAGGAATCTCTCAGCAACTATGCACAGAGAAACCTGTTAACCACCTTGACTTCAGCACTGCCATCTAGTGGTCCATCGATCATTCATGCTTACACAGCTGTGGTGGAGAAAAATACTTAATGGATTAATTACTGAAGCTAATAAACTAAACATAACATATTGAAAATCGGTCAAATTTTAATTTCGGTAGAAAAATAAAATGGTTTGCTTTTATGACTATAAAAGATTTTACTATATATATCTGTAAAATATTGCCTTGCTGTTTAACGGAATTAATTATTGATAATATATATATATATCATAAACTGTAAAAAGTAGGAAATAAATATAAAAATGAAATTATAGTGAAAAGTTGATTTAAACAGGAAATACCGCAATTAAAAATTACTTGTGATTTGGTTCACCATAAAATGTTGAGATGGTTGAGAACATTTAAATATTGCTAATTATTTTAGTCTCTAAAAACTTTGCTGACACAACAAACATCTTGTCTGTGGTTAAAAACTGAATCTTTTGTATTATGTTTTAAATCAGAATGAAGTAAAATAAATATTAAATTAAATACCATATAAATATGTAATGGTGCTAATGTTATTAACTTAAATCTTCTATAGAGGGCGTAAGTATATAACGTTTAAGGAGAAGCCACAGTACATCACATCACATTATTAAATATTAATATGGATAAATATGCATTGTTATGGTTTATCCCCGTTCTATCAAAAATAGAAATTTTTGCAAGTATCGAAGATTTCCAAACATATTTCGACTTTTTTTTCCACGTAGTTCACCAATAATCAGCTCTACTAGTCATACATTGGTTAGTAAATGGGTATCTACAATTTTTACATAGAGGATGTAACAAGATAAAACTAAGCATAAAAACGCTCACCAACCACCAATTGACTAAACATGAGAATGTCTCTAAAAGCATTCCGAAAAATGGGTACTGAAGTCAAGCGTTGGTGGCTAGTGGTTAGCATAGTTGCCTTCAAAACAGCTGGCCCGGGTTCGCTTTCCGGTCAACGTATTTGGCATATGAAAAAAAGAAAAAGACATGGATACTGAAGATTTTGCCTCACTGTTGTTTTATTTATACTGCTAATAAACAAAAGGACTATTATCATCCATTACATACTCTGAGGAAATTTTTTTTACAGGTTGTTCGTATTTAATTAATAATATGTATATACATTATTTTTAATGTATTATATTTTTAATGATGATCACTAGGAGGAATTGTTGCGGAGTAATTTATAGAAGTAGGAAGATTTGCATTAGATGCAGAAGTGTGGAAGACAAAGGAGGCAATTCAAGAAGAAATGGGATGATCAAGTTTTTATTTGAGAGATGCAAAAGGTAAAATGAAAATCTTCAGTAGACTGCAATTTATGGATAATATTTAATTGGGTTATGAGTAAAAAACAGGCAACAAGATGGGTGAGAAATGTACAGAAGATTTGGATAAAGACTTTATGTCAGTATACTTGTACATAAAAGGTGGGTCGATTGTGTTAGGAAGATTGTTGAGTGTTATAGTGACAAAGAATGGGATAAAAGAATAGATGTATTAATAAAAAATAGGGAGTTGTAAAAGTGGAGAACTAATATGGAGAGTAAGAAGAGTTTAAATATATATAGAAATAAACAGAATATTGAGTGCAAGTTAATTTATGATAATAGCAAGGAAAGTATTTTATTGTTTAAGGTTCCAACAGGATCATTAGCAACAAGGAAATATACAAATAAATATAAAAATATAGATGTTTTAGTCTGCAAGTTATGTAAGGAAGGCATAGAAAATATTAGGCATCTGTTAATTGCATGCCTACAAGCAGAAAGGGTATAAATAATGAAGTTGTGAGAGAATAAATATAAACAAAGTGATTATATAGAAAATGGGTTATTGGATTTTATGCTGGGTTTGGAAAAAGATAAAGGGGATTTAGATATAAAGGTCATAGAGATGACAAAGAGTATCTTGTGGAAATGGGATAGCAGGATAAAGAAGAATATGGGAAAAATTTAGGGTGGGGAATGGAAAGGGAAAGTAAGGTGATTAATAGGTTTCTCTGGGCATTATGGCTGAGAGATTCTTGATTTCAATAAAGGAGAAGCCATAGTGCATCACATCATATGATAATTAGAAATAAATATTTTGAAAAGGTTTCTACAAAAAATAAAAATTAACATGCTGATGCAAATTAATTTTATTTAAATTTTAACTGTCTGTTACCAATTTTATGTAAAGTTGATGAAGTAATATATTTCATAAAAAAACAAACCATTATGGACAATTTGAAACATGAAAAATTATCTATCTGAAATTACATACACATCAAAATAATGAACCAAAATATATCTTGGGGATATGATTATGATGTGTAGTAGAGTGTTTAAGGTCTATGGATCACATGCCAACTTCTAAAACTTCTAATGAACGCCTATTTGATTATTTAGTTTTGTACACACACACACAGACACACGTGAATTATGTATACATATAAGGGAAATTAGAATAAGCATAATGCTATGCTGGAATTAAATAGGAAAAATATCATTACAAGTCAACGTTTAAATTTTCCAGAAATGCTATCTTGATTAAGCAGATTTCCGAAATTTGGCTACCATTACATATTTAAATAGTAACTTAGAACAATTCAAACATTAATAGTAACATCTTAGCTTATTCAGTTTTATACTGTAATTTGCATTATTTGGAATTATTTTTTATTTAAAACTAAACTGGAGATGAAATTTGGTTACCGTTTTTCATCTGCTTGAACCAGAACACTATAATTAAAATAGCTCTCATAAAAACTTTAAACATTCTGTTGTGTGATATTTATTTTATTCAATTCCAGTGTAGCGATATGTATATTTTAAATGTTTTACAGTCAGTTGAAGAGATTTTCACAGTCCTTAAAATGATTAGTTATTGACTTTACCGTATAGACGTAAAATGGCTGGTTAATAAGTGCAGTGGTAGCATCTAAGTTTGGTTAGTTTCATTCCTGAGATTTACATTGTTTGAATTATTGTTTATTAAGATATTATAGTGACATATGAAATATGATTTGCTCTTTTTTTGTCTACTTGGTTTGGGATTTTGTAATCCAAATTGTCATGATGTGCATGTATGTAGTAAGGGTGAGTGATCTAGAAATAGCTTTTTTCTAAAAATGTTTAGATATAGAGTGCTATTTTTAATTAATAAAAATATGAAATATTTGTTAATAGTACATATGTGCACATCACTGTCTTTAATCATAGTATACTCTATGCATCATCATCATCATCAACATCATCATCATCATCATCATCATCATCATCATAATAATAATAATAATAATAATAATAATAAATAATAATAATAATAATAATAATAATAATAATAATGATGACGACAACAACAACAGCAATGTGGATTGATAGCAACAATTCACAGAAATAATGATATTACATTTAAAACCATTGTGGATTCTTTAGTTAGGGGCTTCTCCCAACCATTTGAATTGCAATTTTTATTCCTTATGCATTCTACTGCACAAGATGTACATTAGTATATGGAAACAATCCAAAATAATACCCGGCTTTTTTAAATAAACTTAAACAAATTAGAAGTAAAAAATTGCCCATCTAAACACTTGTGTTGTTATTTAGTCACTACTAAAGCATAGATAAGCCTCTAACCCTTAAAACTATCATTAAAATAGGTAACAAATGCCACAGGTTTAGCAAATTGTATGTAGTGGTCGCACCCTGATGTAAAAAAAAAATAATGCAGAATGCATGCAGTACGTTTGTCTAATTTTTTTTTGTTTAATAGACAGTATATCTACTAGTATCATTTTTTTTCCTAATTGCTATATTTGCTGTATAATATTTGTATTTTTATCTTTTCTTGAATAAAGTTTCTTTGAAACATAATTCAATTTTAGGCTATGAATATGGAGACCTAAGTGTCCGAAAGCGCTAAGCCTTATAATTCTTTTCTAATAATACTAAGCTTCACTTTTTTGCGTAAAGCACAATTTAAAACTTACCACTCAAAGGTGAAGTAAAAACAAGGATTTTATTTAAATAATTATAATACACTTTAAACATATATAGGTGAAGTTAATAAAATTTTCACAAATAACAATGTTTAGCTTCGCATTTTCGGAGTATGTTTACTCCATATTCATAGCCATTTTATTTAAAGTGCAAAACAGCAACCAATAGCCAATTACAGAATGCACATTAAGATAATAATAGAAAAAACTCTACAATCGAAGAAAATGATATAGAAGTATGGGAAAGAGGGGAGAAAAACATGACATATAATTGGGGCAATGGAATCACAAATTGTATTTTAATTTTAAGGCTTAGTGGAATTGTTTGAAATCAAGATGAAGGATATTGTTATTTATAAAATCCTGTTTTTAGGAAGAGAAACTAAAAGCAACTGAATGATAAAGAGTTAGATTTAGAGGTTCTATATGATCTAGCATAATAATGAGAGGAACTGGGAGATATTTTTGAAACTAAATCTGAGGTAATTATAAATTTGTAGTTGATGTTGTATAAATATGTAATGTTTCTATTATTTTTCCTTGCATCTCTGAAATGTTGAAACAGTCAGAAAAATGATTGGCAAATACAGATTGGATTTTTAAAATATCTCTTTCAGTGTGAGGGTTCCAGATAACAGAGCCAATATCTAAGATTGGGAGGATCAGTGAGAGGAAAAATTTATATTAAGTTTTACCTTGTCTATGCATGATTCCCATTATTTTAAATGTTCTATTCACTATTGTATTAACATAAAGATGGAAGGAGGCCTTACTGGAAAATCTAATTCCAGTATCTTTTTGACTGTTTTTAGAAATTATTTTAAAATCATGAATAGAATAGGGGAACTTGTAAAATTTCAGGTTTTTTTGAATAGAAGATAGCAGAGCAATTTGTCTTTATTAATCATAATTTTGCAGTAATGAGCAATCAGAAATAGAATTAATGCTTCTGAAAATTTTACAATCATCAGAATAGCAAAGAAGGGGAGAATATTTCATACTATCCCTAAGATCATTAACATATGTTGAACAGCAATGGGGCCACAATGTTACCTTGGGGTATTGCAATCGAGTAAGAGTTCAGTGAAGATATATTATCATTATATTTAACAAAAGCAGCTCTGGAATGTATGAATGATTCAAACCATTTAACTAAAGACATTCAACACACATATTAGATGATGGAAATAGTCCAATATAAAAATACAGCTAGAACACCATCATTACAAACCTTCAGAAAAACACATTTAACTAGTGACTTTAAAAACCCTAAATTGTGTAATTTGGGTAAGAGAATATTATGGTCAATTTTGTCAAAGGTTTTAGACATATCAAAATAAGTGAGATCAATCCTGATCTGACTTTCTGTAGCATAAGCAGTATGGTTAGATATGATGATGAGAGTTTCATTTGATAATAATGATGATGATGATGATAATGATGGTAATGATAGAATGGTTTATTGCTGAATGATTCATAACAAGTTCAAGCAACAGATGTGAAAGAGCTATCCCATCATTCATAGATCCTGGCTTCCTAGAGTCTGACATCCTACAACTGCTCCAAATCATGGAAAGTTATATCTAAGTCAAAAAAATTAATAATTTTATATGCTTAAAGAGAAATTGTTAGATATTTATTTCATCATCATCATCAACTATTATTGATCCACTGCAGGATGAAGGTCTCTCCAAGTTCAATCCATCTTCTCCAATCTCTAGCCTCTCTGGGTCTTTCACAATCTCTTGGAATCCAGTTTAAGATTTCAATTGTCAATCTATTATCATCTCTTCTAGCAATATGTCCAGCCCAACTTCACTGATGCCAGTAACACCTCTTTGTTCTCTTATTTATGTTTATTTATAGTACTATAATTATTGGATGAACAGTTGAAGAATTGGAATGTGAGTGGATTGAAGCCTTTCCATTAAAGTATGAAGATTGGCTATCTTAATATAGATATCTGAGCACTTATTGCATATATATGTAGAGATGATAATCTGGACCAACTGATGATTGCTGGTTTAGCATGAAATACATATATTAATTATTTAACTTTTCAACATATATGTGTTCCAAGTGTATATGTTATGAGATAGTGGAGAGTGGTGGGTCATGTGAAAGTCTGTGCTCATATCTCCTACATATTACATATATTGATATGGTTATACAATAAGCCTGTATTTCAGTTATTACATAGTAGATATGTCTGCCCATCCTTTGTATATGTATTAAATGGATTATGTCCTATACATGAGGTGTCAGATTGGCTTTAGGTCAACATGGGTGTGACAAGAATCTTGGCCTCTGGGTGGCATTTGAGCGTTCCATCATCAGATTTTTAATTGGATGGACGGTTGAAGAGTTGGAGTGTGGAGTAGATTGAAGGCTGTCGATTAAAGTACGAAGATTGGCTATCTTAATATATATATATCTGAGCACTTATTGCATATATGTGTAGAGATGATAATCTGGACCAACTGATGATTGCTGGTTTAGCATGAAATATGTATTGATGATTATTTATCTTTCCGACATATATATATGTGTTCAAGTTTATCAGTATTATGAAATAGACTGGAGAGTGGTGGGTCGTGTGAAAGTCTGTGCTCATATACCCTATATATTACATATATTGATACAGGCATATAATAAGCCTATATTTCAGTTATTGGTATTATATGTAAATATTGATGAATTCTGCAATTTTAAACCGCATTGCCCCTGTATGCTTACACACACTGTTTCAGGGAAGACTAAATAATAAAAATTATTTAATTTAAGAATGGAAAATTATTTTTAACTACTTAAGATTTCTTTTTATATTGCATTAAACAAATCATATTAAAATGTTATGGAAGTGTGTAATATTTATTAGTTTTTATGTTAACATTATTCGATAAATGTTAGGTAAACTTTCCGAAGGTAAAAAATCCACATTTAAAGTTTCTTGAAGAGAGATTTAAAATTGTTTTTATTAGCAGACGTTCTAAATCAATATTTAACACTAAGAATATGTAATAAAAACATTATATATATAGGAAAATAAAACTCATCTTTTATAGGAGTAAAACGGATTAGAAAATGAAAAGTAAAAGTAATAATAACAGATGGATAGTTTAAACCTGATAATTATATTTTGTTATCATTAATTATAATTTAATTAATGAGTTAACCTAAAATAATGCAGCATGTTGATGTGATATGATGTACTGTAGCTTCTCCTTAAACGAAGTCAAGAATCTCTCAGCAATCATATCCAGAGAAACCTGTTAGCTACTTTATTTTACATTCCCCAGTCTAAATTTTCCCATATTCTGCTTCACCCCATTTCTATAATTTTTGTCAACTCTATGGCCTTTTTATCTGAATCCCCCTTATCTTTTCCAAACCCAACATAAAAACCAATAATTCACTTTCTGTATAATCACTTTCTTTATATTTATTCTTCCATAACTTCATTATATGTACCCTTTCTGTTTTCAAGCATTTACATTCAATTAACAGATGCCTAATATGTTCTATTCCTTCCTTACATAGTTTACAGACTAAATCACCCATATTTTTCCATTTACATGTATATTCTCTTGTTGCTAAAGATCCCATTCGAGCCTTAAACAATAAACTACTTTCCTTACTATTATCATATATTAACTCGCACCTAATATTCTGTTTATTTCTATATATATTTAAACTCTTTTTACTCTCCATATTAGTTCTCCATCTCTCTAACTCCCTATTCTTTATTAATAAATCTATTCTTTTATTAATAAATTTATTCTTTTAGTAGTGCCCTCTATTGATCATTCTTATCTAAAGAGAAGAAAAGAAAGCAAACAATATAAAACCATTCACTAATTGATTTATAATGTCTACTTCTCTAATCTTTCTCAATATTTATAAAGATATGCAGGAATACCAAATTCCATGCAGAGAGCTACCTAAAACCTTATTTATTATACATTGTCAATCCATTTTACCAGAAGATAGTGCATAAAAAATACATGCAGTAAACGATTAAAATTTATGGATAAAACATTTTTTTTATTATTCAGAAAAATTTATTTTAAAGTATATCACAGATTTTAAAATTCAAAATATTGTATACTAATTCTTTGCAAAATTTGTATAAATATATATATATAATTTTAATGGTGCTTACATATTAGTCCAGCAGGAGATTTCACATACGTTTTAGTTTGGCAATATTTATTTGGAAAAATGGCGAACTATAACTTTATTTACTGGAAATGATACAAATGATTACTAACACACTTTTACATTTTTTTGTGTGTGAGAAATTATCTTCCCCAATCTAAACTTATAAAGATTTTTTAGTTTGGAAAATGGCTACCTATAACTTTATTTAATGGCAATAAAACAAACACATTTATGTTTTTTTCATGAAAAATGATCTTTCAAAAAGTAAACTTTTAACAATATAAATTTACTATAAGTAGTAACCAAACCAAATAAAAGTAATATACATATATATATTTCATGTGTCATAGCATTGGCCGGGATGCGAACCCACTAACCCGGGACAACTGCTTGACATATACATATATTTAACAGTGCAATTCTATCCATTCACAAAATGTTTCTTAGCATTGCTACTGTGGATAGAAGTTTCTGATCTTGAACCATGTTCTGTTACAATGACTACTCTCCTTCAAAAATCCTGAATGAAACACTGCTATTCTTTGTCTGAAAAATTATCAGCAAAACTAACATTTTGACTAATAACTTTCTTCTCATCAGAATATTATCCAGTATTAACTTGCAAAATTAATTCATTTCTTTTTTAGAATATTATAAATATGTTCAATTCAGTCTTTATGTGGACATTTGTTTGTGTAGATGTCTTTTGTCACTTCCAGATTAATATGTAAATACAATTCTAACATAACAATAGTTATACATGTCAGGGAAACAAGAGTGAAAATATAATATAATGATTAAATATTGGCAGAATTTATAATTTCTTTCTATAGGTAATTTTTATTTTAAAAATATGTATATTTTATTCACGATATCTTAGCTTTTTAACAGGGGATTTATCAAACAACCCTCTTTTGCAAAATAAAGTAACATTTTTAATGCATTTGAAAATAAATATTCAGACCTAATTTATTAGTGCATTTGTTAAAGAAAATCTATTTATAATATCTTTTGAAATTAATTTAGAATGTAACCCACATATGTATCAAAGCATTTTCATAAAAATAAAAAATTTTGAACTGTAGAAAAAATTAATATTTTAAAAGATTTTTTTGTAAATTATCTTAGTAATATATTTGGATTTATTTGTTACTGCATAAGTTTTTCTGGTATGAAGGTAATCATCCTATATACAAAAACCACACTTTAATATTCGGTTACCAATGTTAAATATTAGTAAACTCTCAATCCAAGTCATAAGATAAATATTTTTGAAAAGATAAAAAGTTATCTTATCCTTTGTACCTATTTGCAATTATATAGGCCAATCTTAAGCACTTTTGGACTGAAAGTGTGAATATATTACTCATTTTAATTATATTTTTATTTTATTACAAATTAACACTTGTGAAATCTTGAAATTTGCTATGTGTTAATATTAGATGTTATACTTTAATGTAAATAATCTAGAAATTTTTTTACTAGCACAATGTCAAACTGTAATTCTGATACCTTCACACAAGCACAGTACTTTTAGTTGTATTTTTATATTGGACTATTTCCATCATCTAATATGCGTGTTGAATGTCTTTAGAAAAGTTTAATTTTAGTTAAATATTCCAAATGCATTCAACTGTTAGTAATATCACAGCAAACAGATTAGTATATGCACCAACTATTAGTAATATCACAGCAAACAACTGTTAGTAACATCACAGCAAACAGGTTAATATATGCACTAACTGTTACTAATATCACAGCTAGAACACCATCATCACAAACCTTCAGAAAAACACAATACTTTTAATATTCAATTAGCAATGCAAATGTTAAAACATAATAAAATAGAAATATAAGTAATGTGGATAATGTAATACATTCATGCTCCCAGTCTAAGATACTTAAGATTAACCTATATAGGTATGTACAGGTACAAATGATAAGACGGCCATTCTTATATTTTCCAAATCTTTTTCTTGTGACTTGGATCAAGAGTTTACTAGTATTTTACTTTACTAATTGAATATTAAAATATGGTACTCGTATAAAGGAAGATTAACTTAGTATCAGAGTTACAATATGATATTGCACTAGTAAAAAAAAATCTAGATTATTTACATTAAAGTGTGACGTCTTCTAATTAATAGCAGATTTTAGAATTTTGCAAAAGTTAATACGTAATAAAATAGAAATGTAACTAAAGTGAATAATGTAATATATTCATGTTCTCAGTTGAATGAAGATGCTTAAGATTGGACTATATAAAATACAAAAGGTAAGATGATTGTTTTTATCTTTTCCAAGTCTTTATCTTCTGACTTGGATTGAGAGTGTACTAGCATCTAACATTGCTAATTGAATATTAAAATATGGTGCTTGTGTGATGTATGATTATATTCATATCAGAAATAGTTTGCCACTGTGCTAGTTAATTTTTTTTAGATTATTTGCATAAGTTTTTAGTATTATAAATATCCCCATATTTACTATAATTTAAATTATTAATTTTATTACGTTTGTTTTTATACATAATTGATAACAAAAACAAAGAAGAATACATTAAATAATACTACATGAAAAATATATTCATACAAGATTTTTATATCATCATCATCATCATCAACCATTATCAATCCACTGCAGGATGAAGGTCTCTTCAAGTTCAATCCATCTTTTCCTATCTTTAGCTTCTCTTCTCCACATCACCCCTGCACACTTTCTTATTTCATTCATCCATCTCACATGTGGTCTCTTTCTGGGTCTTTTACAATCTCTTGGAATCCAGTTTAAAATTTCAATTGTTCATCTATTATCAAGATTTTTATATAAACCTATATATAATTAGAGGGGATTGGAACACAGACTTTCAAGCCCCTTTCAGTCATCCACTCCATCTTATATAACTGATACACATGAGCACATACATATGAAAAAAATAAATGATCTCCATTATACATATTTTGTGCTGAATCAGCATTCATCAGTTGATTCATATAACCCCCCACCCCATATATATATATGTATAATCAATGGTAACTCTGGATTAAAAGATCAATTTTTCAAACTTTAATGGACAGGTTTCAATCCTCTTTACTCTCCAACATTTCAACTATCCATATCAACGCTTTGTATTCAAATCCCCTCCAATTATATCTAGCTTAAGTATACAAATAAATTAAAAAATAGCCAACATACACAGTCTTAAGTATATACACTATATTTGTATTCAAATAATCCTGTATAATATCTAGATTGGAAAATGGGTGTATTAATGTACCTCAAGAAAATAGATTAATAATAATTTAATCCTGTGTAAAATTTAAAAGAAATACGGACTAGTAATTACTTTTTAACATCGCTAAAATTCCATTACTTTAAAAGATCGTTAGTTCCATAAAAAATTGCTAAATGAGTATTTTAGCTGTGGAAATATTAAAGGGAGGGGGTCAGAATTCATAATAAAATATAGTACTGTATTCCGCTATTTTAACATAAAAAATTTTTATTTTAAAATTCATTTCTAATTTAACATACTATTGAAAGATGGAATCAAGATCAAATAAATAAATAAAGAGAAATCGCTCCGAAATGGAAGAAATTTCATTTTTGTTGTCATGGTTACGCAATATTTGTTTATCTTAACTATAACTCATTTGTTTATCAATTGACTCACTAATTTGATAAACGAATGTTAAATATATATTCTTTAAATACGATTGAACCCCCCCCCCCATTTCTTTTGTTCTAACATATCTAACTTGTTAGAGGAAGGAAATGGATCTCTTAGTATTTGATATTTCATGTGTATTCGGAGCATACTTTTCTAATTTATTTATTGTTTATTTATATGCTTTTTCCTTTTCAATAAAAATTCATTGTCTAGTTAAAAGTTATTTTATATCTAATAAAATTTAATCAACACAAAGGAAAACTCCATTATATAAACATATAATTTATTTATTTTCATAATACTTTAATCTTTTCTTACATTCATTAAAACTGGTTAGAATTCTATAAAAGTAAAATTAAAAAAAAAGTTTTTTTTTTTTTTTCGTCGAAAAATGAAAGAAAGATAAAAATATTAACAAAGTTAAATTAAAAAACAAAAGTAAAGATATTTTATAAACTCAGGAATTTCATCTTTTTCAGGATTTGTCTAGTGTTGTGAAAACTAGTTTCCAAGCTATTATATAGTTGCTAAGTAACCGTTTGTGACTAAAACAGTACAGCGAAGCTCTCGTATTTTGACATGCAATAGGTTTTTCTTCTATCCCTCCCCCAGTACTCATATTCTATTTATATTACTTTTACCTTAACGAAATCCAGAATCAATATGTTTGTTGTATGTGGCTCAGTTATTTTATAAATTAATTTGCGAAAATGATGAACTTCATATTTGTATGTTTACAGATGAATTATAGATTCTTTTTGTCATCTAAAAAGATTCCACTACTTTGTCTGGTTAGGTTAAAAAAAGGAAAACGAGAAATGGAGTTTAAAAAAAAAATATTTTTTTTCTAAAAAAATATCTTTTTTCTTCAAAGCGAATTATTTCATTTTCTCTGATTAGACCCACCACCCCCAACAAAATAGGCGTTTTGCTTTTGAAAATTAGATTTGAATTTAGGTAATTGAAATTGTTTTTATCGCTACGATTAATATTTAATTTACTCTTTTTTCTTTTCCGTCCACCCCATCTTTCATTATCTTGTAGCCGTTTATATTTTTCTTCTACTTAAGTGCGTTCGTCAAAGTAAATATAGCAGAAAATAGCTTTGCGCTTGATTTTTCTAATGCCAAATTAGAAAATCGATGAAAGCATATTGATTGATTTTCCATTTACATATTACTATAGTCACAAAAATTGTCTAAAGAGATTTGGGGAATTAATACTTTATGATGAGCTGTTTGTTGGACATAGGCTTGCTATTCTAAGCTAAAATATTTTAAATCTCTACTCCTATTAAAAGCACTATCTCATCTTTGTTAAAATAATATTAAATTATATTTTATTCTAGTAAAACCGAGTTAATCTTATAATTATTTGATTGTACATTATTTAAGCAATCTAAAAAATAAAATAGCACACAAAAAAAATTTATTAGAAAAAAATATAATTTTTACATTAGGAACAATAAGTCTCTATTATATTCCTACGCTCCAACAAAATCTCATAGATTCAGATGCATCTGAAAACAATTCTTTCACACTACCCTAGAGCCATCTACTGTAATCTAGAAAAATTAATACCCATAAGAACATCAAATGACTTTCTCTGTTTACTAGTATGTTTCCTAGACTGATTCTTTTTACCTTACTTTAAAGTCATCAATGTCTGAGTAATTAATACAATCCAGATGGGTACTATAAAATCAACATTCCTCAAAACTATTCCTGGGTTTTTCTATCACCAATAAAGGCTTAGGATTAAAAGATGGATCTAATGGATTTATGGCAAAAGCCAGAAACTGGTCTAGCATTGTGAATACGAAGGCACTATACTATACTTGGGTGTTATTTGATTACTTAGATTTGCAGTAGATGGTGCTAGAATAGGATGAATGTAAGGAAGGCATGAAAAATGTTAGGCATCTGTTAATTGAATGTAAATGCTTACAAGCAGAAAGAATACAAACAATGAAGTTGTGGGAGAATAAATATAAACAAAGTGATAGTATACAGAAAGTGGGTTCTTGGTTTTTATGCTGGGTTTGGAAAAAGATAAGGGAGATTTAGATACAACTGGACAATGATGATGTTATGGAAATGGTATGAAACAGGATAGAGAAGAAAGAATATGGGGAACACTTAGGATGGGAATGGAAAGGTAAGGTGGCTAACAGGTTTCTCTGGGCATAGTGGCTGAGAGATTACTGACTCTGGTAAAGGAAAAGCCATAGTGCATCACATTGCAATACATCATTCTATACTAGAGAATCTATTATAAGTTGCAATTGATACTTTAAAAATATAATAAATAAAACATATTTTTTTTAATGCAAATGTTAAAAAAATCAAATGGTTTTATTGCTCGATAGTTCGTAAGAAGTTTGAGGATTGGAACTACCAGTGCTCGAATTGATCTGAGGATCTTATTGCTCTGGAAAATTAGTGCAGGAGCAGTATTATAGCAAGTGCAGAAAGCAATTAGAGAAAATTATGTATATTTTGTTTGGTGTGTATAATTCCAAAATATGTAGTTAAGAGTATTATTCACTACCAATACATTCAGTAATTCATTGAGATCAATATTTATTGTTCATTGCTACTGCAAAAATATCCACACCTTATTTCAAATAAATAAAGTGTGTCCAATTGCGACCATCATTATTAATCCACCTCAGGATGATGGTCTGTTATGTATGTGTTGAAACAATGAGCAATGAGAATAGGAATATTTTATGTTTAATAAAATACATTAAATAGTTTAACAATGGGAAAGTCATTTGGTGCAAATGAAATATTAAGATGACTTTTTACATAGAAAGAATTAGGTAAGGATTAATTAAATTCCAAAAGGATTAGAGAAATGTAATTAGTAAGTTGTGTAATTAAACAGAGAGCAGTATTAATTAAACTGAATGTGATAACAGAAGAAATAGATTGATTTAAGAATAGATATCAGAACCATCTGAAATAGATTAAAAAATGGTGGACCAATCAGATGCTAGAGATCTATTTATATAAAAATCTGGGGTGAGATTGGTGAAGCATATGCCTATATTTCAGCTCATGGAAGCAATTTAACCAGAATTGGACTCCTGATGTGGACTATCATTGTATGCTGGCATGATTCAAACCCTATAGTGATCTCTGAATGCCAAAAGGAAGTCTAGGGATATTTAACAGGTTGCACCAATATTTACTATAATTTATGTAAGCATTAGGGCAGTCTGTTAGTATAAACAGTGTGTAGAATAGTACTATTTTACATTAAATATTGTTAGTTATACTTGCATTTAGTTATTTGGCTGATAATGGCCAAGGCAGATAAAATTACCAATCTGATTCTAAGTGATGTAGTTACTTCTGAATAAGTCTCTTTAAGTATCTTCTATCCATACTTTTGCTCTTTGTCCCACCAGAAAACTTTCTTATTTCATCCATTCATCTTATATATGCTCTCTTTCTGGGTCTTTTACACTCTCTTAGAATCCTGTTTAAGTCTTCAACAGTTCAACTATTATCATTTCTTCTAGCAATATATCCAATCCAGTTCTATTTTAATCTCTTAATTCTTTCAGTGATAAATTAGTTATATCTGTTTGTTCTCAGTCCCATATATTTTCAATCCTTTATTGTTATACCCAACGTATATCATTTATATCCTTCTGTTAAGTGTCCAAATCTCTGATCCATAAGTAAACCTGATAAAATAAATGTATTAAAACTTTTTTTCAAACACATAGGCTTAATTTTTTTTAAAGTGTCATAGCACCGGCCGGGACGTGAACCCGCAACCCAGGCAACTGCCTGCAAGTGCAAGGCAGTCACGCTGACCTCTCAACCATCAATGCAAGACTAGCTTATTTTCTTTTAATATTGATTATTTCTGGCAAAAGTATTCATTAGATATTAATCTGCATTGACCAAGGCATTTACAATTGTTAATTTATTCTAATTCATATTATCAATTTTTAGCAAATAACAATAAGTTTGAAATGTTATTTAGAATCAAACAAACAACTTATTTGTTAGCATTAGTGAAAATGAAGTGATGCTTCAGCATATCACAGTACAACCATAGATGTAAATGATACCAAATTCAGTTACAAGGTAACAATATTGTAATGTAATATGATAAACATAAATCTTGCAAAGTATTTTAATGTGGTAAGAAAGTAAATAATAGTAATCTCACTATCACTCTAATGTAGCACTAACTGTGTAATCATGCATATTCCACAGAAGCTGTATTGTTGTCTCAATTGGATTTACAATTTATTGTTAGTTTCAGGTGTTTACCTTTTGTTAGTGAAGAGTACTGGGTTGTGAATATCTATGCAGTAGTCATCTTTATTATACTTTTCATAGTGAAGACTTAAAAATTATGAATTCAAGCAAATCTTTTTGTCCAGCTATTTAAGTCTATCTTTAGTTTAGAAACTATGTATTTAGTGACCTGTATTATATGTTATCTATAAGATTACTATTTTGTTTCTATTGATTATTATATGATCTTAGAAAAAAGGACCTCAAACAGATTAAAAAAATTGTGATGCAAACAGCTAAGTAAATAAATACTGAGTATTTGTGGAAATTGTATACAAAAATAATATTCACCATTGCTTCATAAAATTATGTCTAATCATTATTTATTTATAAAAGGGCTACCTATTATTTATAATTTAAAATCTAATAGTATTGTGAGAAAGTTAAAGTATAAAACAATTTTCAGGAAGGGTTTTAGGCTATTTAACATTTCCATTCATCAGTAGAGCAGTCTTAGGATCAAAATACTGTTCTCCACACAAAATGGAAAAGAAATCTACTACAGCTTGCAAATGATCTTTATGTATTGCAAAAAATAAAATTCAAACTATATTGAGGATAGTTAATAAAAATTGAGAATAATAAATATTGATTGTTTATGGGGGGAAATGAAACTAAAAATAATTTATACTTTGAGGCAGAGAGAATAGAGTTAGAATATAGTGTCAATAGAAAATAATTTCCAAGCCAGAAAGTAGAAGTTCTAAATATATATCCAAATCAATGACTAGTTAACTCTTATTAAGACAATGACCTGCTTACATCTTTATTTCATGCATTTAAAAGTTTGATTTTAACCAAAGTCAAATAGTACTTAAATGTGATATATATATTATAACAAAATATGCTAACACCAACACCATGCCTTACATTTAAATTAAATTATTTCTAAATCAATAATTATTTTATGCATACAGTGGATTTCATTATTTCAAGCAGATGAGTTAATATAATTAATATTTTTTACATATCAGCATTACCAATGGTCAGATGGAGATGGTATAAAATATACAACTCATGGCCACCTTTCCAGACTATTGTACTCACTCTATGGCTGCAAAAAGCAAACACCTTCTGTGGATATTTTAATTTGTATTGGGATGATTCCTTGGTGCCATTTAGCCATGTCTGACTAGAATATCTTCAAAAGAAAGGTTTTAAAATGCTTCCGGAACTTGATTGTACCTGACTTGCACAAAGAATAAGAAATTGGCTGAAATCAGACTTTCAGAGCAAGTATATTCATAATGCACAATTCTAAATTTACTTAATCCTATTAGATGGTATTTAAAATGTTATATGGTGAAATATGGAGAGAGAGAATGAAGCCAAATTACCAAATTAAAATAACATGTTTATATATATATACACAAAACAAAAATAGGACATTAATATAATAGACAAATGAAAGTGAAGTAAATTAATTATGACCTTCTTTGATAAGGATTAGTTCATTTCTAAAATAAGGGTAAGCAATCCGATTGTTTTTAGTTCTAAAGTTTCAAAAGAATAACAGTTTGTCTAGGCATTGGATTTGATATTTACCTAGGTTTTTGTTATAGCTTCATTTCTGGAATGATCACCATTCTCCTCATCAAAGGTAATGAAGTTTATTAGTGACATTCCTAGCTTCTTTTGACAGCTGTTTGCTCTTATAGTTCAGGTTGACACATATCTTGATCTTGTTCACAATAACATCTATATTTACAGTCATGGATCTCAGCAATGGTAGATAAGTCTTTTCTACATGTTAAACATTAGATGTCAAGAAACCATGTAGGAAAACCCAAATGAACACCTCTCTGTGGATTAGCAGTGCATGATAAGTTTAAAATGTTCATGAATACTGCTATAAATTCCTAATTGATGAAGGGGAAATTTTATATGGCAAACTGACATCAAAATGTGTAACAGAATACTATTGACTTAACAGCAAACTAAATGATGGGACTCTTAACTGAAAATTCAGAAAACCTCTATAGACTTCTCATAGCAAGACTTGTCAGAAGAATAAAGCCGTAGGAATTTGTAGTGATTATACCTTGTCATCCATTGTGACTACCCATGTTATTAATTAGTTTTTCAAATTCTTTTAATCAGTTAATCTTCTCTCCTTACTTTTTAATTATAGTTGGATGAGACTTATAATCTGATCAGTTGGAATTACTTATTTATAATAAAACCAAATTTATTATGATCAATTAGATAGCTAATTACCTAGTTTAAATTATTGTTTATACAATGAATTTCTTTAGTTGCTTTTACATAGTCAAATTTATAATTTATTTTCTTTGTTTTTTTTTTTAATCCACTGGAATTCTTTTTTTTCTCAGTTAACAGAGAACATAAAAGTGTTCTTTTAAATATTAAATATTAAATTAAAAGAAAATCCTACCTCTTTTTATCCTATCTTTTGATTTTATTTAAAGAAAATATATTTCTATTTTTATATATTAAATTAATTGTCTCCTTTATTTTATATATTTTTAAATATATATATATTGTAAATTTTATTTTTAAATCATTCTATGCAACACATACATGCATGTGTTACCATATATACATATGAAATAATAAAATATAGGAAAAAATCACATGTATAAAATTATTTTAATATTTCAACCGGAGGAAAACTAGTCCTCTGGTTGAAATATTAAAGTAATTTTATACACAAGTAATTTTTTTTTGTATTTTATTATTTTTTTGTATATATTTCCTTTAGTTAGTTTACATATATATATATATTCTTATGATTTGAGAAAGAAGCTCCAAGGAAAGTACTTGTTATTGTACTGAAACATCAGCTATTTAGCTATTTTTATTATATGGAAGCATCCGGAAATAATATTATGAATTCATCATTTATCTGGGAGAATATTAGAATTAATATATATATATATGATTTTGTTTTATATTTTTCCTATTTAAATAGATGTTCTTAATGGTAACATTACTCTAGGCTTGGGGCTTGAAATAAATTATTTCAAAATATAAGTAATTCATTATAAGCTATAAATAAATGGATATAATGAAAAATCTTCTAGATTCTTACTTTCATTATATAATAATCACACAATAAAAATAATGCTACTTTTGGGAAATAAAATCAGGAATAGATTCAAGATAATTTCAGCTTTAATAATGTATCACATGATCCATATTTCATATGCTTACAAATGCTGTTAATAAGAGTATTAAATTCTCCATACTGTAGTGCCACCAAGTGCAAGTTTTTATAATCAATAGATGCAGGAAGGTTTGTGCATAAAATCTCTATCTAGTGCCTACTCATCCAACATACCTAGATTAGTTTCTACCGTGTGGCTTTCATCATTGAAGAGCCTTGGATTTGAGAGCACTATCTAATCTGGGGATCTTGGATGAATAGGTACTAGATAGGGATTTTATGCACCAATCTTTCTGCATCCATTAATTATGAAAGCTTGCACTTGGTGGCATTACTCTATGGAGAGTTTGGTACCCAAATTCTTACTAAATAAATATTTATTTTTATTTGCTTAAATGCCATATATTATCTTCACTAAATACACACTGTTTCTAGAAAAAAAAAATCTAGAGTCTCAAATATTTGTTCTTCCAAGAGCCATGAGACAAATTTAATTACCAATATTTATTTATTTGCAATTTGAAATATTAAGATTTTTTTTTTTTTTTTCAAATTTGTGATGAAGAAAATGAACAAGTTAACAAATAATGGTACTTAACACAGATGGGAAGACTTGGAAAAGAGTTTTTTGCAGTGTTATAGTTAACTTCATAATTATTTTCATCAAAAGTACAGTTATGCCACCTGCTGTAAATTTTACTAACTAATAGATGCCAAATGATAATGATTAATAAAACCTTACCCTGTACTGTCCTATCCAATATCCCCAGACTAATTTAGAATGAGGATTTATTAAGCATTATCATTTATCATCTATTGGTTAATAAAGTTTACAATAGGTGGCGCCGCTGTAATGAAAGCAAAAAGTAAGTTGCTAATACAACAATATACAATCTGGATTCAGGTGATATTAAATTGGTTTTAATTAAAATTAGTCATTTTTTAATCATAGTGGACCATTTCAGACCATTAACTTTAACATCTAATATATATCGTATCTGATAGTCATAATATATTTGACATAATTCTTATCTAAATATATGAACATTAGCACTGTAGAATGATTTTATGCAAATTTGGTTAAATATAAAATAACTTTTTTTTAATCTGTGTAAATCAATAGTTTTTGTGAAATTTTAAATTTTACAAATTTTTTTAAAATTATAACTATCTTTTTTTTTTTTTTTTAAGTAAACAAAGCTTCCAAAGAAAATTTAAAATAAAATGCGAGACAGTAGAGAGACATCTTCCCTCTCTCGTGGGATCTTTATTATAGATTTAATTTTTATTTTACTTACAGTACAAATTAGAAATAGAGAAAAATTCACGTTATCAGTCATATATTTGAAATACAGTCATTCTTCGTATACCTGGAGCTTAATTGTAAATATAGGGGATTTGAACACAGATTTTCAAGCACATTTCAACTATCCATACTATATTATACCACCAATATACGTGACCACACATATGTAGAAAAAATAAATAATCACCAAATACGTGTTCAGCACTCATTAGTTGGTCCGGCTTATCATCTCCCTCACACACATATATATATAATCAATGCTCAGTTATGTTAATACAGCAAATCTTCATATTTTAATGGACATGCTTTAATCTACTCCAACTCTTTAGCCATTCATACCATTGAAAATCTGATGATAAGCACTGGTTACATATATGTGTGGGAGATGATAATCTGACCAATTGATGAGTGCTGGTTCAGTACGAAATACGTATATCAGTGATTACTTACCTTTTTTCCATGCGTGTGGTCATGTGTATCGGTGATATGAGAGAGCATGAATAGTTGAAGGGTGCTTGAAAGTCTGTGTTCAAATCCCCTATATTTATTATCAGTCATATAAAATGTGTAAATATGTGTGTATGTATTCTTCTAAACCAACGTAAAGAACAATAATTATATTCATGACAATAATTAAGTGTTATCACCAGGCCGGGAGTTTCATAAGAAGATTGAACACCCAAATTGCCAGGCAGGAAGCGATTCGAGGATATTTTTCTTCTAAATCTGACACTCTACCAACTGCACTAAAACACTTAAGTCCCTCGGGAGCAATAACCAATTATCTCAAATCAGTATTTTTAAAACCTTTGCTAATAGTGGCACTTTTAACTTAGTATTTTTTTCTGTGACCATCACTCCTTACATTTTACTACTTTCACATGTATAATTTGTTATTTTATACAATTATAACTAATTATAGGACGTACCAATTAATTTAAATTTTAAATAATTATCTCAATAAAATGATTACAAAGATATTAAATAATTTATATTTTAATTACATACATATGTTCATTATTTAAATACAGGTATAGCACATATACTTTAAGATAGATGTAATTATAGGGGTTTGAACCCAGACTTTCAAGCTCCCTTTATTCATTCATTCTATCTTATTCAACCGATACACATGGCCACACACATGCGAAAAGATAAATGATCTCCAATATACGTTTTGGTCCGGATCATCATCTCCCATATATATATAATGAGTGCTCGGTTTATATTAATATAGCAAATCTTCAAACAAAATTTGGCAAATGAGAGCTTTGAACATGCCATCATCGGATTTTCAATGATGTGGATGGCTGAAGAGTTGGAGAGTGGAGAAGATTGAAGCTTGTCCATTAAAGTTTGAAGATTTGCTATCTTAATATAAACCAAGCACTGATTATATATATATATATATATACAAGAGAGGATGTCCGGACCAAATGATGAGTGCTGATTCAGCACGAAATACACATATTGATGATCATTTATCTTTTCGCATGTATGTGGTCATGTGTATCGGGTGTATAAGATAGAGTGAATGAATAAAAGAGCTTAAAAGTCTGAGTTCAAAACCCCTCTATTATATACGTAAGTTCAATAACAAAATTAATAAGTAATGTTTACAATACAACTATATACAAATAATATGCTTATTACTGTATTTGAGTCTGATGCGATTCCCAGATTTTATTAATCTTAGGTGAATTAAGAAAGACATTTATATTTCTTCTTCAACTGAATTTACCCTTCTTATTATTTTTAGTAAAAGCAGATTAATTTGCGTAAATAAATAATCGAAAATTGCAACTATATGATTGAAGCTTTTTTAAAATATGAAGATATTTATCTTACATGTTATTCCAGGATGTATCAATTACAACTCGTTTTATTTTAAATTTTCATCGTTTCTTGAAACAGTTAATTTCTCCAGTTATATAAAACATTTTTTTTGTATTTTTAAGCAATACAAGTGATTATGGTCCTGTTCATTCTCTACCACACTTCAGAAACATCATCTCTGCACCCTAATAGGCCATGTTTTAGACAGCCTAACACATTTGTGTATGCAATATTGCTTCATTCAAAAAATTACAGCGGATAAATTTAATAATTTTGTATTTATACAGTACGTATATTGGAGATCATTTATCTTTTATACATGTGTGTGGTCATGTGGATTGGTTGTACGAGACAGAATAGATAGCTGAAGGGCTTGAAAGTCTGTGTTCAAATCCCTTATATAATAACAAATAAGAATTGTAACAATAACAGGTTAAAATGTTCGTTATTTCCAGAATAATTGAATAAGATGAAATAATTAAAATAAGTTTAGCAATCAACCCGTTCTTCTTCCACTATCAGATTTCATATCAAATATAATTGAAAGAATTAATGTAAACATTACAGCGCTGTAATCGAACATCTCTTTAATGATTTTAACTCGCTTCTTTATTTCAAATTACAAGCAGTTAAACAATCACAAAATACACTTCTGAAAATAATTATTTATGAAGAATCGAGAATAAATATTGAGCTAAATGATAAGAGAATTCTAATTTAAAATCTCGTCTTCTATTTGTACTTTAATAAACCTGATCAAGATAGGAGTAATCAATTAGTTTTTATATAAATATATTTATTAAGTTTGCATTCTTTTGACAAATAGCAATGTTGGTGGCAGCGAGATTTAAAAATAATTCATGAGAAGATTTTGATAATTTGATCAAGCTCAGTAAACAAAACTAAAATAAACAGATGCCATTGCTAGACATACAAGTAAATAAAACATCATTAAGATAATAAAACTGATTCGACTCAAAGCTAGATTAGTATATAAACGTAAATCACATGAAAGCAGCCACACTTAACAAAATCAATAAATTTTGGTACCGATTTAGTATGTACTCACGGAATTTTTTGATACAAGGGGGAGCCAGTGAAACACTATTGATGAAATTATATCAGTATACTTGTACAAGAGGTGGAATGATTGTATTAGGAGGACTGTTGAGTGTTATAGTGGTAAGGAATGGAATAGAAGAATAGATGCATTAATAAAGAATAGGGAGTTGGAAAGATAGAAAACTAGTATGAAGAGTAAAAAGAGTTTAAATGTATATAGAAGTAAACAGAACATTGTGTGCGAGTTAATTTATGATAATAGCAAGGAAAGTAGTTTACTGTTTAAGGTTCAAACAGAATCTTTAGCAACAATGGAATATACATGTAAATGGAAAAATATGGGTGAATTAGTCAGCAAGTTGTGTGAGGAAGGCATAGAAAATATTAGGCATTTGTTGATTCAATGTAAATACTTGAAAGCAGAAAGAGTACAAATAATGAAGTTATGAAAGGCTAAATATAAACAAACTGATAATACAGAAAGTGGGTTATTGGTTTTTATGCTGGGTTTGGGAACAGATAAGGGGGATTTAAATATGAAGCCTATGGAATTGGAAAAGATTATGTTGTGGAAATGGGATGGAGCAGAATATGGGGAAACTTGGGTGGGGAATGGAAAGGTAAGGTGGCTAACAGGTTTCTCTGGACATAGTTGCCGAGAGATTCCTGACTCTGTATAAGGAGAAGTCACAGTGCATCATTTCACATCAAACTAAGTAATAAGAACAAGAAAATGTCAATTTTTTTATTTTTAATACAGATATTAAAACAAATTTTAAATAATACTATAAAAACACTACTAACTGATTTCCTCCCCTCTTTTATTCCACCAGCCCTAGTTACAACTGATTCCTCTCTTTTATTCCTTCCTTACCTTTCACATCGTGACGACAAAACTTCTTCCTTTCCAGACATTATCCCCCTATTTTAATATTTATTGTTATTTTTTTTGGTTAAAAGCATAAATGGTATGCACATCATAGTCCTGCATTACATGTTTCATATGTATTAGTCTGGCAATAGTTTTCTAATCTACTGATCTCAGAAAGTAAAGTCCACAAGGGGACCTGCTGACAAACATAATCGATTAATTAAAGATTTATTTGGAAAAATGATTATCTATAACCTTATTTAGTGGAAATAAAATGAATGTCTACAAACATGCATTTGCATTTTTTGTGTTTCCACCAACTAAACTTTTGAAACATGGCTTCCCATAACTCTATTTAGTGGAAATGAAACAAACACACATTTATATTTTTTTCATATGTATTTGCTTACAAACCCCTTTGTATACACTTTAATGCAAAAACCTTTTTTTAATAATTTCTTTATTTTCCTGACAGTTTCGGCTGTTCTGCAGTCTTTATCAGAGCAATCTTAAATTCCTCTACCTTTTAATTATACATCCAAATATTATCCTTTCACCTTCTTATTCCTTTGTGTAATTCTCTTATTCTTAGAAATATATTCTTATTTTTCTCCTTTTACTTTCTTTGCATTTTTTCATATATTCATATATATTTGTTTACAAACTCCTTCATAGAGATTTTAATGCAAAAAAGTTTTTTTTTAATGATTCCTTTATTTTTCTGACAGTTTCGGCTGTCCTGCAGTCTTCATCAGAGTGATCTTAAGTTCCTCTATCTTTTAATGATATATCGAAATATTATCCTTTAACCTTCTTAATCCTTTCACCTTCTTAATCCTTCGCTCTGATGAAGGCTACAGGATAGTCAAAACTGTCAGAAAATAAAGGAATAATAAAAAAAAAAACGTTTTTTGCATTAAAGTGTATATGAAGGGATTTGTAAGCAAATATATGTGAATATATAAAGAAATGCAAAGAAAGTAAAAGGAGAAAAATAATTATGTTTTTTTATGAGTGAAAATGAAACAAACTACTTTTTCCTCATTTCTCATTGGAATAAAATATTCACTTACAAATTTAATTCATTTACTTTCTTAGATGATCGTAAATGTTTTTAATTCAGTTTTTTTATCACATGTTTGTTGCCAGTGACTTTCGTCAATACAGGATATTCATACATAAGAATTGTATATATATTTACTATTACATATATATAAAATAAAATACATGTAACTTTGTACAATTATAAAAGTACAAATTTTTAACTCAGACTAACGTAACCATAAATATACAAAGACCGTGTAGAGAAACGCTTTCATGAAGTCTGTTTTTTTATATTTTTTAAAGAGTATGTGCTTAGCCGGCTTTCAATTATTACAAGTTATATATGCTGTTAGTGCTAATTTACATAAAATTTAAATATGAAAATCATTTAGGGAGAGTAGGCCATCTTTTTGAGAGGGGAAGGCATGATTCTTTATTATTGATAGAGTTTTTCTCACCTGAGATATGCCATGTCTCTTAAATTTTTGTTTAAAGTCTCTGTGTTCAGTGCATACAATGTTAACAGATGAAGAAACAAAGGAATGACCAGTTGTAGAGAAATGCTCAAAAATATTGAGTATGTATCTGTATTTGTTCTAGCTTTATTATATATGCATGTGTGTTGGGCTATATATTACCAACTGACCTCCATTCTCAAGTGGTTTACAAGATTAAACACCAGGCACCAGTCTGTCTCTTCATTTACTATGGGGAATTTTGGGAAAACCTATCAACAAATATAGCTCAATACCTATACCTAGATAATGTTTTCTATGAAATATCTAAAATTGTTTATTATTGAGTTGATGTGATGTGGTGCCCTGTGACTTCTCCTTATACAGTCAGGAAACTCTCAGCAACCATGCCCAGACAAACCTGTTAGCCACTTTACCTTCCCTTTCTATTTTCCTGCCCTATGTTTTCCCATATCCTGCTCCACCCCATTTCCACAACATAATCTTTGTCATATCCATGGCCTTTATATCTAAACTCCCCTTATCTTTTCCCAAACCCAGCATAAAAATCAATAACTCATCTTCTGTATAATCACTTTGCTTATATTTATTCTTCCACAACTTTATTATTTGTACCCTTTCTGCTTTTAGGCATTTACTTTTAATTAACAGATGCCTAATATTTATTATGACTTCCCTACACAATTTGCAGACTAAATCACTCACATTTTTCCATTTACATGTATAATCCCCTGTTACTAAAGATCCCATTCGAACCTTAAACAGCAAACTACTTTCCTTGCTATTATCATAAATCAACTCACATCCAATATTCTGTTTACTTCTACATATATTTAAACTCTTTTTACTCTTCACATTAGTTCTCCATCTCCATATTCTTTGTTAATTCATTTATTCTTCTATCCCATTCATTACCACTATAACACTCAACAATTCAACAAACCCAATCATCTCACATTTTATACAAGTATACTGACATAAATTCTTTATACAAATCTTCTGCATACCACATTACCTTTCTCACCTACCATGTTACCTGCCCTTTGTTTATATTCCAATTAAATACTATTTTGGCTATTTTTTTATTATCCGTAAACTGTAATCTATCAAACATTTTCATTTTGCTTTTTGCATCTCTCATATAAAAACTTGACCATCTCATTTCTCCTTGAATTGCCTCCTTTGCCATCCACATTTCTGCATCTAATGCATGTCTTATGTCCATAATGGTTCAGTGACTCCCTTTTATGTCAAAAGATATCCAAGAGGGCATGATAAATTGATACCCAATCTTCAATCTGCTATTAAGGCAATCTTTTATTTATAAGTGACCCTATTTCACTTACAAATAAAAGACTGCCTTGATAATCAATGGAATATTCTTGGTGTTGATAAGTGTGGACTGCTGTCATGTTATAAAACATGTATTACTCAAACTTACAATATATGGTTGTAGAATAGGGTAAAGAAAATGTGAAGTTCTATCAATCATAATTTTCTTGGACCTACAGTTAGCATAAAATCAAAGTCAATAAAATAAAGGTGCTGATGTAAACCTAGATCTACATAATTGTGAAATTGGCTTGGTTTCAAAATTTTAGGAGGATTATTTAAATTTCAAGCTGATGGCATAAAGAATTTAAATTGTGGTGTCCAGATGTACCAGTCCACTACTTCTGACTTTGAACCTGAGTTCTCATCAATGAAATCAGAAGATAGAAACAGTGTGGAAAAGTGGATATAATAGAACTATCATTTAGTACCCATTGATTACTTAAATAAACATCCTAAATAATCTCCACACACCCATACAATCTTTTGAAAACACATAAATAAAGACATCATAAAAAACACATGACTGCCAAAATACATTTCATGATGAATGAGCACTTATCACTTGGTACAGATCACTATCTCTCATTTATATTTTTTCATATGTTCAGTATTTATTAAAAGTAAATTGTTATATGTTGATTTACAAGTGTCAAACTCATTCCACCCATAACTTTGGCCCCATCCAGTCTAGATAAATACAGTCTTGATTATCAATAATTATTTATTAAAATAGAGATTATCTCTAGTGCAGATATAAACTTTAAACCTTAATTAAAAACTAATATTTTTAATTTTTTAACACATGTGGAATAATTCAACTTCATTTGTTTTTGATTACTTAAACTTACATTAGATGGCTCTGCAGTAGATAAATAATACTAATTATAAGAAGTTTAGTTAAATAGCTAAAACATTCAATGTGTTAACACTTTCAATTGGTTAAAACATTTCTATTGTTCACCCTGGTGATAATTTTTGTAATCAATCAACATTTGATTTTGATATGAAAACTTGATTGTGTATTAAAATTTAATAAATTAAACTTGATTTATTAGAAATATAAGATTACAAATGAAAAACTTCCTAAAAAGAAAACATATTTGAACTTTGAAAATATTGAAAAAGTGATAATAAAGATAGCGTCAAGCGTTAGTGGTCGAGAGGTCAGCACAACTGCCTTACAAGCAGTTGTCCCGGGTTAGCAGGTTTGCTTCCTGGCCAATGCTATGTCACATGAGAAAAAAAAGATATGTATTAAGAACGATTAACCTTTTTCTGATTTGATGATGTAAAGGAAAGTTTTCTTAGTCTTTGAAAAAATGAAGAACACAAAAGAAGTAAATTACGTATGTGTGAATATATATATGTATGTCAAATAAAATGTCTGTTATAAATTATTGCCATTAATATATTTGACATACATATATATATTCACACATACGTAATTTACTTCTTTTACGATCTTCATTTTTTGTAATAGCAATCAAGTGATTTATCATATTATGTTTGAGCCCTAGAAAGAAAAGTTACAATATTATCTACAGGTCTTATTTCTCTTACCTTTTATTTATCATATTCCAGTAATCTTCCAAATACAAAATTCAGGAAATTCATTTATAGTGATAATATTGCTTTGACTTCTCAAAAAAGATTCTTTCCAGAAATAGAAAAGGAATATAAATAATATTTATTTTTATAAAGTGCAAACAGTATTGAAATTAAATTGAGAGACTGCAAATTCTCTCGTGCTCATTATTATAACAGCCAATCAGACCGTAAATACAAGACAGAGAATTTAACAAGAATAGGGCAGTCCACCCTATTCTTTACTTGTCTTTTTATATATCCAAGCCACACTTTCAGATCTAAGTACTTTAGACTGGCTTGGATATATAGAAATACAAGTAAAGAATAGGGTGGACTGCCCTACTCTTGTTAAATTCTCTATCTTGTATTTACAATCTGATTGGCTGTTATAGTAATGAGTGCGAGAGGTTTTGTAGAAAAGGGATATGCAAAGTTTGGAAATCTTTTTCAAAAATTGAAGTTTTTTCCCTAATCCAACAAAGTTAGGCTCAACATAATAAACATCTTGCAATCCAAATATAATATTTTGAACAGTAGGAAATGATATTATCTCATGCTATTTAGTAGCACTCTTAGATATATCTATTAGAGATCTACATTGGTATCTACTATTAACTTCCTTGGAAATCTCACATGCATTGCTGGGGGTTGTAATGCAAATATTATTGATATCTTTCTTAGTGTTGGCATATTCTTCTAGTGAATACTGTGCTCCAGCTTAGAGAAAAAGTGCCCATCCTAAACTTTTGGACACTCGGTAAGATACTACCATGGAAAATATTACTGACACACTCCAATTTAATTCTTTACAATAGCTTTGTCTGTCAGATATCAGAATGGAAGTTGTCTCATAGGAAATTTATAAAAGTTCTTAAATAAATCAAGCGTAAATAACTAGAGATATAATTTCACCATTTAAGACTTGTCTCATATCGAGATCTATTTGGATGATTGAGCAAGAATCTACAAGAAGAGTAATTATCACATGTAAAAGGAACTTTTTATGAGGTTATAAACAATTTTTTTATCCAGATCCAACAGTGAAATAAGCTAAGTTTGATCTTTTAGACATTATTATGGTCACTGTGGTCATCTGCTTCATAAATGGACTTTAAGAACCACTGAACTAAATGAGTGTGGACTAACAAACCACAAACTATATAATTAATGACTGTTGGTTCTATGGCTACAGTATCAGAAGTGAAGGTCTTAATAAAGTCACTAATGGTTCTGTCTTTTGGTTGAAATCTTTACAGGTTTCTTTCTAATATGTTGTTAATAGTTAAGTGGTGTAAAAAATCCAAATGCTAAATAATACTGGGCTAAGCTATGACGGGTTTCCTTCTCATGATGGAAATTATCAGTGCAATGCAAAAGTATAGTGATGTTAAACTCAAAATTTCAAACTAAGTTCTTATCAGAAAATGGTAATGGCAGCTTTTGCTTGTGAGCACTTGATAATAGTAGCGCCATCTAGTTTCATTTTTTAAAATTTTTATTTAATAATTTTTAAATACTCTTTATAGAATCTATGGTTATTGTAAACTTGGATATAGAGGAAGACTATAATATGCTATATGTTTACTTATTCGACAAAGACAACTTTCAGTTATGGTAGAGCAAATAAAGGTACATGACTTTATCATGTGGTGAGATATGTAGTAAAGGATATTATGATTGGAATTGCAAATGGGTCAAGAAAAGGAAAATGACCAAGACCATAAAAGATGCATAACATAGAGAGTCAATAGTAATAAAAGAACTTAAAGTATACATAAAAGCAGAAAGAAGGGACAGGAAGTGGTTTGGCCACACATCATCGAAATGAGCAGATGAAGATGGATATTTATTAGAAATAAAAAATTAACTTTTGATTATAAATAAATTTATTTATTTTTATTTTAACTATTATAAGTCAGAAAATATTTTTTTATGACAAACAAAAAAAAAAAATTGTGCAAAGGAAAATGTTACAAAAAATAATAATAAAAAAAGTTGACAAAATATAAAATTAATGATAGAATAATAAAAAATAAAAAAAAGAAAGAATGACAGAGAAATTATTTTCAAAAGAAATGTTACTTCATTCTTTCTTTTTAATATCAAATGAAAATGAAAAATAAACCTAAATTAACTCTTTGCCTCCTGAAATAATGAACCCTTTTTACATTACATGCAGTGATGAGTGTGGTTCGGGCCAGCAATTGAATGGCCGACTTTGGAGTTCAAAGCCCATGGATCACAGCCCAGTTCTGTCACTTCTCATGCTTGAATTTCTTATGGACTTCTGAATAATAAACCATTCAATTACAATATTCTTTCTGAGTTCCCAGCATGCTTTGCTGCAGTGACAGAGACTGGAGCTCAAGGACCATGGATTGCAGCCCAGTTCTGTGACTTTCAATGCTTGATCTTCTTATGGACTCATTCAATTACCATAGTCTTTCTGAGTTCCCAGGATGCTTTGCTGCAATGGCAGAGTCTGGAGCTCAAGGTCTATGGATTGCATCTCAGTTGTGTGACTTCTGATGCTTCAATTTCTTATAAACTCCTGAATAATAAACCATTCAATTACTATAGTTTTTCTGAGTTCCCGGCATGCTTTGCTGCAATGGTAGACTGGCAGGCTCTGGAGTTTAAGTCCCATGGATCACGGTCCAGTCCTGTCACTTCTGATGCTTGAACTTCTTACGAACTCCTGAATAATAAACCATTCAATTACTATAGTCTTTCTGAGTTCCCAGCATGCTTTGTTGCAGTGATAGGTAGGAAAACTTTGGAGTTCAAGATCCATAGATTACAATTCCAAGTAGTCGATTCATTTCCAATGCTTGAACTTCTTATGGCCAACAATAAATTACTGCTATTACTACTCTGACCATTAAACATCACATGATCACCATCTCTTATACTAGCACATAATTGTTATTAAACAAGGCAAAACTCTCAGATCTAAGGCTCCTCACTGATGAAGGCCACAAGCCAGAAACGAGCCTGGGGGTATTGGATGAGTAGGCACTAAATAGGGATTTCATGCACAAGCCTTCTGGCATCCATTGATTACTCTGGTTGGCACAGGGTGGCACTACTGTATGAAGAGAGTTTTGCCTTGTTTACTCTGACCATTACTATTACCAGTTTTAAAATAAATTTTATTAAGCATATAAATAATTTACAAGTATTTTTAATAAAAAATGTGGAAAATAATTTTACAATTCAACTAGTAATTTTTTCATAATGTAAAAATAAAAAAATACAAACATAATATTAATCAAGATAAAATTAGAATAAGCATGACAACAATAAAAAGAAAGAAAAAAGGTAGATTTTACTTGAAACATAGCAAAGGCATGTGGAAAAAAGGCAATGTGGAAGTACTAACTACTTATAAAGAGACCAGAAGAGAGACATGGTTCAATATAACTGCAATATCTGGAAAGGCTAGCACTCTGTCTATAGTTGTAATTTTTAAAAATTTAATTATGAAACAGGGATTGCAATTTTCTGGATGTAGGGTGAAGCAAAAATAGTATTATATGAACCAAATGATAACCATAAGAAAAGTAGTGGTCCTAGTTGGGGGAGGGCACATTTAATGCTATCAATGAGAGTGGTGATAGAGGAAGTATGCAATTTGGTTGATATATTTCTATATGTAAGAAAAGGAGGTCATTGGTACAAAAATAATGGTTTCTTCAGACTCATGGCAAATAGGGTTAGTGCTACAAAAATAATGGTTTCTTCATCTGTTCATTAGAGACATATTTGAGATGAAGTAAATGCTATGAGTCATGTTACAAGCCTCCCAGTAGAGTATTTTTTTAGAGGATGAATGATGATTAGGATCATTATGAGTTTTAAGAGATTTGATTAAGGATTGAAAAAAAATTTACTGGTAGAGTTGTCTTAGATAGGATGACCAACACAAATTTCAAAGCATCAGCATAAGGAGAGACAAATTTAAAGCCAGTATTAAATGACTTCTAAAAATAAAAGATAGGTATTGACTACTACTATTACTGCTTACATTAATCTGTGTAGTTTAAGACAATGGGAGTGATAGAATCTGGAGCTCAAAGTTTATAGATCAAGACCCAGCCCTGGTACTTCCATACCCAAACATCTTTTGCATTCCTGAACAATAGACATTCCAATTATTTTTTTACTTACATACAAATAGTTTTAGATTTCAAACTGGATTCTTAAAGACCATTCTGATACCGATTTAATTTATAACTAATATATTGAAATGTGAATTCCCTGATAAATTAAGAAGTAACAATGCTAACAATTGTCTACCATTCAGTTTTTTTATCTAAGGATTGTAAATGTCAAGGGATGGTGAAGCATGGAATATTCAAAAATGACATCTTCAAACTTGGCTCATTACAAGTAAGAACTATTTGCAAAACCAAAATTGGAAAACAATGCCAAGAAAGATTTTTCTCATTTTCATCTCATTCTAAATTTTTACACTAACTTTTATCCTTAACTGATATGAAAATGTTAATTCAGTTCAGAGTGTTATGAAACAGTGTGAATTAATTAAAACAGGAGCAACCTTCTACTCTACTGCCATCTATTATAAACTTGAGTAATTATAATTACCAATTGCTTTAGTACATTTAAATCCACATTAGCTTATTAATAAGAATTGGTTTAAAAGTGGAAATATTGCAGCTATTCTTCTAAAAATCATCTTGAACTCCATTTTATCATTTAGACTACTAATCTGAAAATTCAAACTAGGATAAGAATTTAAGTCTCATATTTGCTTGCTTGAGCAGGCTGATTTAAATTTTCACCCTTTTAGCTTGAATGGTGAAATAAAAATAGTTGCTAAGTCCTTAATTGCATTTCTTTCAACTTTGAACTTCAAGCATCATTGAAAAAAGTAAAAGTCAGAAACTGATATGGGGATGGAAATGGTAATGCACTAATATGTATGGTTATCACTGTAGATGACGCTAGAGTAGAGCTTGCTCTTATTTGAGCATATAATGTGAGATAAAGAATTGATTTGTTGCTAATAAAATAATTATACGTCTACCAGGCTTGTGATGTTTAAGCACAGTGAAGGTCTAAGTACAGTAATTTATTCAATTAGCCAATTATACATTTTTATTTACTCTCAACTACAAATCAACCTATGAACCCCCCAACATTCGAGTCTATCATTTCACTATTGCATTAAATTACAAGTAAAGATAAAATAATATTTGGTGACCAAGTGGTACTTCAATTTGAGACTAGCAATCACTATTCCAAAACAGTCACAGTACAGTATTGCTTAGCAATAGTATTTTAGAAAAGAATGTTTCAGTTTAATCAAACTTTTGTGTAATTCTCTAGTTTAAACTCTGCTCATGCAAGGTTTTTCAATATTTTGGGGATGTAAGAAGAAAGTTAAGTCACCTGCATGATTTAGGGTGATCTATTTATAATCCTTGCATGGCCAAATAACATGACTAAATCGTGACAAACGTTGCAATATTTAATGTTTTGTGTATGTAGTCTTGGGGTTTGAATAAAATTTGTGGCAAATTCTTTTATCATAGTTAGTATTAAAATTAATTTTAAGCATAATTAAAATAATGAATGAATAGAAATAAAAAATATTTTATAGTAAATCATTTTAGTTGTCATGCACAAAAAACCCCCAAAATAAATATTTTTTCAACCACAATTGAAGCTTATAGATCGAACTTGAAATAAAAACAAAGGAGGTGGGATGTTCCAGAAGTTAATTAACTTCATCCCTATGTGGACAATCACACTTTTATTTCAAGTTAAATCTAAAAACCCAATTATGGTTGAAGAAACAATTACTTTCTTGTTTTTTGATATACAGTCATTTACTATAAAATATTTTGTATCTCAGTTTATTTTTATGTTTTTTACTACTGGCACAGGTCTAATAATATTGTCTTTAAATGGACTTGGCACTAATAATTATCCATATATCACTAAACATTTCAGCAATAAGTTAATATGTATAACTTTTATGTATATATCCTAGTTACTATGTGTTCATATTTTTATAAAAAAAATGCACACATTAGTTAAAACATATTGAAATTCTAAGACTGGCTTTTTATATTAAAATGCCTAACAAAACTATATTGTAAAATAACTTTCTTTAATATGTATGGTTTTACTTTAAGCTGTAACATAACTTTATTTTATTCCAACTTAAAGCAAGCTTTCAACTGGAACAAAAAAATCTTGCACATTACTTAAAATGGATTAAACCAAAAACATCTCTGTATTGCCCTCTCATGTATCTTACTTTAAGTATATCTATAAACAAACAAATAAGTAGAATAAAAACATTTACAAATATTAAAAGCTATACATTTATTTAATGAAGTGAGAAAAATTTTACTTTTTACTCTAGCTAGAATAATTTACCTTTTTTTTTTTGTTTTTTAACAATGTAAGTTTAAATCTTTGCTAAAGCATGATATAATTATAAAAATAAAATATATTTTATATTTTTAAAATAAAAACATATTTAAATGATGTTGAAGCAAAAAAATTTTTTTAAAAATTATTGCTGTGTTACAATTTTAAGTAATTCGAGTTCTACTATTTAACCTTTGCATTCTAGCATTTTTTATTGATAACTCCTAATATCTAGGAACAAAATGAAAATGTATATTTATTTCTGCTTTATTGGAACAATTTACTATAAAATTATGAAACATTTTTCTGTATGTAGAACATTCAGGTATTGTTTAAACGAAAATCATGACTGATAAAATTTGATTAAGTCACACTCTGCGATAGCATGAAGTTTTCCAAAAACAGTTACAGAACCATCTTCAAAAAGTAAATTAATCATGTGATCCAAATGATGGATTGAATTTACTGTGATGGCATTATATTAAACATTATTTTTGAACCCTAAATTATACATAAAGTTGTAGAAGCAAGTGCATAATATTGATAAATCCATAACTTGACAAAACTAAAATTTTACAATTGTGTCCAAAGCAACTCATTTCAATATTATATATGATCCAAAAGATTATGAGACAGAGTAGGTGACTTTTATTTGTAGGAACATTAATTTTTTTTTTGTAATAATTATGATTTAAAAGTTAGTAAATGTATTTTAAAAATAAAATATTAAATTTTTAATTTATATTGAGAAGTAAGAATGAAATTTATATCTGAATCTCCAATTTATACTATTTCCCCTCCTTTGCAATATGATTTGTTTTAATTTTCTTTTTTTTTTTTAAAAAAAAATATATTTATACTTTCAAATTAAATTACAATTTACCTTCCTTGTTAACTAGTGAAAAATTCTTATTGAACTGTGCCAGATCTGAGTGAATTAAATTTTGCTATTTTCCTGATTAAACCTGCCATCTATGTATAAAAATGAAACTAAATATAAATACATTTCCATTCTAAATAAACTGCTAATCATCTGACAAAAGCCTAAGTGAATGAGTGTTATTAGAGTGATATCAGCCCAGCACAGTGCAAGAGTAAGAAAAATCGGAATATGCAGTCCCTATTCTATTTATGATCAGGAATAAATAATAAAAGATTAAAATGAAGTGTAAATTTGAACCACAAATATCAAGTAGCCAAAGTTCAGCATCAACATGTGTTTAAAGAAAAGTTAGTAAAATAAAATCTACAACTAAAATTTAATAAAGAGGCATAAATAAGACACAGGAGGAGAAAAAACATCAAGTTTGCACTGATGTTGCCATCTTTAATTTTACATCAAATCAATACACAATTCCTACATAATTACAAAGATTAATTGCTCTGTCTCATTTAGCCTAGTGACAAAATGATAGATTTCAAAACTAAAGGTTCCTCACTCAATCACTACTAATGCTCAAACATCACATGATTAGAATAATTAACTATTTGATTAATATTTTTATATATTTAGTGTATAGATTTTTTTCAATAGCTTAATTACTAACAAAATATTATAAAGGTACTAATTGAAATTCCAATCATGAGATAGATTTATTACTGGATATATTGAAGTCCTTCATTTCTACCCCTTTAATCATAGATTTAACAATCATTAACAATATGGTTCATAACTTGCATTTTCCCACATTTACATAGATCACCATCTGATAAATTGCATTTATGAAGCAGATGAATATATTGACCATTACTCTGCAGAGGATCTCCATTTTTGATTTTGATGTACCCTCAATGTTCAGTTTAAGTAATTTAATTGCATTATCTAGGTGAAAATCATTAGAAGTTGTGGTGTTCTATGGTCACAAACATCATGAAGACTACGTTTTGAGAGCCCCTCATTTCCATGAGTCTTGTAAGCTACTCCCCAAGGTATTTTTGGAATTTACATTAATAGTTTTATTTTATATTTTGCCATCTTTAACCAAGAGTTCATCAAAATAAATTCTGGTTTTTATGAGGAGGCATTCATTTCACATGTGAATGCATACTACTTGCAAGATGGCCATGGGACTTATCCAGTCACAGTTTGGATTAATATGAAGTGAAATCCCTGTTTTTTAAACATAATTTTTATAATGTTTTGAAATTATGATAAATAAAAGTATTTAAGTACATTTTAGTAGCTCTTTTTTAAATCAGATACAAATCCAATTCTGAATTGCAAATTACGACAATATGAAGTCTGTAGGACCTTCATTGGCTATACTAAACCTTAGTATCATTAACCATAAATGAAAATAGTCTTGAATCTTATTTACATTGGGCAAATTTTATTTGCTTTATTTCAAAGCGTACTTAAGATAATACATAAATGGCTATTAAAAAAATATAAGATATAGCTCTAACGTATTCATTAAACCATTAAACATCACATCATTACCATTTCTATATTTATATAAGCTGTTAAAACAGTAACAAACTCTCCATATAGTAGTGTCAGCCAGTGCAAGCCATAGTAATCAATGACTCCAAGAAAGTGTATGCATAAAATCTGTATTTAGTCCCTACTCATTCAGCATTCCCAGTTTCTAGCTTATGGCTTTCTTCAGTGAAGAGCCTTGGATCTGAAAACTGCATCTAGATCTTAGGATCTAAAACAACCCTCTAACAGCAACCTTTTACCTTTTTAATTAACTATAAGGCTATGAATCCAAAATAAAAACACAATAATGTTGTCAATCCAAACTTCTTCACCTGTATAATCAACAGATTTGAATCCAGATAGGGATTTTGTGCACAAACCTTTTTTTTGCATCCATTGATTACTATGGCTTGCACCAGGTGGCATTACTGTACAGAGAGTAAAAATATATTAGATTACTTAGAAAAAGCTCAAAGGGCAGTAGGAAGACATGCATTGGATGCAGAAGTATGGACAGCAAGGGAGGTAATTCAAGGAGAAATGGGATGGTCAAGTTTTCATATGAGAGATGCAAAAAGTAAAATGAAAATGTTTGGTAGATTGCAGTTTATGGATAATATTCTAAAATAGTATTTAATTGGGTTATGAGTAAAGGGCAGGTAACAAGATGGGTGAGAAAGGTAATGCAGTATGCAAAAGATTTGGATAAAAAAATTTTATCAGTATATTTGTACAAAAGATGGAATGATTGTGTTAAGAGGATTATTGAGTGTTATAGTAGTAAGGAATGGGATAAAAGAATAAATTTATTAATAAAGAATAGGGAGTTAAATAGATGGAGAAATAGTATGGAGAGTAAAAAGAGTTTAAATATATATAGAAATAAACAGAATATTAGGTGTGAGTTAATATATGATAATAGTAAGGAAAGTAGTTTATTGTTTAAGGCTCGAATGGGATCTTTAGCCACAAAAGAATATACATGTAAATGGAAAATATGGGTGATTTATTTTGTAAATTATGTAAGGAAGAAATTGAAAATATTAGGCATTTGTTAATTGAATGTAAATGTTTGAAAACAGAAAGGGTACATATAATGAAGTTGTGGAAAAATAAATATGAAAAGAGTGATTATACAGAAAGTGAATTATTGGTTTTTATGCTGGGATTTGGGAAAAAATAAGGGGGATTTAGATATAAAGGTTATAGAGTTGACAAAGATTATGTTGTGGAAATGGTATAGAGCAGATTATGGGTAAATTTAGAGTGGGGAATGTAAAATAAAGTGGTTAACAGGTTTATCTGGGCATAATTGCTGAGATATTCTTGACTTCGTTTAAGGAGAGGCCATAATACACCATCACATCACATATTGTTTTAACATATTCATTTCAGAATAGGTTCTTAAATTTCTCTTCAGATCCCTAAAGGAGATTGTGAATAATCATATCTAATATTAATACAATTTTATATATGGCAAAAATTACATATGGGAGAATATTTGAATAATGTCTGATTATTATTTTTAATGTTTGAGCATGCTTAATATACTGTATATTTATTTCCATTTATTATATGTTAGCTCACTGAAGATAAAATATCAGTCTTAGATAATTTAAACTTAGGGTGCTATATTTTTGAAGTGTGAATAAACTGATAAAAATTAAGTTTGAAAGTATATATGCACATTGTAGGAAATTCAATATTTCTTCATTTACTGTACGTAATTAATAATATTTATTTCTGAGTTTATTTTTATCATATTGGATCGCTAGTAGCTTACAATTTTTTTTTGAAATTGATATGCGAAAGAAAAAAAATCTTTTCTAATTTTGCATCTTTAGAGTAATATTTAATTTTAAGCACAGTATTTAAGTGTTTAAGAGCCACCTGGTGGGAATAATCATCATTAATTAGCAATATTTGGTTTGGAGGCATTTTACATTTCGAAGTTGTTGTCTCTTTTATGATTCATTCCCATCTGCCATTATTTAAGTGAAGCTAAATAACAATTAACAAATGCTGTAGAAAAAAATTAACTAAAATAAAAACAAGTTTTAACTTTTAAAATATTTCCTCCAGTTATTTTTTTATATCTACAGGTTTCTTCAATATTTACATGTATTTACAAAAAAATATTTTGAACTCTTAGAATTACGATTTTTTGTTACTTCAAGATGCGTCGTGTTAAACAAAAGCTAGTTTGGATTTTTGTTTTTAAATAAATACTAATTACTTTAATAACAAGTTTAAATATATCCTATGTTTAAAGTTAGTAATTTAATTATTTTCTTAGGAATATTCAAATCCATTTTTATCACTGATGACGAATGACAAATATGTGTATATTATTAATGGCTACTTTTAATATATTTTTTTAAAAAATTAGTTTAACCTTGTTTTGATATTTCCTGATGGATGCTAAAAATCATCTTCTAGAGATTACTGCAATGAGAAGTGGCGGCCTCTGGAGTCAAGATTCATGAATTGCAACATAGCTTTGTCACTTCGGATGCCTAAATTTCTTTTGAATTTCCAAACAATAAACTATTCAATTTAATTTTGATTGTAGCAGACACTGGAGTTCAAGGCCATGGACCATGATCTATCATTGTTTCTTCTGGTGATTAAATTTCTTAGACATTGGAGTTCAAGGTCATGGACCATGACATATCATTGTTTCTTCAGAATGTAACAATTTCGTAGACATTGGATTTCAAGGTCATGGACCATGATCTATCATTGTTTCTCCTGGTGATTAAATTTCTTAGACATTGGAGTTCAAGGTCATGGACCATGATATATCATTGTTTCTTCAGAATGTAACAATTTCATAGACATTGGATTTCAAGATCATGGATCATGATCTGTCATTGTTTCTTCTGGTGATTAAATTTCTTAGACATTGGAATTCAAGGTCATGGACCATGATATATCACTGTTTCTTCAGAAAGGGACAATTTCGTAGACATTGGATTGCAAGGGCATGGACCATGATCTGTCATTGTTTCTCCTGGTGATTAAATTTCTTAAATATTGGAGTTCAAGGTCATGGACTATGATCTATCATTGTGTATTCCTCAAGTTCAAGGTCATGGATCATGATATATCATTGTTTCTTCAGAATGTAACAATTTCGTAGACTTTGAATTTCAAGGTCATGGACCATGATCTGTCATTGTTTTTTCTGGTGATTAAATTTCTTAGACATTGGAGTTCAAAGTCATGGACCATAATCTATCATTGTTTCTCCCTGTGATTAATTTTTTTTTGAATTTCCAAGCAATAAACAATTTAATAATGATTGTGACCGAAGAACCGAGAAAAATATTGATACCTTGAAATATGAAGCTGTCAAAAACTTACAAGACTATCATTGACAATAAGACCCACAATCACACTGCTACTTCAAATATTTAAATTTGATCATGAACTGCAAATCATGTTAAATTGTCTTATTGTGATGATACCATGAATCAATTTAATTTATTAGAAAAATGTATGATCCTCGGAAAAATAGATGGTGAAAAACAGATAAGGAAAAATGAAATGAACTGATAATAATCATCACAATAGTTAATATTCCATTGAGATGTTCTAGAAACCAATTAGAAAATGTCATCCTGAAAAATGCTATTATAATGGTACTAAATAAAACCACACGGATTATTGTTTGGAAGTTTATTAAGAAGTTTGAGCATCTTCAGTGATATAATCTGGCTATGGTTCATAGATCTTGATCTCCAGAGTATGCCCCCTCTACCACTGCAGCAAAGCATTCTGGGAATCAAGAAAGAATATAGTAATTAAATGGTTTATTATTCAGGAGCAGAGCTCAGCAATGATTGATGAACTTTGACCTTCAGGGTCAGTCACTTTAACATTGTACCAAAGCATGCTCGGAAGTCAGAAAGGTTTATTATTCAGGAGTTCATAAGAAGTTTAAGCATCAGAAGTGACAGCACTGGGCTGTGTTCCATGGACCTTGAAGCTCCAGACTCTGCTGCAGAAAAGCATGCTGGGAACTCAGAATATAGTAATTGAATGGTTTATTATTCATGAGTTCATAAGAAGTTTGAGCAGCAGAAGTGACAGAGCTGGGATGGGATCCATGGACCTTGAACTCCAGACTCTGCCACTGCAGCAAAGCATGCTGGGAACTCAGAAAGATTATAGTAATTGAATGGTTTATGTTTCAAGAGTCCATAAGAAGTTCAAGCATCAGAAGTGACAGGACAGGGCTGCAATCCATGGACTTTGAGCTCCAGAGTCTTGCTGGGAATTCAGAAAGAATATAATAATTAAATGATTTATTATTCAGGAGTTCATAAGAAGTTCAAGCATCAGAAGTGACAGAACTGGGCTGCCACTGCAGCAAAGCATGCTGGGAACTCAGAAAGTCTACAGTAAGTTCTGAGGAATTCATAAGAAGTTCAAGTACCATAACTTTTATGATCCATATACCATGAGATCCAGAATTTCCACTCTACCATTTCACCAAACCCCTAGGGCAAATTACTTCACGATTAATTTTGATAATATTATCAATTGGTTTGAAATCTATAATTTTTAAAAAAAATAGTATTTCAAAAAGCATATGAGACTTAGCACTTAACAGAATAGCAATTTAGAGACGTCAATGAAGTATGGGATGATGTATATTAAAAAATAACAAGAAATCAGAGGCAAAGCACTTGGTGAAAGTACAACAGGAACCATTGATATCATCAAAATAATTCATAAAAAAAATTGAAACAGATCTGAGCTGGACATAGATGAACAGTTGAAGTCTTAACCAAATCTCAAGAGATTGTAAAGCACCTAGAAAGAGATCACATATGAGATGGATACATAAAATAAGGAAATTCGCAAGTGTGATATGGAGAAGAAAGACTACAGATTAATAAAACTGGATTAAACTTGGAGAAATCCTAATCCTGCAGTGGATCAGTAATGATTGAAAATACAATTTAGCTTCAATAAAAAATCCAATTTTTCATAAATTTATGAATTAGTTTTTTTGAAAAACAAGGAAAGAGATATCCAAGTATTACAGATTTAAAATAAAAACAAGAACTAGAAATGAAAGGGCAACAGAAATTTCAAAACATGATTGATTTGGAGGAGCATAGTGACTGAATGTCAGCCATTGGAGAGGATTTTTAAATGAGATCAAAGTTTTGGCACTTTTAGCCAACTTCTTATGAACTGTTGGACAATGATACCAATTGATTACTATTGTTATTAATGATGTTTGAGAGCCCATAATTTATACAGTTCAAGTCCCTAATTTGTAATAGTATGAAATCCTTTTTTTATGTAAGGATGTTCATTGTTTTTTGTCTTCTGATTAGAAACGATTAATTTTAAATAAACGTTATTTATTTTAAATGATATTTCGTTTTTTTGTTCCAATTACTCTTATTATTTTTCAATAGCACAAAATGATAGAACTTTTACTATATCAAAGAAATAACAAAAAATTGTAAGATGTGATTAGCGATTTCGTAAAAACAAAAGAGATTGGAATATATTTAAAACTATGAATTTACTATGAATTTACTAATTTGTAAACTTGAGATGTTAAAAGCAAAATTGATGTAATAAGTAAAAACAAAAATTTAACATTTTGAAATTGGGGGGAGGGGCTTTTGAGACTTTAGTTTTTATGCCCAATTTTTGGTGTGAGGCCACTGAGCAGAAAGTTTCTGTATCAAAGTCTAACATGTGACTTTGGTAAAGTGATAAACTGAAAACTACAATTTTTAAAGATGGTTTGATGTATTATTTCCTGTGAACATCACATGACCTCCCTCTTCACAATTAAATATTTGATTGATGCAGTCATAGAATAATAATCAAAAGCTGAATTTTTCTGAATATCATTTTTGGGTCTTGAATATTACATGTCATCTTGAATAACCAATTATTTGAATTTTTCCTCAGCCATTTTGCATAATGCTAGAGCATAGACCCAAGAGTTAAAGTTTTTAGAGTAAATCTTGACGTGCCATCTCTGATACCTATCACATGGTCTTCTTAGCAATTAAATATTAGAGCCTATTTTCCTAATTTAAATACATTGATAATTTATGATTCAACACCTTCGGTAGCTGAAAATACTTTAAGATTCTCAAAAAATTATGGATTAATTGATAATAATATTAATCCAATGATTCATCGCTCGGGGATTCATAAGAACTTCAAGTACCAGAAATGACAGAGTGGAGTCATGATCATTAAGCTCCATATACTGCCACTCCACAACTGCATTTAACCATGCAGCACTAAAAATTAATCAGAGTAAAAAATGAAATTAAAATTGAATAATAATAAAAATATTATAGTAGTATGAAAATTTGCAAATATTTTTAATTCAATCATGAAGAGAAATTGTAATGAATTTTTATTTTAAAATATATAATATAATTATGATGAACTTCACTGAAAGTTCAGTCAGCTTTAGATTATAATAAAAAAAGAATCACTTTGTTACACAGACAAGCAAATGTAAGCCAATTTGAATTTGCTGATTGTATATAAAATATGTTAATGTTTGATTGTGATTGAATATTTAGGATATGATGAATTTATCACGGAGAGCAAAGAAAAATAGTTTTTGTTAACAGGTTATAAATTTTTAACAGTTTTCACTGCCATGAGTATAAAAGTGTAAATACACCTGTCTTAGCCATGAGCAAATGACATTTGTGGATTTATAAGATATTTGGGATTTTCTTCAAGAAGTATAACTACTCTTTCTTATTGCATTGCCAAATGTATACCATGTAATACTAAATTGTCTATGCACTTTAACTATTGTTACACAATGCTTTATTTACCAACCTTTTTGACAATTTACAGTTTCGATTGCTCCAGCAATCTTCTTCAGAACTTTCCTAGCCTCAAATTTTAAAAATTTATTATTATACTTTTATTACCCCCCCTCTTTAAATTCTACACTTATATTATTAGCCCAATGTAAGTGTAGAATATAATATAATAATATGTGTAGAATTTAAAGAGGGAGGTAATAAAAGTATAATAGTAATTTTTAAAAATTTGAAGCTAGACGATATAAAGTTCTGAAGAAGATTGCTGAAGCAATTGAAACTGTAAACTGTAAAAAAGGGTGATAAATAAAGCATTGTGTAACAGTAGTAAAGTGCATGGACAATTTAGTAGTATATGGTATATCTGGGATTTAAACCACCAAACATCACATGATCACCACTACTGTATTGAGAGTTTTTATATCTGGGATTTCCAAAAAAACATTTTTTCCTACTTATAATTGGGTCTAGTTATAAATTATAAGTAGATGTTTATATTTAATGTAGTAAAAAGAACTACAGGCTGCCAATCCCAGAAATAATGTTGTAAACCCCCAATCTTCAGACCAGTTTCTGACTTTTGTTATCTCCAATGAAGACTAGAATTTTAATCTGGAACAAACTAGAAGCCATTTTTTACTTCCTTATGCTACTCAAGCTAATAACTGGAAATATTAAAAACTAATATTTCAAATCACTAACTCATTGCATAATTATATAGATCTGATATCAGATCATTTTTTATATATTTTTGAAACCTGTATTATAAGAATTGTAGATGCTTTTTACTCTTTGGCTAAAAAAGTTAATACCAACACTAATATTATGAGACCTTTCATGTATTTACTCATATGCTTCCAAAAGCAGTTGTTTTTACCTTACTCTAAAGCAATCTACTGGAAACTTAATAATCAATGGGTTTTAAATTGTAGAGTGCTATAAAATCCCCATTTTCAAACTGATTTTCAGATTTTGCTTTTCATCAGTGAAAACTAGGACTCAAAATTGAAAACTAATACAGTTGTGCATTTAGAGAAAACAAGAAGTAAGACTAAAACCAGGGATTCACTGATAAAAAAACATAAAAGAATTGAATATATATATATAATAGTATTAATGGAAAAGTAAACTTCAAAGGCGCATAATGTAATCAGACATACTAGATTCATTTTAACAACAATGCAAAAAATCCCCTTTTATTGTTAATGCTAATATATTAGTTAGACAAAAAAAAATGTTCCAATTTTATTCTACATTGTTAAATAGATATTAAATCAATCTTTAATACTCAAGGGATGACGTTATATATTAGCAGCAATTTTTATAAAGTATTTATTAGTGGTATTAGCTTATAGTTTCAAATAACAATATTAAATTCTAATAATTGTAATAATGTCATAAATAAAAGTCATTAAATAATTAGCATAGAGACTGGATAATAATATTAATAGAATAGCGGACTCCAAATGCACATTCCATAACAACAACTCACAATTCAGACTTATGGTAGTTATTTTAACAAACTTGCAAAAAAAAACCCCATTTCTTGTATCATTACAAATTTATCAGTTAGACAGAAATAGTTTCTATCTATCTATCTATCTATCTATCTATCTATCTATCTATCTATCTATCTGTCTGTCTGTCTGTCTGTCTGTCTGTCTGTCTGTCTGTCTGTCTGTCTGTCTGTCTGTCTGTCTGTCTGTCTGTCTATCTATCTATCTATCTATCTATCTATCTATCTATCTATCTATCTATCTATCTATCTATCTATCTATCTATCTATATGTTTGTCCAACCATCCATTCATTTATTCATCCATTTATCTAGCTACCTATTTGTCTGTCCGTCTATCTATCCATCTATCTATATATCCATTTATCTATCTACCTATTTGTCTGTCTATCTGTCTGTCCGTCTATCTGTCCATCTATCTATCTCTTTATTTACTTAGCTATTTATCTATCTCCCTAACTAATCCGCTAACAGTTCTCATGCATATATATGTTGTTGTTTTTTTGAAGTTCCAGATTTAACGTTTTTTTCAAATTGGTCATGCAGTTGATCCATTCTTAGCAAGTGGATAAGATAGGATTGAAAACATCTAATCTGATGCTTTTTGTTTTACTGCTTTACTGTTTTCTGTTCTTTTTTTTTTTTTGACGGCTGTTTGCAGATAAGCTTTTGATGTTACTTTATAAGTTAAAAGTCTTATATATACTTCCATCCCCTCTTGTTTTTATTGCAACAGTTTTTGCTGGTTTTACTATTATTTTTCTCACCTACGGGTTGCTGTTTTTCATATAAATTTTTAAATATTTTTTTCCTTCACTTGATCAACTTATATTATTTTCATAACATTGAGCGGATTTTTTTATTGATTTTATTTGTAACTCTTGCTATGAATTTTTATTAGTAAATCATTCTTCAGAGGTGCCTGCAAAAGTCGCTGGTCTCTAAATTTACCTTTTCAGTTAGAGTCTTTAGAAATTTTTATTTTTTAAGCTACAGAAAAGGGAGAATAAAACATTCTGTTATTTCGAGGTCATTTTTTTTACTTAAGCTTAAAAAAAAATCACATTTTATAATGAATCTTTTATATTTCTTGTGTAAATAGCTCTTTGGCAATTTTCTTTAGTTGGTTTGTTTTGGATTTTCATCCCGTGACTTCTTTATTACACATTTCTTTTGAACGAATAGAAATATTTTATAAATTGAACTGTAAATTTATACACATTTTATTGATGATTTCTGATAAGGTTCTGGTTTAAAGATCATATCTTTCAAAACTACGATCATAAATTGTCAATGACATAATTTTATTAAAAACACAAGTTGATCTATGTTTAAAGACCTGTACTATAAGATGACTAGAATCAGAGTGTATAATTGCGTAAATTGAGTAAAAACTTTATAATAATAATGATTTTTAGTGCTATTTCCGATTAGAAATAATTAATTTTAAAAAAATTATTTAGTTTAGACAGTTTTTACCATTCCCCCTCCTTCCTTTATACTTACCATTTTGCATAATACAAAATGACTTATCACATGATCACTATCCTAAGATCTAGGTGCAGTGCTCTCAGATCCAAGGCTCATCACTGACGAAGGCCACAAGCCAGAAACTAGTCTGGGGATATTGGATAAGTAGGCACTAGATAGAGATTTTATGCACAAGCCTTCTGGCATCCATTGATTGCTCTTGTTGGCACAAGATGGCACTACTGTATGGAGAGTTTTGCTTTGTTTTGAATTGTTTAAAATGACATATTCTACATTATAACAGTATATATATATACAAATGCATCCGCTATATTTTGAATTCTCTTTGCATTGACCAGATATCCAGCATATACAGTAGCTCATGTTTTGTTGATAAATTTTGAATTCAATAGAATATATATTGTTGCAGGTGTATAGCACTTTTCAACACACAAACTTATATAATACGATGCTTTTTTTATTTGTATAGAAAGCATATACAAATTAAGATTACAATCGGTACTTTGGGATTAGTACTGCCATGATGTAATTTCTGGCTATAATTATTCTAACATTGTGAAGTGTATTAAAAAGTCACAACTACGGCATTCTGCTGTAGCAAACACCCCCCCCCTGCTAATGCTGGCAGCAAAATTATTATGAAAACCTAAAGTGCTAGAGTAATTCACAAAGTTAGAATGATTATGGCTGAATGATTACATCATGGCAGCGCTAATGCCACAATTCCTTATAATATAACCATTTAAAAAAATAATGCAAATATTAATAAAAAATTAAAGGAGCACATTTACACATATATTTATTGCACATGTGTTCACTCATTCACATGTACTCAAAAATGAAATTAATAAAAAACTTACTTTACCATATCTTTATTTTTTTTTGTAAAAATAAATTGAATACAAAGTATCAAAACTTTCATTGCAATTATACATAGTCTGGGTAATACTCATTTCTTCAATAACTTTTCCCTAGCATAGATTTAATAGCCACATCATCTGACTCTAGTCTTCAAGTTGTTTTGATGTTTTTAAGACCTTGTCACTATCAGAATCTATACACACACTTCTGGTTGCACCACCCCTTTCAGATTTTCAGTTAAACTTTTCAAACTTTGAATTTTCTTAATGCAATAAAGTATTTTACAGTTATTTTTTTTCTAGCATTATTAAATTGGTAACTTTCATTTTTTATATGTCAAAGCATTGACCAGGAAGTGAACCCGGGCCAGCTGCTTGGAAGACAGCTATGCTGAACACTAGGCCACCAACATTTTCATTTTTCCCCATGTGTCATAGCATCAGCTGGGAAGTGAACCCGCTAACCCAGAACAACTGCTTGTAAAGCAGCTGCCTGACCTTTCGTCCACCAATGCTTGACAACAATTCATTTTATTACTTAGGAAATATGCTTTTACAATTTTTTTTTAAATTTTGTAAAACATAGTTTTTCACTTAGAAAACAAGTTATTACACAAAATACTGTACCACATCTAAATTTAAAAAGAATAAGAAAAAAAGGCAAATAGTGAAATGTGTTTTATTAATATACATCCATCAAATGATTTATATCAAAGTTGTGAGGGCTGTAAGTTTGATACTTATCAATTAAACTGTAATAATTGGCTATCTATATATCATCATCATCAATCATTATCACTCCACTGCAGGATGAAGATCTCTCCAAGTTTAATCCATCTTCTCTTCTCCACATCACCCCTGCATATTTTCTTATTTCATCCATCCATCTCACATGTGGTTTCTTTCTGGGTCTTTTACATTCTCTTGGAATCCAGTTTAAGATTTCAATTGTCTATCTATTATCATCTCTTCTAGCAATATGTCCAGCCCAACTCCACTTCAGTCTTTTAATTTTTTCAATGAGGTCAGTAACACCTATTTGTTCTCTTACCCATACATTGCGTTTTCGATTTCTTCTTGTTACTCCCAACATGCATCTCTCCATACTTCTTTGAGTGGTCTGGAGTCTCTATATTGCTCTTCTGTTATGTGTCCAAGTCTCAGATCCATAAGTAAGAACTGGTAAAACACATTTATTAAAAACTTTCCTTTTCAAACACATAGCCATATTTTCTTTTAGTATCAAGTTATTTCTACCAAAAGCACTTCAACCAAGTTTAATTCTATGATTAATTTCATCCATTATGTTTCCATCTATATTAATAATCTGACCAAGGTATTTGCAACTGTTAACTTCTTCTAATTCATCATAATCAATCTTTATTTTTATATTTTGAGCAAATTGATTAAACATTACTTTAGTCTTTTTAACATTTATCTTTAGTCCTACTTTCATCTGATAACTCCTGCAACATTTCTTGCAGCTCTGAACAATAATAAAGATATGTGTAAGAGATTGACATCTGTGCCTAGTGATGAGTGCTGCTTCAACATGAAATGTGCATCATGGGGATCATACATTATTTTCACATGTCTTTGACCATATGTTTATGATTATATCTTTCTCCACAAGATCTTAAAAGTGTACTGAAACCAGTCCCTATTTTGTGTGAGAGTGGTGCAGTAATAATTATACTACAGAAATATTATTCATTAAGTGAATAGTGAAATTTGTTTTCAACATAGATTAAAGAAATATTATTAATAAACTGTGATCGCTTGCAACACTTCAAGATGGAAAAAATGGCTGCCATTATATTGTAAAATTTATTATGTTTATGAATTTTATTGTTTTTATTTATTATGTGGTTACAATTTTTTTTGGATAGCTTATAATTAAAGTAATGTATATTGCTGTAGGTTCTGTATAATAATAATAATACCAATCAACAAAAAAGAATAACTTTATTTTGCTTATATCACTGGGTTTTTTTTCATATGTCAAATGCATTGACCGGGAAGTGAACCCAGGCCAGATGCTTGGACGGCAGCTATGCTAACCACTAGGCCATCAGCACTTAACTTATATCATTGTTGTTCTCAGAAATGTTGCATTCTGAAGCTTTTAAGAAACAATATGATTTACTTGAGATTAGCTAATGACTAAAATATATAATTGTGTAGCTTATAATTAATCCCTAAGTAATTAATTAGAGAAGTAATTAGTGATTTTGGAAAGGTGAAGAGTAAATTTTTTTAAAAAATGAATGAGTTTGTTAATTTGTTTTGTAGAATAAATAATTAAAAATTGAATGTAAATGAGAACAAAATTTAGCACTTTAAAAGCAACTTTTATTTGATCCAACTATTTATAGAATTATATTTTATATTTTAAGAAGTAGCAAACTTTTCTTATACACTACGTACACCATGTACACCATGTACCCTAACCCTAACCCTAACTCTACATACATTACATACACAACATACCTTACATATACTACATACACTACATGCATTACTTAGTATGCAAAAAGTTTTTATAGCATCGGCTGGGAAGCAAATCCGTTAACCCAGGACAACTGCTTATAAGGCAGCTGTGCTGACCTCTCGACCACCAATGCTTGACTATGCAAAAAGTTTTGTGCATAAAATCTCTATCTAGTGTGTAAATCCAGCATTCCCAGACTAGTTCTAGTTTGGGGCTTTCATCAGTGAGGAGCCTTGTATTTGAGAGTACTGTTTTTAGATCTTAGGATCTAATGCGATCTTCCAACAACCGCCCTTTATATATTTAATTAACTATAAAGTTAGAAGCCCTAGTTGAAAATACAATAATGTTTTCAATCCAAGCTTATTTGCTTGTATAGTCTCAGTTCAGCATCTTTATATTTGAACTCAGTTCAGCATTTGTACATTTTAGTGTTTTTGGTTGCTCAAAAACCACAGTCTCCATCCCATGGGCATGATGGGTATAAAACCCTAAAACATCATGTGGTCACTATTTCATATGTCTGTGCAAGCATATGAAATGGTGATCAGTTTATGGTTTTATATTAAGAAGTCTAATAATTTTTAATGATTACATAATTTTATAGCATACCAAATATGTAATGCCAAGAATATAAACCCATTCCACAAACAACAAATCAAAGTACCTTACTAAAACAAAATTGGCATTAATATAACAAAAAGTAGGCATTATTTACAGGTTTATTTTAATGATTCATTGGGGATTGTCCTTGTAAATTGTCTTAGTAATGTATTTCAACTTGTTTGTTCTGTAAAATAGGTTTATTTAAAGACCTATACTATAATAGTTATAGTCTATGATAATAATAAAATAAATGACAGATCCATAGTTATAAAAATATCTGCTGATGCACAGTTTTGCCTCTCGTTTTAATATTATCTGATTAGTATTTAGGAGATGTGAACTTAAATATCAGGCAGCATATTATAATCCAGAGTATAGGGAAAATAGTAATTATTTATATGTTGGGAAACACATCTCTGTGTATGCTATCAATCAAGCTGATTAATGTTTGTCTGCATGAGTGAATAATGTTTTAAAAGATGGGCAAAAATTTTGAGACTTTTGTCTTGGGCCCATTTTTTATAGCTAAGCTACTGTAAGTCATACAGACATATTGCCATTTTGATTTTATTGAATTTATGAAAATCATAATATTATTTATAATATATATCAATTTATTGTATCCTAAAGTCAGGTTGTGTAAAAAGTAAAAAATAATAATGATTTAATGACTGCTTCAGTTTTCTTGGATCATGAAAAGACATGTAAATATAAATTTAAGTTTGATCTTGAAACTGTTAAGATTCTTCATGAAGAGAGAAACCATAATAAAAGAAAAATTAAGGAGGCAATTTTAATAAATAGAAATAAAATTAATATAATTAATAGACAAGCTGCTAACATTAGTCCTGAGATTTGAGTTGATGACATTTACTTCCGTTATATTTCTTGAATTTAAATGGAAGTTGAAGATGGTTAAGTAATTACCCAAAAGTACTTCTGCAGATTGAAGAACTATGTATAATAGTCAATCCCCATTATAATTATTATTTTTATTGTTTATTATATATATATACACACACACTTTTCATCTGGCTTAGGTTGTCAATTTTGTAATAGTTTTTTTGATTGGTTGTTTTAACAAACATTTTTTAAGATTTAATGTAAGTAAATTTTATTTGTATTACATAGATATTATCACAGAAAGTGTACACAGCAAGATTGTACTTGGCCTATGGGAAGGCTATTGTTTTTTAATTGGTTGCGTTAACAATTTTTTTTAAAGATTTAATGTATATAAACAAAAGATTTTAATATGAAATAAATAAATGTGAGAAATTCACAATTGAAAAATTGAAAAAAAAAATGTTTGGAACAACCCGAAAACATTTGGCTGTTTGGTACACTTCAGAAATGTACCCAGCAAGGTATTAATATATTTAGCTTTATTAAAATTAAAAATTTTAAATATACCTGTTATATCTGATATGTGAATTTGATAATGTTATGGACAACTGCTTTGGTTTATTAATGGTGGAATTATTTCCTGCGCATAAAATATGCTTCATAATAAAAATTATGGATTATTAAATATAAAGGATGGAATTACTTCATTTGCATAAAATGTTCATAATATAAATTATAGTTTAGTAAGATATAGTTATTTATTTATTAAAAATAATTTTAAAGTTTTTTATTTTATTTTCCAATTGTGAACTTGACTGTGTTACAGACAAATGTAATAAGTTTTTTTAATTGATGGTGAATTTTCCATTGACCTTATGGATAAATGCAAATTCACATGAATTTTATACATAATATATATATAACTGAACAGGAAATAACCAAACTTTTCAAAAGATTGTTGGTACCGCCTATCTCATAGTATTTGTTCTTATATATTTTTGATTTATTTATATAATTTTAAATGTGTGTGTGTACATATATATATAAATCCATAATTGCCTCCCCGTTTCTGTGAAGTTACTGTCGTGGTTTTAACTCGGGGTATGAAAAAAATATTAAATAAATTTGAAAAACATTAAAAATTCTTAAATTTGAATTCGTGAATTTCTCTTGCTCATCTACCTGTATGAGTGCCTTCATGCATTATTTTCTTGCTCCAATGACATTCTTTTCCACTCCCAGTATCCAACTTGGATTTGGGGAAATATCGGGATCGATTCCGGCACTCAAACTTCTCACAAACCCTTGAGCAATAAAGCCATATCTGTTTTATAGATATTTATAAATGTATACTTAAATGTATGTACACATACATATAGTATATACTCAATTCTATTTGTAAACATATGCAATATAGTATAAACAACAACATTAATAAAAAAAGTCAATTTAATTAAAGCATTACTTTGATATGACTGACTTTAATTAGTTTACAAAAACTTGTTAATTTAAAATGGAGACTTCGATATATATATACAATTACTCTGTTGTCTGGCAAAACGTTTTAGAATTTTTTTAGTAAAAAAAGTTACTCAAAATAAATTAACATCTTACTTAGATATTTAATTATTTTCCTTTTTTTTTTTGGGTGGGGGGGGGCAAAAAAATTTTCCTTAGATTTTTAAGATTTAAAACACTTTTTTTTATTAATTTTTCGCTATGATATTTATATAGATTAGCGACTAAATAATTAATATTTAAATACAAGTATAGTGTATATATTTAAGCTAGATATAATTAAAGGGGATTTGAACATAGACTTTTGAGTTCCATTCAGTGATCCAATTTAACTTATATAACCAATGCGCATGGCCACATAAATGTGAAAAAGATTAATGATTTCCAATACATGTATTTCGTACTGAACCAGCACTCATCAGTCGGTCCAAATCGCCATCTCCCACACATATATATAACCATCACTCAGTTTATATTAAGATATCAAATCTTCAAACTTTAATGGACAAGCTTCAATCCTATCCACTTTACAACTCTTCAGCCATCCATTGCATTTGAAAATCTGATGATGAAATGCTCAAAGCTCTTGTTGATGCCAATATTATTGTCATACCCATGTTGACTTTAAGTACCTATAAGCCCTCATATATAGGACCTTAATATATTCATTTAAATACACAGAAGAAAGATGGACAGAATACAGACTAAATAATTGTAGGTGAGTGGTCCAATGCTCAGGATTTTTTTAAAAGTTAGATTACTAGAAGAGACAAAACTGGTTCATGATTTATGGGCCTTGATCTCTAGAGTCATCTCCTTTACCACTCTGCCATACCATGCATGGTAGAGACTCATTATCAAGTTGGAATTACCATCTTATACTGACCCCAATGCAGATCTTTTCAATACCCTTTTTTTATGTTTGTCTACTGAATGTCTTTTTCTTTCATAATAATTAATGAATTATTTCTTTCCATTGTCCTATTCCAATTAGATCTTCCAGTAATTTAATCTCTTGATGCCCAGCCTAAAATTGCATTCATCATCTGTTAATATTTAGGTTGGAGAACTCATCTTGAATTCAGTATGCATGAATCTAAAGGTCACAGGTTCAATTCCCACATTAGTACTGCAACTGGTTATGTCAGCAATACCTGGAGAGAGCAGAAATATCACACATACAATGTTATGTTTCATACTAACCTGTAAGTAATCCTACATATAATTATACATCACTGAAGTTTTTAACTTTTACAAAATGCACAACATAAACTAATATACATAAATAGACAACACAGATTAGTAATTACACAACATTTTGACTTGTATTCTCCACTCTTCTTCAGGTGTTGCTTGCTAACCAGTGACAATATTCACATAGAAATCAAACTTATACCTTTATATGCTTGAATATTGAATTTTAAGGCAACACTCTGACCAATTGAGCATATGTAGTAATTTTTTTTCCAAGTGTTTTTTTTCAAAAGGTTTTATTCTGTATAACTTTAGTAAAATATCATGTATGTTTTTTTTAGAATCATGAATAATTCAAAAAATCATCATAAAGTGCTTTCATTAAAGAAAATGAAAATTATTAATAACTACATTATTATTTTTTAAATTTTATCTGTACATTAAATGTACTTTTAATTTATATATGGTATGCTTACTATACATGCACAATATCTGTTCTATATGTGTATGTGTGTTGAAATGTACAGTATTGTACATTTAGAATACAGTAAATAATATGCATACTATTCTAATCATTGTTTATCAACATAAGGTGAACTATTATATGCTATTTTCCTCAAATGTGAATAAAGCTTGCAATAAAATATATTATGCATAGTTTATGTCCTAACATGGTAAAATATTGTATGCCAATGAATATATTATTGATAGCATAAAATTTTTTCCAGTAACAAATCATAACCTTCCTTAGCAAACAAGGCAACACTCTCCATACAGTAGTGCCACCCTGTGCCAACCAGAGAAATCAATGAATGCCAGAAGGCTTCATAAAATCCTATAAGAGATGATCATGTGATGTTTAATGGTTTAACCTTCCTTAGTGTTACATATGCAGTGTGACCCAAAGAAATGATGGATTTCTTTTCTGTCAATAAGTATGTGTGTTATGTAGATAGCTTAACTATTTATTAAGCTGCTAGTGTGACTGGATTATACCCTTCATCCTAATACTGAATTTTGGTTTAATTTGGGAGAAGCTATTGCTGCAATATTTGAAATGATTCAAATGTGCACAGCAATGAAGCCATGGGTTGCATGAGGGTTTTCAAATGGTTTACCAGTCATCATATAGAACAGTGATTAAGATCAATGAAGGTACAAGATATGAAACCACCAAAACATTACATGATCACCATTTCCTATGCTGACACAAGCTGTTAATAACACCATAAACTCCATGCAGTAATACTACCCAGTGCAAGCCTTAGAAATCAATGGATGCAAAAAAGTTTGTGCATAAAATCCCTATCTTCTAAGTGAAGAGCCTTGGATATTGGATGAGTAGGCACTAGATAAGGACTTTACACACAAACATTTTTGCATCAATTGATTACTAAGGCTTGCACTAGGTGGCACTGTTGTATAAAGAGTTTGATAAAATTAATAAAATTAATGGTAAGAAAGTAATTTATAAATGTAATGGAGAAGAAAGAATTAAAAGAATTTATAAAAGAGTAGTTAGGAAAGAAGAAATTGTTAAAATTGGGTTTTTGAATATGCAAGGTGGTAGGAAACCAGAAAAGTGGATGGAATTAAATAAAACAATTGAAAATTAAGAGTTTGAGATATTAGCAGTAGTGGAAACACATTTAAGAGAAGAAGAAGAACCTATTTTGGAACAGTTGGTATGGCAGGGTATAAATAGAAAAGAAAAAGAAAAAAGGGGTGGTGGTATAGATGTTATATCAAAAAAATATTTAAATATTGTTAAATGTCAAGAACACTTGTGGTTTGAAATAAGGTTGGGTAGACAAGAATGGATGGTGGCTATAGTTTATATAGCTACTGGAGATAGTCAAATTATATTGGAGTGGAATAGTAACATATACGAATGTTTAGTTAAGGATATACAAAGTTTTAAAGAAAAGGGGAAGAGAATAATGGTTATAGGGGATATGAATGGACATATTGAAGAAATTGATGATGTAGATAATAAAAATGGACAGCTTTTGAAGAATTTTTGTCAGAAAGTGAATTTGAGTATTGAAATTTATTAAATATTTATGAGGGACAATACACATGGTCCAGAAATAATATATTTCACACAATAGATTATGTATTGGTAGAGAAAGAGGGAATAAATAAAATACGGAAAATTAAGGTGTTTGATAATGAAGAAAAAGTATGCACTAGTGATCATAATTTCATTGTAATTGAAATGGTTAGTAATGTGATGGAGTATAGAAATAAAAGTAGACATAATAGTGAAAGATGTGGATGGAGAGTAAATGATAAGAATAAGTTGGAAGGGTATAAAATACAAGTTGAAGAAATAATGGAAGAGTGGGTTAGGGATGAGTATAAGGATTGGTGTAAGGAAGTAGAAAAAGTTGCAAATAGGGTTTTAGGTGATAATATTGAAAAGAATAAAAGTAATAAAAAAATTAAAATTAGTAAAAGTGTAAAAGAAAGGAAAGAAGCATGTAGAGAATATAAGTGTGCTATTAAGAATAAGGAAAGTGAAAAAGATATTAATGCTAAATGGGAAAAGTACTTAGAAAAGAAGAAGTTGGCTAAAATAGATATTTATAGAGAGAGAATGAAATTGAATAGTAAATTGTTGGAGGATATTAATAAAAGTGGAAGAGATGGAAGTAAAAAATTGTGGAATTATATTAAAAGGAGAAATGTAGGGGAGAGAGAGTTAGTATTACTAGATGATGAGGGAACTGAGTGTAGTTCTAGAGAAGATTTAGAGAGAATCTTAAATAGTTATGTAATGAATATAGAAAAGATGTTAGATGTGAATGATAGAATATTAGAAAATATGAAAGAATATAGTAATGGGAATATTAGTTTTTCAGAAAATGAACTAAATGAGGTAGAGAAGAAATTGAAAAGTGGGAAGGCAAGAGGTTTAGATGGATGGGCAGCAGAGATGGTAATGAATTTAGGATATAGGGCAAAAGTAAAGTTATCCTGTTTTAATAAAATGGCACAGAATAGAGTTTTCCCAAGTAGTTGGAGTAATACAAGAGTAAGGTTATTATTTAAAGGAAAGGGTAAGGATCATAGAAAGTTGAATAATTATAGACCGATAGCGGTAACATCAGTTTTATATAAAGTTTTCTCGTATATGGTGGCTAGTAAAGTTGTAAAATGGATGGAAGGGAATAATATAGTGGGTGAAATGCAAGGAGGTTTTAGATTAGATAGGCGTATAGGAGATAGTTTATTTGTAGTTACACAACTTATGGATATGAGTAGGAATGCAGATAAACAGTTATATATGAGTTTTATAGATATAGAGAAGGCATATGATAGAGTAAATAGAAATAGATTATGGATAAGTTTAGCAAATTTGGGAATGGATGAAGCTTTAATAGATATTATTAAGAAATTATATGAAAATAATTATTATATATATCAATTAGAGAATATAGAATCATATTAAAGTTAAAAATGGTGTGGGACTAAGGCAAGGATGCCCTATGTCACCTATTTTGTTTGTGTTGTATTTGAGTGAAATGGAAAGAGCAATAGAAAGATTAGGAAGAGGGATAGAGATACCGTTAATAGGTAGTAAGGGAGTATATATTTTGTCAGGTCTTTTTTTTTTGCAGATGATATATTTTTGTGTGCAGAAAAAAGAGAAGATATGGAAGTTATGTTGAGGACATGTGCAAGGGTGGGTAAAGAGATGGGGATTAAATTTAGTGAAGAAAAATCAAATATAATGATGGTTAATACTGAGGAAAGAGAAGATGTAGAATTTTTATTGGGAGATATTAAGTTAAGTGTGGTGAATAGATATAGTTATTTGGGAATTATTTTAAGTAATCAGAAAAATTATTTGGATGAATGGGAGAAAAAATTGATAAATGAAGCAAAGAAAAGAAAGGTATTGATAAAGAAATTAACAGTATTTTCATATAATAAATATGATGTAGCTAGAATTATATGGAAAGGAGTTGCAGTAGCAGGGTTAACATATGGTAATGATGCATTATATGTTAGTAAAAAGATATTAGATTATTTAGAAAAAGCTCAAAGGGAAGTAGGAAGACATGCATTGGATGCAGAAATATGGACAGCAAGGGAGGCAATTCAAGGAGAAATGGGATGGTCAAGTTTTCATATGAGAGATGCAAAAAGTAAAATGAAAATGTTTGGTAGATTGCAGTTTATGGATAATAAAAGAATAGCTAAAATAGTATTTAATTGGGTTATGAGTAAAGGGCAGGTAACAAGATGGGTGAGAAAGGTAATGCGCTATGCAAAAGATTTGGATAAAGAATTTATATCAGTATATTTGTACAAAAGATGGGATGATTGTGTTAAGAGGATTATTGAGTGTTATAGTAGTAAGGAATGGGATAAAAGAATAAATTTATTAATAAAGACTAGGGAGTTAGAGAGATGGAGAAATAGTATGGAGAGTAAAAAGAGTTTAAATATATATAGAAATAAACAGAATATTAGGTGTGAGTTAATTTATGATAATAGTAAGGAAAGTAGTTTATTGTTTAAGGCTCGAATGGGATCTTTAGCTACAAAAGAATATACATGTAAATGGAAAAATATGGGTGATTTATTTTGTAAATTATGTAAGGAAGGAATTGAAAATATTAGGCATTTGTTAATTGAATGTAAATGTTTGAAAACAGAAAGGGTACATATAATGAAGTTGTGGAAAAATAAATATGAAAAGAGTGATTATACAGAAAGTGAATTATTGGTTTTTATGCTGGGTTTGGGAAAAGATAAGGGGGATTTAGATATAAAGGTTATAGAGTTGACAAAAATTATGTTGTGGAAATGGGATAGAGCAGATTATGGGTAAATTTAGAGTGGGGAATGTAAAAGAAAGTGGCTAACAGGTCTATCTGGGCATAATTGCTGAGATATTCTTGACTTCGTTTAAGGAGAAGCCATAATACATCACATCACATCACATATAAGATATGCTAACACCTTAAACTTTCTATGACAAATAAGTAAATTATGTTGCTGGTATAAGATTAATAATTTAGAATTCATGATAAACACAAAACTTTTTCTAATTACATCTTCTAAAATAAGATGTGTTTTTTTATGAATGTTATCTATTTTTTATTTTGTATGCAGATGTAAGAATGTTTCCATTCATATGTAGTGTTCTGAATGCTTTAATGCAATAGTCGAGTGGAAGATCTGGATCTCAAGTTCATGGATCATAACTCCATTCTGGTGCTTTTAGTGCTCAGAATGTGAACTCCTGACAATAAATTGTTTATTTTTTATTTTGGCAATAAATATCACCAGTTGCTATTAAATATTAGGGCAACAGCATTATAAATATTCATTACAGATTTATTTAGATATTTAGCTTACTTATTAATAAAAACAAAATCATTCATTTGAAAATCTTTGAAATGGGCACCGGTAGTTCTTCAATTATCCATTACTTTTCTGTTGTTGTAGTGTTATTTTGATGGTTTTGCATTCATTTCATGGTAGAAAGTAAAATAAAAATAATTTTAGTTTATTAGTTAAAAAAAAAGTCTAAAGAGGTCAGTATTTTACAGAAATCAGTAACTTTAAAGTAAATTAGTCCTCCCTACCATATTGGATTGCTAGGCTCTTGGTTCTCTGGCTTTGAGATCATTTCGATGATTATTTTAAAAACACTGTTTACCTACTATGGGAATTGCAAAAAATGGAATTTGTATCTAGTTTGTTTAAATATTTATTACTTTTACACAGTATTTGTATCATAATTTTTTTTCGTATGTCATAGCATTGGCCGGGAAGCGAACCCGCTAACCCAGGACAACTGCTTAATTATTTAACAACAAAAGTATACATGATTACACTTTAATTTGATTTTAATATGTTTTACTTTTAAAAATATAAATTAGAAAATTCAATCATGATGGTAAACAAAAAACTATGATGGTAAGAATGATACTCTTCCCTTTTTAACTAATATTTAACATAGTAATTCATAATATTTGTAATATTTAATAAAATAAAAATGCAGTTTAAAATTTGAGAGCAGAATTTGATAGATTTATGATGGCTTCACATTATTTCATTCATATTTTAAAAATAAAGTTCAAATCAATAACGATTTCATTAATTTTCTTTTTTTATTGACTTTATTGCTTTCCTTCTCATCGTCCAATCAGAAAAAAGTTCATTGGTTCTCCTTCCATTTTTCTATATTTGCAAATTCAAATATGATTTCTTAGGATATTTTTTATTTGTAATCTTATATTTTTAATAAATCGAATCAAATGTATTAAAATCTAAATATAGAATAAATGTTCAATAATAAATCAAATGTTGAATGCTTATAAATATTGCCAGCAGAGGGAGTAATAAAAGTACTAGATGAAGGATTAAATAAATATTAAGAATTTAAATGTTTAAGTAGATCAGAGATATGTAGAGTTCTTTTCACTCTATTCCAGAGTGATTAGTCTAAACCTGAGTAAATGATGTTTTAATAATACAATTTATTTTTTATATAATTGTTTTTATTTTTTTATATACTTTTAAGTTTACATCACTTTTCTTTTTTTTCCTCAGTGATAAGATGTTTATTCATAAAAAAAAAAACAACAACAACAGATACAGTAAAACAAACGAAATTTCAGGAGCAACATGGTAAGAAGGGAAGGATACATGTAAAAAGGGAATGGGAAGTGGAGAGGGAAAATGATGTGTAGTCCAGACCGGTCAGAAATGCATGTCTTCCTGATTGAGTCATATGACAGAGGCTGAGAGGATGGGAGTCGGAGGATTTCCCAAGTGTCTGTGAGGAGTGGAGGTGGGGCTAGTTTACATCACTTTTCTTTTTACTAAAATAGGCTGAATACCAATAATATTTAGTTGATTTAATCTAACTTAAAATTTCAAAAGTTCACATCAAATTTCAGATTTTATTATTTTGGTATGAGTTATAATTTATTCAAATAATATCTTGAAAAACATTATAAATATATATGCTGGATTTGGGTTGGTATTTTTAGATCTAGTGTCTGAAACTATCCTAGCACCTCTCTGAGGAGTGCCAAAGCATTCCATCATCAGATTTTCAATTGAATGGATGGTTGAAGAGTTGGAGTGTGGAGTGGATTGAAGTCTTTCCATTAAAGTATGAATATTGGCTATCTTAATATATATATATCTGAGCACTTATTGCATATCTGAGCAATAATCTGGACCAACTGATGATTGCTGGTTTAGCATGAAATACATATATTGGTTATTGTTTATCTTTTCAACATATATGTGTTCAAGGGTATCAGTGATATGAGATAGAGTGGAGAGTGATGAGTCGTGTAAAAGTCTGTGCTCATATACCATATATATTACATATATTGATACAGGTATATAATAAGCCTGTATTTTAGTTATTAGAACTAATTTTAATAACTTGTATACATTTTTAAAGTATATTTCCTATTATAAAATTGATGCATCTGGTATTTCAAAGTTGTGATGAAATGAATGTTCCAAACATTTTTATATATTAAAAAAAAAAGTAATAAACACCACATGATATTTTGTTATTACCATCTAGATCCAAGTTTAATTTCTATTTTTAATTAATTAAAAATCAAATTAAGTAATAAAAAAAAGTATATTTACGAGTGAATTCTAGGAATATGAGATGTCTGATTTCTCTTTTTTTTTCATAATTTTCTGATATATATAAATTAACAAAATTGATTAACAAAAAATGATATGTCTAAGGAATTTAATTTTGTATCTTATTTTTTCATTTGAATCAAATTTTTTTTACTGTGTGTTTCATTAATCATAAACTTATTTAAAACACACACACACACACACGTTCTTATGAATATGTGAATAACTTCAAGGTTTATTAAATACACAATCCTGATAAACATATTCGTGGACCAAACAAGTTTGAATATATTACTAGATAATTCACAAGCTAGATTCTTAAATAATTCTTTAATAACCCCCATCTTTTGTTATATCAATGCTAATCTATTCTGTCAGGTAAAAAAATGATCTCTTTTATCTGGTCTTAGGTTTGTTATAAAGTAATAAATCAAGCATTTATTCTTGAAAAAGCTGATAATTTTTATTACATTAGTGGTAATTTTTGTATATCAATCAAATCACTTTACTGTTTCAAATATTAATGATTTTTAATAAGCCACTAAACATCCCATGATCACCCTTCTTTATGCTTATGCAAGCTGTTTACACAGACAAAACTCCATACAGTAATGCCACTCAGTGCAAGCCAGAGTAATCAATGGATGCAGGAAGGTTTGTGTTTAATATCCCTATCTTGTGCCTACTCATCCAGTATTCCCAGATTAGTTGTGGCTTTCATCAGTGAGGAGCCTTGGATCTGAAAGCACTGCACCTAGATATTAGAATCTATGAAAACATTATTGTTTTTATTTTGGACTCCAAGCTTTATAGTTAGCCAATAAGGTAAAAGGTGGCTGCTGGAGAGCTGCATTAGATCCTAAGATGTAGGTGCAATCTCTCAGATCCAAGGTTCCTCACTGTTGAAAGCCACAAGCTAAAAATTAATCTGGAGACATTGGATGAGTAGGCACTAGATAGGGATTTTATGCACAAACCTTCTTGCATCCATTGATTACTTTAGCTTGCACTGAATGGTGCTACTGTATGGAATTTTGCCTCTGAGATTTTTAATAAGCATACAAATAATTTTATGGCTTACCAAATACATCTTTACCTGCTTATATAAAAAGCAAAGGGTTATAACAATGAGAAAAAATTTAGCTCATTCCTGCTGCTAAAACTTATGCCACAAATTGTTAATATTGTACTAACAAACAACTTAATCTAGTACACATATAAGTTTTTAAAAACCCTAATGTCTGATATATGCATGTGTAAACTGGGCTGTGTGTGTATTGCTCAGGTATGCACTTAAAATATATATATGTAGACAAGATAATGCAATTTAAATCTATGTAAAAAAACATTTAGTTTAAATATGATAATTTTTATAATCCATCCATTCAGCACTCACTACCATCTAGTTTTCTGAGTCATTACTTGCTCATTCTAAGCATTTATCTATTATTGTCTTTTAAATCATTTTATGATCTTGGTTTCTTTGGAGTACTCCAGTTGATGGCTGAGAATCTTAAAGTTTAGAATGAATGGTTGACTTGCTTCTTTGATTTTTTCTTAGTACAACATATTATAAGGTCTCATTCATTGATTCAAGGCATTTTGGGATTTGTTGAGCATTCTAAGGGTCAAATTCTTTGAAAGTGTTACTCATGGCTTTTTAATCAATCTAACCAGTTATTCATTGTGGATACATAAATTTTTATATAAGTGCAAGCTTAAGTATTCTACCAATGGAAGCTTTCTATCAACAACTTTTTAAAGCTGTAGATATGTCTCTGAATAGTAATTTTTAAATATTTTTTATGCCACTCGTTAGTTTCTTTATCAGTCATCTTGGATTAATATCCATCTTGGGACCTTCAAATTCTTTATGGTATCAACCACTTTATTTCAGAAAGTTACGGACATTAAGATTAGAAAAGAGGTTAGTTTCACTTCTTCATCTATGGACTAATATCTTCAGGATTTAGTAAGGTGTCATTTCATTGCTGAAAGATTACATTTCAGGAAGCTTGGATGTTACACCTTAGGCCACACTTAGCTGTACTTTTAAAAGTCATCCTCATGGATGCCTCACCGTAACTAATATTAAATTAGCACTGTATTTTCTATCTGTATGACTTATTTATGCAAATACTTATTACAAGACTATTTATAGTTGTTTCTCTTCTCTAACTCTAGACAATTTAATACATTCTCTTTGAAAGTGTCTCTGTAAATGAGAGTAAAAGAATACTCTGGAAGAAGGTGAGTAATAGTGCAGAAGAAGGTGGGCAATATTCTGGAAAAATATGGAAAGTGAGTAAATGAATCTATCTGTTATCAGTCTTAATTCCTTATCTATAAATATGGAAAGTGAGTAAATGAATCTATCAGTTATCAGTCTTTTTTTCCACATATCATAGCATCGGCCGGGAGGTGAACCTGCAACAACCGTCTGCAACCAACTGCTTGCTTGCAAGGTAGCTGCGCTGACTTCTCAGCTAACAACGCTTGACAGTTATCAGTCTTAATTCATTATTTATAACCTCTCTGATATTTGACAAAAATATGTTTTTTCTGTGCATCAAGCCTTTGTCAAATGTTGGTTTTTTAAGTGCTAATTGTCAGTTATTTTTCTGGTTTCTTAGAAGATATTTTTAAAACAGAATTATAAGACAATCCCTTAATTATAAAACATTAATTTAAAAACCTTAATTATGTTTGGAAGATAATCACCCTTCTGCACTAACACTGTTAAACAGATGTTAGTTGCAAGGGCACTCTCTTCCCAGTCACAAGATAAAGACTTTGAGTAGATAGGAATTACTGGCATATTTTCAAACTCAAATGCACTTACATGAGCCAATCTTAAGTGTCTAGAAGTGAGAGTATGAATATATAAATTATTCACTTTAAATCCATTTCTTTTTAACAATCATATTAACACATATGAATTATTATAATTTACTTAGTGTAAATATGTTTAGATGTAAAACTAATATTTTTAAAACTAGTATGTATTCTTTTTTAGTTAACTGTGCATAAAATAAATTCATTCACATTAACTTCTCTGGTTCTTTTTTTTTCTGTTTATGACAAGCCAAAATTTTTATTTAGCAGTTACAAGTTCTTAAAATTTCTCTATATTTAAATGGCCTAAAAATGAGTTTACCTCTTTTTATTCTATTCAATGATATAAAAGTTTTTTTTTCTTCTCATGTGTTATAGCATCAGCTGGGAAGCGAACCAGCTAACCCAGGACAACTGCTTGTAAAGCAGCTGTCGCTGATCTCTCGACCACCAATGAGTTTTAATCATAAAATATTCAAAAATTAAGCAATTAAAAATATAAATACAGACATAATCCCTTAGGACAGGGGTCCCCAATCCTATGCCCGTGGGCACCATGGTGCCTGCAGACCATTTTATGTGTGCCCGCCGCTATCCGAACACTATAAAAAATTATTTAACTGATACAAATAAATTTAATTTTTAAGATTTCTTATAAATTATTGTATTATATTGTAATTAAATTGTAGGTCATACTATACTTTTACAGCGTAAAAGAGTCTATCATTAACAATATCCAACTATAAATTCACAGTGAAAAAATAAATGGTGCCGCCACCTGGCTGGTATTATTGAATGTGCTCTTAAGTTCAAAAAGGTTGGGGACCGCTGCCTTAGGATATTAAGCAATTAAATGTTCATATTAAATATTATCCAATTTTATGCAAAACAATTCATATTTTTCTTAATTTATAGAATTTATTATTTCTACACAGATTTTATTTACTTTGAAATTGATATATTTGAGTCAATATGTATTAAATGGTCTAACCATGTGTAATTATCATTAACAAGCTAACTTTTGGTCTCGTGTTAACTTCTGAAAGATTTATTTGGCTATTTTAGTACAGTGCATAAAGTTTTTAATTATTTAAAATTCTACTGAGCTCTTTCTCACTTCAAATAAATCTGTCACTGGAGGAATTCATATTGCTACAATATATAAAAAAAGTATGGATTGTATTTTTGATAACTGCTTGTTAATTCACCTTTTACGAAAAATCACATTCTGCATGAAATTAACATGGAACAAAATGTAAGTTATTATGAATATCTTTGGATTGCTGTTATATTGTGCTGTTATAGAGTTTTCTTATGGATGTCATATTACTGTGTGGGTTTAGGCTTAAAAATTTGTTTCATCTAACACCCTGAGCATCTGAAAAAATCATGCCAGAATACAGTATTTTGATACAAGTACACTTTATTCGTCAAGCATCGTTAGCCGATAGGTCATCGCAACCGCCTTGCAAGCAAGTAGTTAGTTGCAGACGGTTGTGGGTTCACGTCCCGGCCGATGCTATGACATATGAAAAAAAAAAGTACACTTTATTCAAAAAACCAGCTAAAATAACTAATCACTAAATTTATTATTTAAAAAAAAGTTGAGAAAATGTATAAATATGATAAAATATGTAAATGTTATATAATGTGTAATTATTAACGGAAGCAATATTTGTCTTATTTCCATTGTCTTATGTCACTGTCTCTATGTAAAGGATTAAAATATTTCTTGTTTATTATAGTTTCTGTATTTATTCTGAAACCACCAGCAAATAAGATATTTACACAAATAAGTTTGTTTTAATATACACTGGTAATATTTGCACTGCAACACTCTTTATTTCTTAGCTTTATATATCAGTTATGAAGTCAATGAACTCTGGGAGTTAGCAATGTTTGTACTGCCATCTAGTAGTCATTCAGTTAGGAATGTTCGCACTGCCATCTAGTAGTTATTCACCTACTAAATCTTATACAATGGGTTATATTAATGTAAAACAGTCCTGTGTGGTTTGCCACAGTGGTATGAGGTAGATTCTGCAGTTTAAAGACCATGAATCATGACTCAGCTCTTACTTCTGATGCTTCAATTTCTTATGCACTATATAGTTCAGTGCAGTGTTGGGCTCTAGAGGTCAAAATTTAGGGATTATAGTTCCACTTAACTTTTGCCAGAATTTACGAACTCCTCAGCAGTAAATCATTTGATTAAAAAGTTTGGAATAATGAATGTGTCTTCTTTCTTCCGAGTGCATGCATGTGCACACACACATATCACGTGGAGCTATATATTTAGTGGAAAAAAATAATGTAAATTTTTAATTAATGCAATTATTTTTAATTTACGTCCTTTGTTTAAATAATTGGCCGATCAAATAGATTAAAAGAAATAAAGGATTAGTTAACTATTTTTTAAAATTTTTAATGAATATTTCAAAAATCGTTTTTTTTTTTTTACATTTTAATAAGAAGAGATTCAATTTTATGAATAAATTATATTAAATTAAAAAGAAATAAAGTAATGGTAACCGATTGAAGGATTTTTAGTTTAAATTAAAAATAATTGATTAATGACGTAATTAAGGCTTTTCGGTAAGTTATCTTTATTGAATTACCGATTTCTCTTTATCTTTTTTATACTCTTTAAAACCGTTTGATGGTTTTCAATTCATTATCTAAAGTAAAGATCACTTACTTCTCAGGATGAAAAAATATATATTAAGTTCTTTGTATGAATGTCGGAAGCAACAATGGATTAATGGTAATAATACTTAACCCTCTGCATTTAATCAGTACAACGGTTGTGTGACTGGAGATCAAGGTTCATAGATATGGCTCTAGTCCATCACTTCCGATCCTTAAAATTTGAGCTCCCAAGCAATAGACTATTTGATTAATTTTATACTGATCCTTTCTGCAGACTAGAATTATTTGTCAACCGCGTGAAAGTCTGAGGAATCAGGAAATTCTTCACATCTTACCACTAGGTGAAGGCAATATAAACAGCATGGAGAAAAGACATTAGATTTTTGTATATAAAAGGGAATATCAGAAGTTTTTAAATTATAGCATTGTCTGTCACTTCTCATAGGTATGAAAGTTGTACATTAAAGCAGAGAATAGAGGTACTGATACATTTGAACTATGTGCAATGTGGTAAGGATATTTAATAATACTACACTGAAGCAAAGAAGTGCTCAAATTGGACGGTAATATTTACATTTGTTCATCCATATTATGAGATGAAGTACTTTTGTGGAAAAGTTTACCGTGTTCAGATGATAAAGATGAAAACACCAAAGGGGTGATCGACAGTAAAATGAAATAATTTCATTGTCAGATCAATAAATATACTGTTGAGAATCACTTCTATGAGTGAGGAAAATGACAGCATCAAAACATTGTGTGGTAATATTACATAATGAAGCATCTTTGAGGGGTCCGAATAAGTATGATAATGAAATGAGCAAACAAGGGCTTTGAACATGACATCCTCAGGTTTTCAATGATATGGATGACTGGATAGTGGAGAAGCCATAGATTCAGGTTATATGAAAATTAATGTCAATATTGAGTAAAGAAATGAGAACCTCCACCCATATCCACATGGTATATGCATATAATTAATCTTTACTGATGGGTGAGCTTCTATTTGTGTTATCAGCAGATAACATTAATTTCATTATATTTTGGTAACATTTAAATCCACAATAAAGAAAGTTGTCATGAATATTTCAACATCAGATGTCTAAAAAAGACATGTGATTGGCTACTGCATAAACAAATGAGAAAAAAAGCCTTAGATGAAAAAATAAATGGGAATAAAATTAAAATTAATGGAATTTGAAAAGAACATATCTGAATTGAACCTACACCATAGAAGAGATTAGTGTTCTCTGTATTTCAAATAGAACAATACCCTATAATACGATAATAAAATAATATAACTGGTTAATAGTTTATATGAGATGATTTTAATAATAGATCAATTGCGATATTTGTCAAGATCTAGAAGCAGGTTTTGAATCTCATTCAGTCTCTTGACAGAAAGTAGAATAATCAAATGTTAAATATTTGATTCTCACTAGAGGAAGCGTTTTCCTATTAAATCTTCAGAAGCTCATTTTCAAGACTCATGGTAAAACAATACCTGTTTTTAGCCTAGGGGTGAAAGAGGCTAGGAGATAAGCTAAAAGTCTTTGAATTGATTTCCAAGTAGAGACGAGTGAAAAAAAAATCTATTTGGTCAATTGAATGCTTTTTGCTAATTTGATTAAAAACAACACATGCCAATCTGTCTAATTATTCATGTGATAAATCCTGCAGTGGATTGATAATGGTTGCTGATGATGATGAAATAGGAAATAGCATGTAAATAAGGTTAAATAGACTTTTATACTGGGTAGAAACTTCTTTAGACCCACCAAGGCAATGCTCACTAGATTAGCTAACTATTAATAGCTTGTTATCTATTGGCTGAGGAATAATTAGATACCTGTGCCAGTTATTTGGAAAATAATCCTAAGCTTGCTTAGATATTCTCAGTTACCTGGAAAAAAGTTTTTCTCAGATTTGAATCCCGTGTTATGGGTTTAGTAGGATGATTTGATAACCACTACACCCAATGTTCGTCAAGCATAAACATTTTTGAAAAAATCGAATGGCTTTATCGCTCAAGAGTTCATAAAAAGTTCGAGCGCAGGAAATGGATAGAAATTGATCATAGGACCCCACATTCTACTATCATGGCAATAAATTGCACAACGCATGAAATTAAAATAATATAAAAAAGTAACGAGAAAATGGAGAGCTGAAGGCTTTCGAAAATCAGATTTCTTCTTGTAGAATATTTTCAAGGTTTTTCTTTAATATATAAAATATCTTTCTTTTTTTTTTTTAAAAAAAATCGTTTACCTAAATTTATTGCATTACTTGGACTAAACACCTCTCACAGTTTACGTATTGAATAATCCTGGGACGCACGAGGTGACATAGATAACAGGCAAGTGATAATTATAAATAGCCCCTAACAGGAGATCATTACTCACCTGGTTAGTCATCTGTAGGTGAGAGTTTGATGATTTTCTTTGAGCTAAATATAGCTGGAAATCCATTTAACCATCTGATAATTGAATGACAAACAAATTTGCAAACGTGCTTGGAAATCTCCAATTAAGAAAAAAAAAATCTTTGTCCCCCCCCCCCCGCTACTACATGTATATATACCCCCCACACCTCAAAAATATTCTAAATAAGTGCGATATTTATTGTTTTGATTATTTTCATTGGGAAGAAAGACAGAGAATAACCGAATGGCTTTATTTCTGCGAGCATCTTAAGGCTCTTGAGTCTGACATTTTACAACTGCACTAAACTACACAGAAACATAATATTGAAGTCATTCAAAAGTTTTCTACAGAAGGGTATCCGAAAATATCAAATACACAAAATAACGGACCGGTGTGTTCCGTATGTGAGCGCATTTGAGATTCGCAGACTGGTTTATATACTCATCGCAAAACTCATCTGTAGTGTATTATTTGTCTTGTCTTTTGTTCAGAGTTGAAATGCTATACACGTTTGCTATCGACTGCTGCCCTACAGATGCTAATCTCCCGCATATAAACTTGCACATGACATAACACAACTTATGGGATAGAGAATATATTTTTATTTTCTAAACTAATAAATGTAAAAAAAAAAAAATCAATTTTAAAAGTTAATTTTGTTATTATTCGGAGATAAAAAGAATCAAAATGTTGTTTTATCCGGACTTATCATTCCATCATTACTGATGTCGAGAAGGAAACAAGAACAAGAGATGAAAAGATTATTACATTCATGTTTAATTTTTTTTTTTTTTTTAAACTTTGGAGCAGAAACCGTTGAGGAATTTTAAGCTTTAAAATGTCGTTTAGCTTTCTGAGGCTTTTTTTTCACAGTTACCTTGTGAATGATAGCAAATGGAAAATGATGAATTGCCATGGCAACCAAAGCTGCTGATGAGAACATATCCTGTAGTTTAAGAGACTAAAGACTATTCAGACTGCTCTGGGCTTCGGAGAGTTAGGTATTATGTAAAAAATTGCTTACAAGGAGATCCTTCAAAATATTAGTTGAAGGTATTTTATACTTATGTGCCTGTAGAAATTTAAATTATCTATTATTTACAAATACATACGAACAAATACAAACAAGAAAAAAAAATATATATTTATAATATTTTGAATGTTATATTTCCGAAAGAGCATACTTTCTGTTGTTTCAGACTTAGATTAATTATATAAGAGATTCGAACACGGACTTTCAAGCTATTAACTCTATCTCATACAACCAATACACATGACCACACACATATGAAAAAGATAAATCATCTTCTATATACATATTTCGTGCTAAACGAACACTCATAATTTGGTCCAGATCATTATCTCCTACACACACATATATAATCGGAACTCAGTTTATATTAAGATAGCAAATCTTCAAACTTTAAATGGTCAGGCTTCAATCCACTCCACCCTTCAATTCTTTAGCCATTAATACCATTGAAAATCGGATGATGGAACCCCCAAATTTCCTGTTGATGCCAATATTATTCATACTCATGTTGACTTCAAGTCATTCTGATCCTTCATGTATACAATCTTATCCATTTAAATCCATTAAAGTTGAATATTTGCTATTTTAATATAAAATGAGTACTGGTTATATGTATATATGGAAGATTATGATCTGGACCAACTGATGAGTGCTGGTTCAGCATGAAGTATGTATATTGGATATCATTTATCTTTTTCACATGTGTGTGGTGCATGTGTCGGCTGTATGAGATAGAGTAGATAGCTGAAGGGAGCTTGGCAGTCTGTATTCAAATCTCTTATATAATTATATTGAAAATTCCAAGTATGTAAATTATATTTGTATTCCTTCAAATATTAAATGTTGAAAGTCTGTCAAATTTTATTATATTAGAGAATGTAGTATTATTCCTAGCCAGATATAGACATTAAATGCAATTAATCTTAGCAGATAATAATGATAATCTCTAATAAATAATTAGTAACAATTGTAGATGTATTTACCCAAAGCATATCGTGTTGAAGTTGTGAGTGCAGGAAATTAGACACTTGTATATCAAAGTGTAGTAATTGGATATTGAGAAATATTGAAAAGATTGTGAACTGGTTAACTGAAGAGTACTTATTCAGCATGAAATGCATTTTGGAAATGATTTGTCTTTTCCAGATATCTTTATTCATATGTTTCAAAGATAGTAGCAAATTTTTCCACGCAATAGTGCCACCTAGTGTAAGCTGCAGTAATCAATAGCTGCTAGAAGGTTGTACATAATGATGTGTGGTGGAGTAGATATATTTTGAAAGATTAGCAATGTAGAATTCTATTGCTAAAGTTATTGCTTAATAATATCCAGGGAAACTTTGTGTGGTTTCTTAATTTATAAATGGCAGTGAAATTCATAATTAAAATATTAATTTTTTTAAAAAAAAAAAACTTTTAAAATAAGTTCTTTTATATATTTTTTTTCAAACACAAAAATACATTGTATTGAAAAATGAAATTTAATTTTTTTCTTCAAAAGAATATTTGAAATTTCAAAAGAATGCTAATTGTATTTTAATTTTTTTTCCTTTTTATAAAAAAAGTCAACTTTTTTTTTGTTGAAAATTATTTTGCTTTGAATGTTTCGCCTGTAATTATTAAATAAATCTACAAATAATATCAACAAAGCACAGAACTCCAAAGATTGTAATAAGACAAAAGGAGCTCTCTATCCTAGCGCCACCCAGTGTAAGCTTGAGATAATATGAGCTACTAAATGCTTATAAAATCTCTAATCTTAGTACTTAAATCCTCATCCTTGGAATGGTTTCTTACTTTTGGCTTTATTATTAAGGTCTTCATTTCCTTCAACAGTTCCAAGTCACATTGATAAAAGCAAACAACGGGAAACAATCTGAAGATAGGGATTCAAATACTAAGGATAAATATTTTATTTGCATCTGATAATTATTGATTACTCCAGCTTACACTAGATGGCACTAGTGAAGTGGGCTGCTCTTGCCTTAAAATTTATATATGCTTGTTAACATATTCCACTGTGTGCTGTGCTGTATATGATTTACTGCAGTGACAGAGTGACAGCATATGGTTCTCAGATTGATCCTAGTTCTGGTTCTTGAACTTTTTTAGAACTTTCAAGTGATAGTTCCATTCGATTATTTGTTGCATGCTGTGGTAATAAAAGCTAAACATGTGTCAAAGATATGTTCAGTCTGAATAATACTAATATTATGCCTTGTGGTAATTTGTTGTTTCTTATCTGCATCTAGGCAATAAGGTATATTAGTACCAAGCACATTTATTTCCAGTGTTTCATCTTATTTTGAGTCAAAATCTCAAAAGTTACTATCTTCCTCTGAGATTGGAGTTACTGCTAAAACAATGGAACTTTTTTAAATCTTCGGCTGTTACTGATATTATATTTAAAATTGTGAATGGGTCAAGCAGAAGAGTATAATAAAAACTGTCATGGATGAAAAAGCATGCTGAGAAAAGAGTGTTCTCAAAGCAATTCAGCCATACTATTACCCACCATTGAAAGAAGATTGGATAGATCATGATGATAATAGTAAATGTTATGCAAAACATGCATTTTAATGTTCGAGAGGTCAGCATGACTGCCTTGCACTTGCAGGCAGTTGCCTGGGTTGTGGGTTCGCATCCCGGCCGATGCTATGACCCTTAAAAAAAAAACCTCACAAAAGTTTATCAAGCAGCTCTAAAATTGAGACACTAAATAAATTGTGGTAAAATAATGGCAAACTATCCATATTATCATTTTTTTGTTGTACCCCATTGCCTAGACATCCACCTGCCTTCAGGTAAAAAATCACATATAATGAATAGATAAGATCTTTTGTGTGGTAATAAATTATAATTTTCAGTCAGAATGAAGCTCTTTCAAATTTAATCCAGTTTCTCAGATCCACAGTTAAATACTAGCCATGAACTGCTAAAGACAAATTCATCTTTCCTTTGAATGCAAAGCTAACCACAAATTTTTATCATTGCCAAATGGACTGAGAGCAAATAACCACAAAATACAATAAAAACTGGAAGATGAAGGGCATAATTTCTCAGAATTAAATAATAAAATACACAAAAAATTTTTTTAGTTCGTCCATCATGTGTTTTTTTAAGTCTTTTGCAATCTTTGGGATCCAGTCATGATTTTTAGCAACATATTCAATTTAGCTTCATTTTAACCTATTAATTCTTAACTTCTGAATAATCAGTTAAATATAACTACGAGGAATATTACCACCATACTCAAGTCTATTTTTTTTGTAGAGACTTCCTGTTTATTTACATATTCATTTGCCAGATTGGCAGAGAAGTTGCTTTAAAGAAAGCTGTTAAGTAGGCCAATAACTCAAGATATAATTGCATTGCTTAAGATTCATTTCAAATCAAGGTTTCCTGTATGGATATTCAACCAAAGAATTATGGCATAAAAATAAACTTTTTAGGAGATTCCAAACCCTTTTCTTTTACCAGTTCCAACAGTAAAGCCAGATGGATTTTATCCTTTTTTTTTTTTTTAGATATTATTAGAGTCTCATCAATAGTTTGAATGCAATTATTGATCAGCACACACATCACATCATAATAGGAATTTAACAGTCTCTGACCCAACCCAAATCATAAACACATTTTAATAATCATTGCATCCATGACTATAGTGGTATATTTAAAGAGCTTAATAAAGCCGCAAGAGACTATTTCCTGAATTGAAATCTCTACAAGTTCTTTTATGTAATACATAGGGTATATGAGCATAGACTTTCACATGACCCACCACTCTATCTCATATCATGATACACTTGAACACATATATGTTGAAAATATAAATAATCACCAATATAAGTATTTCCTGCTAAACCAGCAATCATCAGTTGGTCCAGATTATACTATCTTAAAAATACCCATTAAATAGCAGAATAAATAAATTCTTAAATTATGCCAGTGATATCAATATGTTCTTTACCATATATTTCACTTTCAATCTCTTCCTTTCTTGCACTAAATATCACATGATCACCATTTATTATGCCTATACAAGCTATTAAAACAGAGACAAAACTTTCCGTATAGTAGCGCCACCCAGTGTAAGCCAGAAATATTTTTCATTAAGTGAATCATCTCTAGTCTAATGAATGACTAATAAAAAATGTTAATAATGATAACCTAATCTTTTTTAAAATTTTGTTTGCAATACACATGGATTATAGTTTCAAATCCATATAGCACTATTGGAAAATTAAAAAATATTAGTCTACCATGATTTGTTTTTATATTTAATTTTAGCATAATATTATGCTCATTTTAATACATCTATATGTGCATAAGATAAACCAAGAAGGTTAATGAACAAAATAGATAATTAATTATAACTGCAAGAAGGTACAAATTTCCTTTACTAATATGTAATTAAGAATTACTTTACATATATTTAGATTCCTTTACATATATTTAGATTCTTAATTGAAATCTCTTTCAACAATTTCATATCATTTTGGCCTTCATTACAAATAGACATAACGTAAAATTTAAATTTATTATATGTATCATAATTTGATGCAAAAGGTTTTATTGTTATTTATAAATTCTATTTTCTGGTCTTTTTAATTTTCAAGTCTTGTAATCATTATTACCACGGCAACATCAATAATATGTTGCTTCCAAAACACTGAATTTTTAAATTAGTAGCATTTAACTTTCGTAGAAAGTTAAACAATTCGTTGTTATTTAATATATTTAAGTAATATGAAATTATCAACATTATTAAACTCCATAAATGTATTCAGCCCACTTCAATATTTCAAATTTTTGTAAAAATTATTTATTTAAATATATTTTTGTTTTGGATCGAGACAGAAGACCTAGTAGTATAGTAGGTAAAACAAAAAGCCATCTATATCACAACTTTAGATTTGAATTTATACAATTAGGGACTTTGTAAATTTTTATATCATAAGTAGGTTTTAGTTTTTTTTAAGGCAGCCAGGGCATAGCAAACAAGTAAACCATCTGTTATTGGTCAGTAAATGTGTGTTTAGCTAATACTAACTGAAGAGCAAATATTTGGATTATTCAAATAAGATTCAACATGTTGACAGTAAATAATACATTTAAAAAATATTTTATTAAAAATGTTTTTATTTAATTTGAAGAGTAATGCTCTAAAAACCGAAAAGTTATTTTTTGGACCACAATTTAGGTTGGTATATTTCATTTGAAATTAAAGTGGGGCTCCATACATTATAAAATAAATGCTCCCTTTTTTCTTTCAAGTTTAATATATTAACCAAATTGTGGTTCAAGAAAAAAATTTTTTTTTGATCTTTAATGCTAATGAAATAAAAGCATTATATATATACAATTTTTTACTTTTTAGTTATTTGTTATTTTGCAATAGAATTTTAAAATGTAACTATTCATATTCAAATTTATAAATTAAGAATGTAAACAATGCCGCTATATTTCTAGTTTTGAAGGCAAATTTTTAAAAAGGCAAATTTTATTAGACAATTGAAAAAAATAAAGATTTTATTATTTTTTCTATTTTAATTAATTATAAATGCTTTTTTAGTCAATATTATGAAAGCTTTCATCATCAATAGTAGTCTGTCCAATAGACAGGTCCAGAGAGTAGTCACTACATCAGTTCATCCATTCTTCCATTTCATTCTCTTCCTTGCCCACTTCCTCAATTCCACATAACTCCTTCCATCTTGTATATCATCCAATAATGTCAATCTCTTCCGTCCTTTCTTTTTATTTCCACTCACCATTCCTTCCAAAACATCTTTCATTAAACTATAATCTTTTCTTAGTATATGTCCAATCCAGTTTCTCTTTCTCTCTTTGATACTTTCAATCAATCTTCTTTCCTCATTAACTCTTTTCAAAACTTCTTCATTTGTTATTTTGTTCACCCAACTGATTTTTCCATTTTTCTCCATGTCCACATCTCAAAAGCTTCCAGTCGTTTCTTAATTCTATTATTCAATGTCCATGTCTCACAACCATACATTAATACACTCCACACATAACATTGAATTAATCTTTTCCTTAATTCTCTTTCCATAGGTCCACAGAATATCATCTTTCTTTTTACAAATGTCACCTTTGCCAATGCTATTCTTCTTTTAACTTCATCTTCACTTCTTCCATCCTCACTCAACCAACAACCCAAATATCTAAATCCCTTCACCTGCTGCACCATGTCATCATGGATTCCAATTTGCAGTCTTTTTGCATCTCTCCCTATCCATAAACACTTAGTCTTTTCAATATTAATCTTCATTCCATATGTCATACATCCTTCTTCCAATTTATTCAACATATTCTGAAGATCTTTTTCTTTCTCAGCAATAAGAGCCATATCATCTGCAAATCTTATACACTTTATTACTCTCCCTCCAACATTTGCTCCTCCACAGTCCAAATAATTATTTATCATATCTTCTAAATAAATATTAAACAAAACAGGTGACATACTACATCCTTGCCTAACTCCACTTTCTATATTCACTTCATCAGTCTCATTACATCCAAATCTAACTCTTATTCTTTGCCCATTATACATATTCCATATCAATCGTCTTTCTTTCCAGAATACTCCTTTATCTCTTAAGATAGACATCAGTCTATTCCAGCTTACTCTATCAAATGCCTTTTCTACATCTACAAAACATATACCAATTCCTTTATCTCTTTCAATATATCTTTCTGCAATTGTCCTAACAATACCAATAGCATCTCTTGTGCTTTTCCCTTTCCGAAAACCAAACTGTTCTTCAGCAATATAATAGTCAACCTTCCCATAAATCCTTTGAGTTAAAATCCTCAATAACACCTTAGAAACATGAGACAATACACTTATTGTCCTATATTCTTCACATTTAACAGCTTTCTTCTTTTTAGCAATTGGAATCACTATAGTTCTTAAAAAATCTTCAGGCCAAACTCCACTATTATATATCAAATTGCAAAGTCCAACTATTTCCTTCATAGTAAATTCTCCCATTTCTCTCAAAAATTCTATAGGTACTGCATCAAATCCAATAGCCTTACCATTCTTCATTTGTGCGATTGCCTTTCCTACTTCATCTGGCAGTATGTCCATACCTCTATCATCCATTGCAACATCTTCATTTTCAAGTTCATAACTAATTAAATTATTTCCTCTACTAAACAGATACCGAATATATTCTTCCCATCTTTTTAATATATCATTACTATCGGTTAACCTTCTTCCATTCTTATCCGCAATCTCACTTGCTACCCATGTCTTTTTCTCCCAAAAAATACTTTGTATTCTATCAAATGCTAGATCATATCTTTTCATCTGTTGAAACCTTTCTATCTCTTTACATTCTTGCTCCAACCACTTTTCTTTTGCTAAATCTGTTTCTCTTCTTAATTCATTATTAAATTTCCTATATTCCTTTTGCCCTTCCTCAGTATTTACATTCTTCCACCATCTCCGCACTTCCATCTTTTCCAACATACCTTCAGTTATCCAAGGTCTTTTAGCTTTTCTCACACGAATAATACCTATTTCATTTTTTGCTATTTTCAAGAATCCCTCTTTAATTCTATTCCAACACTCATCAGAGCTATTAATATAGTTCCCATCCTGAACAATTCTTTTAATTTCATTTTCACATATTAAACCAAATTTTCCTTTTTCCATTTGTCTCAATTTATCCAAGTCCCATCTTGTGTATCTTTTCCCTCTTTTAATTCTTTTTAAACTTAACTTTAATTTAGCCATCACCAAATTATGATCCGAATCTATATCAGCACCTGGCAAAGCATGTGAACCCTTAACAGCATTCTTATATCTATTCTGAATCAGTATATAATCAATTTGATAACGTTCTTTATTACCTGCAGCTTTCCATGTATACAATCTTCTAATATGATTTTTAAAGCAAGTATTTGCAATGACAAACCCATTCTCTTTACAAAATTGTACAAGTCTACTACCCCTTTCATTTCTTTTTCCAATACCATAATTTCCAACAATTTTCTCTTCCCTACCTTTCCCCACAACAGCATTCCAATCCCCCAATAGCAATATACATGCATTTTTTCCTTCACATTGAATACTTTCTTCTATCTTCTCATACATTTCATCAATTTCACTATCATCATGAGTACTAGTTGGCATATAAACTTGTATAATTACCAAATCCCTAGGACTTGCATTTATTCTCATCACCATCAGTCTATCATTAATACCATCAACCTTTGCCACACTATTCCATATTTTCTTCCTCACAGCAATGCCAACTCCATTAATTGATCTATCACCACCTGAATAAAACAACTTTACATCTCCACTACTTACTTCTCCACATCCCTCCCACCTCACTTCACTTAATCCCATTACATCAATATTATTCAAATTCAACTCTCTTTTCAAATTATCCAATTTCCCACCTTTCCTCAAAGATCTAACATTCCACGTTCCAATTCTCAGTGTATCCCCTCTCAATGAATTATATTTATGAGGATTTCACAGGTTGACGACCTGAGTAGCCTCATGTCCACTCTTGCCGGGCAAGACACCAAAGTTATTCTTAACTAAGGTCTCAACACCAAACGTAATGATTCCTGTAGACATACTCATAATAAAACAAGGGAATTATAAGACAAAGTGGTTTCCCGTTGCCTTCTTTGCCCAGCAATAACCTCTATAATAGGCTTAGTGCACTAGCCAAATCCCATAAAATGAAAATCCAACTACCGCTTCCTCCTCATCGTTGTCACCTCTAGTGATCTTCCGCTGACTTGGAAGAAATGCCGTTGCTGACCCAGCACCCAGCGGGGTGTTGACTTATTTAATGGTGGTCAACACTCGCCATTATACATCCACTATCATAGGAATTGTGGCACTTTATAGAAGTAAACATGCCACTGTCTCCTTCACCACTTCCTGATAGTGAATGTTGTCCCATTGTCAGCGACTGCTTATTTACAGTATTCTGCGTATTCGCAGCTAACCTTCATATCTGAAGGCCATGCCCCTATCCGCAACCTGAGGACACTCTGGGTGGCATGGAACCCATGCCTTATTCCCAGAAATCTTTATTTTAAAAAAACAAAATGCCATTGTTTAATGTGTATTGTTGAAAATTTACTGAACGAGAATCATGCATTTTGAACTTCTAGTGCCAACTCTGTTAGACTGGATAATTCTGAAACATTTAGTATATCATTGTGCATTGCTATTGGTATCTAACATATGTAAAAAATCCATTTGATAGAAGTATGTTAAAAAGTCAGTTATTAGATTTGATCCAAACAAGCAAAAAAAATATAGAATTTCTAAATTAATCATAGCATTTTAAAACACACACAACAATGTATGACTGAAATGTAGTGCAATCTTTCCTACTAGTGGAAGAGGTTTAAACTATAGTCTCTATCAGGATATTTACACATGGATTAATATTTTTTAAATTAAAATTTAATCTGGAATATATTTTGAGAAGTTATTATTTTATGTTAAATAACTTGTATTTTAACAGAAGCAAAACTTTTCATACAGTAGTGCCACCCAGTGCATGCCAGAATAATCAATGGATGCAAGAAGCATAGAGAATCGTGATCATGTGATGATTAGATTTCTATTTTAATCAAAGCTTATCAACAAAATGTAAGATATTATATATGATTATATAATATACATGAAAGATAGGGGGAAGTTTGAAACAAAATATAACATATTGTGGATCCACTGTATTCTAAAATATTTAAATTTATTCAAATTAGCAATTGCTCAGTGTTTTAAGAGTCAAGGCTAATCATTCATACAGATATGTTGTATTCATAATATTTCTATGTTCCAACAATGTCACGTTGTGTATATAACTATGCAAATGAAGTAACCTGGGTTCAAAACCTTAAGTTTTTTAATAGTATAAAGAGATTAAAAAAAGACTGCTAAATACCTTAGTTCCAGCTTTGAATCCTAGTTTTCAGTGATGAAGGGACAATTTAAAAAACAGTCTGGGATGGAAATATTATAGTTCCATAAAAATCTGGTGTCCATTAATTATTCAATTGCACAGTGGATGACTCTAAAGAAGTTAGAAGAGAAGTGCTTTTAAAATATTCTGTTCAATTTAATTTTGTTTGTTATTTCGTAATTTATATATTTTTTTACGTTTCTTTATAAAAATAAATAGAATATGCAAATATATTATCCCAAAATAAATTATCTATAAATTGTAAAATTAAGATGTGTCGAAACAGCATATTATTTAAACTTCAATTTAAAAAAAAATGACATTTTTTTTTTAAAAAAAATATTATTACCAGTAAAGCAATTTATATTAATAAAATTTGTTAAAATTAAAATTATTTGAAATAACCACAGAATCAAGTCTGAATATGTTTTTTAGTAGACAAAAGAGTTAGATTTTTTAATATATATATATTTTTTTAGTATAATCATTTTACGATTATTTAATCATTGCTATTTTAATTATTGTGGTCTATGGGTTAAACACATTACAAAGCTCATGTAGGGGCGCAAATGCTATGTATACAATTAATACTGAAGAGATGGATATCACAAACATCACAACTTTCTTGGCTTATTCATATGCTTACTACAGTATTTTATTCTTCCAGCTCTATTATAGCGCCCCCTGTTGTAAGTTTGAGTAATTACTGGATACCAGATAGTGTAATACATTCCAGGTCAGTTTTTGGTATTTGCTTTTGTCAGTGAGAACTTATAATTCAAAACTGGAATGCACATAATTTAGTATTATTTGTGGTGTTTATTGATCAGAAAATGGTTTACATCAAGTTATAGGTTGCATTAAGCTGAAAAAGATGATGTTTTAGATCTGTAAAGATTTGAATGCTAAATAGATAGCGTTGAAATAATTACAAAGCTTTGATAGTAATCAAAATAAATAAAACAACGTATATAACAATATATATATTGTTTTTATAAATACATTTCCAGTGTTAGCTCAACCAAATTGCAATCATCCGCCAGTGCATCCAAACTACCCTCTTTCACTGTGCATGCATTTTGTTAACAATGCTCATTCGCCAGAAGAGCCAAAGACATCAAACATCTGGATCTCAAACCTAGGTTGAAGGCTCAATATTTTTCCATTTACACTCCCCTGATGCAAAGGAGGCATTGTGCTTTTAAAAGTAATAAATTATAAATATCAACAATATAGTCTTAAGGACACCAGCACTCAAGTATTATAGCTAACTAATGGGTGCTCTATTCTTTTGTTTCTCTTCAAAATTTAGTGATCACAATGGCATATTTGACTTCTCATATTTGTTCATAATAGACCAACTTTTTTTAAGGATGTGAAAAAGTAATTTATCTATATAAAAACGTCTGAAAAATTATGTTTAAAACAATAAATTAGAAATATTAAAATATTAAGATTAATCATCTAGCAACCCACAAAAATATTTTGGTTAAGCACTGCACTTTGTTATTCATACTCTTCAAAAATTGACCCAGTGGAATTGAAATTCATTATCAGTCACCTGCACAACAACTATCTTCCCATGTTTAATCGTAATCCACAGCTTGTCCCCATCACTCAAGCCAATTTCCTTATTTTACCAATCCATTTTTCATTTGGTCTTTTTCAAAGTCTTTTAAAATCTTTTGGAATCCAATTTGACACTTCAGTTGTTTAACTATTGAATATCTGTTAATGATATGTCCAGTTTCATTGATGTGAGTGATATCCGTTTGATTTTCATTCATATATCTAGCTTTCGATTCTCCTTTTAGTGATTCCCAACTTAAATCTCTCCATATTTCAGCCACATCTTTTTGATTAATCCTTAATGACTTTCTCATGGAATCCTGATTGAAAAATTTTGTTCTACATATTAAAGTTTGAATAAATTTCATAGAATGACATATAATCAATAAAATAAATAATCGAAACAGCTTTATTGTTCGGGAGTTTCCAAAAAGTTTGAGCACCAGCAGTCAGTCCCTGAACTGAAATTGATACGAGGACCGTAAGCTTCAGTCTGATACTTTACCACTGCATTAAACCTCACACTGCCTTATAAGTAGTGAGGAATAATGTGATTTCCTAACATGCTTTGCTGCAGTGGTAGAATGCCAGACAGGATCAATAGATTGTGGACCCAATTCGGTCACTTTCTTATTTTAACTTCCTACGAATTCCATATAAGGGACCATTCGTTTATTTGTTAGTGCTATAATCTACTGCCAACGGATTTCTGTTGTTGTCGTCGATATAAGCGATAAACACGTGCCACACACATACACAAACATATATACACGTATTATTGCTTTTCTGAATATGTAAAATGAAGATTTGTTTGCATTTATGATTTAACAGTTAAAGCTTGGAAAAATACATCTCAAAGGTTAATTTGAGTAGTTTAAAAGCGGCAATCAGCTTGGAGTTCCATTAAACGGATGCTTCTACAGTAGACGGAATAAAAAATTTACGAACATTCTTGCCGTTAAGTTAAGCAAAGAGAAGTTGATCACTGTTATTAAATTATCATCCTTCCCTCTCCTCATTACGCACCACATGTGGGATAATTTCATCTATTTTAAATTATTATGAGATTATATACTTTTTGCATCAATAATAAAAACTGCTGATGAAGATAGTTGATGTGTTTGTGCGTGTTTGTTCATTTAGGAATCCATAATTTCATATATACAGCTGTTTACTTTTTTAACAATTCAGTGAAATTTTAAATTTGCCATTTCTCTATTGTAATTAGTAAATGATCTGCGTATATAAACGCGCGCGCACACACAGTAGACTTATGTTTACTTCAATTTTGCATAAAGAAATATCTGCACTTCATGGTTTAGTATAATGAATGGGTTGTGGATTTAAAAGTCAGAGGTCCACGAATGACAGCTTCGCTGTCACTTCCGGTACTCGAATCTCACGTGATCTCTGAAGTGACAACCAAAAAGCTTATCTGAAGATCAAACTTTAAGTACACAGATATTATTACTATATTATTATTTTTTCTATTTAATACAAAATAATATTCATCTGGACCCTATGGGTCCTATCAGGGACAAATCTCTGTAGGAGATTCATGGTAATGATGTACGAGTGTAGATTTACCACTCTTATATTTGTGGTTATATGTTCGAACTATCCCACATCTGATTTACTGTTGAATATTTTTAGAAAGATTCAAACTTTTTTTTAAATATGCTTTTCCAAATATATTCGATTGTTAGTAATAACGCAGGTTATTATAGGACCCAGTATTTTAAATAGTATTATTTTCGGCCCTTCTTCCGGTGTTTCTGATTGATTAGCATAATCATGAATAAACGTGATACTCTAGTCAACTAGGTCATTATGACAAATGACAAATAGTACTGTCACTGGTCAGGCCAAAAATATTAGGTGAATCATGCCACTGAAACTGTTATGTTCTATACTATTCTGACTATTATTCATCGCATTATCACCATTTCTTATGCTTGTTTGTTTGTTAAATGTTATAAGAACAGACAAAACTCTCCTTACAGTAGTGCCACTCAGTGCAAGCCAGTGTAATCAATGGATACCAGAAGATCTAGGTGCAGTGCTCTCATATGCAAAGCTCCGCATTTACAAAAGCCACAAGCTAGAAACTAGTCTGAGGATATTGGATGAGTAGGCACTAGATAGGGATTTTATGCACAAGCCTTCTGGCATCCATTGATTACACTGGCTTGCACTGAATGGCACTACTGTAAGGAGAGTTTTCTTGTTTTAATAACAGTTATGAACAAGCATAAGAAATAGTGATCATGCAATGTTTAGTGGGTTAATACCAATCCTGCCTAATATGATAGTGGTGGCTATGGTTATTAAAAAGCCAAAGATACCAAAATGTATGGGTACTGAACTGAGTTCAGACCTATATGACTATGTAAGCTAATGAGCTTGGATTGAAAATAATATTTTCAAATTTAAACTTTTTCTAGTAAAGTAGAGATAAAATGTGGCTGCTGGAGGGTTGCATTAGATCCTAAGATCTAGGAACAGTGCTCTCAGATCCAAAGCTCCTCACTGGCAAAAGTCACAAGCTAGAAACTAGTCTGGAGATATTTAATGAGTAGGCACTAGATAGGGATTTTATGCACAAGCCTTCTGGCATCCACCGATTACTCTGGCTTGCAGTGAGAGTCACTACTGTAAGAAGAGTTTTGTCTGTCTGATTATTATTATTAACAATTGAATGTATTTGGAAAAGTATATATAAAAAAAGTTTGAATCTTTCTAATAACATGCAACAATAAACGTGATGATGATAGTTTGATATATAACTATAGATATAAAAGATATAATTTATTAGTGGAAAATGTCAACCCTTACATCATTAAGATGAATCTCCTACAGAGATTTGTTTCTGATAGGATCCATGGTATCCAGATAAATATTACTTCGTATTAAATAGATAAAAAATATTAATATAGTAATAACATTTGTGTTACTTTTAAATATTTGGTCATCTAATAAGCTGTTTGGTTGTCACTTCAGAAATCATGTAGGTTTTGAGTACCACAAGTGGCAAAACAAAGCTGCCAATTGTGGACTTGTGACTCATTCACACTAAATGATGAGAAATAATCCAATATATATAACTACAAGTAAAAGACCCAGAAAGAGACCACATGTTAGATGGGTGGATGAAATAAGAAAGTGTGCAGGGGTGATGTGATGGATTGAACTTGGAGAGACCTTCATCCTGCAGTGGATTGATAATGGTTGATGATGATGATGAAAATACCATCATCACAAACTTTCAGACAAAATATCTCCTTTATGCACTTACTTTTTCAATATTAAAATTTATTAAATATTGTCAATGTTTTGATTGTTCAACATTGTTTTTCATTGAATTTCTACTTTTCTACTACTTTTTAACAAAAAGAAAAAAAAATTTGAAGAAAATTGTTGAACAGTCAAAGCATTGATATTGTTTAATGAATTTTAATGTTGCAAAATATTTTATGTTAAAACCTTCTTTGATATCAAATGGTATACACATATTAATACCTCCTTTTACTTCAAAAACTCCCACAAAAGAATTATTATATGTTATTGAGAAAACTTGTTTAGCCTCAGGGATTGTCAATTAGTAATAATTGATAGTTTCTTAGCAGCATCAAACACTAAAAATTATCTCTGTTTACATGGATATAATCTCACTTCAATTCTTTATTATAATAACAATCCATGTAAATATTTAATTCAATATATATATATATATATAATAAATTTTAATTATATAGGAACATGTGAGCACTGGCTATGCAATATTATTTAACTCTGATAAATGGCCAAATTTTAAGAATGTAGTTTTTAATATGATTAGATGCCTAACATATTTATAATTTATATATTTAATTTATAAATGTAAATCTATTACGATAAAGAACTGACAATTTTGAAATTATTAAAGCGGAAGTGTATATATAAATATGGTCTAAGCTTAAGTGATTCACTTAAGTTTTTAAAACTCTTACTAGCGGGGGAGTGTGCAGAGATTTATAATATTTAAGAAATAGTGCATTATCAGAGGTTGATTTCTGCTTTAATAATATGTAATTTATAACTATTTCAAAAGCTAATCTTTCTTGGGATGTTAATAATATTCAGAATTAAAGTTAAAATATTGTACAACTAAAAAAGATATTAAATTGCTGTGCTTTGTTCTTAATATTTTGGGTAATAATTTGAGGGCATATTAAATCAATATTTATTTTTTTATTATAATGTTATATTTCTTGTCAAAAATAATAAAATAACTTGAAAACCATATGGTTTTAAGAGTAAGATACAGAAGCATTATAGGGATAAAATAAGTTAAAATGTTTTTTAAGCAGTTGCTTAAGATTAATTGTTTTGCAAATTAAGTATATAAAAGAGATATTTGATGTTGAATGAAGTGCAATATTAACAGGAGATTATTACTAGATTTACCTTAAGCTTATCTTAATGGGGCATTTAAAGTTGCATAGTATCCTACATTTCAGATTAAAATAAATGTTATAGAATCATCATTAAAAAAGTTTTTTTTTTACATATAAAAATGATAAATTTGTATTCTAGTTATATTCAACATCATCATCATCATTTTCAATCATTTTTGATTCACTGCAGAATGAAGGTTTGTCCAAACTTAATCCAATTTTTTAATACACAAACTCTTCTCCATATCACACCATCCATCTCATATGTGATCTCTTTCTAGTCTTTTACAATCTCATAGGATTCCATTTAAGACTTCAACAGATCATTTTTTTTTTTCTAGTGATATATCCAGACCTGCTCCATTTCAGTGTAATTCGTTTGAGTTTTTATACTAGTTATAACTTTTAAACTACATCTTTTGACGTCATCATATATATAGATGCAATTTAAATGCTTAGATAAGATCTTTATATGAGGGACTTATCTTTAAAACTAAAATGTCTGATTTGTTCAAACCATAGTATTTTCTGTAAGAAATCTCTATGGATATGAAAATTGGACATTGAAGAAAACAAATAAAATTATTGAAACTACAGTTCTAGTGAAGGCTCATAAAAATAACATGAAGAGCAAAAGGTGAAGAAATTGCTGATTAATTACATGAGACTTTCATTTGAGGAGTTAAGATCTATATTTGATTTATTTTGTTTTTGGTTATTGTGAGATGATTTAACTCATTAAAGAAATAAGTAATGTCCAGAAAAATTAAAAATGGAAAAAAGAAAAGGACGATTCATTCTAATGAATGTATCATTGAAAAGCCCTGAAAATAAACCATGATAGGTTAATGTGAAGAAATGCCACTGCTACTATCAGCAATTATCTCGAAGGTATCTACCATTAATAAAAATCAAATTTTCAAACGATTAATATATTGTTAATTAATATTTTGCTCTTTGTATTTTCGTAAAGGACCAAAGTAATGGGATTGAAAATTAAATGTTTTGCTCAACTTATCAACGTAATCACAAGATCTCTCTTGACCGACTGACAATTTGATTTTTTTATTTTATATTAAAATGTTTATAATTTTTTACTATATAAGATAATTAATTTTCTAGAAAAATAAAAATTGTTATTCAAAGACTATACACATCCTGGTTTCTAGATTATGCTACATATTTGTATATATCCTGAGTTCTAGATTATGCTTGTTATTGGTAAATCAATAATCTCAAAAGTAATTCCGTTGGAAGAAAAAGTTAATAAATTTATAGAACTTATTAAATTAGCTGGTTATATGTAACTTTCTTTGTAAGATAAAACAAATTGTTATGATAAAAGAATATTTTCTAAAATTATAATGCTAATGTTAAACTCGTTAAAATGAATTTCTAATTGGTCAGGGTGAACTATACATATCATGTCTAGTTTTTCGCTTATAAAACGTTATTCAAATTATTTAAAATATTTTTTTTTCTCAGCTTATTGTCAACTTTTATTTATTTTTAATTAATCTAATTACTAGAAAATGTGAAATTATTATATTAATTCTCCCCAGTTGTGGTTTACTATATTGACATAATTTTATTTCCCCCAGCAGTTGACTCATCAATGTAAGTGGTTAATTGGAAGTAAATGTTCATAGATCAATTTTCAACAAAGAAGATGGTATTACAATCTGAGCCAACTGATGATTCTAGTTTGTCAGAAATCCAATATGGGAAATTTGCCTAATTTCTTGTTTTGTGAGGCATGTTTGCATAGTTCTACTTAATACTATTTAAACTAATAACCTTATTTCTCCCCCTCGTCGTCATCCGACCCTCAAATTTACAAATTTAGTTAATCTCATTTGCATAATACGTAATTGTGTTATTTCTAGCATTGAATGCTAATTTTAACTTGGAAGCAAAAGCCAAATATAAATAAATCAGTTTGGAAATGAAGATTTTATAACCCTATACCATTTGATGTTCACTGTTTGCTCAGGCTTTCAGTAGGTGGCATTGGTGTAGTGTGGATAACTTCTTGTAATCATATGAATAAGCATATGAGAAATAATGGGAAGTTATTCTTGACTTAATATGTATTAGATGAGTTTTTAATATATATATATATATGAAATAGAGTCAGTGCATATTGCTAGTTGAAAATTCAAATATAAAATGTCCACCACTCTCACCAATGTTATGTTTTTTCAGCAACACCACCTTGTGAATAAAAATAGTCTATCTTTATTTGCAAGTTTAGCATAGCTGAAAAAACATAGCATTGGATGATGTGATGGCCATTATATATATATTACAAAAAAATCAAGTCAGACATTACATGACCTAATTTAACAAGCTTGTATTACAAATGTTATATATAGAGCTTGCAAATAAGCTCTTAACAAGCTTCGCAGAATAACCCCAATTCCAGACTGATTTCTGGTACTGGCTTCCTCAGTGAGGTGCAATCTAATGCTTGAATATTCTAGCACGTCACTGAGAAAGCTAGTAGCAGAAATCAGTCTGGGGTTGGGGTTATTCTGCGAAGCTTGTTAAGAGCTTATTTGCAAGCTCTATATATAACATATATATAATGCGCATGTGTGGAAAAATAGATGAGTTCAGAGTAATTTTATGTATAATTGGAGTTTATAATGATATATTGTCTTTTAACTTGGATTAAGATTATATTTGAGTTAATAATAATGGAATAATTTCTATCCTACAAATACTTATTAAATAGTTATTATTAACATTGATGTATTCATCATTTAATAAGATCAATGGTAAGTATTTCGCCTTTTTTTTTTTACGAATATTGGAGCAAATCTGAAATAAAAAGATGGCTCATAAAATAAAAACAGAAAGTATGTTAAAAATTTGTTTTGTAATTTTTGATATATTTAAGATAATAAATCATAGATAAGATTGCATAAGAGTTGTGCCTCTGTAGAATAAATCAGAATGAAGTATGATAGCTGAATAAACACATTATGCTTTGAGAGAGTATAATGTTCTGGCCAATCAGCAAAACTAGCTCAACAGAAAAGCATTCTGGGGCTTATTTGCTTTTATTCATTTGTTTGAACTGACGTAATATGTTTCAGAAGATTTTTAAATATATTTATGGAATAATTTAAACCATGTCAGAAAATCTATTGAGTCAAAAAACATCTCAGATTCACACATAACCCACTATAAAATGAGATACATTATTATTATCAATAGCTAAAAACTATCAATAATGACATTTGTTGGATTTAAGTCATAAAAATGAAAATAAGATTATAAATATAAATCATTTTTCTCTGGTCTGGAAGATATAATGACATCGCTAAGTTTCTGGAAGTTATTATGTTTAAACATCAAGTTATGGTGGAAGCATATGGTCACATCTTTAACAAATAGAGGTGCATGGTTCAGCTTTTCAGCTCCCTCCTGATGCTCAAACATCTTAACTTCTGAGCAATAAACCGTTTGGTTTTTTTATACTAATATTTTAATAAGCTGGTCATTTTAATGATATCACCTTTTGGAATTAATCTTGTGCATTTTTGAATTTGATTTGGATTTGTAACAGCATGTTACTGACTTAATATTGCCGACAAAAGGATTTCATTAGAACTAGTGCAATGGAAATTGCTTTTTAAAGATTAAATTGTTATTATGTAAATTTTTTTTTCTTTCATGTGTGCCACAAGAAAACGATTCCTTGCTTTATTATACACCAGTAAATGTCACAACATTTTAGAATTAAACACACACACATATATATATATATTAAAGCTGATTGTGTTTTACGTATAAAAAAATGCACACTCTTTAACAGCAGTTAATTTTTTAAAAGTTGGTAAAGCCTATAAATATTCTCAATTAAAGTTGCCTTATCCACACAATTGTCTTCAATAGTTTGACAATAGATAAAAAAAAAAAGCCAAACTATTTAAGGTTTACAAACACTTCAAACACATGATATTCTATCTTTTCCCAAAGACTTTATCATGTGTTTGAAGTGTTTGTATTCAGTCATTTATAGTTAAAATCTGCAAAGCGCATGTGCAACAGCTTAATGCTTTTTAACTATTACAGTTTATAAAACGTGCTATATAAAATAATTGATTTATTTACATATATTTAAGGTTTGTTATAATATCAACTGAAAGCCTGCTTTAGTTTTGAACATTTATAATTTTATAAATAAAACTTTTAAAATGTTATTAGTTTCTGTTGAAGATCTCTTTATGTATGTATGGTTGTTTTAAAATATCCAACATTCTAAATTTATAAGGAAAAAATATATCTGAATCAAGAATTAGTTGTATTTCATCAACAGTTCAACTTTCCTTGGGATTTTTCCCTTCATTTTTAATCTGAAAAGAGTATTGACTTCTACAACCAAAAGGAGTCCTGTTTATAGTAGCTGTAGAGTGGCAGATTTTGAAACTTAGGATGCATGGGCCATTTCGGATTCTATCACTTTTGATGCTCAATTTGGTATGAGCTCTCAAAAAGTAAAGCCATTCAATTATTTTATTTATATATCACAAGATGGGGGGGGGGTAGTATATATTTATGAAGAAAATACATCATCAACATTGACAAACATTATTTATCCATTGCAGGATGAAGGTCTCTCCAAGTTCAATCCAACTTCTCTGATCATGTGGCATATTTCTCGGTCTTTTATGATCTCTTGGAATCCATAAGATTTCAATTGCCATCTATTATCATCTCTTCTAGCAGTATGTCCATCCCAACTCCACTTGTCCTTTAATTCTTTCAACCATGTTATTAACACTCATTTGTTCTCTTACCCATATATTGCATTTTCAATCTCTCCTTACTACTCCTAACATGCATCTCTCCATAGTTCTTCAAGTGGTCTGAAGTCTCTATGTTGCTCTTCTATTAAGTGTCCAAGTCTCAGATCCATAAGTAAAAACTGGTACAACCCATTTATTAAAAATCTTCCTTTTCCAACACACAGGCATACTTCCTTTTAGTATTAAGTTATTTCTACCAAAAGCACTCCAAAAAGTTTAATTCTATAATTAATTCCATTCATTATGTTTCTATCTGTAGTAATAATCTGACCAAGGTATTTGTAATTATTAACTTTTTCTAACTCATCATAATAATTCTTTATTTTCATCTTTTGAGAAAATCCATTGAACATTACTTTTAGTCTTTTTTAACATTTACCTTTAGTCCTATTTTCTTATCTTCATTTGTTAACTCTTGCAACATTTCCTGAAACTCTGAAGCATTATTTTCAAAAACAAATAGATCAACACAATACATCTTAAAGTAAATACTTCATGGAACAATCACATCCAATTATATGTAACATGATTGTTCTGTGAAATATTTATACTCATAATGTTGAAGAGCATATATTGGTGAGATCAATCATCCCATTGAAAAGGGCTTGCAAAAACTCAAACTGATGATTAGAAGAGAGAAAACAGATGTATTTAAGGTAGCAGACCATTATATAGAGAAGAAAAGGTACAAAGAAGAAAATTTAAAGAAGCTACTCACATGATAATGGCAAACAATTTCATAAGTCAACCTAGTGTGACTGCTTAATGTAAGGAAACCACTAATCAACTTTACTCTTAGAAAAAAGTGGAGAAATCAGGAGGAACCTCATAGATAAGTATATGAAATTTCTGCTGACTACTGCCTTTGGAAGAATGGCTCAGTTAGTTGGAGTATTATCTTAAAATTCAAGAATCTAAGAGTCTAGGTTCGTATACCATGCTAGTACTGTCACTGGTCAGGCCAGAATACCTCTCGAAATGCTATGCATTTACTAACTTGTTTGATGTGCTATTACTCACAGATGAATGTATTTGGAATATTTAAATAAAGTTAATTTTTTCTAAAGACATTCAATACTTAGATGATGGAAATAATCCCAATATAAAAATACAAATAAACGTTATGTATTTGGTCAGAGTAAAAGACATTTATGTGTGATTAAAATTATTAGTACATCTTAATATATATATATATATGTTAATTCACCTATTGTGGCCTAAATTATAAATTGTTTGTAGAAAAATAAAAAATATTTTATATATATATGTCAAAGCGTTGATCGGGAAGCGAGCCCGGGCCAGCTGCTTGGAAGGCAGCTATGCTAACCGCTAGGCCACCAACGCTTGACAAAAAAATAATATTTTGTCACAGTTTTTATACGTATAATATATACTATTAAAAATAATTTATATATATATATACATTTAGAAATAATAAAAAATAGTTTTAAAAATACTAAATTATTTAAAATGTTATGATAATAATAATAATAAAGGATAAATACTCTTACTACTTTAACGAAAAATTGTTGAATAATTGCATACATGCGAGCTTAAATTGCATATAAAAAATGATTTAAATTTAAAACATGAACTTTATTTATTTACTAAATATATATTATTTAAAATAAAAAAACGAAAACTATTTATTTTTAATTTGTTTTGCAGCAGGTAAGATTCATTATAATGACGTTCATTGAATAAACTATTTTCTTTTATACACTCCATCTTTACGTATTAAACCCAGTCTTTTTTAAAAAGGTACAACAGATTTCATGTAATGGTTAAAACTATAGCAAAAGTAAGATCCTAAATTATATGTAGTGATAACAAAGCTGTTCAAGTATACTAGGCGTCACAATCTATAATACAGCAGATAAAGTAATTCGTAGGTACCAAAAGAGAGAGTTAACTAAAGATTTAAAATGGTTTATACCATTTGTAGAATTACAATAATATTTTTAGGTACTGTCATTCAAATTAAAATATTTATAGAAGTTTGTGAGATGTTTTTAAAACTGCCAGTCTTTTTTTTTCATGTGTCATAGCATCGGCCGGGAAGCGAACCCGCTAACCCGGAACAACTGCTTATAAGGCAGCTGTGCTGACCTCTCGACCATCAAGCTTAGCTTAAAAAAGTAAAAAGACTAAGGAAAGTCATAAAAACATCATTAGCAGATATTAACTAGTCTGATGAGTTTGTTTTGTTTTTCTGAAGAATATTCCTGGAACAGTTCCTTTTTACAATGGGTTAGTTAAACATATTTTTATGTATATAAAGATAAATTAAATAGCTTTTAAATAGCCTACTGAAAAGCAAATATCTTTTCAATAGTCCATTCCCATAAAAAACAGTAAAGACAGCATTAGTCATCAAACTTACCAATTGATAGACAAATATAGGGGATTTGAACTCAGACTTTCAAGCACCCTTCAACTATCCACACTATCAAATATCACTGATACACATGACCACACACATGTAGAAAAGATAAATAATCACATATATCCGTATTTCGTGCTGAACCAGCACTCATCAGTTGGTCCAGATTATCATCTTCCACACATATAAAATCAGTGCTCAGTTTATATTAAGATAGAAAATCTTCAGTATGGACAGGCTTCAATCCACTCCAATCTTCAACTCTTCAGCCATCCATACCATTGAAAATCTGATGATGGAATGCCCAAATCCCATGCTGATGCCAATATTATTGCTATGCCCATATTCAACTTGTCACTCTGACCCCTCATGTATAGGATCTTATCCATTTAAATACATAGAAGAGGGATGGTCAGGACACAGGCTTAATGTGTAATATTTGAAATACAGACATTTTTCATATACCTGGAGGTTAATTGTAAATATAGGGGATTTGAACACAGACTTCCAAGCACCTTTAACTATCCACACTATCAACAATTAAGCTCCATGTATATGAAGAATGCCTGTATTTTAAATATTACACATTGTCTGCATCTGGCCCAACCCTCTTCTCTGTATTAAAATGGATAAGGTCCTATACATGAGGGGTCAGAGTGACTTGAGGTCAACATAGCATAACAATAATATTGGCATCAGCATGGGATTTGGGTTTTCTACATCAGATTTTCAATGGCACGGATAGCAAAAGAGTTGAAGATTGGAGTGAATTGAAGCCTGTCCAATAAAGTATGAAGATATATGTGTGTGGAAGATGCTAATCTGGACCAACTGATGAGTGCTGGTTTGGTATGAAGTACATATATTGGTGATTATTTATCTTTTCTACATGGGAGTGGCCATGTGTATCAGTGATATGAGATAGTGTGGATACTTGAAGGGTGTTTGAAAATGTGTGTTCGAATCCCCTATATTTAGAATTAAGCTTCAGGTGTATGAAGATTGCCTGTACTTCAAATACTGCAAGTGATAGACAGCAAGATTGTGGTTACTTTTTCTTTTTAGTTTACTTTCTATCCCATTTACCAGACAAAATTAGATAAAATATCTGAGTTGACAATACTCATTTATCAGGAACACCCCTCCCAATTTAGATTAGAACCCATTTTAAGTTTACTTGATTTGGATTCAAACTCAGGTCATAAAGCATGATGGCAGTGAAATTACTATTAAACTATAGGGCCTTTTACCTCAATATGCACTACATAGCAGAAAACAGTAATTAAGTAAAGTGTAATATTTATTTTAGAAATTATTAAAAATAATCGAGCAGTCTAAAGTACTAACTAATATATAATATCTGTGGACATAATTATGGTTCACAATTTAGATTGTAGTCATTGCAATGAGTGGGGGGGGATTGATTTTCTGTTTTGTCTCAAGATCAGATAACTCTATTCAACACCTGCTAGCAGTAATGGTATATATGTATACACTTTTAAGTTAATAATAGTATTTTGTAAGTATTTTTAAGATTTATAGTGTGAACTACTGAAAAGATGACTGATTTTCTCTACAACCTGTCTGTAACACTATCTGTGAGTCAACAAGTTATGTAGTCACATAATTTAACTTTTCATCGCTGACATTTTAATGGTGATAGTATGATATGGATCGGAGTTATGACATAAAATGTTACAGTGTATTTCTTTCTTTGACCATTTTTAATGCTCTCCTTGCTGTCACAAAATCTTGAAACTATTTGAAAACATTCTTGTCTCTCATGGCTTTAGCTTCCATATACACTTTGTTATTCAAATATTTCAATTCCCATTTTAAAACCATAATTTATTGTTAACGAGTTATTCCATCATGGATTAAGAGGCAAAACATATAACTTGTGAGTCACATATGCTAGCACTTTAAAATTTTTGTGGTAAATAGTTAAACTATGTTGCTATGTAATACTTGCATTAATACACAGATGGCACTGTAAGCATCTTGGAGATAGAACCAATCCCCAAACACCTTTTCACTGGTGAAATATTTTGTATTGCTAGAATTGTAATAGATTACAAAGCTGTAAGACAAAGTGATGTTTAAATAATGGTATAAGTTGAAAGTTTTAAATAAAATGTTACTTATATTAAAAGAAGCAAAATTTAAGGGGCAAACAGTTCAACTGGTCATAATTTGAATGCACAGGCAGAGATATTACTTGATCAATAATTTTAATTTATCAGGAAAATATATTATGTTAAGACTCATCATAATCCACTACCATCACAACATAAAATGTTCTTTATTGCTTTAATAATATAGGGTCAGCCATTATTTTTGACCAATCAAAAGACATATTCCCACAAAGATGTAATGCATTGGGGTTTATTTGTTGCCACACAATAGAATGTCTTCCTGTTTGTGAACAATAACTTTTCTTATTGGATGATTAATATAATACCGGTAAAAAATAAATAAAGCAATGAATCTTTAATTAATTGAATTTCATTTAAAAATCTGAAGGAATTATTAAATCATCCTAAAGCTATGAAATTCTGTTCTAAAATTTAAAATTACATTTATAATTATTATCACAAAAGTTCTGTACTACTGTGCATTGATAGATCATTACTGATTGTAGTTTCATTTTAAATGTTACTATGAATTTCTCATACTTTTAAAAATAAAACATTCAAATTAAATCTAAGTATAATTATGAAAATATGTCTTTTTAATAATCACTATACAAATATTTTGTAAAGTATTCATAAATATTTAAATAAACTGGGGAAAATATACAATTTTTAGCTCAGTGCAAATAACTACAGAGAGGAGTGTATAAGTAATCCTGAAACTGCTCTAAAAGCCAAAAATTAAAGGATCTACCAATTTGTTGTCTTGCTGACTTGTTTGTGGTAATTGTTCTGTAGAATACTGCCATCTTCAGATTTATTTTGATCAAATAGATCAATATTTAATTTAGTTTGTGGCAAAGTAGGGATTATCAATAGGTATAAGAGTGAAAACAAACCAAAAACAGCATCATAAAATGTTCAATGATATCATGCATTTGAGAACTGATGAAGTAATAGTATTGCAGCTAATAATTTTTCTTCTCTCAATTGGATAATTATAACTTTGAGATCTCTATAGCTTGAGTAGCTTATGATTATCTGCTGTTGACTCACTGATCTGCAGTTTTATGCAAATTTTCCTCTATTTTTTGTAATTCAATCAAGAAACTGAATGCTGAAGATCAATCTATTCATTAAATCAACTTATTGTCTTTAGAATTCATATTGAAAATGATCTGTGTCTTTGCTGATCATGTAGAAGCTGGATTTTACAGTGAAAAAAAAAGGGAATTAGTTTACTTGAAAATCTTCACCTATTCAATGGTAAAAGACCAGTTCTAATATTTAGAAGAAAAAAATTGAGGAGTAAGGCCCAATCTGATTGAATAACTCAACTTATGGTTTTGGAGTTTGAATGTCACATGACCTTCCAGATAGCTGATTATACAATAAAGAATTTTATCAAAATTTTCAACCATTATCAATTCCACTGCAATCCAACTTCTCTTATCTCTAGTCTCTCTTTTTCACATCATCCCAGCACACTTCCTTATTTCATTCATCCATCTCACATAAGGTCTCTTCCTAAGTCTTTTACAATCTTTTGGAATCCAATTTAAGATTTTAACTGTCCATCTATTGTCATCTCTTCTAGAAATGTCCACCCTAACTCTACTCCAGTCTCTTAATTTTTTCAATGAAGTCATCACCTGAATCTCTCATGCAAATATTTCATTTTTCACTTTCTTCTTGTTACTCCTAACATGCATCTTTCCATTCTTTATTGAGTTTATTATATAATAAAGTCAATTCACTTTTAATAGCTAATTTTCTTGTTTAATAAGCTTGAACAATGACAACCAAAGATGAAAAAAATCTCAAGAAAACAAACCATCCTTTTCTGGCAGTAAATTAAAAATGAATATTAATTTATTTTTAATTACAACATTGCTGCCTAATGGCAATTGTACATAGTTTGAAATCTAATTTTTCTTAACAGAAACATGCCGTTGATACTTGTGGATTTTTATATTATTGCAGTTGTATTTTGCCTGTCTTGTAACTTAAACCAATTTTTTTACAATAGGACCATTCTCAGTTCACTTGCTTCCTTCAGCATGCTTTACTAAACCTCAGGTTTATATATTTGAAAATGTTGAGTTTTTTTTTTCTGTGTAGATTTTAGAAATAGAAACTTACTCCATTGGCCAACTTGTTATTTGGTGCTTGAACATCATACGAATTTCTGACCAATTACTAATTCACTAAAAAAAAGATAATCATGACATTTGTACACGAGAAGTGACAGGCAAACAATTTAAGGACACAACTTTACTACTGCGCTACACCAGGTAGGGCACTCATTCGATTATTTTGTTTAATGTTTTTTTCTGTAGAGGAATGCTTTTTATTTAACGCACATTTGATAAGCTTTTAGATGCAAATCAATTAGTTATTCTGGAATCATTAAAAAACAATATTATGAAAACTAGTTTTTTTTAATTATTTATGAGATGACTTCTTTAGCAATGTTAGTTATGTAGTCTGTTTATTCTTAACTGGCACAACATTATCAATTGGTTATAGTGTCTTATTATTTTCACCTGTTTTGGTCAAAGAACGTGGTATAAAAATTAACAGTTGGCCTTTTTTTGTTGTTGTTGTGAAACTGTGTGATGTAGAATAATGGACGAAACTTGATGTGATGTAGAGTAATGGATTCTGGAACTCAAAGCCATAAAGCGCGACTATGTCTCTACCGGTGCTCGACTTTCTTAGGAACACCGAGTAAATAAATCATTCGATTATTTTAAATAATTTGAAATTATCATGAACAGCTTAGCAATGGATTGAGCTTAAATTTTAACGTTATTAGTATTTACTTAAAGTAAATTCACGATGATGAAGGCCTAGTTTTTATTCTCTATAGAGTTTTTTTCTTTCGTTTTAATCTTTTTAGTCTTCAAAATCTTTAAATTAGAATGAATGAAATTGATATTAACAAAGTGGTCGGAATAGATAAAACTCTCGCCCGTCTTTGTTTTGATACGGTAGTTAAAATTTAGAAAAGAAAAAAAAAGCCTCGTTCAAATACACAGTAATTAAATGTTATGCTTTTACATCATTGCTCATTATTTTATAATTTTCAGAGATTAGTTTTAAAGAAACTGTTTGAAATTGGTCCATTGATTCTTCTTTTCATTACAATGCCCAGGGGTTGCATTTATCTTGATTCAGATAGGAAGCGCTTTGTTGCGCTGGTCTGAGATTATATTTTGGAAATGCCAATTGTGTTAATTGTTTCTTCCCTAGAAAGCTTCCTTCAGTTACTTTTAAGTGATTTCCTAGATTTCTTTTATCATCTAACAGTAAATAAAGAAACTGAATCGGGTGAGAAAACAAATAAACTTTTCTTTTAAATAAGACTGTTATTTGAAAGATTTTCGTATGAACTGTTTTGTAAATGGCTTAATCCTTTAAGGATTCAACAATAATTGTCGAGACATTAGCGGACTGCAATTTGTCACTTGTATATTTGTTTGTGTGTGTGTGTATGTTTGTATATATTTGCATATGCTTATATAAACAAGAATAATGCTTATATTCCTGAGACCTTATAAATTCCCTATTCATTGATTACAGTATTAACGTCAATATTTTCCCTAAGTGACCTATCAATAGCAAACTCAGTGATGATGATAACATGCGTGGCCGGGTATCAGACTTTGAAGCTCAAGGTTCTCGGATCGATTCCAATTCTGGTATCCCCAGTGCTTCTTATGAACTTCTGAGCAATAAAATAATTCAATCATTTATTTATTGAGATGATGGAATCTATTGATTTTGTTGCTTCATATCCTTCCTTTCAGTCATCACAAACAGACAACACTTCCCTATGAATTAGATTGCCTCATAATGTCACTGGTATTTACCCTCCCCTCACCTTTTAATTTGAAATATTTAGTTTAACTATAATCAATTGTCAGCAACATCATTCCATATTGCTACCACCCAATATAGATGTTAAAAATAATTGCATTAGCTAACATAAAATAAATAGAAAAACAAAAACAAAACAAGGCATAATTGAATGAAGATAATAATAATAAAAATTGAATGGTTTTATCGCTTAGGGGTTTATAAGCAGTCTGAATGCTGGAATGCCTAAAGTACAGAGCTTGAATCAATCTGAAGATCTTACATACAAGGTCTGACACTCTGCTATTGAGAACTTAAATTGATCCAAGGACCCTAGATCCAGAATGTAATATTCTACCACTGCACTAAACCAAGAAGGCAATGGAAAATAATAAAAATGGTACATAAAATTCTTGTGCAGAAAGTTTGTTAATGAGGTAAGGTCAAACTTAGTGCAGATTACAAAATGAATGCTATTAGAATAAAATATATCTAACTATAGCAACCTGGATTTACAAATTGTACTTACTAAAGAGATCATTAGAGTCCATTACATTAAAGTTATGTCAAAAATTAAGTTTGAGGATTTAAATATGAATAAGCATAGATAATTTTATACTCTAATCTGACAAAGCCTTCTGACGATATTGGATCTAAATGTTTGAATTTAAGAGTATGATTCTTGTTTCCTGACTCATGCAATATGCTATTTATATATATGAACATTAACTAAGGTCATTTATTTTTAATACTGATGAAGATTTCATCAATCCATGTAGGTATATCAAAGCTGCCCCAATTCTGTTGCGAAAAACCAACATAATAACACAACATCTGCTAAAATAAACAGCAGCAAATTCTTTATTTTTTTCTCGCTACATTTTTGCCACCAGGTATAAGCTTTAGTTACTAATAGATGCCAGATAGTAATGCCTAATATATCCTTATCCAGTGCTGTTCTATTCAAAATCCTCAGACTAGTTTCTAGCTTATGACTTTTATCAGTGAGGAAGTTTTGGAATTCTGGGAACTATGCATCTAATCTTTTGTATCTAAATGCACTTTTTTCTAATGCCATCTTTCTTTTACTATCAAGATACCATTCCAAATGAAAATTATAATATTGTTTTCAATCAAAGCTAACATGTCTGAATAATTATATCAGATATGAAAACAGTTCATTGGCCATTTATTATAGTGTTCATAGATTTTTAGCAATGGTGTACGTCTTTTGATCCTAGTAACTTGATAGTAAAACAAAGAAGATGGCTGCTAGAAGGAAGGTCCTTGAGATCCTAAAGATCCAGGTGCACCTCTTCCAGATCCAAAAGCTCCTCAGTGATAAAAAGTCGTTAGCTAGTAACTAAAATAGTGATATTGGATAAGACAGCACTGAATAATAATTTAATAAGTGCTATTATCAGCCATCTATTGGTTATTGAAGCTTATACTGGATGGCAAGAATGTAATGAGAAAAAATAATTCTGCTATGTTTACATATGCTTTGCTGGTAGCAATTAACATTTTCAGCTGATGAATAAATGAAATGCAAATAAATATTAACACACTGCATCCATTAGCAATATCTATCTATCTATCTATCTATCTATCTATCTATCTATCTATCTATCTATCTATCTATCTATCTATCTATCTATCTATCTATCTATCTATCTATCTATCTATCTATCTATCTATCTATCTATCTATCTATCTATCTATCTATCTATCCATCTATCCATCCATCCATCCATCCATCCATCCATCCATCCATCCATCCATCCATCCATCCATCCATCCATCCACCCACCCACCCATCCATCCATCCATCCATCCATCCATCTATCTATCTATCTATCTATCTATCTATCTATCTATCTATCTATCTATCTATCTATCTATCTATCTATCTATCTATCTATCTATCTATCTATCTATCTATCTATCTATCTATCTATCTATCTATCTATCTATCTATCTATCTATCTATCTATCATTTAAATAAGAGTTCATCTTCATTATGGCAGACAGATTTACAAATATGTACTCATTAACTATAACAATCAGTGGTTTGGAGAAATGATATATTTCTTCTTAAAACTGACACAGACTTGTTGTTTGGCCATATGACAATATTTGCTATTAATAGCTTCCTGCTCTAAGTATGATCATGCCTTATTGCATTCTAGTAAATAGAAGACCTTCCAGACAATGAGTTAATGTTGCATTGTGATCCAGTAATATTGTTTTCTTGATTGACTTAGTATCAGACATTTTCCTATTCATATAGATCTTGGTTTTATTTCTATAAAGACAGATCTCCTTTTTTTATTGGTCGAATTTGCTTACTTAATTATATGATTAACCTGTTTATGCTGTTGTCTACTTTTTTATTTTGTTGTTTAGCTGTCTTGTACATAGAATCTGTTCTTGATAGCTTTATATTTTGGACAAGTTCATTATTTAAGAATAGGTTTAGGTGTTCACACCAATATACTTACTATTTCTGTAATTCTTTTGATTACATATACATGTATGCTTTACAAAGCAGTTTAGCTTTTCTTCATTTAGCTAAGTGCTCATTATCGAATGTGCACTTAACTAAATGAAGAAAAGAAATAAAAACCATTTCATAAAGCATATAAACATATCGATGGAAAAGAATTATAGAAATAATAAGTATATTGTTGTGGAGTCATCTGCACTTATCATTTTAAAGAAACTTGTTCAAAGTACAAGTGCTTCATTATTGAAAGTGCATTCAACTAAATTAAGAAAAGAAAAAACTGCATTGTAAAGCATATATATGCAAAAGAATTACATATTCAAGTGGAAGGAAAATTAATATTACTATTTCTATATATTTTTAACAGGCTTTTGAATACCTGCCAAGAATGTGTTACTTTCATTTAACTCCATGGCTCTCTATGAAAGTTAAACATGTTAATTTATTATTATCTTTATTTTATTTAATTCTTTTTAGCTTTTAATGGCATATAAAAGTAAGATTCTGTCTTTGTTTTTGTCTTTGTAAAATTGATTCTTGGTTTAATAATTATTAATGCCATATATTTTTCTGACCAATACATTACTTTAACTTTGAGTTTCCACCAGTATTTACAAAGATTAAGCTTATAATCATCAAATGCTTAAGTAACCCTTTCCTATCTTGTTATTTTCTTTGTTTTCATGTTCAACAGTGAATTTAAGATTAAATCATTATTACTTATCAGAAAATAATAAATTTGACTTCATTTGATTATATTTTTGTTTACAACTGAAGTAAATTCTAAATATTTATATTTTAGTTTTGAAAATATAAAAAAAAATGAAATCATAATCAAAACAAAAAGCTTTGCATGTCTCATTTCTTGAACTATTTTGGTTTTGGAAAATCAATGAAATCTTTTTTATTTGATATTTGTTTTTAAAATGTGAATGAATAATTATGATCACAGTATATGAAGTAAAATTTGTCATTGAATGAATATTTATGATCACAGTATATGAAGCAAAATTTGTCATGGAAATCAAGATGAAACAATAAGCATGGTTGTTAATTTTATAGTATAAGTGACAACACTTTTAAATTGCTTACTGTGGAGCAATGTCTCCCATTATCTTCCACAGAAAAATGACAAAGAAGTCTGTTTATCAGGCTATGGTAATCAGCCACTAATAATTTTGCCTTTTTACTTTATCTCCTAGTTAAATAGATGAAAACTTATGATTTGTTAGATTATATGATTGGTTACCTGGAATTGCGGATTCCTAAATTATCCAAAGACGTTCAAGCTTTGTCTGGATTTGAATCTCAAACCACAATATGATTTGGCTGTTTAACCTTATTAAATTTGTTTGCAAATACCTGATGCATTTTTTAAGTACCCTGGCCAAAATAATGATACCACTTGTAAAATCAAACTATTTTAGGCCTTATATAGAATTTTAATTATTTGTCAAAAAAATCTTTATTAGCAGAAATAATTTTGAAAAATAATTATCTGGGGCTTCATAAGAATTTCAAAAAGCAGAAAAGGCAATGAGTATTATTATCTATGGTCTTGATCTCCACAGACTTCCATTACACCAAACACTACTAGGTATTTTATCATTTTAACATATTTATTACTGTGCTGCTTGAATGAACTTATTTCTTTTAATGTTTGCTGATTTCTTTAAATTGTCTTAGATGCATGTATATATCTTAAACATGTATCTTGTACAAAATTTGCTGTTAATTAGGGTTTGGATACATATGAAAAGCCTTTGAATCAAGTTCCACAGAGAGGGAGGGAAAATACTATTATATACTACTCTTTTTCTAATATATGCAATGTGTATATACCAAGACATTCTTAAAAAAAAATGCAATGTTGATTGCTTTCATTGGAAACGTATAGCAGAGGATAGAATACATTGGTTTGGTACAATTAGACAATATGATGAAAAATATTTGAGAAAGAAAAGTTTATTGCAGGATAAATTAAACAACAAGGTCTTAAAATGTCAAAGTAATTTATAATAGAGCAGTATATTCTATATGTGGATATATTTATTGTTCACAGATTGTCTTGTATGGTCATTGCAAAACTTAGCTTTCGCATACTTTCATTTATTTATTTATTTTGTCTTTTTTTAAATCTTTTTTTTGCCCCAAGGGAACTACTACTATTAATGATAGAGAATGTAGAAGATTGAAGCCTGTCCATTAAAGTTTAAAGATTTGCTATCTTAATATAAACTGAGCACTGATTATATATATGTGTGGGAGATGATGCTGGTTCAGCACGAAATAAAGATATATCTTTTACACATGTATGTGGTTATGTGTATCAGTTGTATAAGTTAGATTGGATAGATGTAGCAAGCTTGGACGTTCGAGTTTCAATCCCTTATAGTTAATGAAGCTTTTCTAATATGCAGATAATCCTTAGCATATATTTATAATTTTGTGCGCACATCTCTTTATATAATTACAGAGCTGCGTTTATTAATTGATATAAGTACGCAGATAAATTAAATATCAGAATTAGTGTGTTTAACAGATGGGAATAATTTGTCTCTAGGGATTCTAATTAAAATGAGTCCAGAGAGATTTGTTTCGGCATTATCTTTCATTTTTCAATATGGATCTTTATGTATTTACATATTTTTTTAAAAGAAAATCTTGCTATTGTACATATGGTGTTTTGATTTTTTTACAACTTGGATCATCTCTTATTATCCTTCTCAGTCAATCAAGCTTTAGGCTAAACTAAACAAACGGTTTTTCCAACTCTCTAATCTAAAAGCTAAGAGGGAAGAAGCGTTTGCAACGTTGCTCGGCAGGTAAAGTGCGTTTGAAACAAAGTACAAAATTCAATAATGCTGTAACGCAGCTATTAGTCTTAAAGGGGATAACCACAGGGACCGTATCCATAGCAACTGCCTGCAGCAACATCTACATTAAAAAAATATTTAAGCAGTAAAAAAAAAGATAAATAAAATGTATAGATTTATAGAAACAGAAATATTTATTTTGAATATTAAAAATTTAAGTACCCTTAAATTTGATCAACAAACCTCTTTTTTTCTTTTTTTAAAAAGAAAAAGATATAGTAGGTGAAAAAAAATCATTAGAAACGAAATATACTGCGAGTTATAAACATACCTGGAAAAAAGTCTTTTTTTTTAAACTTGAAAAGCAGAGCTTTAGAAAGAAAATATATAAAGGCGAGAAACTGTAAAAAAAAAAAAAAGTTAAATTAGTACCCACATAATAAAGCCCTGCGTATTGTGTCATACGTGCGACTTATGTGTGTATATATAAATAGTTCTCTAGTTAATGCTCTGGAAGTCATATGACGTTCTAGCAGCCATGTAACAGTTTAACAGCAAGAGCTTCTTTTATTTGACCAAGCGGTATTAAGACCTTTAGATCCACCGACACACTGAATAGCAAAAGATATTGAATATATCGAAGCGTGAACTCTGAAACGTTAATAGGAGTGATAAGTCTTAAGCTTACTGCTTCAACCAGTCTTTCATTTATCTGATTTAATGTACTTAAGAAATAATCAAAATAGTTTGTTGGTCAGGAGGTCATATGAAGATCAAGGATCACAAGTGACACTTGGTCCATAATCCATAGCTCTTGAGCTCGAGTTCCACCCTATCTCACCTTAAATCAAGCATGGACAAGGCAATTCCTTCAATGAGTTCGATATGATTTGAATAATGTGAATATGGCATTAGTCAAGAATGGTCAATCTATCAAACATCACGTGATCACCATTCTTTATGCTTACGCAAGCTATTTTTCAGAGGCAAAACTCTCCATACAGTAGCGCCACTCAGTGCAAGCCAGAGTAATCACTGGATGCAGGAAGGTTTGTGCATAAAATCCCTATCTAGCACCTACTCATCCAATATCCCCAGATTAATTTCTAGGTTGTGGGTTTCATCAATAAGGAACCTTGGATCTGAGAGTATAGTTTAGGTGCAATGCTCTTAGATTCAAGGCTCATCATTGATGAAAACCATAAGCTAGAAATTAGTCTAGGGATATTGGATGAGTGGGAAAGTACAGTGCTCTCAGATCCAAGGCTTCTCATTGATGACAGTCACAAATTAGACATTAGTATGGGATATTAAATGAGTATGCACTAGATGTAGATTTTTTCAAAAACCTTCTGGCATCCATTGATTACTCTGACTTGCACTGAATGGCCCTACTGTATGGAAAGTTTTGCCTCTGTGAATGGTCAATCTACTGTGTATGTACCAAATGGTGTGTTATGGGATTAATTTTCATGATTTTAATCCCTGATATAAAAATATAAAAAAAAACCCAGATTATATCTAGTGAAAAATTGCTGTAATCAAAAAATAATTTTTATTAATACTCAGAAAAAGAAAAAGTATAAACAAATATTCAACTTGAGTGATTCAAATTATGAAAAAATTCATCCCATGTTTATTTTATAATTAGATGTTTCATGATTGTTTAAATTTGAGGATGAACCCAAAGTAAATCTTTAATTGTTTTTAATATTCATTTTATAGCTATTTGTAAGCCTTGTGATTTTGTTCTTTATAAAAATTATTTTCATTAATCTGTATGTTTTTCAATGTTTTTGGCAATTTAAAATTTCAATATTTTATTTTAGTTATCAAAACCTTTATTTAATATTATGGGTCGATAAAGTGTCCTTTATTTATTAGAAATGTAAGTTAACAAACAGAAACCACAACCTAAAAAAATCATATTTGAGCTTTCTAAATATAGGGGAAGGGACAATAAAGTGAAATGAAGTAATGAGAACAATTTTTTCCTATTGGCTAATTTTTAATGTCATTGAAAAGTAAATTAAAATGTTTATTGATTGAACATTATTTTTAAATGTGAACAAACAATTTTAAAATCATTATAAAACCATGAAATTCGGCTCTAAAATTTAAAATTGCATTTATAAATATTCAAATATTATAAAAGTTCTGTACTACTATGTTTGATGGAATGTGATGATGATAGTTTTTTTTAATCACTACTTCATATTTTTTAATTTGTATTTTTAAAAATGAAATATATTTTAAAAAAGTCTAAATGTAAATATGAATATATTTAAATTTTAATAATTATGCAAATATTTTGTAAAATAATCATAAATATTTAAATTAACAGAAATCAAGGAAGAATTTATAAGTTCATTTATTCACTCAAGATCAAAGAATCTACGAATCAGTGACCTTTTATGCATTTGTCAGGTTATTCGTAGTTGTCTCTGCAGACTACTGACACATTCAGACTTTTTTAAAATGAATAAGTCAATATTTATTTTATTTTCAATTTTTAATATTCAACTTAAAACAGGCAAAATAGTGCTAAAGATGATTTAAAGATGACATACAACAGTGCCATCACATGACTCTGTAAAATCATGGGACCTATAATCAAAAACAAAATGAGATCATGTCTGAGTGATTCAAATTTGAAAAATGTTCTGCTTCAAGTACAAGGCAGACTCAGAAGTCTTATTAAAGTGATATTTTAAATATTTTTACAGAACATTATTTTGAATAGTAGTAATTAATTCATAAAGCGCACAGAGATTTTATTATGAAAAAATGTTAATTATTATTTTTCTACAGCATTGCTGAATTTTATATGATCATTGAATAGTGACATACAAAGGTGGTTCATGTAAATTCAAAAGTAAAAAAAAATTGCCCAGGGTCTGTAAATCATTGGACACTTCTGAGTAAATCACATGCTATCATGTTTGAAACATTAATATAAAAAATATACTATTTGAAAATTGTATATTACTAAGAGGTGTTAAAGTAATAATTGCATTGGTTTAGTTTGTTCTAATGTATGAAGAAAAGATGGCCATTCCTTTTATATAAATAAATTGAATTATTATTAAATTTTGAATATTATCATAAAACAGTAAAAAAGTATTTTTTAAAAATAATTTGAAAACACTAGTATAGTTTTTAAACACAGTTCAAGTAGACCACTGTCTTTCAAACTGCATAAATTTGAATCTTCTATTTTTAATAACTTCTTTCAATTTATACTTTATTCAATTCTACAATCAATTTCATTTGTTTTTCTTACTGTTAGAACTGATAGAAATCTTCATCAAAACTGTAAACTATTTAAATATGCATGACTACATACCAACAATAAATATCTTGATCAAATTTTTATTACAAGTGGAAACATAATTGATGAAATTAATCATAGAAGCAAACTTGTTTGGAATGCTCTTGGTAGAAATAATATTAAAAGGAAATGTGCCTATATATTTGAAAAGGAAGGTTTTCAATAAATGGGTTTTACCAGTTCTTAGTTATGAATTTGAGATTTGATCACTTAACAAAAGAGTAATATAGAGATTTTAGACCATTCAATGAAAAATGGAGAGATATATGTTAGGAATAATACAAAAAGATCGAAAATGAAATATATGGATGGGAGAACAAATAGGTGTTACTAACATCATTGAAAGAGTTAAGAGATGAAGTGGACCTGGGATGGATATATTGTTAGAAGTGACAATAATAAATGGACAGTTGAAGTCTTAAATTGGATTCCAAGAGATTTTAAAGAACCAGAAAAAGATCACATATGATATTAATGGATTAAATAATGAACTGTGCTAGGCTGATCTGGAGAAGAGAGGCTAGAAATTGGAGTAAGTGGATTGAACATGAAGAGACCTTCATCCTGCAGTGGATCAATGATGGTTGAAAATGATGATGATATAGAAACAATATATTCTAATAATATCTTAATAATTCAATATCTAAATAATAATTGAAATATTTTCTAGCTCTGATGAAGACTGCTGGGCAGTAGAAATTTCAATAAAATAAAATGAGATTGGTTATAGAAACAGGATGTTTGCATGAATGAAGTGTAAAATGAAAGGAATTATTAATTATATTTATTAGTGCATAAAATGAAGAGGAAGGAAAAATAATAAAAAAACCTATTTACCAAACTGTTTTTGAATAACCAATATGGCAATACAAAAATGGAAATCAAGACTACAATTCAGGTAATTCACAGATCAAAGGAAAAGTTGAATAGTTAAAAAAATCAAATCAAAATCTGTTCATGCAATGTGAATAGCTATAATATAACATTCAAAAGCCAAAAACTTTAATATATTAGAATTAGTTTTATGATGACTACATAAACCAATCTGAATCACAAATCTAAATGATATTAAACAATGCAAAACTCCCCATACAGTAGTGCCACCCTGTGCCAATCAGAGTAATCAATGGATGCCAGAAGGCTTGTGCATAAAATCCCTATCTAATGCCTACTCATCCAATATCCCCAGACTAGTTTCTGGTTTGTGGCCTTCGTCAGCGAGGAGCCTTAGATCTGAGAGCACTGCATCTAGATCTTAGTATGTTTAATAACAATTATGTTCTAGTATAAGAGATAGTGATCATGTGATGTTTAGTGATTTAAATCTAAATGATATTGTTTGGTACTGTCATTTTTTCCTGTAACAAAGTTATCTCTCGGAAATATTTCAACAGCATGTCTAATTATAACTTTCTGAAGTATTTTATGTTCTACCATATCTTTCCAATGAAAACAATCAATAATTAACTTGTTTAGAATGCCTTTGGGATAATTTTATAATATAAATAGGATTTGCTCTTCCATAAAAACCATATTTAAGCTCACTACAAAAACTACAAAAACTCCTTTTTGGAAATTCGTAACTACTTTTAATAATTTTAACTAAGTTAGCCAATCAAATTTTCTGTAACAAACGTACAAACTAAAGCATCACAGTCAAGAAACAAACCAATCAGTTTTCATGATTTATATATTCCTATAAATAATAACTTAAGCTTTATTTACTTCCTGTTCAGTTTATATAGTTCATAAAATAAACTCAAATTCTCAGCGAGTTATTCTAATGTTATAATTTAGTTTGTGCTTGTTGTTGTGTCAAAGTGACTGAATGGCCGATTTAAATTTATTTCAAGTAGTTCATTAATGTATATTATAATATATTCTAATCATTTTAACAGCATGTAAATAATTTTACAGTTTATCAAATATGCAATGCTCAGAATATAAATGTATTCATGGAACAAGCAAGTCGTAATACATTATTAAGATAATTCACAAGTTGGATTTTCAAAGAATCATTTAAACAAACTTGTAAATAATACCAATCCTTTTGTTAAATCAATAGATCTTCTTTTATTAAATCAAATAGATTGACATTAATATAACAAAAGGGGTGGGTGATGTTTACAAGTCCATTTAAATGATTCTCTGAGAATTCAGCTTGTAAATTATCTTAATGATATATTTGGACTTGGTTGTTTCATGAATAGATTGATAAATATATATAATCAAATTAGATCTATTCACAATTGCTAATTTTAACTAGAAGATTATTCTGTATTAATGATTTTCCTACCATAGAAGTCTCAAAAAGGTTGCCTTGGCATGGAAACCATCAGTATTGGATTAGAATTATTTTGGCAATTTAATTTTATAATATTGGTTTAATTCAATTTTTGGCATGTAGATATTATGTATATATATTAATATAACAGCACTAATAATATGTATTACCAAAGTGATGCTGTTTATATCAACACACTGCTCTCTATTATTGGAACTTGCCATTGACATTTCTATGATTATATTGTTAGAAATCCTGGATTAATTAATGTTTATATATTTGATAGTTGGTTAGTTATTTATAAAGAATTAATTCTACCTTGTGATGTTAAATTATTTGGGGTATCATATGAGGCTTTGTTGACATCCAAGTGTGATTGGAAGTTTGCCCTAACTAATATCACTTGTCAGATTTACTGTCCATATAAAATCCAGAAAAGCAAATGTAAATAGATTTATGTGTATATAATATGCTTACTTCAGATATAACTACATATATATCATGAGAAGTACTTTATAATTAATCTTTGTCTGGCCAAAGCAATGAAACTAAATTGAGGCTAACTTTGCAATATTTAAATTGTCATAGACATGTTTTCACTGTGAATAAAGCTTTTGTTAAACTAAAACTATTTTTTTAAACAAAATTATAAAAAAATTATTTTAGTCATAACTAAAAGAACAAACATTTGAGAAAATAAAAACATTAACCACTCATTTTAGTGTAACAAAGTGTCTCGTATTAAGAAATTAAATTTGCACATATGGACATCTATTGAGAGATTTTGCTAACTTTTTTTGTCTGACAATTAAAATTCATGTATATTTTATTATATTTTAATTCCAAGAAAATTCTAAAGATGTCAGATATTTGAAAATATGAAAAAATCAAAGCCGGTTAAGCTTCACTTTGATGAGTTTTCTTGTTTTCCTGAAAATCTTGAATTTTGGTATATTATTTTGAGAAAATATTTTAAATAACTAAAAATTTGATTTTTTTTAAGGTTTGTGATTATTTTTGCACAATAATTGTGTAATAATTATTGTAAATCAAGAACATATATTATATATTTATTTTTTACATAAAGTTTATATTTAAATATAAAACATTATATTTTTCTGCATAACATTAACAATGGAAATTGTGGGAATGCCAGTTATGAGCTGTTTAGTAATTATATCATCATTCTCAGTCTATTAGAATATATAAAAATATTGTAAAAATTACTAAAAAATGTTAAACTTTTAAAACATAAGTTGATAGATTTGTCAGATTTTGATATTTATTCTTTTACATTTTAAATACAAACATCAAACAAAAAAGAGATCATTAATTTTCTGAAATCAGTATGCTTTTCCTGAAGTTGCATAATGAAATGGTGATTTGTTTTGATTAAAATCTAATTTTTAAAATAATTGTGAAATTCAAATGTGTTTTTTTTAGAAATTAATTAATTTCTAAACAAAAATATCTATAAAATTAAATCAAATTTATTATATTCTGATATATAATACTGGTTTAATATTAAAATTGAAATTGAAAACAAGGAAAACTGTCAGAGTGTTAGCACAGAGCAAGAGGGTTATGACTGATTTTTTATGTTAGCTAGCACAATGTAAGTTTTTTGTTCACATGATGTAAGTTTTAAGCATCATTTAATTGGAAAAATAAATATATTTATACCTATTAATATACAGAAATTATTAGGATGACAGCATTTCAGTTGGTTCATCTTAATTTCTAAATTGATCTCAAAAGGAAAATTTCAACACATGATGGCACTGCTGTGCTTTGCTTAAAGTGACTCTTACAGCTGTCTTTAGTATTATTTTTCTGCTTTTGCATTTATTTGTTGGTAAAAACTTGAACTAATTTAATATTAATTTAAAAAAATCTCAAAATTCAGTATTATACAGATAATTTTTTTTACAAATGAACCATCAGTCAGCATACAATATTGCTACTTGATAGTTTTTAGTTTTCTCCACATATATACTTGTGAGAGTTTTTGAGCATATTCATTCTTTTGTTAGATTTTGAAAATGAAAAAATATATTTTTTGTAGTTTATTTACACATTTATGATTATTTTTCACAAAATATTTGTGTTATATATTCTATTTTTAAGAATAGATTCAGATTTTATTCAAAAATACTAACTTTCAAAAGATGAGAAATCAATAATTTATAGCCACAATTTATAATTGACTGAATGAGAATGTATTCATATTATTGTAGCAAATTTATTTTTGTTATTTTTTTAAAATTTATAAAATTTTAAATAGAATTTTATTATTTTTAAGAAATCTGACAATAATTTGTTTAGGTTTTACAAATTAATCCTTGTACACTGACAAATTTCTTTGTTCTCATTAGATTTAAAGTTTCAACTTTCACTTTAATATTAAACCATTATAATTTATCAGAATATAATAAATTTGATCTCATTTAATAGATATTTTTGTTCAGAAATTAAATAAATTTTGAAAAATCACATTTGATTTTCAGAATTATTTTTTTTTAAAAATAGATTTTAATCAAAACAATTTGCAAAATGAATGAAATCTTATTTAATGTTTATTTTAAAAATCTGAATGCATTATTTTTAATATCTAGTAAATCTATCAATTTATGCTTTAAAAGTTTAATTTTTTTTTATAATTTTTATGATAATGCTAAATGTTATATCAAACTGTTTAGTGACATTGTAGACAGTTGTATTGTCTGTGACTGTAATCTCTATGATAATATTACACAGAAAAATATCTTTTATATTTAAAAATAAAACATTTCTGTAAAAAATAAATATGTAATAATATATATTTTGATTTCTAATAATTATTACACAATTATAGTACAAAAATAATAATACAATTTCCAAAGCGTCAAATTTTTAGACCATTGTAATATTTTCTTGAAGTAATCTTACAAAGTTCGAGATTACCAAATATACAATGACTCATCATGTGGTTTAAGAAATTTGAAGTTCCCACTTATTCAATTATTCTGACATCTTTCAAATTTTTTTAAAATTAAAATATTAGAAAAAAAATATAGATGCATTTTAAAGTAGTAAAAAAAAATTAGCAAAATTTCTCACCAGAAGGTGAAAGATACAAATTAAATTTCTAGATTTCTCAGATGTGGGTCCATAACCTGAAATAATAGGATGGTTAAAACAATTTTTATTTTTTTAGTTTAATATTTTTACGATGTGGTAACCATCCAGTAAGAAAAGTTATTGTTCTTTATAAATCTACTATGTATTTAAATTTGCTATCTTTTTCTATATTTGAAAAGTCAAAATAATATTTTTAAGAATAATTTTTGTTTGTAAGCATATATTTCTAAATCTCTCACATTGTGACAGTTTTAATTGTTTTCACTGGCTGTAAGTATTTAACATTAAATTTAAAACTCAATCTTTAATACTTATCAGAATATAATAAATCTGACTTCATTTGATAAATAAATTTGTTTCCAAATGAAATAAATTTTAAATAATCATACTTTTGAAAATATTAAAAAAATTACACCATAATCAAAACAATAAACTTTGTATGTCATCTTTACTGGACAGAGAATTGTCTGAAAACAATGAAATCTTTTTTATATGACATTTGTTTTTAAAATGTGACTGAATAAATATTTATTTCTTTTAAATCAATCAAATTATGCTTTAAAATATTAATTTTTTTATAATATTGCATTATATTCATACACATGGTTACTAATTGCAGTGATTATGTATTAGCAAATGGCTAACGGATATCCTTAGATAATTTGCACTGTTCAAAAATATAACATTTTGTTTTTAAAAATAAAATATTTATCTTTAAAATAAATAAGTAATAATTTATATCCTTGATTTTTAATAATAATTAGACAATTACATGAATTTTAATAAACTCACAAATCATGTTTTTCGTTATTCAAATTATTTTTTTCCAAACAATATCATAAAACTTAGTGATGTCCAAAACACTAATAGATATTCATCAAGATGGAGCTTAAACATATTTTATCTTACTGAATTTTCAATTATTATGATATCTGTGAATTTTTTTTTCAAACTAAAACTTATAAAATAAAATATATGATTTAAAACAACATTTTAAAAATAAAATTTGTGAAAACTCTCAATAGGTGGTGAATAATTTCTCAAGTGAAATACTTCATATGAAAGAATTAAATGGCTAACCAATAATTCAGAATTTCTGAAAATATAATAAAGAATGAAGGCAAATTTTATTAATAAAAAGTTGTAAATTTAATTTAATGTGCCATTAGGAATTCTAAAAAAAATAAAATGAATAAAAGGTTAAATTTACTGTCTTACAGCGATCGTGGAAAAACCGGCAACTAAAATTTATATTGATTTATTAATTTAAAAAAAATCTGAAAATGTCAGTATGGTACAGAAAATCTAAAATGAATGACCTAGCAATGGTGCTTATTGGTCATTTTTTATTCTCAAGCCTAAAAGTGACTTGTGAGAGCTCTTGAGAGCATTCGTTTGTTTATATTTTGGAAGTAAAAACAAATATTTTTTGCAGTTTATATATTTATGATTATGTTTTGCAACATGTGAAATTTTTGTTTTTAGATAAGATTATTTATGAATAGATTAAGATTTTATTTGAATATATTTGCTTTTAGAAAAGATAAGTCAAGTGAAGTGCAATTATGTAAACACAGAAGCTGCGATTGGCTGAAAAAGAAATGCCTCCATAGTTGCCATAGCAATTTATTTTTTGTCATTTCGTAAAATTAATTATAAGTCAAATTTTAAAACAGATTTTTCATTGCTTTATGAAATCTTAACAATAATTTGTTTGGGTTTTAAAAATCAAATAAATTTTATTCACAATCCATTTTTGATGGCAATTTTGAAATAATGAAAGGCATTGAAATGATTATTTATTTATTTTTATTTTTATATTTGCAAAGTTGAAATATTATTTTTAAGAATGTTTTTCATTTATAAAAAATAGATGGTATAGGAGGCAATTTGCATACATTTGCATATAACTAATAATCTGAAAAGACTATGAATATGGAGCAACAAGGGCTCTGAGGGTGCTAAGTCTGCAAATTAGAATATATAAAAACGCCTACAAATTATTACATAAAAAAGTTTCACTGCAACACATCAGCGTATTATTAATTATAAATTTATATTGTTAATAATTTAAAAATTATGGGAATATAATTCTGAATACATATTTAATCATCAAAATAAAAAGTTTGAAATATGACTGAAATAGCCATTAGGAGCTATTAAAAGATGTTCACAACAAAAGGATTGAATAAAAGTAACATCAAATCATTAAAAATAATGGTGGAAACAAAAAAATACCTTTAGAATATTTTTGTTTGATAAATAAAATGTGAACAAGCATTTTGTGCAATTTGAGTTCTGCAATTTAATCTTTGAATTAAAAAACTTTATATTTTGATGACAATATCTTTCCTCTTGCAGTAATTTCTTTTAAAACTTCTATGCAATTATTGGCATACAGACTGTTTATATCTTGTATGATTTACATTGCGACCAGAAAAATCAATTATCAGCATTATTTCAAGCTATCATTGAGCTCCCTAGTTTCAATGGTTTAGTGCAATGGTACAGGGTCAGTCTCTGGAATGTGAGCTCTTCCAACCAATTCCATTGCTGGTACTTATGGAGCACAAACTTCTTATGAACTCATGAACAATAAAGTCATTTGATTATATTTTTATGGAGCTTGCTAAGAAAGTATTAAGTGAACTAAGTACTTTTAAAGAAAATATTTACTCTACATAGGAGTGACAATAATATTGCTATAGCTTATATCTAGATTTTGGTTTAATTCTTTGATATGAAAACATATGTCAATTTTGAATTGGACCTAGCAAATCTTTTATTAAATAGTCATCCATATTTGAACACTTTATTATCACAATTAAACTTTTTTACATATATTATATAACTCATTTTTACATTATAAGTTACAAGCATGAGTTTTAAGCATCACATGATTACCATCTCTTATACTAGCACATAATTGTTTATAAACAAGGCAAATCTTTCCATAGAGTAGTGCCACCCTGTGCCAACCAGAGTAATCAATGAATGCCAGAAGACTTGTGCATAAAATCCCTATCTAATGTTTTCAATTGCACTCTCATAGTTTTATAGTTAAGTAGAGATGAAAGATGGTTTCTGGAGGGTTGCATTAGATCCTAAGATCTAGGTGCAGTGCTCTCACATCCAAAGCTCCTCATTGATGAAGGCCATAAGCCAGAAACTAGTCTGGGGATATTGGATGAGTAGGCATTAGATACGGATTTTATGCACAAGCCTTCTGGCATTCATTGACTACTCTGGTTGGCACAGGGTGGCACTACTGTATGGAGAGTTTTGCCTTGTTTATAAGAATAAGTTTTCAAGTATTGACAATTTTTAAAATACACTTTTCATTTTTTTAATATGAAAATAAACATCTAAATGAAATTCATATCTATAACAATAGAGCATACAACCACTGGGTGCAATTTATTTATTCCAAAAGTTAGAAGAATGAAATATTAGATATTTGAATTTTGCATTATTACAAGAAAGATATATTTACTCTTTGTCATCATCAAAGAAAGAAAAAAATTCTAAAAGGTATTAAATGATTTTATTATTAAAATTTTAAAAAATATTTTACTTACTTTTTGACAAAAGTGGTTTTTTTACCCAGTAGAAACTGCTTCTGATTTTAGTAATGAACTTTCTAAGAGTTGACTTTAAAAATAAGATTGTCAAAGACAATTTTCTATTAGTGGTGCAGGTTTTGGCTTAAAAATAAGACTTACAAAAAGAATGCATCATAACCATTAATTTGTAAACAAATTACTGAAAATTACATTTCTTCTTTACAAGTCTACCTCATTCTGCAATTTATTCTCAGGATAAAATACTCAGCCAATCAGAAATTCTTATTTCTATTGACTTTTAAATCACTTTAATAGCATGTTAATAGGGCACAGTTAATCATGACAAAAAAACTATAAAATGCTGATATCTTCAGATTTAAAAAAAAATTAATATGCTAAAATTGCAGCAGTTGGAAAAAAGGAAAGCTGTAACCACCACAAACCATTATATAAGATTATAGATAGGCTTAAAACAACATAGAAAAGGTAGTGATCATATTACCATTATAATGTCTAAATTGTCAATCTAGGCAGAGACATTGCAAAGCTAACACAGGAAGTTAAATGAAGATTTCTGTTACTGTTATATCACTCCTATGATCATGTGACTTATCATTTTTATGATCATGTGACTTGTCATTGCTTTTATTATATACAAGTTGAGATCTTTATATTTAATATTTCACAGAAATTAGGTTATTGAACATATATTTATATATTTTGTATTGGTTGTCATGGGAACAAATGTTGATGATTTGGAGTTTGAAATATATCACTATTTTATGTATCTGTTTTCTCTCATGCAACTTAGCAACATAATAGGATGTTTTAGTACTTTAAAAAAATCTATTTCAAGTTTTCATTTTTTATAATCGGTGGATAAAATCTAATAATAGAAATTGATTGCTAAAATGTTTATATATATATATTAAACATTTTAAAAATTTTTGAAAATTGAACTGGAACTTAAAATCAATATTTCAAGAATTATTGAAATGTTTTTAGTTTTCTGTTATAGAGTATTTTAAATCATTAAGAATAAAAATATTTATTTTTTGCTTAAAAAATTTATAATAAACCTTCCATTATATATATATATATCGAATATTGTCACAATCAAAAGTTTAAATTTTCCAGCAATGTTATTTAGATTATAAAATTCCAAATTATCTGTTTGACTGAGAACTTTGTAGTCTATGTTTCTTGAAAATTTAAACATTAGATCCTTAGTTCCCAACCTTTTTTGGCCATGCTCCATCTAAGCATCTCTAAAATCCAGATCCCCCTCTGAGGACTTGAAATTCTTATTATTCAAAAGGTGAATTCCTTTTCACTTTGAGAAAGTCTAAAAGGCTATTAATAAAAGTACAGTTGAAATACAATGGCATTTCAAGCCACTTAACTTGCTCCAAATAATAATGGAAAGTTAAGGACTAAAGATTATCTAAACAGAAAAATGCTGAGAAGAAGATGGTTAGAAAGAATGATGTTTAAAAAACATGCTTAGCTTAATTTACGAATGATAAGATATAAGAACAATAAGCAGGCTTTCAAATTCACTGTTAATAATTAAAAAAAAATTCAAAAAAATTCATTATTAATAACTTATTTTCAAATTGCTCTTTTGCCCCTCTGTGGGGTCTTGCCCCATGTTGAGAACCACTGCATTAGATTGCCATGATATTTTTTATATTTAATTTGATTATATATATTCTTATATATATAATAAATTGGTATTACCGAATATATATAAAATATACATATATGTAAATAAATGTTCATATAAATACATCAAAACTTTAAGAATAGGTGGCCATCTTACTCTTTATTAATATTTATTGCAGTGGATTTGTCGGTGATGATGATGAAGTATTATTTACAAATGGTTTATCGAAAATATTTTTTTTAATATTTAAACTAGCTTCAAATTCTAAATTCAAATGCCTTCTAATTACATTAAGTTCAGTAATCTCAACCTATATATATATATATATATATCATATATATATATATATATATATATATATATATATATATAAAAGAGATACACATATATTCATATGATAACAATTGGCTCTTAAGCTATCAACAATCTCAACCTGTAGTTAAGGCAACCTCATTTAACAACAAAGGTGTTGTTAAAAGAGATTGCCTTGACAACAGATTGAGATTGCTGATAGCTTAAGAGTTGATTGTTATCATCTATATTTAGACATCTATTAAAGAGTTAAATAATTGGCTTTATTATCTTAATACATATAAGCATACATAAAAAATATTAGCATTTTTATAATGAAATTCCAAACATAAGACTCATTAACATCTATGGCATATTTTAAAATATGATTACATTAACCTGATTTGCATCTGTGGTAGTAATCATATGCTGTGTTTGCTGTTTAGATGTTACAAAGACATAACAATTCCTATATATTTTCTATACCATTTTAAGCCTATCTATAACTGTATATTACAATGCCTAGTTTTATTTTACCACAGTTACAGTTTTAAAATTATTAGTTTAAAAAATCTGAAGATGTCAGCATTGTACAGCCATTTTATGCAATGATAACCAATTTGCAGTCAATGTGATGAGAGATGTGTGATAGATGTCAACAGAAATGACAACTTCTGATTGGTGGAGTGTTTTAGCCTAAACCAAAATTATAGAAAAATTTAGATGCATAAAGAAAAATTGTAATTTTAAGTAATTTGTTTAAATATTAAAGTTAATTTGTCTAAATGTTTTGTAAAATATTTATTTTAAACCTGTCACTACAAGAAGATTTTTTAAAAAACCTTTATTTTTAAAAACACAAATTTTAAAATATTCATTATAGTAAAGTGATAGTAGCTTCTACTGGGTAAACTGAAATGATCTTTTGGCAAAATGATAATGAAATGACATTTTAAAATTTTAATAGCAATAAATTAAAAGTTTATTTCAAACACTTTTCTCTTTCTTTGATGATAACTAATCCTGAATTTATCTTGGTATTAGTAATATAGAATTGAAATATCTAATATTTCATTTTTCTATTTTTTTGAATAGATAAATTATGTTCAATGATGCCAAGCATTATTGTTATAAATAAGAACTCTCTTTAGAAATTTGCAAGTATCAAATGTTAACTATTAGAATGGCTATCATTTGGAAGCTTACATTTGTAATAAAGATTGTTAAGATTATCGATATGCAATATATAGAAAAGAGGTTTAATTGTAAAAATAAATTGTTCAAATATGGAGGAATATGGAGAAGCCTCATTAAGCCCTTTCAAAATAGAAAGATGGAGTCTGTAGCTAAACAGGTTAAAAAGATGAAAAGCAATAGCAAAGTTCTATCAATGATATAATCAATTGTCAAGCATTGTTAGCCAAGAAGTCATCGCAGCCAACTTGCAAGCAAGTAGTTAGTTGCAAACAGTTGTGAGTTCACCTCCCGGCCAATGCTATGACATATGAAAAAAAAGATATAATCAATAGCATTATTTGTTTACTTTATATTCTTGCCTCAATGACTGAAACCTGTCAGATAGAGAATATAGTATATCCTTTCCATAATGTATAGGTGTTCCCCCAAATCACAAAATACAAAAATTGTAATCAGAAAAATAAGTCTTAAGAAGATAATAGGATAAGAAACAGAATCTTCAAACCTTGTAACATTTTTCAATGTAGTCGCAGTTATAGTAGTCAAACTAATACAGTGTTTCTTTGAAAATAAGCCAGATCTTACATTAATTTTTGCTCTAAAAGACAGCTTAGAACTTATTTTCAAGGAATGTCTAATTTTTTCATGTATAAAAATCTACATTTATTCCATATTAGTAATTTCACCAGTACATAAATAACTTACTACTGCTTGAATATGTAATGTTTAGGATTATAATCATGTCACCGAACATTCTCGTTCCATACGAGAATATTAAAAGTTTTTCACATGCTGTTGAAATTAGTAATGTTTAATTTAAAATAGTATAAGATACATTACACTGGCTTAATGAATTTGTAAACTAAGATCACTGGTAATAATAAATTTCCACCTTTTTGGATATCAATGTTGATTTATTTACAATATATATGGCTGGAGTTCAGATGGAAAAGGAATTCTTATATCAGATTAAATAAAGGTGCTTGATAAATAAAAAATAAAATTGTATTTGAAAGTTTACTAAAATGATTCATTAGTAGATATGCCTGCAAAATAATTCTGAGTAACATTTATTATATATAGTATACCATATACTCCTTAATAAACACTTTACAATGCCATTTTAATATATGATTTTTTTCTTCTTGCTTACAGTTTCAACTGCCCTGCAGTCATCATCAGATCTTTTTAAAACTTTACTACACCATTTTCTTAGGTTTAAAAAGTTCTGATGATGACTGCAGGGCAGTTGAAACTGTAAGCAAGGAGAAATAAATCATATGTTAAAATTACACTGTAAAGTGTTTATTATGGAGTATATGGTATTATATATAATTGACCAATAAGGGGAAGTGAAAATAAATTTTAATACTTCAATAAAGTAACATTTATTTAAATACAAAAATCTACATTTATATTTGTTTATACATTCGTTACTTTATAATTCGATACATCTCTCATGTGTGTCAATGGACAAATGAAATCTATCTATCTGGCTGACAATCTTAACTAGGGGTTATTGGGGTAAGGTTTATACTATTAGCATCTTCAAAAATAGTTAGGACTTCTATTCTTGTTGTCTTATTTTTGGGAAAACAAGATAGTAGTAATAGTAATGTCTTCCATCACACTATAATCACTGGATTTTATCTATAACAGTTTATAATATGTTTCTGTTAATTGTAAATTATTTCTTATCACTACAAAGTGTATCATAATTCTCTTATCAACTATATCATTACTGTGTAATGTAATCATTAAAGATTACTTTAAAACTACTACTAATAGTAATAATAGTAGTAGTAGAAATAGTAGTCATGGTAGTAGTAACAGTAGTAGTGGTAATCATAATAGTCCTAATATATTGTCAATTGATTACAGATGTTCTATTTCTATTATGAAAATTATCTCCTTAATTTTACTTTTATTATTGTTTCTTTCCTCATGAAAAATCTTAGCATTTTCCAGATCGAAATTGAAAGTAAACTTATATCAAAGAAAATTAAGAAATTGTTATTAAATCATTATTAGTCTTATTTTTCTATACATATTTATTGGTTTTATATTATAAATATACTTTGTCATTAAATATAAACAATTGTTCAATTTTACATTGTAATACTTCAGGAATATGTGATAAATTTTACAATACTTGCAAAAACGAAGTTTGCATTTAAACTTTAATAATTTTTTTTTACATTACGTTTGCCATTCTTTACCTATCCATTATTCCTTAAATTCACTAAAATTAATTTTTTTATTATATATATATATTATGATTGACGTTAACTGTTTATACTTCTATACGGAATGTAATAAATGTAATGTGTGCTTATACACAACTATAGAAAGCTTGTTATTTCTATAAATTAAATATGGCTTAGTGCTTTACAGTAATATATGTAATATTTTTACAGTTATATGATGAAAATAAAGCCTTATTTGGGTTATACCATGTATTATTTTGTTTACATTTTCAACATTTTTATGAAGTAACTTTCCAGGTTATGGTCTAAATGAAGAACTGCTAGGTCTTAAGTAATAATGAGATTGAGATTACGGGTGAAGTAAAAAGCAATCATTCTTACATATATTTATTTGATGGTTAATCATTCAGAATAGTTAGATTGTCAAAATTTTTTTACTTTCTTTAATTTTAGAATTAATTAATTCCAAGTTTAAACATTTGAAATAAACTAAATGGCTTCCACAAAGCTAGAATATAGAGTGCTTCTTCAGATTTGCTTAAACCATATGGTCTTTTCAATATTTAAACAGATTCTCAAATAGCTCATACTTTTTCAAATTTTGAGTATTATTAAACTGTGATGTAAAAGTTAATGTAATCAGCTTCCAACCAAAGGCATTTTTAAAGTTTCCTAATTCTGACCCTAATATGTCTATTTGATTGGCCCACATGGTTTCTTGAGCACTGAAAACATGGAATTTTATAGACAACTTGATATTCTAAAAGTACTCAATCTTTAGTTTAATGTTAACATCAAGAAGGATGAATGTTATTTCATTGAAAGTTTAGAAATTAAAGCACAATAACATATGGTATAACTCATATATATTGTGGTGATACATGTTGATATGAACATACATGTATAATTGCTAGAGATTCTGCTAGGCCAAAGCCTGGAACCAAACTACACTAGACTAAACCTACCTCCAGGTTGCTGGTTATAATTTATTTTTACTAGCCACCCATACTTGCCACAATAAACATGTTTATGTACATGAACTCTCACCATATTTATGATTACTTATTATCATCACCAAAATATTGACAATGCAGTAGATGGGTAACATATAAATTAATTTCAAATAACGTTCATTAATTCAACACTTTATACGATGAAGTAAGTGATCTATTTTTAAAAGTCCTACATTATCAACTTCCTTTTCACCTTGTAAGGTCAATTACCATCCATCATCAAAAGCAAAAACAAAGCTCTAAATAAACAATATATAAAAAGTAATATACCTGAGAGGTAGATAAGAAATGTCCAAGTAACCCTGGATCAATATTCTTAAAGGAAATGGAGAAAGACAGATTGGGGAACAACAACACAAAGAAGAACAAGTGAGTAAATTTTTTAATATAAATGTAGAGATTAATATCACCCAAATTTTATAACTATACTACCCTTATTTTGACCAGAAAGTAGCCTGGACACACAATTAACAAAATGATATTATGCAATAATACCAAATCTCCCTTAAACTTCAGTTTATTTAGAATGAGCCTTGTCTGCAAAAGAGCTTAACCCTAACACATATATAAAATAACTAATAAATTATTCAACCCTCAGGGATAGATTGAATCTAACTTCACCTATATGCACAATCAATAATAAACAAATGTTGAAGTAATTCTGTATGTGATCTGTTCCCTTTCTTTTTTTTTTTTTTTAACAATTCTACTTTCACTGAACTAATTTTAATAATAATTATTATCGCAGTAAGTTTAATTACACATATATGGAATTGTACATATTTAACCAGTCTGTAAATAATGCATTGTCCATCTAGTGAAGTCCATAGCACTAAACAAGTATTTGATGACATGAGCTCCTGTAGGAAGTTGGCAGGATTACCATTCATTCATCTGGACAGAGATTCTGCTTTTAACTACAAGTTGTTTATCATGACATACCAATTTTTAAATGTCTTCAAGGAATGTTTGCTTCATTCTCAGCTAACTAGCTGACTGGCACAAGTCCTTTGGGCATAGTATACAGTTTCATGGTCATTCAGATGTAGAGTTGGGCATGGGAAAAGTTTCCAGGTGGAATCATGGTTGTATTAGCCAAACATCATAATGCATTTTTGATAATGCAATGAGTGTCTCTCTTGAAAACAAAATTCCTTTTATACAGTTTGCAGTTTATACTCCTCCTCTTCCACTAGCATTTCCTTATTTAACACTCTTATTTCTAAATTTAATGTCATTAATAATAAACAGGAAGCAAGCAATTTTTATTATTTTGACTCTGGATCTAATTTTCTTATCTGGATTGTAAAATTATTGATAACTGATTTAATTTGTAATTAGAGATTCATTCGATTTACAAAAATTTAAATTGAACTCATTTCTTTAGCTTTTACTGAAGGTTTGTGATAAGTTAATTTTTTCTGAAGACATTCAATACTCATATTAGATGATGAAAATAGTCCAATATAAAAGACAAATTTCTTTAGCTTGTTTCTGTAATAGAGCTACTCCCTTTCCAATTAACATACCAAATGAAAAAAAAATTTTAAGTAGATTTTGTTCACCCTATAATTAGCATTATCAATCTACTTAGGTCAATTTACTTATAAATTATATAAGTTTTATTAATAACTATATATTATATAAACAAAAATATATTCTATTATGAGGTAAAAAAAATCCACCTCTCTCTATATATTAATGTTTTATTAATCATTATAAAAAGATGATAAACAGACAATTAGTGAATATTAAGATTTGTAAACATGACTTTGAACGTTCATCACATTTTCAATGAAATGGATGGCTGAAAAGTTGTGAATTGGAGTCGTTTGAAGCCTGTCCATTAAAGTATGAAGATTGGCTATCTTAATATAAAGCTGAGCACTGATTGTATATATGTGTGGAGATAGTAATCTGGACCAACTGATGATTGCTGGTTTAGCATGAAATATGTATATTGGTGATTATTTCTCTTTTCAACATGTGTGTGATTAGGTGGTTCAGCAATATGAAATGGCTTGGAGAGTTGAGGCTCATATGAAAGTCTGAGTTCGAATCCCTTATCAATTATAGGATGTGTAAATCAGCATTTGGTTTCCCGTTGATACTGTTTTACTCCATTTTGAAATTAAGTCAGTTTTGTTGAAAATGATTATAAACATAATTGAAAGTACTACTATTAATTAAAGTTTACAGTATATTGGAATTTATTTTATTTACTGTTTTTTGAAATATAATTACTTTATATATCATTAAAAACCAGTCAGCACATAATCCCAATATCAATCAACAATTTCAAACTGTTGTTAAGGCACTCTCCTTTTAACAATACACACACATATATATATAATGATTACAAGTAAAATAAAGTTCAAATAACAGAAATCATAGTGATAGATGCAATACATCATTCTTAAATTCCTATGTGTTTTGATAGAGTGTTAACGTGGAAGATTCTATAGATTAAGAATGATGATTACAAATGATAATAGGATTTGACTTTATTAATGGGGTAGACACTTTCTTATTTATTTCATTTACAAAGATGCTTATTTCTTAATGAGAACTTTAGGCTTCTATTAAGATGAATAACTATCTTTGCCAATGCATTAATCAATCTGCCAATAGTGTTATTTCATTTTATTTATTTAAATCTCCACTCCTATTGTATTTTCAATATTTATGCTTACATGTCTACTTTTCAAATCATTTATCTCTTCATCTTTGTTTTTAACTTTATGAAGACTTATAATATTCCATTTTCATGTAATCTTTCTTGATTTGAATGACAATCTAGTTCTTTATCCTAATAGTTATTAGCATTCTTTGTTTTTAAATACCAAACATTAACTCCAGGTTATAACCACCATAGTTTATATTTGCCTGCCATGTGTGATAAATATAAAATATTCAAGACAATGGACATCCATATACATATGCAATCATTTATCATATTTTCAAGAAAATCCACTTGATTTCTCAGTTAAAAATTGTAAGACATCTGTTGTTTTCTTGGTTTTAAACTCAGAAGTAAAAACCAATAAACTTACCACATAGATCAGTGCATGCTAGTGAATAAGCTCATGCATATTTATTTCATCATCATCATCATTTTTAACCAATATAGATCCATTGCAGGATGGAAGTCTCAGTTTAATCTAGATCTTCTAGACTATAGGTCTCTTTTCTGCATTGCACCAATAAACTTCCCTATTTTACCCATCCAGCTCATATGTGTCATCTTTCTATGTGACTTATCATCTCTCATCCAGTTTAACTTCATCTGTCCTTCTATTTATCATCTTTTCTAGCAACATGTCCAGTTCTATTTATTTACGTCATTCAATTTTTCTAATAATGTTATTTAATATTTTATAAATTTTACAAGCAGAGGGTTTAAATCGTAACTATATAGAAGGTATACAAACCTCCACACCAGCACTATTTTATACAATGATAAAACTGTAAGGATATTCTCACTCATCCACAAGATAAACTCTTTAAGGAAATAAGAACGACTGTCTTATTTCCAAACTCACATGGTAATTTATGAGACACATAAGATTGTCTCATAAATTACCACGTGAGTTTGGAAATAAGATGATCACTCTGGTTTATAGATTACCAGGTAAATTTGGAAATAAGATGGCCCCTCTGGCTCATAAATTACCATGTTAGTGGGAGTTGGTCGCTCTTATTTCTTTAAAGATTTTATTTAATAGCTAGAGTGAGGGTATCCTTACAGTTTTATCATCTTGTTTAAAATGGCACTGATGTGGAGGTTTGTTTACCTTCTATATAGTTACAATAATGTTATTTGTTGATTCCCTCCCTCAAATATTTCGCTTTCATTCTTTTCTTATTCTAGCACACATCTGTCCATATTTCATTGAATGATCTGAAGTCTCTGTATTGCTCTTCTGTTAAGTATTCAAGTCTCAGATCCATAAGAACTGATAAAACAGAAATATTAAAAAATCATTTTCAAACACATAGGCATATTTCCTCTTAATATTACGTTATTTCTACTAAAAGCACTCCACCCAAGTATAATCTATGATTAATTTCCTCCATTAAGTTTCATCTGTATTTAATAATTTGATGAATATGTTTGTAGTTGTTAACATCTTCTACTTCATCTTCATCAATCTTTATCTTCTTCAGAGACAATTCATTGAACATTACGTTAGTGTTTTTAGTATTTATCCTTAATCCTACTTTTTCCTCTTTATTACGTGACAGTCACATGATAATAGTAGCAGCGCAAACAACAAAAATATCTACCGTACATTAGAATTTTTTTCTGCTTGATTTTTCTTTTTCGAAGGTTTTAAAAGTAAAATAGTTTTTTTTTCAGTTAATATTGGCCATAATATTACGTATATTGTTTACAAATATATAAGCGCGCAGATACAGGTTTGGAACATCACGTGATGTGTGTGTGTTTTTTTTTTTTGTCTACGTTATTACTTCTGTTTAATTAATATATATATATATTGTTATTACTGCCGTCATTATAATTAAAAAAATTACATATAGTATATTTTTAACGGATAACTTGTTATTTTGGATACATAGTTGTATAAAACAAACATACACACGTATAGTACGTATGTGTATACGTAGTTGGTTTGGTAGAAAAAAGCTAATATGTCTCCGCCGAGTTTAAAACTATTAATTTTATAGTGCTGACTAACCTATTAAACTTCGATCTAGTGCGAGCAGTCAGGGTGTTTGTTTGACGGGACAAGTAGTGGTGGCTACCCATGCATGAATGATGGAGTGTTCTAAAAAAGAAAGTGGTCATAATGAATTCATAAAGAGGGTATCCAAAAGCAAAGTGCTGAAAGCAAGTTTAAATCATGTCATTAACACTACCACCCACCCAGCTCTGTTGTCACCACGGTAATTGCTTGTCATATATTTCACACATTGTTCTGATTGGTTAAACGCGTGGAACAGCCCCCTCACGAGTAAATACCTATAGCTTTTTTCTCTACTATAAAAATATTGTTTTATCTACGACTTGATTGCAGCAGGAGTCCATTTGAGAAACATTTTGTCGATCGATTGTAATTTACTTTTTTTTTTTTCAAGAGTAAAAGTTATATCCTTGTACATGTCTGAAGAAAGGCGAAGTGCATTTTCTGTTGTCTTTTAAGTGTTTCAAGGCATAGGGCATACGTGTAAGGAAGCATCAAAATAACTCTTATCATCTTGTTTGTTTCTCTAGGATTTTTTAAATATCACTTCTTACGATTTTTTATAAATACACACACACACACACGCCCTGTCCTAAAATTGTAAGTCTTGAAGGAAATCAAAATGTTTAAGGCTGACAAACATTTTCAAGTAAACGCAGAATATTTTTAAATGGCTTACCTAAGGCCTCACAACTATCAAATAAAAACTGTTTTAAAAAGACCTCAGTCTAATGGTCTCTTAGCTTGTCCGCATAGAATTTCAGCAACATCGTTAGCCAATTTAGCTGGGGGTGGTGGTAATAAGATGTGTGCGGGTTTTCTGCCATTCTACCATCTACCCAAGACGAGCTGGAAAACTCTTTACCAAACAGTAATTGGATGGCAGCGAAGTTATCAAACTGTAAAAAATTTTTTTTATCTTGCCTTATTTAAAAATTTGAATTCCACCTAAATTCAAACTTTAGAACGTGGTTAAAGCATTATATATATATTATAAGCTTAAGAGACAAATATCTAGGCATACATGAATAATACTTGGAAAGAAAAAGATTTTTCATTAATTTGCAGTTGATAACTAAGTATTAGTGCTTAATTATAGCAGCAACTGCGGAGACTATGAATAAATAACTTTCATAGATATGACTATTTGAGGTTATCTTTGACAACATATATGTAAGTTTTGTTTATACAATTGTTAATTGCCGTGATTTTGAATCCACGAATAAATCTACCGGTCACAACTCAGAGGTACTTTTTCTGATTGTGCATTTTTTTTTATTGACTCTTTTCTAGGCAATATATAATTTAAAGGCATAAAAGTGAGGGATTTTGAAGATTTGATGTTTTAAAATAATTTTTGACATCAAATGATAGGTTAAACCCTGGCAAAAAAATTTATCTGTCACATCTTTGTAATATCCTTTTTTTCACAGCTGTTTTCAATTAAAGTTTCCTATTAAATATTTAAATATACTAACATTTATTCATGTTTCAATTTTTCATCAATCTTCAAATTTACAGTTACAAATTGGTGATGCAAAGAGGATTTCGTCAAATAAGCCCCATGTGTAAACTTTGTAATATGCATGAAGAAATGAAGCACATCTTTTATGCCATACTTGAGTTGCACTAGAAACAAAATTATCGCAGGCAATGTCCTGTCAATTGATCAAGCAATTAAAGAAGAAAACTATGCAACTATCAGGCTATTGGCATCTTTACTACATGCCTTATGGATCACCAGGTGCCAACATATTTTCAGACAAGGACATAGTCATCCTTGGAGAACTTTTAAAACAATACTAATAAACATGAAGAACAGAGATTGCCTCCTTGTGCCAGAGCATCTCTTTGTAGATACATGAGCATAGATTATCATATGTGATGATGAGACAACATCTCAGACTACTGCGCTAAATATGATGACAACGCCACTCAGATTGGTTGCAAAACTTTGAACTTCCAATATAAAACTATTGTAATTACCAAATGTAGCTACCTGACACTGTAAATTTTTTCTTAAAAAAAAAAAAAAAAAATCAGGCAGTACATTGGCTACTAGTTGAAGCTTAGTATTAAACCATAAAGTATAATTGAATGTTTTAGGAGATCAAATTATATTCCAATATTGGAAATGATGAAACTGGATACATGATCTGGGGATCTTGAGTTTCACAATTTGGCACTCTATCACTGCAGCAAAACATGCTGGGAACTCAGAAAAACCATAGTAATTGAATGGTTTATTACTAATTTCAAGAATCAGAAATTTCAGCACTGGGCTGCAATCCATGGACATTGAGCTGCAGAGTCTGCCATACTGCCTCTGCAGCAAAGCATGCTGGGCACTCAGAAAGCCCATAGTAATTGAATGGATTATTATTCAGGAGCTCATAAGAAATTAAAGCATCAGAAGTGACAGACCTGGGCTGCGATCCATGGACCTGGAGCCTCCAGAGTCTGCCACTGCAGCAAAGCATGCTGGGAACTCAGAAGAGCTACAGTAATGGAATGGTTTATTATTTAGGAGTTCATAAAAAGTTCAACCATCAGAAGTGACAGAGCTAGGCTGCAATCCATGGACCTTGAGTTAAGGAGCATGCTGGGAACTCAGAAAGACTACAGTAGTTGAATGGTTTATTATTCAAGAGTCCATAAGTAGTTCAAGACTTGTACTGCGATTCATGGACCGTGAGCTCCAGTTTTTGCCACTGCAGTAGAGCATGCTGGAAACTGAGAAAGAATATAATAATTGAGTGCTTTATTCTTCAGGAGTTTATGAGAACTTAAAGCATCAGAGTTACATAATTGGGCTGTGATCCATGGATCTTGACTTTTCAGGAGTGTATAAGAGCTTAATTGCCATATGTGTCCATACGAAACTGGGATCCATGAATTTTAGAGTCCTTAACAAACATTACATTAGAATTACAAATGAGTAACTTTTGTTTGAAGTATTTTTCAGTATAATGCATTGTTTTTGAGACTTGTTGTTTAAATATATGTATTGTATATACTATACTTAAGGTAATTATAAGGGACTGAATTCAAACTTTCATGCTCTCTATCTCTATTCAATCTATATTATGCAACTGATGTACCTGATTACATATATGTGTAAAAGATAAATTATATCAAATTACATATTTCATGCTGAACCATTCATCAGTTAGTCCAGATTACCATCTCCCACACATATATGCAATCACTGCTCAGTTTATATTAAGAATGGCAAATCTTTAAACTTTAATGGATAAGATTCAATCTTCTCCATTCTCCAACTCATTACCCATCCAATTCATTGAAATATCAAAATGAAATGCTCAAAACCCTTACTGATGTCAACATTATTGTCATACCGATGTTGACTTTAAGACAACCTGACCCTCACACATATGACCTTAATATGTCCATTTAATTATACCAAAAAGGGATGGGCAGAATACAGGCTGAATATGTGATATTTAATTATATGTATATTGACTGGTCCAAATTTAATGTAATTATAAGAAACTTTTATGGAGAATCATTTGATATGCATTTTATGAAAAATGTTATTGAACAAAATTTACCAAAAAGGGTCTTTATGTATGGCCTATGAATTGCAAAAAGGGTCTTATGTATGGCCTATGAATTGCATGTCATTATCATGAGCTACATATGGCCCATGGGCCATAGGTTGCCACCATGGCCCTAACATATCACTTACTTGGTGTCATGAGATGTTTATTGGTGTCATATCATTATAGTTTATTGGTGTCATATCATTATACTATATATTAACTCATGGAAAATGTGTTATCTAATATAATTTAATCTTTATTAAGCTTATTCAAAGACATTATCCTATTAGAAATGGTATTTCACAAATAATATGGGATAATAGAAATGAATGAATATAGGCAAAAAATAAATAAAAAGAATTCACAATTTTTATTTATTAATTAAAGAGTCTTACGGAATAAAGGCATTGTTTCGCCTGTGATTCGTTAAAAATGATTTAATTATTTTTTATTTCTATAAATCTGTTTTATAATTTTTCTAAATTTAATTAGTAGTCATTATTTTTAATTTTTTTATTGCGTAATTTGAAATGTTTCAAATGTTACCTTTCTTTGATGTTTATTCTTCTGAAATAAAAGAAAAAAGTGTTTCTTTGCATAATGCTTTAAATCAATATTTAATAATTTTAAAATGTCAGAATTAGTATTGAAATTTTATTTTATGATAAATGCATTGATTTAAAAACAATTATGTCAGCTAATTTTGTTTCATGCATCTCTGGAACAACAGCAATTTTCTGAAAACATTCTTGGTTGTTTTTCTACATGTTTATTACTTTTATGTATAAATGCATCAGCCTATTATAATAACTTCTAATTTTTGCAAACCTTATATTAGCATAAAATCTTTGCAAACTACATAAAGTATACAGTTATCAACATCATGCATTAAATGCATCAGAATTATCATAACACACAATCTTTGCAAACTATATACATTTTCAACTTCATGCATGAAATGCTTAGTACTATCATATTAACACAAAATCTATGCCTACCATGTACATTAACATAAAATCTTTGCAAACTATATAAATATATGTTTCATGCATGAAATGTGCATGATATTTAACAACTTCATGCATAAAATGCAATTTCGATTTACAAGTATCACATTCCACCCCACAACTTTGTCATCACTCATTCCACACAAATACAGTAATGATTATCATTGATCATTTACTAAAGTAGAGACAGCCTCTAGGTCAGATATCAACTTTAAACTTCAGTTAAAGGTTAATATATCTGATTTTTTAATTGAAAACACACGCACGCACACACGGACTTATTCACATTTCACTTTCCCACGATTAATATCTTTTATAAATATATTAAATAATAATAATCATCATCATCATCAACCATTATCAATCCACTGCAGGATGAAGGTCTCTCCAAGTTTAATCCATCTCCGATCTTTAGCTTCTCTTTTCCACAACACCCCTACACATTTTCTTATTTCATCCATCCATCTCACATGTGGTCTCTTTCTGGGTCTTTTACAATCTCTTGGAATCCAGTTTAAAATTTCAATTGTCCATCTATTATCATTTCTTCTAGCAATATGTCCAGCCCAACTCCACTTCAATCTTTTAAGTTTTTCAATGAGGTCAGTAACACCTGTTTGTTCTCTTACTCATACATTGTGTTTATGATCTCTTCTTGTTACTCCCAACATACATCTCTTCATACTTCTTTGAGTGGTCTGAAGTCTCTGTATTGCTCTTCTATTAAGTGTCCAAGTCTCAGATCCATAAGTAAGAACTGGTAAAACACATTTGTTAAAAACCATCCTTTTCAAACACATAGGCATATTTCCTTTTAGTATCAAGTTATTTCTACCAAAAGCACTCCAACCAAGTTTAATTCTATGATTAATTTCTTCCATTATGTTCCCATCTGTATTAATAATCTGACCAAGGTATTTGTAACTGTTAACTTCTTCTAATTCTTCATAATAAATCTTTATTTTCATATTTTGAGCAAATTGATTAAACATTACTTTAGTCTTTTTAACATTTATCTTTAGTCCTACTTTTCTACTTTCATCTGCTAACTCCTGCAACATTTCCTGCAGTTCTGAAGCATTATTTGCAAAAAGAACTACATCATCTGCAAAATCTAAATGACTTAAATACTCTCCATTTACTTTCATTCCTTTAGTTTCCCACTTTAATCCACAAAATACTTCTTGCAGCACTGCTGTAAAAAGTTTTGGTGATATGGAGTCACCTTGTCTTACACCTTTCTCAATGTTGATTTTTCCAGTATCATTATGTAATCTAATTGTTGCTGTTGCATTTTTATAAATATTCTTTAAAATATGACAATAACCTGGATCTATACCTTGATGATCCAATGCTTTAACCACTGAAGAAATGTGTATAGAATCGAATGCCTTTTCATAATCTACAAATCCAAAACATAATGACAACTCATATTCATTTGTCCTTTCTATGACTTCTCTCAAAACCTGGATATGATCTATTGTACTAAAACCACTTTCAAATCCAGCTTGTTCTCTTGGTTGGTGGAAATCCAAAGTTCTCTGTAGACGAGTTGTAATTATCTTGGTAAAAATTTTATATAAAACTGATAAAAGGCTGATAGGTCTGTAATTTCTAATATCTTCTTTATCACCTTTTTTAAATATTAATATTATTACTGCATTCTTCCAATCTTCAGGTATATCTTTATCATTTAGACATTTGGTATATAACTTTGCTAAAATTGTTTCTATTTCTTCACCTGCTTCTTTTAATATATCAATTATAATTCCATCATTTCCTGGAGCCTTTCCTTTCTTCATACATTCAATTGCATGTCTGACTTCTTCATTTAAAATTCTGGGCAATTCGAAAGATGTAATAGATATAGGAGGTACTTGTTGTTTATTACTATATAATTCTTGATAAAAATCTTCTACCAATTTCATGATGTAATCTCTCTTTTTAGTAATAATTCCATCTTTTTTTCTTATTGCAGATATAAATTTCCTACCAATACCAAAATGTTGTTTAACATTCTTGAGACTTTTATTTTCTTCTACAGCTTTCCTTGCTATTTCACAGTTATACTTTCTTATATCATTTTCAACTCTTTTCCGTATCATTTTACAAAATTCGAGATATTCAATTCTTTTTAATACATCACTTTTGTATATCTTCATATTCCTTCTTTTCTTCATAAATTCTCTAGTCTCAGTAGAAATTTTATTAGTCAATTGCTTCTTTTTTCTACCAGCTATCTTTGTTGCAGTTTTTAAAAGTGTATCAGTTATTTTCATATTAATTTCATTCAGATATGAATCATGTTCAAAATCTCCTAACACTTAAAACCTATTTGTAAGTTCTAATTTAAATTTATTAGAATGTTTCTGAAGATTAGAAATATCAACTGTAAATATTGTTTTTTTTAATAATTTTTGTCTCTCTAGTTTTACATTAACACGTAACTTACACCTTACTAATCGATGATCACTTCCTGTGTTAAATTTATTAAGAACATTACAATCTTGAAATATGTATTTTCTGTTGGTCAAAATATAATCCAATTCTGCTGTACCTTCATTTGAATGTTTCCATGTCCATTTCCTTTTAACATTTTTCTCAAAAAATGAATTCATAATATAAAGTTTTTCTTTTTTCTGCAAACTCCACAAGTCTATGTCCTCTCTCATTTCTATTACCATAACCAAAATGACCTACAGCAATTTCATCTTTCATTTGTCTACCAATTCTAGTATTAAAGTCTCCCATAACAATTTTAAAATGTTGTTTACTCTGATCAAAAGCCTTTTGTACATCCATATAAAAATCTTCTACTACTTCATCACTATGAGAACTTGTTGGGGCACAAACCTGAATTATCTGCATTTGGCATCTGCTATTAAGTTGTATAACTAATCTTGCAACTCTGTCCGATACACCATCAATCTCCACAATATTGTTCTTCCACTTTTTATTTATAATGAATCCTAATTCACTTGTATTTCCAATATGTGTCTCTTTATAATAGAGTATAATATTAGTAAATATATTAAATAATATTAGATGTGATATGCTGGACTATTTCCATCATCCATGAGTGAATGTTGAATGTATAGAAAATTTTTAATTTTCCAAATACGAACAATTTGTTAGTAATAACACACAAATAGACAATCATCATCATCATCAACCATTATCAATACACTGCAGGATGGTCTCTCCAAGTTCAATCCATCTTTTCCTATCTTTAGCTTCTTTTCTCCACATAACCCTTGCACATTTTCTTATTTCATCCATCCATCTCACATGTGGTCTCTTTTTGGGTCTTTTACAATCTCTTGGAATTCAGTTTAAATTTATCATCTCTTCTAGCAATATGTCCAGCCCAATTCCACTTCACTCTTTTAATATTTTCAATGAGGTCAGTAACACATGTTTGTTCTCTTACCCATACATTGGGTTTTCGATCTCTTCTTGTTACTCCCAACATACAGGTTAGTAATTGCACAATGTTTCGAGTAGTATTTTTTCCACTCTTCATCAGGTGTTGCTGGCTTCATATTCACAGTGGCAGTATTCACATAGAAGTTGAACTGGTGCCTTTAGATTCTTGAATATCAAATTTAAGGCAAACGCTCTAACCAACTGAGCTATTCTGTCAAATGCAACATATAGCAGCAAATTGATATATTTATATATGAGGGTTGGTTCAAATCCTCCTGTGTTTTTCAATTTTTTTTAAGAGCAAGACTGTTTAGTTTTTTTAAAAATTATTTTGTTTAATATTTTTTCTAAGAACAAGGTTTTTAAAAAACTAATTAGTCTTGCTATTAAAAAAAAATTGAAGGACACTGAGAGGATTTAAACCAACCCTCATATATAAATGTATCAATTTTCTACTATATGTTGCCTTTGACAAAATAGCTCAATTAGTTAGAGCGGTTGTCTTAAATTCAATATTCAAGAATCTAAATGTGTGAGTTCAACTTCTATGCAAATACGGTCACTGTGCATATAGGTTAGCAACACCTGAAGAAGAGTGGAGAATAATATAACTTGAAATGTTGTGTAATTACTAACCAGTGTTGTCTATTTGTATGTTATTACAAGTTGTTAGTATTTGGAAATAAAGTTTAAAATTTTCTATACATTCAACATTCAGTCATAGATGATGGAAACAGTCCAACATATCACATCTAATAATTATAACATCATCACAAACCTTCAGGAAAATATTAAATAACATCATTTGTCTTTTATTGTTAATATGATTTCAAAAGAATATGCATAGGCATATTTAATAAGCTGAAAAATATCTAGAAATGTTATTTTGTTGCTTAACAGAATTGTCAGTATGGGAATGAATAGCATTAGGAAGCATTCCATTACTCTATAATAAATTATCAGTAATTTGTTCACCCGATTTTATTTTTATTCTTATTGTTTTCAAAATAGTATTGATAACAGTTGACATTCTCTCAACTATATGTATTTAGCAAAGTCCCATAATGGCCCATTTAACATCAGATAACTCTCCTTCCAATTTACATAATATTTCTTCACTTGAAAGTGATCTTCAGTATTAGGTAGCTGAATAAAAGATCATCATAGAATGGGACTCTGGGTCTGCATTCATGGGATTCTTGGTGTCCTCTGCCATTGGCCACAAACTGCTATTTTGGATGATGAATTTACAGCCTTTTGGGAATAAAGATAATTAATTAGTCTGTCATGATAATAAATATCTAAAAAAAAAAAAGATCTCATGCACGTTCCTTCTGCCTTCCGAAACTCAAATGATATTTCAGTTAAAATATAGTAACCAAATGAGAAGAAAGACCATGTTGTTTCTTGATATTAAACTCAGGTCAAATGCCAATAAATTCTCCACATTGGTTAATACATGTTGGTAAGCACTTCATTCATATTATTTATTATATGAATAATCACATAGTTGTAACAGTTGCAATGATAAGAATCATGGAATAGATATTGATCTACATGATTTCTTTAAGATCTCAGAGAGGCACCAAAGATTTTATCCAGAAGATTGATTGATATTAGGTGAAAATAATGATGATGATCATAAACACTATAATTCACTTGCACATCCATAAATAATAAAAAACAAAAAATATGCAAATAAAATAAAGGAATAGCTATGTAATAACAATTTAAGGATATATATATATATATATAGCCTTAAATTGTTATTACATAGCTATTCCTTTATTTTGATATTTTTTGTTATATATATATAAATCAAGATACTGCAAATCTCTAGCACTTGTTACAATACATAACTGACAGCCAATCAGATGTCAAGGATAGCCATTTAAAATGACATCAAATCTAAACACACAACAAAGATTTTATGAAAAAAGGGCAGCCACCCTTCTCTCAACTTTTCTTTCTATATATCTAAGCCAGTCATAAGCATTTAGATTTGAAAGCTTGAAGCTTTAAATATCTTCACAATTAACTCACTGAGTCTAAATCATAAATGTACAATGCAAAATCCTATGATTTTGGCTGTCAGTTATATATTGTAATGAGCGCTAGAGATTTGGCAGTATCTCGATTTATTTCAGTTTTCAACTATAGGTTCTTCACAAATTAAAATATTATATATATATATGAATAGAATATATTTAATTTTAGGTATTAATTATATGTTAGACTATTTCCATTATCTAATATAAATATTGAATGCCTATAGAAAAGTGTGACTTTCCAAATACTTTCAAACTGTTAGCAATAGCACACAGATTAGTACATAACATGAAGTTTCAAGTAGTTTTATTCTCTCATATTTTGGTGTTGCTGGCCTGAACAGTGACAGTACTAGCATAGAAATCAACCTAGATCTTTAGATTCCTAACATGCCAATGGGTTAGAGTGTTAATCATGAATCTAAAGGTCAAGGTTTGATTCCTGTAGTGTTTTTTAATCAGACAATTACTGCAACAATGGTAAAAAAATGTAACAAAATTTTAGTTAATCTTCTTGTTCCCCTCATCATTATGAAACATTTCTTATTTTATTAAAAAAATTTGGCTATCCTGCAATTTTAAACTGCTGTATTAACTTCTTTATAAGTGATAACCTCTGGTTTTGTTTTTATAATACAAAATTTTCATAATGCTATAATCTAGATAGGTCAATATGTTTTGGATAGTTGGCTTAAATTTAAGCACCAGTTATCTTAGATCTAAGATCCTGCTGTTGCCTAACATGGAAGAAAACACCTGAGTATTTATTTCCTTTTGCTTTTGTTTTCACACAAAGATTTTGGTTTAAACAAAATATAATATTTTTGCTTGTTTATGAAATATTTTTGATTACTTTTACACACTAATTGGTTGATTATTATTTAAAACCAAAAGAATGCACATACGTAGAAGTTAATAAACTTGATCATAATATAACAAAAAAACCTATGCCATGTATAATGTCATGATCTGTCAGAATCAATATAGTGTTAACATCTTTTTAAGAATTACAATTATTAAAGAGAAAATAACAGATTTTAAAGCATAACTCTATATATTTATTTTAAATTTATCTTCATTTATTCAACATTAAAAAAAAATAAATAAATAAAAAACATCTCATTCATTTTCCAAAAGGGTATTTATACAAAGTTGGTTGATGATGTGCATAGAGCATTGTTTGATTTGCAAGTCAGTTTTTATATATTTAAAAATGTCAAATGTGATTTTTTAGAACATTATTGGTTTAAAAAATTAAATTGAAAAGAAATCAAATCCAAGCTGTTGAGTTTTAGTTGAATATTTTTTAAAATTATCACCACGTGGAACAAAAGAAAATGTCAAATTGTTAACTGGGTTAATTGAATTTTATTTGTAAAACCCAAACACATTATAGTTAAATCAACCCAAAGCTATGAAATTCTGTCCAAACATTTAAAATTGCATTTATAATTATTAAAATATGACAAAAAATGTATACTTCAGTACTGATTATAGTTTTATTTTTATCATTACTACAAATATCTTATATTTGTATTTTTAAAAACAAAACATGGTCAAATAAAGCATAAGTGTAATTGCAAACATATTTTTTAATAATTACTATTCAAATATTTTATAAAAATAATCATGAATATTTAAGTGAACTATGAAAAATATACATTTTTTTTCTCATTGCTAATGCTAATAGGAGTTTATAAGTGGTTTTGTAACTACTCTTGAAACCCGATGTTAAAAAATGTATTTGTCAATGACAGTGTTGGTTCATTTGTAATATTATTTATGTAGAGCGCTGACATCTTCAGTTGTTTTTTAACTAATAAAGCAATATTTAATTTAGTTACAGTTTCTACCATCAAATGAATGCATAATTGAAAAAATAGTTCTAAAAATCACCACAAGAGGGAGTGAGAGAAGCCAAAGAGACAGAAACATATTAAATACTTTGTAATATCATGCAACTAAAAATCATTTAACTAATATTATTTCAACCCTCTCACATTGTGAGTTTTATTTCTTTTCACTATCTGTATGCATCCAACATTAATTAAGTTTAAGGTTAAACCATTATTGATTATTAAAATATAACTTTGATGACTTCATTTGATAGATGTTTTTGTTTACTAATGAATAAATTCTAAATAATCATACTTTTGAAAATATTAAAAAATTACATCATAATCAAAACAATAAACCTCATTCCTCATCCTTATTGGGCAGAGTATTATCAGAAAACAATGAAATCTTTTTTGTATAATATTTGTTTCTATAATGTGAATGAATACATATTTATTTTTTTAAATTGATAAAATTGTGCTTTAAAAGTTTAAATTTGTTTTGAAAATTACAATATATTCACACATACAGTTACGAATTGCACTGATCACATGTTAGCAAACAGCCTGTAAATGCCGTCAGTGCAATTTGCATTGACCAAAAATATAATATTCTATTTTTAAAAATAAAATATTTATCTTCAAAATAGATCATTTATATTTTGATTTTTTAATAATTATTACAAAAAAATAAACACAAATTTTAATAAACTTATAAATAATCAAGTTTTTTGTTATTAAACTATTTTCTCCAAATAATGTCACAAAAATTAGTGATGTCAAAAACATTAATAGATACTTATCAAGGTAGAGCTTAAACACCCCCCCCCTCAAGTTTTGATTATTATCACATCTATGGATATTTTTTAAACTAAAACATTAGGATAAAATATATACAATTTAAAACAACATTTAAAATTAAAGTTTGTGAAAGCTCTCTATAGATAGTGAATAATTTCTCAAATGAATTATTATGTATTACAGAATTAAATGGTATAATTATGAAATATCAGATGCATCTTATTTTTTAAATATATATTCTGTTTGTAGCAAAGACCTGTGTTTTTTTTATGCAATAGAATTGATCATAATTAATACCAATAATATCTTACATCTTCTCCTTTACTTTTGTGCATTTCTTCATATATTCATGTATATTACATTTTTTATAAAATTCCTCATATACACTCTAATGCAATTTTTATAATTCTTTTTTTATTTTTCTAACAATTTTGACTGTCCAGTAGTCTTCATCAAGTTTCTTATAACCTTCTTCATCCTTTTTACATTTATAACTGACTTTTTTTAAAAAGTCATAAATCTAAAAAAAAGAAAAAAGATTATAAAAAGCTCTGATGAAGACTGCAGGATAACCGAAACTGTTAGAAAAATAAAGGAGGAATTATAAAAATTGCATAAGGATGTATATGATGAGTTTTATAAAAAAGTAATATATAGTGCCAATATCCTAAATAGGTAAATGTTATAATTTTAAAGCAATAGATTTGATTATTGTCATAAAGTCTTTCAATCTTTTGTATTTGATTAAAAATACAATAATGCAATTCAATCCATTAAATGAATAAGGAATCACTGTTAAATAAATAAAAATATTTATTTACCTTAAAAATTATATTTCCAGTTATTATTATTCTAAAGCCAAGTACCAAAAAATGGAAATAATGTCATAAATTTCATGGACAAATTAAGTTTAGTATTTTCAAACTCTGTAGAATATATCTAGATTATAAAATTGAATATAGATTTATCAATAGAAATAATAAAATCATTTTAAGTTGACCTTCTCCCCACCAAAAAGGCACACTACAATTTTTATTTAAATGGTTTTTAGTTTAATATATATATATATATATATATATATATGTCCAAAAGATGGCGCTAATATTTGTTTTTTCATATATATATATATATATTGAACTGGATACTTTATCCGATTCAAGGGTTCTATCATGTAAATTGGAAAAAAAGAAAAACCAAGTTTTATATGTGCAATAACACACATACTTATTTATCTTGAAATCTTATATTTTTAATTCTCAGTTGATTTTAGTATAAAATATTTTTTTTTTATGATGCTTGTTTTCTTTTAAAACAATTAAAAGCAAACAAAGTTTAATTAGTGCTCTTATATGTATTTTATTTAAACTAAAATAAAATAAAAATTAATGTTGATGTATTTTAAAGCTGAGATTTAGTTTTGTATTTTTTTATATATATAAAAAAATAATAATCATTTTTGTAAGATAAAGCCCTGTAAGATATTGTTTTTCTAATTAAGATTGAGCGGGAGATAGAGATTTACCTTGACTGAAAGTTGCAAAAAAAATATTGCACGGGAGATAACAAAGGGATAAATAGCTGGGTAATTTTTTTTTTTTATTAGAGAGGAGGATTCAAAGAGACTATTCTGTTCATTCAGTTTTTATTGCTCAGCTTATTCAGCTTCTTATTGAGGATTGATCCAGATTTTAGCTGTTATTGAACTGTTGCATTGTGAAAGTGACTAAATTTTTTTTTTTATATTGGTGCCATGGGAATCACCAAGTTGAATTTCCATTGACTGACAATAACTCTATTTGCCATGATAATAACAGTCATTCAGACGCCATGCCTGTAATATACGCCATGAAGAATCTCCACAACATGATGGGCTGAGCCTTTCCAAAGATGAACCTCCGGAGCTCTAAATTGTGACTTCAATCATGACCTAACTGTCAAGTCCAGAGTGGATCCCGATAATGCCTCCAGACTTCTGAACCTGTAGTAAATGATATCCATTGTAGAGGACTCTATAAACCGAACTTTGTGTGAACAACATAAATTAATATTATCTCGAGGTAACTTACCTTTCCATATCAAAATCAGGGCTAAATCTCTAATTAAGTCTCTCGCAAATCTCAGCTTAATCTTAAAAAGAAATTATATTTATGATGTGTAATTTGTCAATTTAAATATTAATGTATTTTTGTTTATTTTACATTACAATCTTAGTAGCAAGATTTTCAATCTTAAAATGTTGCTTGTTCGGGAGTGTAGGGCAAGTGATATTTTATATGCTTAATAATTTCTCAGTTTTATGATTAACCCTTGTTAAATGCTCAGACCGACCTTAGTAGTTTTCTTTTATTTTTGTTTGTTTGCTTCAGCGTTAAACTAAATCAAACTTGGCTTTGGCTAGCGATTTCTAGGATATATGATTTATTTATTTTTTTGGTAGAGATTTATTTGCTATAATTCAGATTACGTAGTCTATGTTTCTTTCTTGTGTGAGACTAACCTTGGCTCATTTCAATGTACTTGTCCATGAGTGTTTTGCAGAATTATGACATTCTTGGTTCCAACATTTCTTTTGGACTAAGAAAAGCTTGTCTGCACTGTCCCATTATTCTCCACAAACATCCATCTTACTAAGTCTCTATAGGGAAAAAGGAATTGGTTGGGTGAACCGCTAGCAAGAAGATATAAGCCATTATTGTGTTATAGATAAGAAATGCACTTGTCTGCCTGGGTATTTAACATAGTTCTGCTCACATACACTCAATGTTAAGATCTGCTAAGTAAATGTAGATCAAGTTTCATGTTTATTCTGTTATTATGTTTAATAAATTTAAAAAGTTCTTATAAGTAGTTTGGCTGATGTTTGTCTCAGTGTTTTCTCAATTGTCTGAACTACATTCATTAGCTTTTGCTCTCCCTGGGTTTAGTCCGGCACATTCATGTTCATATATCCTGCCCACCCTTAACTGTTTGATTGCCTGACACGTAAAAAACGAGTAGATTTGACAACTCTCTAAATCGGCTACTTTTTATCTCACGTATACATATTATACGTCATTCGAAAGAAAATCAAAAGTTCTGTAAGATGGTGCCCTCTTCAGAATTATTTTACAAGTAAAAAATCAATAAAAATGACCATATATGTCAAACAAAACCAAAGCACCGCCTCCTCACCACCTTTTCTTGAATCTTATTGGCTGTACAACTTCTGTCAAAAACGGAAATGGCTGCCAAAAAGTAAAAAGTTACGTTCGTTTTGATTTTTATTACGAAAATGATAAACGAATGTTTACAACATTTTAAACAATATTTGAATTGAATTACAAATTATTGTTGATAAAATAATAACTAAAAATCAAATTATTTTAGAAAAATAGTTAAGATATTACCAAGAATTATTTATTTATTGCTACATATTTATCATAATGTTAAAGTGAAAAAAAAAAGATTGCTGACGCAATCTTTTTTGGTTGGTTGAATAGCGGTTACTTTTATCTCACCGCAATTGAATATTTTTTAAATTATAAATCAAATTTTATTTTTGAAAAGACTTTCGTTTACTTTCGTAATCTGACAATTTAGTAATATACTTTTTACAAATGAAACTAACGTATTTATATTATTAAAAGTGAATCTATTTAACAATAGATTTTGTTAAAGTTGTGAGTTGGCCAATTAAAAGTTTTGATTTTTAACTCATTCGGCCAATTAAATAATAATCATTGAAAGGGTTAAAATAAATGTCTAGTTCCGATTTTTGGACTAGTGGCGCCCTCATGGTCAGGATATGCAAAACTAAAATCTTTCATCTGGTACAATATATATATATATATATCATCATCATCAACCATTATCAATCCACTGCAGGATGGTCTCTCCAAGTTTAATCCATCTTCTCCGATCTTTAGCTTCTCTTCTCCACAACACCCCTGCACATTTTCTTATTTCATCCATCCATCTCACATGTGGTCTCTTTCTGGGTCTTTTACAATCTTTTGGAATACAGTTTAAAATTTCAATTGTCCATCTATTATCATCTCTTCTAGCAATATGTCCAGCCCAACTCCATTTCAATCTTTTAATTTTTTCAATAAGGTCAGTAACACCTGTTTATTGTCTTACCCATACATTGCGTTTTCGATCTCTTCTTGTTACTCCCAACATACATCTCTCCATACTCCTTTGAGTGGTCTGAAGTCTCTGTATTGCTCTTCTATTAAGTGTCCAAGTCTCAGATCCATAAGTAAGAACTGGTAAAACACATTTGTTAAAAACCATCCTTTTCAAACACATAGGCATATTTCCTTTTAGTATCAAGTTATTTCTACCAAAAGCACTCCAACCAAGTTTAATTCTATGATTAATTTTTTCCATTATGTTTCCATCTGTATTAATAATCTGACCAAGGTATTTGTAACTGTTAACTTCTTCTAATTCTTCATAATCAATCTTTATTTTCATATTTTGAGCAAATCGATTAAATATTACTTTAGTCTTTTTAACATTTATTTTTAGTCCTACTTTTCTACTTTCATCTGATAATTCTTGAAACATTTCCTGCAGCTCTGAAGCATTATTTGCAAAAACAACTACATCATCTGCGAAATGCAATACTCTCCATTTACTTTCACTCCTTTAGTTTCCCATTTTAATCCGCAAAATACTTCTTGCAGCACTGCTGTAAAGAGTTTTGGAGATATGGAGTCACCTTGTCTTACACCTTTCTCAATGTTGATTTTTCCAGTATCATTATGTAATCTAATTGTTGCTGTTGCATTTTTATAAATATTCTTTAAAATATGACAATATCCTGGATCTATACCTTGATGATCCAATGCTTTAATCACTGAAGAAATGTGTATAGAATCAAATGCCTTTTCATAATCTACAAATCTAAAACATAATGACAACTCATATTCATTTGTCCTTTCTATGACTTCTCTCAATACCTAGATATGATCTATTGTACTAGAACCACTTTTAAATCCAGCTTGTTCTCTTGGTTGGTGGAAATCCAAAGTTCTCTGTAGACGAGTTGTAATTATCTTGATAAAAATTTTATATAAAACTGATAAAAGGCTGATAGGTCTGTAATTTCTAACATCTTCTTTATCACCTTTTTTAAATATTAATATTATTACTGCATTCTTCCAATCTTCCGGTACATCTTTATCATTTAGACATTTGGTATATAACTTTGCTAAAATTGTTTCTATTTCTTCACCTGCTTCTTTTAATATATCAATTATAATTCCATCATTTCCTGGAGCCTTTCCTTTCTTCATACACTTAATTGCATGTCTCACTTCTTCATTTAAAATTCTGGGCAATTCGGAAGATGTAATAGATATAGGAGGTACTTGTTCTTTATTACTATATAATTCTTGAGAAAAATCTTCTACCAATTTCATGATATCATCTCTCTTTTTAGTAATAATTCCATCTTTTTTTCTTATTGCAGATATAAATTTCCTACCAATACCAAAATGTTGTTTAACATTTTTGAGACTTTTATTTTCTTCTACAGCTTTCCTTGCTATTTCACAGTTATACTTTCTTATATCATTTTCAATTCTTTTCCGTACCATTTTACAAAATTCGAGATATTCAATTCTTTTTAATACATCATTTTTGTATATCTTCATATTCCTTCTTTTCTTCATAAATTCTCTAGTCTCAGTAGAAATTTTATTAGTCAATTGCTGCTTTTTTCTACCAGCTATGTTTGTTGCAGTTTTTAAAAGTGTATCAGTTATTTTCATATTAATTTCATTCAAATCTGAATCATGTTCAAAATCTCCTAACACTTGAAACCTATTTGTAAGTTCTAATTTAAATTCATTAGAATGTTTCTGAAGATTAGGAATATCAACTGTAAATATTGTTTTTCTTAATAATTTTTGTCTCTCTAGTTTTACATTAATACATATCTTACACCTTACTAATCGATGATCACTTCCTGTGTTAAATTTATTAAGAACATTACAATCTTGAAATATGTATTTTCTGTTAGTCAAAATATAATCCAATTCTGCTGTACTTTCATTTGGATGCTTCCATGTCCATTTCCTTTTAACATTTTTCTTAAAAAATGAATTCATAATATAAAGTTTTTCTTTTTCTGCAAACTCCACAAGTCTATGTCCTCTCTCATTTCTATTACCATAACCAAAATTACATACAGCAATTTCATCTTTCATTTGTCTACCAATTCTAGTATTAAAGTCTCCCATATCAATTTTAAAATGTTGTTTACTCTGATCAAAAGCATTTTGTACATCCATATAAAAATCTTCTACTACTTCATCACTATGAGAACTTGTTGGGGCATAAACCTGAATTATCTGCATTTGGTATCTGCTATTAAGTTGTATAACTAATCTTGCCACTCTGTCCAATACACCATCAATCTCCACAATATTGTTCTTCCACTTTTTATTTATAATGAATCCTACTGCACTTGTATTTCCAATATGTGTGCCTTTATAATAGAGTATATGTCCACTTTTTAAATCACTTGTTTCTTCTCCTTTTCTTCTAACTTCACAAAGTCCAATAATGTCCCATTTAATATAAGACAGTCTTCTTCTAATTCTTGCAATCTTTCTTCACTTGAAAGTGATCTGCAGTTGTAAGTACCTAAATAAAAAGTCATCATCAAATGGCAGCCTGGGTCCGCAATCAGGGGATTCTTAGCACCCTCCGCCTTCGTCCACCAACCGCTGCCTTGGTTGGTGACTTTACAGCATCCTGGGAATAAGGGCCATGCTTTATTTTTGTCTGTCATAATTGTATATATGTATGGGAAAAATATTTATCATTTACACAAACATTCATTCTGCCTTATCAGGCACTGAGAAGAAAGACCATTGTGTTTTTTGATCTTAAACTCAGAGGTAAAAAGCCAATAAACTCACCACGCTGGCTAATGTGTGTTGGTGAGCAGCCCATCCATGTTCGTATACTATATGAATAATCACATAGTAATAACAGCTGCAACGACAAGAACGTATGGAGTGGACATTAGGAATTTGCCCTGCTCGGTTCCTTTAAGGCCTCCAAGAGGAATTAAAGGGTCTCCTTTCAGTTAATAGCAAACTCTTTTCTGCAGCCATATATATATAACGAATAATAATAGTATTGTATCAAAGCACTTTTTAACTATTCAAAATATATGAAGAGTTTTAAAATTTACATACTGTATATAATTTATTATCACGTTAAGTTCATTCTAATAGTTTATAATAAAAGAAAAAAATACTTAAAAAAAACCCGTTCTTTTAATCTGATGTAAATTATATTATTCAATTAAGCATTTAATTTATTAAATAAAATATATTTATGTAAATAATTAATCTTAGAAGTGCTAAGTTTTAAATAAGCACTGTTTGATTATAAGTCTTTTGATGTTTATGTGAATAATTACTATTTAACATTTATTAATTCAAAAATTATGATATATTTCTTCTGGATTTAGATGTTTTTTTTTTGTTATTATAAGATCAAATACAATTTTTACTATCTAAATGTGCAAACCCCCCTTATATATATATTGTTCAACTTTCTGTACTCTTGGAGGATTTTATATCTTTGTCAAAAAGTTCAATTACTGATCCACAGTTCAAAACTTAGATTATAGATACTGAAAAGAGTATATAAATATATATTTAATTAAACTGTATTTTCAGTTAAATCAAAATTATTTGAGGCTTTATGAAATTACTTGTAACAACTAAAAAGACTGATATGTTCAAAATGCATGTTAAAAATCATTTACATATTTATTCCATTGTATCCCATCATATGTTTGAAGCATAAAAGTGATAATTGTAATCCTAAATATATATATATATATAACAATAAAAATAATAAATATAATGGTAGTTAACTATTATATAAAGTCTTTGAATCTGCAGAAGTACTTTCAGTTAATTCATTAACCCTCCTCAACTGCCGTTAAATTCAAAAAACAAACCAGAAGCAAATGTCATCAACTCAAATCCCAAATTTTAACATTAGCAGCTGTCTAGTAATTATATTCATTTTAAAAATGTCATACCAATCAAGTAGAAAAATAATGTTGTGTACCAATTTTTGTGGATGTATGTTATCATATATAGGTGAATCGAAGTGCAGTATCGAAAAAAGATTAAAGGAGCATGAATTGTTATATAAGATGTAAAAAGTAAAAATAATAATGTTTTAATGACTGCTTCAGTTTTTTGGATCATAAAAAGACATGTAATAATAAATTTAAGATTGATATTGAAAGTGTTAAGATTCTTCATGAAGAGAGAAACTATAATAAAAGAAAAATTAAGGAGGCAATTTTGATAAATAGAAATAAAATGAATATAATTAATAGACAAGCTGCTAACATTAAAAGTCAGGATTTATGGGATTTGAGTTAATGACATTTGTTTCCATTATGTTCTGGAATTTAATGGCAACTGAGAAGGGTTAATGAATTAACTAAAAGCACTTCTGCAGATTCAAAGACTTTTCATATAATAGTTAATTATCATTATATTTATTATTTTATTGTTATTACAGTAGTTTTTAATTATCAAATATTTTATTTGTATTATACACACACACACATATATATATATATATATATATAATTAAGAAGAAAGGATTTGAAACTTCAATATATGCACTGTAATGATCTTAAAATAGTTCAACACCTTCAGGTTCAGTACTAAGGATACTCTCAAGCCCAAACACAAGATAGAACTATTATAAGATTAGTACAGTGCATATATTAAAGATGGAAATCCTTTCTCATTAATTACTTATGATCTCTGCACTTAGTAAATAACAATAATAAATAAATAAAGTTTTACTTCAATGCTAAAATATAATTCTATAAGTGCTTTACATACAGACAATGAACCTTAAAAATAAAATTTAATAAAATATTAATCTGAGCACTTTTGGGAAATATATAATCCCATGTTCACTGCTTTAAGTTTAATGAAAATATATATATTATGCACATGCTATGTAAACATATTTAAACCTACGTGCGTCATTCACAAAGTCCATTTTCTTGAAATGAAAAAGCAAGCTTCTCTTCAATTAATTGCTGTAGGATCGCTTGCTATGTAGCAAGCTTCTTTAACCTTTTTTTGTATCATTTTTCTCTGTACAAACAATACTTGTTGCTTATGGTTGAAAAATGTGGCCAGTAGTTTTTTCATGTTCTGCAAATATTGAATTACCCTGTGCTTTTGTTTTTATCCTATTATATAACTATTTATGTTGAGATAATCTGGTTGCAATATTTGCCCTGGTTTCACCATAATATGAGGTGTGGCAATTATTGTGGGGGCAGATAATTTTATATAAAAAAATTTTATTGTCTGTGTGTAAAGCACTTATAAAATAATCTTACTACTACTATTACTACTACTACTGCTATTGCTATTGCTACTACTACTACTACTACTACTACTACTACTACTACTACTACTACTACTACTACTACTACTACTACCACTACTACCACTACTGCCACTACTGCCACTACTGGCACTACTGCCACTACTACCACTACTGCCACTACTACCATTACTACCACTACTACTACTACTACTACTTATTATTATTATTATTATTATTATTATTATTATTATTATTATTATTAATTAGTTATCATAAACTGCAGCATTAAGCCAATTATAGAAATGCACCATAATAAATATATAAGAATATGCATAAACAAGTATAAATAACAAATTACTAATATGATTATATACCATAGTTCTTTATAAGATAAGTAATAACTTTTTTTAAATCTAAAGTAAAAATATTTTCATTAGTAAAATCATGATTATAGGTATTAGGCAAACAAAACGAAGGTGAAAATTTTAATATGTTAGAGTGCCAAACTTAATATAAAATAAATTAAATGTACATGTTTATGTAAACAATTATTAATTGCAATATTTAAAATTTTATTTGTTAATATAATTTTCTGATTGATAAGGTTATATAAAATTTTAAGATCTGTCATTTTTTTCCGAAGGGATAGGGGTAGTTAATGATCATTTAACTTAATATACTACTACTACTACTACTACTACTACTACTACTACTACTACTACTACTAATGATGATGATGATGATAATAATAATAATAATGATGATGATGATGATGATGATGATAATGATGAAAAAGAAAAAGCAGTTGGTAGATGATTTAAAAAAATATCACAGTAGATAGTGGTATTTGAAAAAAAAAAAATACTTCCTTTCAAATATAACCAATGAATAACATCCTTTTTATTTCCTTATTTGTCTATATTATTTTACATAAATACAATCATACTCTTTTATTCAAACACATTATTGTAAACTTTAATGAAATAATCAGTAGAAACTCTGAAAAAGACAGCAGGACACTTAAAATGCTATTTTATAGATAAAAGTTTGTAATAAACTGTTTAAAGAAAGAATATAATCGTATAACCAATGAATTATATAATCTAGGGGGCAGTATGAATAAAAAAAATACCCAAATAGTAGGAATATGTCAAAGAGCACCATATCTTAATTTTTAAGTGAAAAAAAAATTGTTAGCTTAAATTCTTTCCTATATATATTTTTGAATTCATTTATTAATCGAAAATTTCTATTCAAAAAACTTAAATAATCAAAATATCCATCTACTAATTTTTACAGTTGTAGAAAGAGACCACATGTGAGATGGATGGATGAAATAATAAAGTGTGCAGGGATGATGTGGAGAAGAGAAGCTAAAAATCGGAAAAGATGGATTGAACTTGGAGAGACCTTCATCCTGTAGTGGATTGATAATGGTTGATGATGATGATGATGAAGAAAAAAATCATTATTATGACATTCATTACTGCATATCATTAGCTAACTAATTATAATCTGCATAATTAGTAATTCTGATTTTATGAGAATAGATAAGGCATGCTCTGTTATTAGACTTTAGTGCTCGATATTTTTAGTGAGATTCGCAAATATATTTTGCTTATATAAGCCAAGAACAATTCTTCACTGTAGTATCTGTTATCATAACTGAGTAATCAGTAACTACCAGATGTATTTAAAATGTTTATTCTTAGTATCTAAATTCTCAGACTAATTTCTTTCTTTTGCTTTTAGGAATGAGGCGTTAATTTCAAACTTGTAAGAAATACAGACATGCATGCATCCATCAATCATTATTGCTTCATTTTATTTGTCAAGTTGATAATTCACATCAGCATATGGTTTGAACCCATTAATCTGTTTAAATAGTTATAGAAGTATGAATCCAATTCTGACACAAAATAAGTATATTTTAATCAAGAATAACTATTTCCAATGCTTCACTATTTCTATTGTGATCTTAAACTTAGCATCATTTCCAACCATTATAAACATACAGTGCAGGATGAAAGTTTTTCTAAATTTAATCCAGTTTCTCTGATCTGCCATTATCTAATCCATCCATCTCTCATGTGGTCTTTTTATAGGTCTTTTAAAATCATATAAATTTTGAATTTTTATATATACTTTAATTCTACACAACAAATACTTTACATATAAAATGTAATTAATATATAGTTAAAAAAATAGGTATAGTTGTAAAAACATAACAAACAGAAAAAACAATTAATTGTTAATTTGTTACGGTTTACAAGTTTTAAACTTTATGGATTCACAACTTTGAACCTATGCACTTCAGATAAACATATTAATGCATAATAATTTTTTATTAAGCAACTAGAGATTATCATATCATTTAATAGCCCAGATATAAACTGTAAACTGAATTAAAGCTTAATATATAAACATAAACAGATGGGATTAATTACTCTAAGATCGACTTCCTTGTTCTATGAGTACTGTATTTTTTAGATCCATTTAAAACATCTATTTCACCATACATTTTGGAAACATATAGAGAATATTAAATCAGTACTCTTTATTTGGCTCAAATTACAGTATCTTATACGTCTCATTGTTTGCTCAGTATATATTAATAAAAATTATCCAATGTGATTTATAGATGTCAAAATTTCTGCATTTACATCTTTCATACAATCCACTTCATCTAAATATAGTAATAATTATTATTAATTGTTTATTAAGTCAGCGATTATCATATTATTTTTAATCTAGATATACATTTTAAACTCATTTAAAAATTAATATATCTGCTTTTTAATTAAACTAAAGCACATGGATTTAATCCAACTTCAACTCCCCTTTTTTATATATAAATCTTAGTTTATGATATATTAAAATGTCTACTCAAGTATATATACATTGACCCGTGATTAGAAAATTGAAGATCATAATGCTACCTACCACATCCTCTGTAAGTTAGATACATCAAAAAGTGTACGGGCGCACCAGGGCGCGCAAAAGCACAAAGTTGATGTAATCAATAAAACATTAATTTTATTATATATAAAACATTTTTTTACTTATTTATTAGATAATATATTAAATTTTCCTATTCTGTAAAATGATTCCCAGTATTGTTGTATTTGATTATGCTTTGAGTCTTTGTAACTCGAGAAAAGAAATCAATTATTTTAAAATTACTCTTTTACTACCTTGATTTTTTTTTCAGCGTAGTTGATTATTATTAACCTGAATACATGAACAGATGTATTTTTCTTTAGTGTTTTTTCAGGAGTACTTTGTTTTGCTAAATAATCAGCATAGCAAAGAACTTTCTCTAACGTTTACATCATTTCATTTTTGAATTTATTTAATACTTTAAACTTTTTTCAAAAAATAAAGATCAAAAAGCAATTTCGCCTGTATGACAAAAATTAAATTACAATCAAATAACACGTCAGCACGAACCCTTATTATTTCTAAAATGATTTACTTTATTTATTTAAATGTTACAAAATATAGACGTTAACTACAGTTTTTCTATATATAAGGTATAGTGATGTGACGTAACTATGACCCAATATCAATTTGGTTTCCCTACCGCCATAATACCAATCTTTGCTTAAGAAGCGCATTTACAAATCTGAATTTCTATTTTTCCTGAATAATATGAGAAATTTAAAATATGATGTATTTTACTATACAGATAAATAAAAAACTATATATGGTGGCCAATAAAAAGGAGTCAAGATCACCACAAGTACAAGATATGGTGTAATTGAAATTGGTATATGGCTAAAAAGAACCTAAATAGCTATTATAATTATCATCCATTATTTTTAATCCTTAACAAGTTTCTACAGGATAAAGATTTCTCCATATTCTATTCCTTTTTCCTTATCTATAGATTTTGTTCACTGTTATTCTAGCAAAGTTCTTTATCTCATCCACCATCTTGCATAGATCTCTGTCTAGGTCTTTACAATTTTTTAAAATCTAATTTAAGAATTTTAATTGTAATAAGCACAAGCAAAAAAGAGTCTTTAATACATTATTATTCTAATCATACTAAAGAAAAACTTTCCCTGTGTGGTTTGATGTAGTGGTCAAGTACCAAGCTTGGGAAACTCCAGGGTCATGGATTGTATGTAGCCAGCTCTGACATCCGGTACTCAAACTTCATATAAACATCTGAACTGCACTTAATTACTTGATTGTTTACAATAAAATTTGATAAAAAGCAACTTATTAAAATCTTCTGGGGTGTAGATATCTGATATTGGAACCCGAGGAAGATTGCAAAGTTAAAAATCCATTCTTAGAAATATGGTGAAGCAAGATGTTAAAAATTTCATGCACAGAATCATAATGAAGGAAAAATACAAAGTGCAGAAAAATAGTAGTTAAATGGTAAATAGATCCTTAACCCTACTATAGGGTATAGGCTTCCTTGCTGATCCTTTTTGTAAATTTTCAACTTTTTGATTTTCTTATTTGGTTAATTTTTACCTTTTTAAATTTTTATTACATTTTTTTTTTTTAAATCATAGGCAATTGAATCAGAACACTGTAAAACAAAAAAAAGCATTGGTTCTACCGTAATTTTGTTTTTAAACCTGTCTTTAATTAAATCATTGTAATAACTTTTCTTAAAACAGGCAAAACTCTCCATACAGTAGTGTCACTCAGTGCAAGCCAGAGTAATCAATGGATGTCAGAAGGCTTGTGCATAAAATCCCTATCTAGTGCCTACTCATCCAATATCCCCTGACAAGTTTCTAGCTTATTCTTTTAAATTAAATAAAATTTCATTTTAGTTATCATTAGTTATGACATTAAGTATTTATACTTTTTCTATATGAAATTTAATAAAATGAATAAGTGCATATACCACAACTATAGAGAAGCTTGTTATTTTTATAAATTAAATATGGCTTAGTGCTTTCGAGAACGTATTATACAAAAGAGCCTCAGACAAGCCAGAAACATAGATCTATAGTCCTTGAACACCAAAAGGTGTCAGGACATCAATTTGTCCCCTCTTACACAAGCATCCAATACATCGAACAACATGATTCAAAGGGGAAAATAAGGAAGGCTTGCTATATAACTAATAATACAAATGCTATAAACCATATTCCATCAACAAATTGGAATTTTCTTTATGTGTTTCCATACTCTACCAACAAATAAGAATTTTCTTGATGTATTTCCATATTTCCATCAAATCAGAATTTTCTTTATGTGTTTCCATATTTGTGCAACAAATCGGAATTTTCTTTATTTGTTTCCATATTCTGCCGACAAATCAGAATTTTCTTTATGTGTTTCCTTATTCCACTGACAAATCGGAATTTTCTTTATGTTATCAGGCAGGATCAGAATTTTTATATTAGTCTGAAAAGACCATACAAAGTTTATGAAAAAGTTGATTGAACTAGGGACAGTATGAATAAAGACATTGGAAGTCTAAGATATATGATTTTTCAATTAATGCATTTGAATCCAATGGTGTTTGTTATTACTGGAGGTTTTCATTTATTATCCTTTGTGTATTTTTATTGTCAATATTATTAAGACTTGAATTTATTACCTTAAATATTTTTTGAATGTCAATGTTTTGAATGAAAATAATAAAAAAATTATTTTTAAGAGTAATTTTTTTAACATTAACTGCTTGTGAGGCAAGTTTAGTTTTATCACTGTTAGTTTCATTAATTTGTAGGCAGAGGAATGATATATGTTGGGGTTTAAGGATAGTTAGGTAATAGAGATCATAATAACATTTTGGATTTTAATTTTAATGTGAATATTTAAGATTGTTTCTTGATGTATAGTTAATAATATAATGTTAATTATTATAATGATTTCTTTTACATCAAAATTGAATGTGATTTTATATATATCTTGGATTGGATATGGGTATGGAGTGGATATATTGTCTATATCTTTGATTATATTAAGAATATGAACACATATTTTGAGGTCTGATTGTTAGTTTAAAGATTTTGGTTAAAAATATAAATAAGTATTACTTATTTGAACCTATATCTGTTAGCATCATATGTTATGAATAGAACAATGCTAAATGTAAAGATAAAGAGGCATGGTATATCGCCAAAAACAGATACACAATAAACAAAAACGAATCCTGTGTCACCCTTTCAAAAACTGGCTCATTTAAATGAACTTATTTACATGTAGCATTTAAATTGTATGCAAATCCCCTATCTTGTTTATTCTTTAATAATTACCACAAGCTCCTCGGACAACTATTGTCATGAATATGAATATCAAGTAGTCAAAAGCATGTTAAGCATATCATGTGATCAGATTAAATAAAGCTTTTCTCTATATACATTTGTATATATGTATTTTGAATTAAATGTCATTAGGAAGCTTTATTTCAATTTTTTTTATTTCTAACACGGGAAGCAATGAGATGCTCTTAACATGGTCATACTTTGGTTCAATTCAGTGTGTTTCTTTTTGTCGGGAGTTTTTTTTGGTAAATTGTTATAATGATAAAATTTTGACACCTTATCACAGCACATAATGCAGTGGACTATTTCCAAAGGTACAGAATCCTGGCTTCCTGAAAAGTGTGCGTTAATGGTCACAATATGACTGCCAATCACTGATATGTAAATATTGTATTTATATATTTTTATCATTTTTCTGTTAATTAGTTAATCCAAAATAATAAAAAAACTATAAATATTGTAATTAATTTTTCCAAATAATTTCTTTTTTTAAAATAATAAAATATAAAATGTAAATATTAAATGCCATGTTTTCTAGCAAGCATTTTTTTGCAAACATTTCTGGGGGCCCTAGAAACTAGATTTATTAAAAATATGGCTGCCATCTTGTTTTACTTGAAAACTCACAAGTATGGCAATTTAAAATTTTAAAACAGAATTTCATAATTTTATGATGATTTTATGATTAGTCATTCACTCTTAAAAATGGAATTCATTCGAAAAATTTTGTTAATTTACTTTTTAAAATAGTGTTATGACAGTTTACCAATAAGAAAAAAGTAATTGTCTCATTCCATATTTTACTTATAATTATTTTTATATTTAGCAAGTTCAAATATGATTTTTGAGAATGTTTTTTATTTATAAACTTATATTTCTAATGGATCAAGCCCAATTTATTGGATCACAATAATGAACTAAAATCTTGAACTATTAACTCAAATTCTGCTATGGGATGGCAGAAAAACATTGAAATGTGAAAGAGCTTAAAATACTTTGGTTAGATCATGCTAAGATCATAAAACCAATCAATGTTTTCAACTTCTAGATGTTGATACTATAGAGGAGGAGTGACTAACTTTTGTGTTCATAAGATCTACTTTTTATTTTTAAAATGTGCTGCGATCGACTTGTTGTCATAGGTGTAGTCTAAGTGAAGGGAGGACATACTATTTTTATATATCTTCCTACATAAAAAATAACAATTATTTAACTGGCCAAAAAACTCATATCCAGGGAATTAAAGCAACATGAGTAATTATTAACAATATTTATTAATTCAAATTAGCTACATTAAGTCAAGATTAAAAATATTATTCTCAATAATGATACAACTTAGTGGACTCCACCTATCTAGAATTTAAAAAAAACTAGAACAAAAACAAACAAACAAAAAACTTGAAAATCTTGATTTAATTGGTTTCACTCATTACCTGATGGCTCTTGCCAGATTCACCTCGCAATCGACCAAAATTGGCTTCGCGATCAACTGGTAGATCATGATTGACTTGTTGGCCACCCCTGCTATAGAATCTACTATTGTGACATCTCTTCACTGAATTTGTCATGTAAAGGCATATTTAAAAGAATGCAATATTGTCTCCATTGAGAAGATATGGCAGAGAATAGAATACATTAGCGAGCAACAATTAGACACAGTGTTGAAGTATTTCAGGACGAAACGTTTTCTGCAGAAGAAATGAAGACAGTATTTCAAAACATCAAATCAACAGAAAAATGGACCAGCATATTGTGCATGTGAATGTTTTTGTGTTTTTTCTCTTGTAATTGGAATAACTACTCATTTATGAGTGGCTGTTATACGTATGTATGAGCACTAGCATTTAAATATTTTGATAATTCAAAGCAAATATATTGCTCTACTAACTTCCATCTTTTCCAAGATAATTTTTATATGTAGTTCTGGATATGTTTGATGGATCCAAAGATAAAATGAAATGATAGACCACTTAATGTTAGTATCCTCCTTCATAGACTATATGGTGCTTGTTTGCCAAATTCGGTCTCAATATTACTATTACTTGCTAATTTTTTTCAGGGTTTCCCCCTTGTTATTTGTCTTATCACTTTATTTTGTTTGCTCTCTGGGCAATAGATGTATATTATATATGACCAATATTCACAAATGTATACAAATGCAATCATTAATAAGTGTAACTCAGTAAGAAATATTGATCAAGTTATTAGATTATATAATCAAACTTGCGGCTGGATAATGCAAAAAAGGTTTCTCTTTCTCAGTTTCTGGAATAATATAGTTCTTTTTATTTCTTTAAGGAAATACTTTTCCATTTAATCAATGACTTCTTTTTGTATTCACTAAATGTTACCTTGATCCTATTTTTCCTGCTACCTAATATGAATAAATCCTGTAAAAGCTAATGATTTTTGCTGAAAAGTAAAATTTCTGGTTCTCTTCTTACTTGAAACAAAAAAACATCTATCAGATTATTTGAAATGGATCTGCTATGTAACATCCTTCGCATGAGCTACATTCCTCTATGAAGATCTCTCAAGAGGTATAGACTTCACCACCATAGTTTATCAAAGAATTCTTCTATCATAGCGGTGTATTTTCTACTAAGGGTATATCATAATCTCTTATTACCATATAGCCATTTAAAGATTGTTCATAACAGAAAATTTTTTTTAAGCATAAAAAGCAAGGAGTGAACCTGGTATAGGTTTTCACCCAAAAATTTGACTTATTAGAATTGAAAAAAACCTCCAATCTACTGCAAGTTTCCACTATTAACTGCAATCGAATATAACCCTACTTTTACGCACACACATTTTTATTTTATTATTCACGCGCATTTATAAATAATCAGAAAATGTAGTTAAATGATGAATTGAGCATTTTCATGACAAATTCATACATATACAAGTAGATGGAGAGTTGGAATCTTAAACCGGATTTCAAGAGAATGTAAAAGACCCAGAAAGAGACCACACGTAAGATGGATGGGGTCCGCAGTTGTTGAAATTGCTGACGATGATGAAGAAAGGTAAATTTTAAAAATGAGTGATGTTATCAAGATTCGTCTGTCGTCTTTAAGCCAAATTCTCAACTCTATTCTTTTTATTCATAATAAAATCAAATGCTCATCTCTGTAATCTTCGCTCACATATTAGGATAATAATGGTTAAAGAGTGAGATCTTTTTTTAAAAAAGATTTATTTTAAGTACGAAACAAAATTAGTTTTTTTTTTTTTGGACCAGTTTATTTATTTCATCTGAGAAAGAGAGATTGTCGTTTCTATAAATTAACAAGAATGTCGAAACTCTTCCGCATTCTGTAATCTTCGCTAATCCTAAAGTAAGCAGCAGAGACCTGGAGAAAACTAATGTTGAATTTTCTTGATTGACCGAAGGCTGTTTAACACATCTGCTGAACAATCGCTTGGTGTTATTTATTATTTTTGCTACTTGAGCTCTTTAATATTATCTTTTGAGTGATAGGTTATAGATTAAAATTAAGGTTTAATTATGAACTAGGTAATATGTTGCAAATGTACGTGTGTGTTTGTGCAAATAGCAGTTCATTATATATATACACAATGAGTCGTTACGGCTTCCTAAGCCGTGACCTCGAATAGAATCTGGGAATATTGGGTAGGGCAGCACTAGAGAAGTGTAAGGACTACTACTATTGATTACAAAAGTTTACACTAGGTGGCGTAAATGTGATGAGAAAAAAGAATTTGCTGCTGAACAGCGTTGCGGTTAGTGTCATATGATGTTTTATTGGTTTATATCTATTCTGGTCAGGGAATAGAGATCCCTATAGTTATTTAAAATTTAAGAACATTATAATATGTAGATACTGAACTGGTTTTAGATCTACATAACTATACAAGCAAGTTATCTTAGATTAAAAATGTGTTTTTCAATTTGATAATTGGATAGCAAAATAAAAAAGTAAAAGATGGCTGTTATAGATAAAGTCCATTAGATTCAAAAGATCAAAATACTCATTGATTAAAGCCATTAATCTTAATAACTCAATCAATCAATAGGGTTCTGGATAGAAAGATCAAGAGAATAGTCACCTTGCAATTTTATCCATTTCTCCACTGCGTCCTTCCCATTGCCCAGCTCTTCAATTCCACAATTCTCCCATTTTTTATATCATTCAGCAATGTTAATTTTTTCCATTCTTTCTTATTTTTTCCACTCACCATTCCTTCCAAAACATCTATTAATAAAGTATTTTTCTTTTTAATACATGTCCAGCCCAGATTTCTCTTTCTATCTCTAATTTTCTTAATCAATCTTCTGTTTCATTTACTCTTTTCAAAACTTTTTAATTTGTTTTATTCATCCAATTTATTTTTTCATGCTTCTCCATGACCATATCTTAAAGGCTTCCAATCTGTTTCTAATTTTATTACTCATTGTCCATGTTTCACAACCATACAATAGTACACTTCACACGTAGCATTTAATTAATATTTTCCTTAATTTTTTTCTATAAAGTACACAAAATATTTTCTTTCTCTTAGCAAATGTCTTCTTTGCCAACACTATTCTTCATTTAACTTCATCTTCACTTCTTCCATTCTTACTCAACCAATTACCCAAATATCTATCAATTTTTAATTGCAGATTCCATTTTTAAAATCAATAATTGAAGTTCATGAAAATGTTTTTTTTTATATATGGCACAGTTAGAAATAGAATTTTTTTGGTATCAGTTGTGGTTCAATTATCTTCTTCAGGATCCAATTACACCCTCTTATTTGAAAGAGACTAGTGACAATGTCGTCCATGTTTGCAATATTTTATTTTTACTATTAAACCTTTTTTCTATGCCATATATTGATAATCTTCACATTATTTCTTACAAATGAAAACTTTTAAATGAAAAACATTCTAAAAATTAATATTTGAACTTTGCAAAATAACAAAATGAAGCACTAAGGCGAATATATAATATTAGCAATAGCTTTTTTCTTACTGGATCATAATTGTTGTTTATTTGTAAAAATTATTGAGACAAAATATTTCTTATTTGAATTCCATTTTTAAAATATGAATTTATTTTAGTTAACAGATTATAAAAAATAAAAATATTGTTAAAAGCGAAAATTGCATTTATCTATATTAAAATTTCACAAATAATTTCTTCATTGGTGTTTATGATGTCTATTTTTATTAACCAGCAAAAAGAACTTCCGTTATTACTGTAAATACATTTTTATGACTTGGCTTCTTAAAAACAAATATTTTCAAATAAAATCTAATTGTAATTCTTAATTTTTTGGTTTAGAATAAAGATTTAAATATGTTGCATAAATAAGCTTAAATATGTAAATAATTTATCAAAAATTACATTTTTATTTTCAAAATATTAATTGAAAATGAATATTTATAAATTGCCTTGAGGCTAAATAATCTACCAGTCAAGCATTGTTGGTTTGTTTTGAGATCCAAATAAGCATTGTCAATTTGTTTCATATTCAACTTTTTGTATGAAGTTCGTATGATACTGACATCTTCAGACTTTTTTTAAACTAATAATTATAGCAATGATTTTTATGTAAAACAAAAACTGCTTGTGGTAAACTTTATAGTTAACTGCAAAATAGCAAAGAAAAATCAAAAGCAATAGCCATACTGTTGTAATACCTCAAAAGGACTTGAATTTACAATAAAGTCATTGATTTTACCAAACATGTTAATTAATAAAAAATAATAGCTACATTATAACTCAGACTTTTATCAAGAGTTTTATAGGGTAATTTTACACACAATGTTCCAGAACTATTTTTTTTTTTTTTTTTAAAAATTAACACAAAAAATACTGCCCTTTAGAGAAAACTTAATAATGAATAAATGGTCACAAATAATATCATGTACTTTGGAGAAAGGTTTTTATCATATGCACCTTGAATGTTTATAATAGTCAAATGATGCCTTTGTTTGATTATAGAGGGAATTCTCAAACCTCTACAAGAGATAGTGATTTTATAAAGATAAAAACAGCTGTCTTATGTTAAGCTAAATTCTCACTTATATAGGCCAATCTAAAGCATCTTGATTTGGGAGTATGAAGCTGTTAGACTCTTCACTTCTTAATTTCACTATTTCCTTTACAAATTAACCTTCATGAAATGTTGTGATTTACGAGTTAATATTATGATCTTTATACTGGAGATATATAAACTAATGTAAAGTTGTGATTATTTATTAAGTGCATAGGACGTATGTAAATACTTTTAGAGAAAGGATTTAACCATTATCATATGTGCATTGAACATTTATAATAGTCATGTGATGTCTTTGTTTGGCTATAGAGGGATCACTTCAACCTCAACACAAAATAGCAATTTTATAAAGATAAGAATGGCCATCTTATCTTTAAATCTACATTTCCACTTATATAGGCCAATCTGTAGCATCTTGATTTGGCACATACAGTAAAGGTTAAAACCTTTATCTAAAAGTGTTTACATATTTTCTATGAGTTTAATAAATAGTTGCAACTTTACATTAGTTTATATATTTCCAGTATAAAGATCGTAATATTGTCTTGTTCTAAATTGCAAGATTTCATGAATTTGTAAAGAAAATAATGGTCTTGTAAAATGAAGAGAGTAACAGCTTCTTGCTTCCATATCAAGATATTTCAGCTTTGTCTATATAAGTGGAAATTTAGGTTAAAGATATGATGACTGTTCTTATATTCATAAAATCACTATATGTTGAGATTTGAGAGGTCCCTCTATAATTAAACAAAGACATTGTTTGGCTACTGTAAACATTCAAGGTGCATATGATGAAGGTTAAAACCTTTCTCTAAAAGTATTTACATACTTCTTAAGTGCCTAAAAAATAATCACAACTTTATAATGTCATGTATTGTGAATTTTTTTTTATGAATTCACACTGGTAATTTTGTAATTTTAAATTAAATTTAAAAACATTTTTTTCTCTCATAAATATTAAATAATTAAATTTTTTAAAGATGAGTAAAAAGAATACCTATTTGTAAGCATATAAAAATTAAAAATACTGCATAGAGGTCTCTAATTTAGTTGCTCATCAAATATTCTCTAACAGTACCTGGTTGCTTCATTCTGATGACAGTTTTTGTGCTGTCACATTGTTGCTTCATGGAAACAACCTCATGAGCCAAATTTATGCACTGTTAAAAAGTTATGCCATTGTTTGTTACCATGGCATGACAATATTTCAAGGATATTTTATAATAACTTTGCTCTTCTTTTCTCATGGAAGTGATATGATAGCCTTTTCAATGATATTTGAACATTGTTTATATGTCTTTTCCATGTTCCATATAATTTATAGATATGTACAATAAATTTATCATTATCATTCAAATATATAAAATTTATTAAGCGTAAACAGATAATATTGTAATAATGTGAAAGTGAAAACCTTCAACAGATATGCCTTAACCATGCTTATGTGACAGCCAATAAGATGGAATAATGACATCACATGGTCCTCTCAATTCTCAAACTCAGGTCAGAACTATAAGTCCCATCTTTTTCTTATAGTTCTGACTTGTGTTTGAGAATTGAGAGGCCCATGTGATGTCATTATTCCATCTTATTGGCTGTCACATAAGCATGGTTAAGGCATATCTGTTGAAGGTTTTAGCTTTCACGTTATTACATTATCATTCAAGTACTATTAAAAATATATGTTTATTAAAATTATCAGTTATCAATAAGATAGTAATATTTCAATTTGTTTTTGCATTGTAATGCATCTATTTTTACAATATTATTTTTAGAATCATCCTAACTTTGAAATGTCACATGACCATCATTTGTTATGCTTACACAATAAATAAAACAGCAACCCTCTCCAATCTGTAGACACCAACCTTTATAGTTAACTAAATAGGTAAATGCGGCTGCTGGAGAGTTGCATTAGATCCAAAGATCTATGTGCGGTGCTCTCAGCTCCAAGATCCCTCACTAATGAAGCCACAAGCTAAAAATTAATTTTAAGATATTAAATGAGTAGGCATTAGCTGGGGATTTGGATGCACATAACTTCTAACATCCTTGATTACTATGACTTACACTAGGTGACACTACTTTTTGGAGAGAGATGCCATTTCACTTTGAAATGATCACAGCTATCAATAAATGTTGCACAATTGATTCTTTATTGATAAGATAAATTGGATATTTGAGTTTTATTGATGAAGAAGCAATAATAAAGACAAGTAGACCAAAATGACCAAAATCAGAAATTATAAATTTAAATATAAAAAAATAAAAGCTGTATTTGGCATTTTGTGACACAATCCTATGAAGAAACATAAACTTTACCAATCATGCCATTTTTCTTAAAGACAAAAATATAGAATTTATACGGTCTTGATGATTTAAATAATTTCATTAAATCATTTAAAATAGATGCTTTTGTTTAAAACATTTGTATTAAATTTATATTTTGATTCACCATGAAAAATTAAAATGCACTCTCTTTTTGTTATCTTACTGCTCACCAACCCATGTCTGTGGATACACACTCATGATAAATGTCCAGTCAATGGGGTAAAAATTATCATGCAATATATATGTTCATTTATGTAACTTATAGATTGGGCAATATAATCATTACAAAATTGATTTTTTAACTTCTTTTTTATTATTGAAATTAGACTCCCATATTTATTTATTAGCCCTGAATGATGATGATGAATAATTAACTAAAAATTTTAAAAAATGTTAATTACATCAACAAAACACCACATGGTTTCATCTGATTATTTTTTATATATGCTTTCAAGTTCTTCTGCAGAACCATCTATTATAAGCTTGATTAATTAATGTAACTAGGTGGCAGTGCTAGAAACTCTAGAACCCAAGTCAGTTTTCAAGAAAGAATCAGGATTCATAATTGGAACAAATATGCATATGTGTCTAAAAACCACCTTTAGTGATTCTATATTATATTATTCAAACTAATAGCTTATATTAACTTAATCATTAAAACATATGACTTGGAGATGACATTGATTGTCCTTCAGCTTCCCTTCATTCTCCTGCAGGTGGATGTAGCACTGTTTTGCTATTCATTTGACAGTCAACAGTAAAATTAAAATAAAATTGATTTATTAGTTCAAAATAAAATCTGAAGAGGTCAGTACTCTGCAGATGGGAATCTCATCCAAGGAGAAAATCTGCTTCAAAGCACTGGTTGGTAGATTCTTTGAGAGAACACCATTACTTGTAAACCTTTCTATTGTTGCTTGCAATGAAGAAATAATTATATTTTCATGATTTATTTAAATATGTATGATTTTTTTTACACTTGCATTTTTCTTGCCATTTAGTTCTGCAGTGCAATGATTTTTAATTTTTTCATGAGATATTAAAAGTGAATGGAAACCATTTCCTACCTTGTGAAGAGTGTAATGAAAGCATGGGTATACAGGTTTAGGTGTTGATACTTCTATCTCATCTGAGATGCAAAGATTATTTATAAAATGCTTTTATGAAAGCAGTATGTAGTTCTGCACTGATGAATAGTTGTGAGATGGTAGAGATGCCATGGGTGGATGCTTTGTTAAAAAACTCAAAACTATCTAAGATTAGTTCTGCCTGTATAGTAGTCTCAAATTTTGCTCCTTATTCACAAAATGAATTTAAGAACTTATATACTCACACACATACACTCGAAATTCTGGACTGCAAGAGTTGATTGAAATTTAAAATGCATTTAAGACTTAGTAATTGGAGTGTTTTTTTTTTTAGGAGTCATTTATCCACCTGCAAAGCCAAATTTTTTTTTTTTTAAAAAATGATTGGAACCAACTATTTATTTTCTAAAAAAAAAAATATCAGATTTTTTTTTTTAAAGAAAGAAAAAATATTAGAAATTATTTTTTAAGAAAAGTGTTCATGGCTAATCAGAAAGAAAGAAGGAAGGAAAGAAAAAAATATTGAAAAATGAGAAGGTTGGGGGAGGGGGGTGGAGTATAAAAGAATAGAAAAAAAAAGTTTTTTTTAAATACTTTTTTTTAAAGGGTAGGGGTGGAGTATTAAGCACAGATATTATTTTTACATAGCTTTTTTTAAAATTAGAATTATTTAATAAATGCCCTGTTCAGTATAGCTTAATATAGTGTCAGATTCTAGAATGTAAGACCGTAGGATCGATTCCGGGGCTGGCATATCTGGCACTCAAATTTCTTATGAATTCTTGAGCATTAATGTTATTCAAATATCCAATTATATCCAAATATTAATCATCTCAAATGTTAGGAAATTTTCAACTACGCCCTCTGAGAAATAAACGTTTAGAGCCTGCATCTCAAAACAGTATAATAATAAACGCATATATTATTTATTATTCAGTGCATTGATTTACCTAATCAAACTAACTTAGGTCCTTTACTCCCTTGCTAAAAAGGGCTAGTTACCACTATGAAAATGCCTAAGTAATTGGCTGTTTGCCTGAAAAAAATATTCTAAGCTTATTTGTGACCAAAATATCAAGATTCACCTAGCCCAAATTGGAATCCCAGATTGTAGGCATAGCAAACAGAAACCATCCATGAGTTAACTGATCGAGGTTAAAATGCTCAAGTGGAAGCTATAACAATCTTTTTTCTAACATAAAATAAAATGGAATAAATTTATAAAAAAAATTAAATGTATTTTAAGACAATATATATATATATATATATAAGCCAATAAACATCATACAATCACTATTTATTATGCTTGCTCTTTCACTGTTATTAAAACAGGCTCTCAGATCCAAAGCTCATCACTGATGAAGGCCATAAGCCAGAAACTAGTCTGGGGATATTGGATGAGTAGGCACTAGATGGGAATTTTATGCACAAGCCTTCTGGCATCCATTGATTACTCTGGCTTACACTGAGTGGCAATATGTATATAGAGAGTTTTGCCTGTTTTAATGACTATATATATATATTGTAACAGTCAGAATCGTCTATCTTGCTAACATACTGCAGAATTCAAGCCCCAACATGAAACTGAACATTCTAGGAGGGATTGCCTTCTAGATATACTAAGTTCGAATCTAAAGTCCAAATTTCATAGCGCCACCTACGTGATAACACATCTGATGCTACTATTAGTATAACCTTTTACAGGAGCCTGGTGGTCAGGGAGAAACAAAAGACTCTATACTAAAATAAGTTTGGGTGGCTAATTAACATCTATGGATGTACAAAAGAAATGTAGAAAATAGATATATAGACCGAGACAGTGATAGGAATCAACAAAATAAAAGATCAAAATTAGTTTTAAATGATTTCAAAGATTTATTTATATAGAATTATATATATAATGCCACTGTCTGCTTATATGAGACAGGGATGCTTATTAAATAATTGTTGGCATTCCATTCCATTCCATTACAAAAAGGTTTTAAAGCAAAATTATATTTACTATTCCTTGGGCTAATAGTATTATGATAATGTGCTTAAAGAGATAGGAACATGTGCGAGGTGCTTTGAGTAATTATAAAAGTTTAATAAAATATTGGATATTACGGGTGATATAATATTTATTGATTTTGAGAATAGCATGGACAAAAGCTTACTAAGCTATAAAGTGGGGATGTGATCAAGGCATTTATTTGATAATAATAATAATAATAAAGCAAATGGGAGGTCAGTATTGCTAGTAATGAATTTATTAAAGGATGGAGGGCATGTTTAAGTCACGGATGCTTTGTAAAAATAAATATATAAATAAAACAATAGTGAATATTTGGAATGACTATGGAGGGCAGCTCACCGCTAACCCATAGGAAAGTGTTGCCTCGAATGACCAAAACTTAGCAACTGGGTGACGACTGCATCTAATTCCCAAGTGTGACATTTGAGTACACACTCTGCCTGGGAAATGCAGGAAATGAAAAGAGAGTGGACTTGGCCATTTAAAATCCTGGGAAAGAAACAAAACAGTCTCAACAACCAATTCATTTACCAGCAATACTAGACTAATGTATATAAAACATACAAAATGGGTTTACTTGGATTTAGAAAAATGCCCAATCAAATTTTCAGAAATTTATTTAAAAGGGTCCGCACATTCTCGATGTCAGTGATGAACTTTGTAATTAAAGTAGAACACGGTATTTAAAATAGGAAAATGCATGCTTGCGGGTTTGAAAAGAAAGCATAGGTTTATTTACGCAATCATGCATTTGGGGATACATTTAAATCATTGACCTCACACATACTCTCATATTAGGTTAAAATCAATAACATGTAGATTTTAAACTATGTGATTATTATATATATATATATTAAAGAAGATTAGAATCACCCTCAAACGAGTGATTTGCAAGATAATAAAATTGGCAATTATTATAAATTTAAAATATGCCTTAATAGTGGCATCTTACTTTCAACAAAGGGAATAATTCACTCAGTCAAAGACAATTCTGACACATTATCATAATAAAATAAAAGAAAGCTTTATAAATAGAAAATATTAACCTAAGGATAGAGAGCAAAACTGTTGATTATATTAGAAAACATTAAAGAAGTACATAATTAAGTTATGTGAACTAAAAAAAACAATTTAAAATAGCTATAGCATGTTAGTTAGGAATCACAAGAGCTCTTGGGTTAATTTGGGGTTACCTCTGGAGAAGCATTTGCAGGTAGATTGATGTTCAGCAGGTTTTATCAATTCAACAGCAAAATCTGGAATTGTTCATATTTTTGGCAGCAGCAGCAGTTCCGGTGTTCCTTATGTGATAGCTTCCGATGGTTTAGAGCTGCAGCCAGCCATTCCTGAGGGAAATAGCCTTCATGCCAGCTCTACTCCAACATGTCAAGGTTAGCAATTTGTGTGGTAAACATGGTGAATTAATTTGGAGACAAAAAACTCGGCTTCAAATATAAGTTCGCATGCACATAGCTAAAATCTCAGGAAAATATATTTTGAAGAATATTTTACTAGAATATCACTCGAATCATTTCATTAGCAACACCAGAATAATTTTGGTTAGAAACATTTCATCAGCAAAAACTAGAATAATTTTGGTTAGAAACATTTCATTAGCAAATGACCAGAATGGAGAACAAAAGAAAACCCTTCTTTTTATAGTGGAATTGAAACAATAGAACTGCCCTGGAGCATTACAGAAATATATCAGACTAATCAGCTGTAATTAAATCTATTCGAATGTCTAAAGGAATTCAACAAAATTTTAATTAATTTCTATTGTTAATTTCCTTGTCGACATTCGAATTATAAACTAGATTTAATTAAAATAACTTTTATTAATTAAAAGAAAACCTTACATGGACATCTACTGCATTTTTAGATAAGCTTCTATAGCATTAAATAATTAAACTATTGTCCCTCATTTATTTTAACAGAAATATTTGGAATGACTTTTATTAAATTAAAAGAAAATTATTTTACTTTTTAAATTGCAATATTTGAATCTATTTACTAAACGAATATGAATTTTATTTTAAATCAAAAATATATTACGACTGTAAAATATTTTTGTAAATACATATTTTGTAAACAGATTCAAACAAAATAACTTTAAGTAACAATTTATAATTTTGATATGTTTTTAAAATGCATATCATAGTGTGTGCGCAATTACAACTTATATAACCTACTTTTTAAATAAATCTACACTATGTGAACATATACATAATCCATAATATTTTATTTATTTGGGCATGAGTTATACTTATATATATAATATGAGTGTTGTACTTGTGGTTTAAAATTGGGTGGGATTTTCAGTATATAAGCGCATTGCAGACACACTACGGATAGATTGGGGTTCAAACTAAGGTATGAGGGTAGGAAATAGGTGAGAAAAGGTGAAACGAAGATCTGAAAAGCAGGCCTTACTGTTTCAATATATATATCTATCTATCTATCTATCTATCTATCTATCTATCTATATATATATATATATATATATATTATTGGACTACTTCCACCATCTATTATTAAATGTTGAATGTCTAGAAATTTTTAAACTTTATTTAAACTTTTCAAATACAAACGACTGTTAGTATTAACAAACAAATAGAGAACACACATTAGCAAATTACACAACAAGTGGTATTATTCTCTGCTTTTCTTCAGGTATTGCTAGCCTTATCAGTGATAAGATAAGGTGTGGTTGCGACTACTATGTTAATACTGTCACTGATCAGACCAGCAACACTTCAGAAGAGTATAGAATAAATACCTCTTGACTCATTGTGTAGCCTACAATCTTGTGTTGTCTATTTAAAGTGTTATTACTAACAGTTATTTGTATTTGAAAAGTTTATGTAAAGTTTACATTTTTCTGGACATTCAACATTTAATGATAGATGATGGAAATAGTCCAACATGTTACTTTGTCTAAAATACCACCATCGCAAGTTTTCAGGCTAATACATATCATAATTTTATAAAATGATATGGATGGGTGAAGAGTTGAAGGGTGGAAAGATTGAAGCCTGTCCATTAAAGTTTGAAGATTTACTATCTTAATATAAACTGAGCACTGATCATAGATATGTGTGGGAGTTAATGATTTGAATCAACTGATGAGTGCTGCTACAGCCTGAAATACATATATCATGTGTAGCGATTATATAAGATGGAGTGGACGACTGAAGAATTCTGTCTTTTTTTTAAAAAAAAAATCAAATAGTTATTGCTCAGGAATTCTGACAGCCCAATACTGCCCTGAATCACACAACAAATAATTGAATAGTTTATTGATAATTAGATGTTATTCATTAAGTTTGACCAACAGATATGATGGAGAAGAGCCACAGACTTTGCTCAGAGTCACCATAATACCACTGCACTAAACGTTTTGGATATCTTTTTACATTATATATTGATAGATTAATTTTATTCAGAATTATTTTGCTGATATCTTCGGTCTTTAGTATTACTTTTAGACACTAACTAGGATGAGTCTGTGTTTGTATATATATATCATCATTTTAGACCATCATTGATCCACTGCAGGATGAAGATCTCCCCAAATGTAATTCAGTTTTCCAGATCTCTAGCTGAGATCAACCACAGAATTCAATTTGGATGGAGTGCTTTTGGAAGAAATAACTTAATATTAAAAGAAATACGCCTATGCATTTGAAACAGATTTTAAATAAATGTGTTTTCCTACTTCTTACTTTTGGCTGCGAGATTTGGACACTTAACAGAAGAGCAGTATAGAAACTTCAGGCTACTGAATGAAATGTGAAGTGATGTAAGTTAGGAGTAACATGAAAATGAAATACATGGGCGAGAGAACAAATAGATATTACGTGCATTATTAAAAATGTTAAGAGACTCAACTGGGCTGCACATATTTCAAGAAGAGATGATAATAGATGGATACTTGAAATATTAAAGCAGATCCCCAAGATATTGTAAAAGACCTGGAAAAAGACTGCCGGTGAAAGAATGGATAAAATAAGAAAAGTTTTCTGATATGATGTGGAAGACCAAAGAAACTGAATTAAACTTGGAGAGACCTTTATCCTGCAGTAGTTCAATAGTGGTTGAAAATGATATATATATATATATATATATATATATATATATATATATATATATATATATATATATATATATATATATATATATATATTTAGTGTAACTTATCTATTGTTTTTTTCTTTTGACTTTATAAAATTACTATTTAGAATGATCTCTTCTTAATTTTAGTATTTCCTTTGTGATAAACACATTTATGATATAAATTTCCCTGTGAATCATCTGTAATGAAGTAGACCTAAAATTAAAGGTTAATTTGACAATGGGTAATAATTGATTACCAAATGTTAGTGCATTTCAAACCACAGAGACTTATGTTTGCTTTTATCAATAAGGCTTGGAATTTAAAGGTAGTAGCAATGCAGTTTACAATTGTTGCAAGCAGTTTAAGGTTTTAAAGTCAAGTCAACCAGTTTGAACAGTTAAATATAAACCTGATTTGGGTTGATATAGTGCCCCCAATTATTTATTAACTCGTTATTTTTTCCCTGGCTAAAAATATTAATGACATTAATTCAATTACTTAGTCCCTTAGATAAAACAATAGCAACTATCTACTCTAAGGCCATCTATAGTAAGCACAAATTCCATCTCCAGACTAGTTTCTGGTTGTTGCTTTTATCCATGATTATTCAAGCTTGCTAGCTGGTAGGGTTGCTCTAGTTTTATTGTAAATTGTATAATTTAAGGAAATTAAATGATTTAGTGTATTAAAAATTAAAAATTAACAAACAAGAGCACACTATTGCCACTGAGTGACACATTGTTGTTGCCTAGTAACAGCAACCTGTTTTTTAATGGAGGACTTAACACATATGCATACATAAATACATATATCCTGCCATTAAAATTTTTTTTTACTATTTCTATTGATGTATTAATTGTATGGCCCTGTATTTACAGTAATAATAATTAAATATTTTAAAATTGATTATTTGGTAACTGGAAGAATTTAAAAAAAATAAATAAATTTGGTCAACCGAATTTAACTATTAAAAACAATTAAATTGTATATTGCTTTGCAGTTCATAAGAAGTTGGCCACTGGAAATGCCAAATGGCATAATTATGCTGATTTAGAGTTCTAAAATCTGACACATTACTATTGCTCTATACTGTGACAGATTAAAAGAACTATTGTGTTCAAGCTTTACTTTGGGTAATCAAGTATCCATAATCATTTGTTTTATTAAAGTTTTTGTTGTCATTGTTATTGTCATAGAAAAGTAGAACATCAAATCTCATTGCTATCATGAGCTCTTTTTAATGGTGCATTTCCATTGGCTGATGTGCATGCAGGTAATGACAATATTACGGCATTGCAATATGTTCTCAACAAGGCAATATAGTTTGACAAAAAAAAGCTATTCCTGCATAGATTGCCATGTTTAGCCTAGTCTTTGCCCAGTAGAACCGCTTGAGGAATGAATGGAATAAAATTATAAAGTGATATATATATATATATAAGTACATTCCCAAAACATTATATTCAAAACTAAGTAGAATTAATTGCTCAGGTGGTAAAACAATAAAATGTTTTTTCCCTCTAAAACTGTCTATTTTGCAAGCAGTCAGACTTATCACTGGGATAATCATCCAAGACAAAAATTACACCAAACAGGATATTTAAATTCATTTTTTAACTTTCTAATTCCATTTCTCCGCTTTAAAAGACTTATTGAATGTTTAAGAATCAAAACTGTCCAATATGATACTAAGACATTTAAAGAAATAGCAGCTACTGTTTATAATTTGAGATATCTAACAATAGGCTGTAGTGTATATTATTTTTATTATGTATGCATATATATATACATCATTAAAAATCAGTCAGTACTTAGACAATCCCAATATCAATACCAATCAACAATTTCAAATTGTTGTCAAGGCAACATATATACAATAACAATCAACAATTTCAAACTGTTGTCACAGCAACATATATGTATATATGTACACATAATAGTGTGTGCATGTACAATAACAATAATAACAAAAGCAACAACAGTAATGATAATAATAGTTATAATTATTATTATTATTTCCCTGCTTTGTTCTGTTTACCTGATAGAGTGGTAATTTCTGGAGTTCAAGGCCCAGTGAGTGCTATTTCACTCTATTACTTTTGGCATTCAAACTCCTTATTGCAACTAACTAGTCAATCATTTTTTGATTTTATATAGCAATTAAATTTTATAACAATACATTAATATTTATCTATCTGGTGGAGACAACAGCAAACTATCACCAATTGTGATCAAGCATTATTATTTATTTGTAGGATGCTATTTCCAAAGTACTTTACTTGCCTTCAGACAGGAAACATAACCTACTTAAAAATTAATTTGCTAAATAATGTGCATATATAATAAAAAAATTCACAATGTTAATGATATTAAAGACAATCATTTTAAATGCTGCTACACATATGTCACCATCTAAGTACACAACAATACTATAATAAGAAAGTGAATCATTTTTTATTGGTCCTCTTTGTATATAAATAAGATTGTCTTTAGTATTTAGGGTGAAAAATGCAAATATGCAAATATTAATCAATCAAATTATACTTTTTATAAGATCCATGTGAATGTATGTTTGTCTGTAATGCTGTCATTTGTCAAATTCACAAACAATAAAAAATTATTATGTTTGTCCGTAACATTGTTGAAGGAAAAATAATGGTCTTTCCATAGGCTGGATACATTTTCCAGTAAGTAACTCCACAAAGGCAAAAAAAAAATGTGTTAAATCAACAAATTAAAATAAAGTATTGACAGTCATTTCATAGGTCAGATAAAGTTCTGGATTCTAAAACAATATGGTATTTTACAAAAAACAAAACTTTTTGAAGAAAGAAAAACCATTGGAATAAAATCAGTGCATGACTTTTAACTACAGTACAAAACTGAATAGGTATAGTATTTAAATCGATATGATGGCATTTCCATAGGCCAGGTAAAAACTTGTATTTTTTATGTTTACCTAAAAGATTGATTTTTTTATTAATCTAAGTAATGGAATTTCTTATTTTTTTATTGTCATGCACTTAGGTGGTAGTGTGTATTAATTATTGTAGCAGCATTTAAAACGATTGTACTTAATGTTACCTATATATAACTGCTTATCAGATGTACAAATCAACTCACTGTCACAAATTAACCTTTTTTTTTCATTTAATTTTAGTTTTTTAAAAAAGAGCCAAGTTTTGATGAAATGTTGACAATGAGTCTATTCAGCTAAATTTATGTACGCAGCATTCTGATTTTAATAATAATTTGTCAAACGTTGGTGGTCGAGTGGTCAGCACAGCTGCCTTACAAGCAGTTATCCTGGGCTAGTGGGTTCACTTCCCAGCCACTGCTATGACACATGAAGAAAAAATAAGAAGAAAAAGAAAGCATTCACCTTTCATTTCAAATCTAGATGTTTAGAGTATTTAAAAAATATTATAAACGTGTGTGTGCATGTATAAGATAAAGTAATCTTAATTATCATATAACACTACTCCAGTATTTCTTTAAATTAGCACTTTCTCCCTATATATATATAGTACCATTTATTTATATATGGCACAAATATATTGGCATAAGATAATATTGAAAAGCTAAAAAAAATTAAAAGTTAAAGATCGTTCAAAAGACGCAAATTAGTTTTTTTTTGTTAGTATAATTTATTTATTTTTAAATAGGTGCAATAAAAATTATTTGTGTTGATATTATCTGTTTAATTTAATTAACAATAAAAGTTAAGATTAGAAATAATATATAGGGGGTTTGAACTCAGACTTTTACACAACTCTCAACTGTCCATGCTATTTCATACTGCTGACACACTTGATCACACACATGTCAAAAAGATAAATATACGCACATGTAGATTACTAATCCAGATAAATAAAAGAAATTATAAACGTAAGAGATTACAATCAGAGAGAAACGTTTTAACACTGATTAAAGATGGCCAAAGTAATTCATTAAAAAAAAAGATTTTGGAACTAACCTGTATTCTGATAACAAAACAAAAGAAAAATATATGTGCAGAAATCTAAAAAATGGTCTAAGGTATGAAAACCAAATAATTTTGTGCGGTCTTGTCTTGTCTGGTTTTTCTTTTTGGCTGGTCTGGGATTATGAATGATCCAGGACCACTATGCTGGACTAATTTGTCATGCAGAGTGAAAATCAGAGTGTTTGTGGACACCTTCTTTTACCTGAAAGGTTACTCCAAAAAGCTTTGGAGCCCAGCCTTACTACGGATCAAGAACATCAAAATGTTGATGAACTAATCTTAAACTAAAAGCTTATAATACCAACAGAGGCATTCGTTCTGTTATTATTCAAGGAACTGTTTCATTTATGGCCTTCTGGAAGAAACTTAAGAAGATACGAACTATGTGAATTAATCATTTAAATTATTTATTAATGTTATCATCTGGATGAGAGTTTGTGCTTTCCAATTTATTAATAATTTACAATTTATCATTTAAATATTTAATTTGTAATAAAATATTTATCTTTAATATCAACTTTTCATTGTGCATTATTAATTTTAGTTATTTAGATGATTAATTTTAGAGAATTGTATCAATTACCTTTTCCAATATACTTGTTAAATAATTAAACCTGGAGAAAATTAATATAATGTTAATTGACAAGAAACTTAATCCCAATCTTACTTTTAGTTATTAGTTATGAATTGACAATGTGATGTGACGGATCAGTGAATTTATGGACTCTGGCACCCTTTTAAATAAATGTAAAACTGATTCCACTGGCAATAAAAATCATAATAAATATTAGGTTAAGTTAATCAGGAAATATAACTATGTTCTTGAAATGTCCGAATTCCTACATGATCGTGAGATTATTCTTTTTCATAGTTTGATTAACTTATACTCTCTAGTGCATAAATAGAAGGCCTATAACACAAAACATCAAAATGTTACTATATATTATACATAATATTAAAATACAAGTATATTGTCTATATTAAACGTAAAGTAATTAGAAAGGACTTGAATTCAGATATTCAAGCTCTCCGCAGCTATCTGTTCTATCATATATAACTGACACACATGACCACACACATGTGAAAAAGACAAATAATCTCCAATATACATATTTTGTGCTTTACCAGCACTTATCAGTTGGTCCAGATCACCACCTCCCATACACATATATATAATCAATGCTCAATTTATATTAAGATAACAAATCTTCAAACTTAAATGGACAAGCTTCAATCTTCTGCACCCTCCAACTCTTAAGCCATCCATATCATTGAAAATCTGATTATGGAATATTCAAAGTCCTTGTTGTTATTGTTGTTGGCATCAACAAGGGCTTTGAGTATTCCATCATCAGATTTTCAATGATATGGATAGCCGAAGAGTTGAAGAGTGGAGAATATTGAAGCTTGTCCATTAATTTTTGATGCTATCTTAATATAAAATGAACATTGATTGTATATATGTGTGGTAGATGGTTATCTGGACCAACTGATGAGTGCTGGTTCACCATACACCACAAAATATGTATATTGGAGATCATATGTCTTTTTCATGTGTGTGATCATGTGTGTCAGTTGTATAAGATAGAGTGAATAGTGGTGGAGAGCTTGAAAGTCTGAGTTATCATTATCATCACCACCATAATTTTTAATCCATTTCAAAATAATGTCTATTCAAATTTAAAACAGTTTCTCTAATTTATGACCTCTCTTCTCCACACCACATTATAACTTTTTATATAATCCATTCATATCATATGTGGTTTCTCTTCAAGTTCAATTTAAAACTTTAACTGACTCTCCGTTATTACTATCTCTTCTAGAAGTCCATTTCAGTCTCTTAATTCTTTCAAGGATATCAATAATATCTGTTAGTTCTCTTACCTACATGCTTCACTTTTGATCCCATCTTGTTACCTCCAACATACATCTCTCCATACTTTGCTGAGTGGTCTAAAGTCTCTATAGTGTTCTTCTGTTATGTATACAAATATTAAATTCATAAATAAGAATTGGTAAAATCATTTATTAACAAACCTCTCTTTTCATACACATAAGTATATATATAATTAGGAGATTTATATGGGCTTTTAGATATAAGTAGTAATAATTTTAACAGTATTCTTCTATGTACTTGATAGATAAATTCTGCTAGGTTCTAGCAAAGCAAAACGCTTTTAGAAACAAGCATTACAAACTAATATTTATTCAAACCATTTTAAACCAAAAATGGATCTGCTTTTAGTTTATGTTTATGTCTGATCTGCCAATCTTATATTACCTATCACAGTCAACTGAAAGCAAATTTACTCTTGTTTTAAAATGATTCTGACACATCCTATTAAACAGATGTTATGATTTCCATGTGCATGCCTGGTTGTAACAAGTACTTTGATTGGTTACATCATAGCTTAAAATTATCTGTGAAATATACAGAAAAATGTAACACTTATTTAAAACATGGTTACTGAAATTGGAGGCAAAAATTGTATGAAAATGTACTCTTGTAACCTCTCCAAATTCAATTCATTTTCCTTAATCTCTAGTCACTTTTGTCCCATTATTCTAGAATATGACTCATCATTCTAAGTCTTTTACAGATTCTTGGAATCCAGTTTAACACTTCAAATATCCATCTATTATTATTTCCAACTCAATGCTACTTCAATGTCTTCTTCAATAATGTCAGTAACATCTGTTCGTTCTCTCACCAATGTATTTTATTTTTAATCTCTTTTTGTTGCTCCTAACATGCATTTCTCCACATTTCTTTGGGTGGTCTGAAGTCTCTGTATTGCTTTTCTATTAAGCATCCAAGTCTCAGATCCATAAGTAAGAACTGGTAAAACACGTTTATTAAAATCTTTCTTTTTCAAATTTATAGGCATATTTCCTTTTAATATTTAAGTTATTTCTACCAAAAGCACTCTAGCCAAGTTTAATTCTATGATTAATTTCATTCATTATGTTTCCATTCATGCAAATAAGTGGACCAAAGTATTTGTAATTGTTAATTTCATCTAACTAATCATTATCAATTTTTAATTCCTTCTTTTGAGAAAATTCATTGAACCTTACTTTAGTCTTTTTACCATTTATCTTTAATCCCACTTTCTTACTTTCATCTATAATATGCATCTGAAAAATGAGAAGGTAGGGACCTCTACAGGTATTAACCACAAGCTTATGCTTTTCTTCACAGCATAAGCTTGTGGTTAAGACCTGTAGAAGTCCCTATCTTCGCATTTTTCAGACACATATTATCGAGGTTAAAGCTTTAGTAAATATTACTTAATATATTAATGTGTGTTTAAATAAATTTATAATTATTACTTTCATCTAATAAATCTTGCAAAACATTATTTCCGAAAACAATTACATCATCTGCAAAATCTAAATGACTTAAATAATCTTCATCATCCTTTAGTTTTCCATTTCAATCCACAAAATATTTCTTGCAAAATTGCTGTAAAATTTTTTAGGGATGTGGAATCATCTTGTTGTACACTATGCTCACTGTTAATCTTTCTAATATTGTGTAATCTAATCGTTGCTTTTACATTTTTATAAATATTCTTGAGAATATGACAATATATAGCTGGATGGTCCAATGATTTGACCACTGAAAAATTTGTGTTTATAGCTTCTAATATATATAAAATCAAGTCATACATCATGTGACTCTAGCTGCATTTATCTTTAGAGCTATTAGCACACTCTTTATATTATATTTGTAAATACAAGCTAAATAAATCACATGATGTATGACTTGATTTCATTAATATTATAGTTTGGCTATTAAAGGTTTGGTTATATTAGATTGCTAAGTCTACTAATATATGGTGTCTCTGAATTTAGTCCAGTCCCGTATGGGTATTTGAGCTGGAGAGCTGGATTTGAAGACGTATAGATGTCTGAAAATTTCAGATGTTTTATTTAATAGTTAAGTATTAGATAAATACTGTGCTTGAGTTGGTATTTTAGATCTAATGACTGAATATCCTAGTGCCTCATTGACGAGACCGTTTTGGGGATGGCTGCATTTATCGGTTAAAAAAAATAAAAACAAAATAAGCTTGTTTAGAGCTATTAGCACCCTCTTTTTATTACTTATATATATATATTGCGCGCGTTTGTGCGTGTTTATGTAAGAAAAAATTTCATTGAAGTTTTATTTAAAAAGTCAATTTTCTTTTGATATTGACTTTATTATTAGTATTTTCATTAAACTTTTCCTTCTTTCTTTTTTTTTTTTTTTGAAGGATTTAAAATTTTTCCTTTAGATTAAGAAAATATTTTTAATACCATCTAATTTATGCTTTCTTTTTTTTTTCTAATAGTGTAGTTTTTTAAAAAAAAATCTTTTCTTCTCATTTTCCAATCATTTAGTTCCTCACCTCGTGCCTCGCTCTTCCTCCTCCGGATGATAAAATGTTTATCTTAGTTCAGACTGCTGAATGCCGATTCCTAAAGTGAATAATATTTTTCGAGTGTTTTTTTAAAGATTATTAAAGAATATATTTTTACAGCTAAAGTTTATCATTTTTCTTTCCTTTGCGTTTCAATTAAATGAAGGGTAAATTTATTAAAAATCTATTTTAAAAATCTTTTTTCTGTATTTTTTGTACTCTTTATTTTAGTATAGTAAAATTTTTATCTTTGAACTTCAAACCATTCAGATCAATACGGTGTTTTAGGATTGGAAATCAAGGTATTTTAAGAAAAATTTCCTCTCTTTTGATGGGTAATAAAGCAGAAGAGAACTTGTTGAATAGCAATTAGTTAGGCATGAAGATACTAGAACGCGGACTGAAAAGAATATTGATGGAGTGGAAGAGAAAAAGGATATTTTATGTTAGAGGGGAAAAAAGTATTGAGAAAAGATATACATTAGCGCATGATGATATAATTAGAAAAAATAAATTGACAAAAAGGTTTGTAATGTATTTTTTATGCGAGACTCTTTCTTCTTATGTATCTACAAATAGTTAACGTTATATATATATATATATATGTATCTACAAATAGTTAACGTTATATATATATATATATATAAACCAAGTGTGAGATGGATGGATGAAATAAGGAAGTGTGCTGGGATGATGGGATCGGAGAAGATGGATTGAACTGGGAAAAACCTTCAACCTGTAGTGGATTGATAATGGTTGATAATAATGATATCACAAAATTGCATGCGCCTTATTTACCACATCACAATTATCCACTAATGTAGAAACTCCCTTCTGATTATGCATGCATTTTGTCAAAATTATCGAATTTCAAAATATTCATGCCCACATTGATAATGTAATATTTTATTTTTTTAACAATCTTACACAAGCTGGGACTGCTTTCTATAGACTTTTAGAGTCTTATGGTGGGTGAATAATTGTTGCACTGAGACACATTTTCAAGTTCTTTGCCTTTTATTAGCATACCCCTCAAGTCATAACACATGCATCTGCCATGTTTATAATCCGAATTCAAATCCACATTAGGTAATACAATTTTTTTAAAATGTGAATCCAGTTTTCAGATAGCCACTTCACAGCCATTCAAATTGGTTAGTAATGGAGTATCTAGATATTCTTAGCTAGAGGGTGAATATTCAAAACTGCACCACCTATCACTTGACACCCTTGTCGAGTAATGACTTCTTCACTACCCTCTTTTTATGAGAGGTTATAAATATTAACTCTTCAGAAAGACTGTTCTTGATGCATACTTCCAAGTGAAATTTAAAGATTTATTATATCTTGAATAATAAAAATAAAATTTTTTATAACTAGAACATGGCAAGGAAGGAAAGTGCCTCTACAACAATTATGTATAGGTAAAGGGTGAAAAGAAATGCAGTATTTACCAGGTTTGATAATTGAGGAATAGAGATGGGGATTGAACAACATTTGCACATCTTTTTCTTTTTATCTAGACAGGAATAGTTAGATACCATTGGTTGATCAATGTTGGATGGTTTTTTTGAGTTCTCTATAAGACCAACTACATGAAAAAAATTACAAGCCTCAAATTTTTCACCCAGTCCAGATTGAACCCTAGATTGTAGACATGGCAGATGAATACACTAGTTCTGATATTAACTGCTAAGTAAAATAGTTAATGGGTAGTTCAAGATATTGTAATGTTTTAAATTTTTCTAAGAATGCTAAATTTCACTGATATTTGTTTCATCTCATATAATATGAATATTACATAAATCATCATCAACCATTATCAATCCATTGCAGGATGAAGGTCTCTCTAAGTCCAAATTTACATAAATACAAACATGTAAATAACAAGGCTATTATATTTATATTTAATTTCAAATTGATTAGCAGATAACATGCATTTGGGGATAGTAACAGATGTTATATATGTATATAATAAAAATAGTAATGAAAATAATTAATGAAATAAAAGTAGATTGTACAATAAAAAACAGTAATGAAAATAATTAATAAAAAAAAAGATTATACAATACTGCATAATTATCAATGTACTCGTGTTTGATTTGGTCTTTCCCAAGTATATTAAAAATAAATACATAGCAATTCTGTATTGAGAAATAGTCAAAACTGTATTATTATTGTGAATATTTGAAATAGAATTAATTTTGTTCTCATAAATTGTCGATTTTCTTTTGTTAACAAAAAATAGTGATTTGGGTATTAACGCTTATGAGATTTTACCATGAAGGTTTTATAAAAGATTAGATGATATGATCTGGAATTTATATGTGAATATGTGTTAATGTCACAAACAGTGGTGACTTATAAAATTTTTAAGCATAAATGCTTTATTATAGTGTCGCTGCCAAAACATAAGCAAGAAAAACAAAACAGAGCACTGCACTATACAACCAATTTATTTTTCTGTTCCAATCATTGTTAAAAGATCTAATGTACTTTTTATTAAGTGCTGTTTGATGAATAATATCTGAAGTAAATTGACTTTTACTTTTTATTTTAATTTTTTCATGTAATGACAATTGGGAAAATATAATTTATATATATATTCAACACTAACACCCATCTTGATAAATATTTAAAATAATATTTCTTTTATTATTGTGTCATAAATATTTTTACATTAATTACAAGAAGAAAAAAGAATATTTTATTGCTCATCAAAAAAAAAAAATGATTTGCTCTGCAGAGAACCAGACCACATTCAAATAACTATTGGCACTGTGACAGCAAGCAGCTTCGATAGTACTAATTATGCATATTGATACAAGAAAATGCAAACGAATCTCAGCGAAACTCGATGAATTTAACCAAATATGTTATTTCTGGAACTGCATAATTAGCAGCTCTTTTGAATGGAATCTCAAACATTGCTTAAAATAATTTAAAAAAAAAACAGTTTAATTAATTGTATTTACATAATTGTCAAGCATTGGTTGTCGAGAGGTCAGCGACAGCTGCTTTACAAGCAGTTGTCCTGGGTTAGTGGGTTCGCTTTCCGGCTGATGTTATGACATATGGGAAAAATTTTTTATACAAAATAATGAATGATTATTATATTACTGGTATTTTCAAGCACAAATGTAATAATTTTTTCTGGGGGTGCTGCAGTGCCTGTGGACTACCACCACTGATCACAAATATTTAAAAAATTATTTATACAAATTAAAATATAAACAAAAATAAATATATAAGATATTGCAAAATTTGGGTATTAACATTTAAGTTTTTACAGAAAATTAGATCACATGATCTGGAATTTATACGTGAATATGTGTTAATGTTACAAAGATTAAAAAAAGTACTAATACCAAATTAAAATATAAACAATAATAAATAAATAAAATATTGGAAAATTAGGGTATTAAAGATATTTAAATTTAGCAATTCAAATAACAGAAAAGTTTTCAAAATATTTATAAACTCTCTCTCTCTCTCTATATATATATATATATATATATATATATACGCACACACACACGAGTGTAACTCATGGAATTGTATATCTTGGCTAATTTTGTTATAAGCTTACCATTTAATAATTCTAAAAATATTTATAGATATGTATACATTCAATAACTTTAAATTTTTTTTCATATGTCAAAGCGTTGATCAGGAAGCGAAGCCGGGCCAGCTGCTTGGAAGGCAATAACGATTGACAATAACTTTAATTTTTTATAAATCTGTGTTAAATATTTCACTGATGTGCCCATTTAAACTTACTGAGAAATATAAGATGTAATGACAAAATAAACAAGTGTTTTCTAATATTATCCATCTTTTTATTAAATCATAAAATATTAATTAATTTTTAACAAAATTTTTACTGAAAAGTAATAACATTGAGTAAATTTCTGTCATCAGAGAAATATAATTATATTCAAAACAGTTTTTTTAAATTCAAAAGATTTAAATAAATTGAACATCCACATCTGTATAAATTATTATATTTTAAATTATCAACATTATCCTTTGGAATCAAATTTCTAACAAGAAAGTTAAATCATAGTAATTTCTCATACTGCAAAAACTCTAGAAGTAAATAAATAAAAATAACAAAAAGATAAAATTAAATGTAGCTATTTTTTTTTCTTTTATATATACACTAGCATTTGTTATTACAAACTATGGAAAGTAATCATCCTTTTCTCACAAGCACCGTTAAACAGAAGTGTTCAATCTGCAAGAATACTATCGACCCATCCACAAAATAGAGATTTTAAGGAAATAAGAGTGGTCATCTTATTTCCAAACTCAAATATAATTACATGAGCCAATCGTGTTAAGAAGTGAGAGCACAAATTTATAACCCATTCGTTTTAAATCCATTTCTTATTTCTAATATTTTTATTAGCATTTCTGAAATTTTAAATTTACTTTCTGTCAATATTAAACTATGTTAAATGATGTAATATTTGATCAATTTTACAAGTACTATGTTTTAGATTATGACAAACTAGAAAATAATCATCCTCTTCTCACAAGTACCATGAAACAGTGGTTTTCAATCTGTAAGAGTACTCTTTCCCCAGCTACAAGATAGAAACTTTAAGGAAATAAAAGTGGCCATCTTATTTTCGAACTCAAATGTAATTATATGAGCCAATCATCAAAAATTACTAGCATTTATTGTAAGTCAAATACAAAAAATATATGCTTAATTTAAAACAGGCAAAACTTACTATATGTATTGCCACATGCAGCAAGCTAGAGTAATCAATGGATGCCAGAAGGCTTGTGCATAAAATCTCCATCTAGTGCCTACTCATCCAATATTCCCAGACTAACTTCTGGCTTGTGGCCTTTGTCAATGAGGAGCCTTGGATTTGAGAGCACTGCATCCAGATCTTAAGAAATGGTGATCATGTGATGTTTATTGGCTTGTTAATTTGTTACTTTTCCTGTATGTATATCATCATCATTATCAACCATTTTCAATCCACTGCAGGATGAAGATCTCTCCAAGTTTAATCCATCTTCTCCGATCTTTAGCTTCTCTTCTCCACATCACCCCTGCACAATTTCTTATTTCATCCATCCATCTCACATGTGGTCTCTTTCTGGGTCTTTTACAATCTCTTGGAATCCAGTTTAAAATTTCAATTGTCCATCTATTATCATCTCTTCTAACAATATGTCCAGCCCAACTCCACTTCAATTTTTTAATTTTTTCAATGAGGTCAGTAACACCTGTTTGTTCTCTTACCCATACATTGCGCTTATGATCTCTTCTTGTTACACCCAACATACATCTCTCCATACTTCTTTGAGTGGTCTGAAGTCTCTGAATTGCTCTTCTATTAAGTGTCCAAGTCTCAGATCCATAAGTAAGAACTGGTAAAACACATTTGTTAAAAACCTTCCTTTTCAAACACATAGGCATATTTCCTTTTAGTATCAAGTTATTTCTACCAAAAGCACTCCAACCAAGTTTAATTCTATGATTAATTTCCTCCATTATGTTTCCATCTGTATTAATAATCTGACCAAGGTATTTGTAACTGTTAACTTCTTCTAATTCATCATAATCAATCTTTATTTTCATATTTAGAGCAAATCGATTAAACATTACTTTAGTCTTTTTAACATTTATCTTTAGTCCTACTTTCCTACTTTCATCTGATAATTCCTGCAACATTTCCTGCAGATCTGAAGCATTATTTGCAAAAACAACTACATCATCTGTGAAATCTAAATGACTTAAATAATCATCATTTACTTTCACTCCTTTAGTTTCCCATTTTAATCCACAAAATACTTCATGCAGCACTGCTGTAAAAAGTTTTGGAGATATGGAGTCACCTTGTCTTACACCTTTCTCAATGTTGACTTTCCCAGTGTCATTATGTAATCTAATTGTTGCTGTTGCATTTTTATAAATATTCTTTAAAATATGACAATATCCTGGATCTATACCTTGATGATCTAATGCTTTAATCACTGAAGAAATGTTTATAGAATCAAATGCCTTTTTATAATCTACAAATCCTAAGCATAATGGTAACTCATATTCATTTATCCTTTCTATAACTTCTCTCAATACCTGGATATGATCTACTGTACTAAAACCACTTTTAAATCCAGCTTGTTCTCTTGGTTGGTGGAAATCCAATGTTCTCTGTAGACGAGTAGTAATTATCTTGGTAAAATTTTTATATAAAACTGATAAAAGGCTGATAGGTCTGTAATTTCTAATATCTTCTTTATCACCTTTTTTAAATATTAATATTATTACTGCATTCTTCCAATCATCCGGTACATCTTTATCATTTAGACATTTGGTATATAACTTTGCTAAAATTTTTTCTATTTCTTCACCTGTTTCTTTTAATATATTAATTATAATTCCATCATTACCTGGAGCCTTTCCTTTCTTCATACATTTAATTGCATGTCTCACTTTTTCATTTAAAATTCTGGGCAATTCGGAAGATGTAATAGATATAGGAGGTATTTGTTCTTTATTACTATATAATTCTTGATAAAAATCTTCTACCAATTTCATGATGTCATCTCTCCTTTTAGTAATAATTCCATCTTTTTTTCTTATTGCAGATATACATTTCCTACCAATACCAAAATGTTGTTTTACATTCTTAAGACTTTTATTTTCTTCTATAGCTTTCCTTGCTAGTTCACAGTTATACTTTCTTATATCATTTTCAACTCTTTTCCGCACCATTTTACAAAATTCGAGATATTCAATTCTTTTTAATGCATCATTTTTGTATATCTTCATATTTCTTCTTTTCTTCATAAATTCTCTAGTCTCAGTAGAAATTTTATTAGTCAATTGCTAGTTTTTTTCTACCAGCTATCTTTGTTGCAGTTTTTAAAAGTGTATCAGTTATTTTCATATTAATTTCATTCAAATCTGAATCATGTTCAAAATCTACTAACACTTGAAACCTATTTGTAAGTTCTAATTTAAATTCATTAGAATGTTTCTGAAGATTAGGAATATCAACTGTAAATATTGTTTTTCTTAATAATTTTTGTCTCTCTAGTTTTACATTAACACATATCTTACACCTTACTAATTGATGATCACTTCCTGTGTTAAATTTATTAAGAACATTACAATCTTGAAATATGTATTTCCTGTTAGTCAAAATATAATCCAATTCTGCTGTACCTTCATTTGGATGCTTCCATGTCCATTTCCTTTTAACATTTTTTTCAAAAAAAGAATTCATAATATAAAGTTTTTCTTTTTCTGCAAACTCCACAAGTCTATGTCCTCTCTCATTTCTATTACCATAACCAAAATTACCCACAGCACTTTCATCTTTCATTTTTTTACCAATTCTAGCATTAAAGTCTCCCATAACAATTTTAAAATGGTGTTTACTCTGATCAAAAGCCTTTTGTACATCCATATAAAAATCTTCTACTACTTCATCACTATGAGAACTTGTTGGGGCATAAACCTGAATTATCTGCATTTGGTGTCTGCTATTAAGTTGTATAACTAATCTTGCCACTCTGTCCGATACACCATCAATCTCCACAATATTGTTCTTCCACTTTTTATTTATAATGAATCCTACTCAACTTGTATTTCCAATATTTGTGCCTTTATAATAGAGTATATGTCCACTTTTTAAATCAATTGTCTCTTCACCTTTTCTTCTAACTTCACAAAGTCAAATAATGTCCCATTTAATATAAGAAAGTTCTTCTAATTTTTGCAATTTTCCTTCACTTGAAAGTGATCTGCAGTTGTAAGTACCTAAATAAAAAGTTGTCATCAAATGGCAGCCTGGATCTGCAATCAGGGGATTCTTAGCACCCTCCGCCTTTGGCCACCAACTGCTGCCTTGGTTGGTGACTTTACAGCCTCCTGGGAATAAGGGCCATGCTTTATTTTTGTCTGTCATAATTGTATATATGTATTGGGAAAATAGTTATCATTTACACAAACATTCATTCTGCCTTATCAGGCACTGAGAAGAAAGACCATGGTGTTTCTTGATCTTAAACTCAGAGGTAAAAAGCCAATAAACTCACCACGCTGGCTAATGTGTGTTGGTGAGCAGCCCATCCATGTTCGTATACTATATGAATAATCACATAGTAATAACAGCTGCAATGACAAGAACGTATGGAGTGGACATTAGGAATTTGCCCTGCTCGGTTCCTTTAAGGCCTCCAAGAGGAATCAAAGGGTCTCCTTTCAGTTAATAGCAAAACTCCTTTCTGCAGCCCTATATGTATATACTTAATAATAAATATGATATTTTAAAATTGAGTGTAAGACAATAGACATGACTTCTTTGCATGAACTGTCAAAATCATTTTATATCTATTTGTCAGACTGCTTGCTGGATATTGCCTATATTAAATGAAGTTTGTTCACAGTGCTGGTGTGTGAATTTAAATTTAACCCATTGTAATTTCACTTTTCAGAAATCACGCATGTGGATGGCATGTATAAACATTCATTTTATATTTGCAGACATACAAAGAAAAGAATAATATTGATTGGTCACAAAAAAAGAAAGTTATTTCTATTGTCTTATGTATACATATCTAATCATGAAATAAGCAAATCTGAATAGTTATTAAGATAATTTGTGTTGAAAGATTATTAGAGAATCATTTAAATGAACTTTTAACAACACCTGCTTTCTTTTATATCGATGCCACTTTATTTTGCTAGATAAAAATCATCTTTTATCTTATAAATTAGTTTGGCATTCATATGACAAGAAGTGGATATTATTTATGAGTTCATTTACATGATTCAATGGGAATTATCTTAGTAACTTTATTTGTATGTGTATGTTTCATAAATAGATTTTAATATGTTCAACATCACTATTTAACTCTGGCCACCATCGTATGAATGCACTAATTCCTTCATTCTTATTATCCCAAGGTGACCTTGGTGTAGTAACTGTAAAACATTTTTCATCACCTTGGGTGGAATTATTACTTGGTCTGTCATCAAGATGCATTCTTGACATATTGACAAACTTTCTTGGGTATTTCGTATTGCCTGTACAACTTGATTTGGTCATTTCATTGGCTATCCATTTTTTATCCAATTTTATCCTTAGTTTATTTTAGTCTATTCTGCTCTAACATAACTATTAACTATTTTGGACTTTATTTTATCTAGTGGTGTAAATTTATTTTGGACATTTATTTTCCAAACAGTGTCAGGCATGACATTTTTTATCACTCCCTCCTTCCCTTGATTTACTCCTTAGTTAAATCTTTTTTTATTTGCCATTTCATATTGCAGACCTTTGATAAGCAACCTGTCAGATCCAAACTAAAACATTTATATGTTTTAAATTTATATCTTGTTTTTACATGGCTTGCCTTTCCACAACAGTAATGAATAGTAGAGGTTTGTTCCAAATTTCTTCATTCTACTTGTGACCCTAATGCATTTATCCTTATTTTCAAGGTATCTAACATTGTCACATTTTTAAAGGCTTGCATGTGATATAAAACAGGTTCTTATGCTATGCCATGTTCAATGGTGATTTTCTTATAACTTAGAATTGATTTGTATAGGATCATCTGCCTAAGCTTAACATCTTTGATGCCCTATAATAAATCATCCAATAGCATCTCTTTAATATAATCTTTGAACCATTCCTTTGCTAATGTTTGTAGTATTAAAATTGCATTCATGTATGTGATTGCATTTTATCATGTGCTGTAAACTTTGATGTTATTTGGCTTGATGTAGGCATTTAATTTTATCGATAATTTCTCATATGGAACTTCTTCTAATGTCTTTGGATCACATGACTAGTTTTCTAATTGGAGGTCATGCTGGTCTGACATCATAATAGAGTACGACTTTCAACTTGTCATCAATAATCATATTTGTTATCATATATTTCTCTATATGGTTTGTGTCTATCTGCCACTGTCCCAGATTTTTCATATCAAAAGTTGCTATCACACTGTTCTGTATTTCTATATATGAATCACTTGATATGTACGGATAAATATGCTACTTAGTATGTATGGGGATAGACTATAGTCTAGCACCTGTACAATTAATATCTTACTACACGTTTTATTAAATACCTTAATGAGTTTATTCAATCTGAAATATATATTTTAGTAATAACAATGAATTAGAAGTTCAACTGGTGACTGGCTAATTGAAAAGCAATAAACAATATAATGACAAAACAGTTCTTATGTCGGTAAAGAGATAAATAAACAAACAGCTAGTTAAATCTCATCTAAATTCTTTATTTTAATAACTATGTTTTCTTTAACTCCTGTAATTTCAGATAGTCGTTTACAATCAATTTCTAAGTCAGCCCCTTGCTACTCATTTCATTCTTTCTGCTCACTATTTTCTTGTTACTCACTTCTTTCTTGCTTCTCACTTCTTTCTTAATGCTCATTTCTTTCTTGCTGCCCATTTCCTTCTTGCTGCTCAATTCTTTCTTGCCACTCATTTCTTTCTTGATACTCACTTCTTCCTTGCTGCTCATTTTTTCTTGCTGCTCACTTCTTTCTTGCTGCTCACTTTTTTCTTGCTGCTCACTTCTTTCTTGCTGCTCACTACTTTCTTGCTGCTCACTACTTTCTTGCTGCTCACATCTTTCTTCATGCTCACTTTTTTATTGCTGCTCACTTTTTTCTTTCTTGAATCAGATTAATCAGCTGTACCTGGAGCTCTTTTTTACTGCTATATCTTGACTACAACTGCACTCAGATCTCACTTTATTGAGTTTTATTTGTCTGCTTTTCATTTTCATTTTTTTCTTTCTCCATTCTACTACTCTTCATTCTTCTCGCTTTATTAGATGTTTTTTTTTGCAGGTAATTTATTTACTTTACTAATTTGCATATTGTTAGACTTTATTAAATGCAAATTAGAATGTTACTTGCAGTTAGCCTAATTCTTTTTTCTATATATTATTAATTCTAGAGTGACTTAACATTACCTGTATTGACCAGTTTGTACACACACACACACACACACACACATATATATATATGTAATTTAATTAATAAATACTTAACTAGTCAGTACACAACAGATTTATATTTTTAGTATTTCACATTTGATAAGTCATAAAATTATTTGCAGGCTAATTAATTATTTATATCACAGTATATAGACTATGAATATTCATTTATGCATGATATGGTTTGATCGTTTACAGTAAATTTATATATAAATAAACAAATCTGATTCATGCGTAATGCTACCTGGCATTTATTATAAAAAGAACGCAAATCAGATAGGAACAAATATGTTAAAAAAGTGAAGATTAGTACAGTGCTACACTTGATTACCTTTGTAATTTCTATTTATAACACCATTTCTATTTATTTTAACAACCATATAAACATCCATTGCTTACACACGCGCGCGCGCACACACACACATTCAATTCACAATGCTGAATAATACTTATTAGTAAGATGACCTACATATTTTTGGTTTCTTTCCTGTTATTATAAGATATTGGTTTGAACTATATTTATAAGCTCAGAATGATGGAAGCAAAGAGGAATGACCATTTTTCTGTCTTTTAGTAATTTAGACTCTACAATACTAAATAGCACTGCTATTTAATTGTATATAAATATTGCTGGAATACTATAACTATAATAATAATATCAATAATAATATATATGAATATAGATAGATAAGTGGATAGATGGATTGATGAATAAATGGCTTGATGGATAGATTAATGGATACATAAATAGATGAACAGATAAACAGATAAATGGATAGGTAGGTAGACAGTCAGATAACTAGATATACAGATAGTTAGCTAATAGATGAATGAATAGATGGATGGATAGATAGTTAACTGAATGAATGATTGGATGAATAAACAATAGATTTATAGAAAAAAGATATTGATAGGTAAATAGGTAGACAAAGAAGTAGACAGATGGATAGATTGGCGAATGAATAGATGAATGGATAAATTAATGGTTGGATAGATAAATAGGTGAATGAATGGACACAGAGAAAGTCAGACAAATAAATAGACAGATAGGTAAACAGATAGATTCATGGATAAGGAGGTAAGTAAATAGTTAAATAGAAAGGTTAACAGATAGATTCATAAATAGGATGATAAATAGATAGAATAAATGGATGGATAGATGAATAGATAAATAAAGGAGTGGATATATATATATATAGATAAGTAGATGGACAGATTGATAAATTGTTATAAATGGATAGATAAATAGATAGATGGGTATATGGATACTTTGATGGTTGAATCGATAGATAATAGATAAATACCTCGAAAGGCAAACAGATAGATAAATGAGTAGGTGGATGGATAAATAGATGAACTGAAATAAACTATTAGAAAGTCAAACTTTTACTAACTGTTGAACAGAACATGCTTTACAATTTTTGTCTTGTTATTGCTTTTATTTTCAAGTAATGAGTTCATTACCCCCCACCTCTCGCTTTGGTTTTTTTATTTTTATTGTCTAAGATTACAATTTCATATGTCCAAAAATGACAAACTTTTGAACCCAACCTACCAATTCTTTTTCTCCTTATTTTTCTTTTAAAAACAAACATGATACAATTTTTCTCACCTTCATATAATTATTATACAGTATCTAATTATTATATTGTTCAAAAATCAACAAAATAAAAATATTCAATAATTATAAAATTAATTTCAATTTTAATCTTTGTTAATTGGAGTAGCACAATTTCTAATTATTTTTTTAAATTTTTTGCTGAAATATCTCAAATTGTTTTAATTTTTTTCGTTTGTTCTTTGTAAATGTTTTTTTTTTTTCCGATAAAATTAAAAATGTTTTTTCTTAGATAAAATATCTGGAATACTTCCAAAGACATCTAAAAATTATTTAAATTTTTTATTTGTTAATTTGAACTCAGACTTTCACTCAATCTTCAATTCTCCATGCTATCTCATATCACTGGACGAGTGCTGGTTTAGCACAAAGTACATCTATTGGTGATTATTTATTTTTTGGACATATGTGGGGGCAAGTATGAGATAGCATGGAGAGTTGAAGGTTGAGTGAAAGTCTGAGTTCAAAGCCCTTTACATTTACATTTAAGGTACAGATATGGAAAAGCCCGTATGTCAAATATTATTTGTTAATTGTAAATTTTGGGTTTTTGTTTTGAACTTTTGATTTTTTTTTTGCATTAGACAAAATATATGAAACACTTGCACACACACACACACATATATATATATATTATGAAATATCTCTACCTAGTAGCAAAAATGTTCTAGTACATCTATTAAAATAGTATTAAAAGTTTAAAGCGACTAAGAAATATATTTTATTATTACATTATTTTTATTTTTAATGTGTTTGAAGGTTAATTTCTGTTGTACTCTACAAAGCAATGTTTTGACAATTTTGAATTAAACACAAACATTATTAAAATTGATTATAATCATTTTTTCGCAACAATATTTTTTGTTTAAATCAATGCTAAAAAAATACTGAAGATCATGTCATTTTTTTTTGTTGATTAAAATTTTTATTATGTAACAAATGTAGCATCTGTAAAGTAGATCAAAGTATAATTTCTGTTGATAATTCAATAATTGAAAAAAAAATGAAATTAATATTTGTATATAGAAGTAAACCACTATTAATCCAATATACCTCTAATTCAAAACCTTCTGTTATCTAAATAAAATTGCAAAAATGATTTCTACCCTTGTAGAATTAATAATTTAGTTTGTAGTATATTTACAAACATTAAAAAAATAAAGTTTATATAAAAAATATTTAAATATAAACAAAATTTTAAATTTAAATTTATTATTATAATGTACTGAAAATTTTGTATTATTATTAAAGCGGAAGTTAACCTTTGATAATGAGCTGTTGCTTAATCATGCAAAATCTCCATGCACTCACCTGCCAATAAGAGTGTGACTAATCACAAGTGGTTAATATGAGACTCTGTCTTTCTCCTGTGATAGGGTAACTAAATTAAACTCAAGCCCTAATTTAAGCAGTTAGTAAGATTTGATATATATAGATACACTCTAAGCTTATGTGATTCACTTAAGCTTTTAAAATTTTTACTGGCAGGTGTATCTATGGAAATTTAGAATATTTAAGAAACAGTGCATTATTGAGCATTAACTTTCTCTTTAAAAATTACATGCTTTCAGCCCTATAATAATAGATTTACATTTATAAGTAATATATATCCAATCGCAGGTGGTTTAAATTGAGACCCTGTCTTTCTCCTGTGATAGGGTAACTAAATTTATACACTTCAGTAGTTGATTATAACATAAGACACATAGTAGACTCAAGCCCTAATATAAGCATAGTCAGTAAGAGTTGGTGTATATATAGATACACTCTAAGATTATGTGATTCACTTAAGCTTTCAAAACTCTTACTGGTAGGTGAGTACGTGGAGGTTTAGAATATTTAAGAATGAGCGCATTATCAACTTTCTCTTTAATAAATAAACAATTTAAATTGTAAAATTAATGTTTATTTATGTTTTTAGAAACTTTTGAGTCTATGACATGGATCAAAGATCTATTATCTACAATCTTGAAAAACCTTTGGAACCAGAAATTGTAGATTAATAGTATTTTACTTATAGTGTATTAAATCTTTTATTATTAATTTATCAGCCCCCCCCCCCCAGAATTTATCTTTAAATCTCAATAGTCCATACTGTTAATATGTTTATATAAAGTACAAATGAGATGATTTGAATATATTTTAATATTTTGATTCAGAGTAATATCCATAGTTCTTTCATTTGCATTGTATTTTTAAATTTCAAAAAAGATTATAAGACCAATCATATTCTTCAGCTTATTGGATGATATAGAGTTTACTGTTTTAAAAGCACATCTTGGATTGGATTTGTAAAATTAATGAACAATGCAAGATTTCCTAAAAGGGTGTGGTATCCTTGGGAGAAGTAGCCAATATTAATATTGTAAGAATTATTTCAAAGATATTTTAAAGAAGTACGATATCATTTGTTTCCATTGGCAAGATATGGCAGAGAAGAGAATACATTGGACAGTCACAATTGGACATAATGTAATATTTTAAACAGCATTAAACTGTTGCACATGCGCTTTGGATTTTAACTATAAAATGAATGAATACAAACACTTCAAACACATGATAAAGACATAATGTTGATGTATTTCAGAAAAAGAAGTTTTCTGTTGAAGAAATTAAAAGACAACATTGTAAAATTTGACCCGCATGTTCTATATGTGAACGTATTTGTGATTCACGGTTTGATGTGTCTAGACATTGCAAAACTCATTTTTAGAGTTTTTTAATCCCCACCCCCCTTTGGAGTTAGAATGGTCTTATTCGTTTATGAGCATCATCATTATTATTGTTATTATTATAAACTTTTCAAAAGCATTTGATTTGTAATAAACTTTTTAATGATGTTTTATAACATATAAATGTTCATATATATATATGTACATAAAATCTATTTAAAGTCAAAATTGTTTGAATTCAAGATGTTCAAATATTATGTTTCCATTAATTAACATCAACAAAAATTCCCCGAAGATGAAGTTACTCCAAGAGAAAAGTACAAAGAAAAAAAATTAATTAATATTTTTTTCATTTCTTTAATAATTGTTTGTTTCTTTTTTCTTTTTTTAAATTTTAATATGCATTTAGGTAGAAAAAAAATGTTGAAAATTTAATATATTTATTTTAATATATTATAAAATATAACCGTGTGTTTAAAAAAGAAAGGCGGAATTGCTGTTGCGTAATTTGAAGAAATATGAGCAAATACATATTCCTGCATTTATATATATATATTGGCTCCTCCTTTGGATGCATCGATCTGTCAGTTTACTTTGCCTCTTAGCCTGGAGTATAGGTTAAGTGCTTTCTAATTAAGTTGATTTAAATGGATAACTCCAAACATTCAAAATTTCCATCAAAACATTCATCAAAAATATTGTATTATATATAGAGAGTCAATTTTAATTAATAGAGCCAGAATTGGGATTAATCTTAAAAAAACAAATCCCAGTCGATAAAATTACAACGGGGGGTTAAGATAGTTTTCAAAACACTTTTAAAACCAAATAATATATATGTTTAAAGGAATACTATTAATTGCGTGCTTGCACAGATTTAAAGCCGTGTGTGGGTTAGCACAGTTGTTCATTGGCTGAGTCAAGAGCTTAAAGTTATTGAATTGCTCCCTTGCTGAAATAAGCAAATTTTAATTCATTGAATAAAATTGTTGTATCTAATTTGTCATTTAAAAGTTTAGCTCTCATGCCCTCTGAAAGGATTGATTGTATATTTATTTATCATAACTCTGCACCATTAACTATAGTTACAGAGAGATAGACTTGAGAGTTATAAAACTTTAAATCAAAGCTTACATATTACCTGTCAAGGGATTTACAGTGCATTTACTTGTTATAGCCTAATCTGATTTATTACAGAACAGATATGAGAGCTAAATATTCCTGAATTGAAGTTTAACTGATTTGTTTGAAATCACGTGATCTTCCAAATAAGCTATTTAATAGCTTTATTCATTAAACTAAAAAAAATACTTTCAAACTTTTTACAGAGAGGTTAAACTAATTATGATGCAATAGAACGTAATTATTTTATATAAAATTTTAAAGGAAATCATCACCATCATTTTCACACATTATCAATTTTCTGCAGGATGGTCTCTCCAAGTTTAATCTTTTTCCAGTCTCTAGCCTCTCTTCTCCACATTATGCCTACAAACTTTCTTATTTTATTCTTCCATTGTAGACTTTTTCTAGATCTTTTACATTTTCTTTCAAAACATCAAACCTTGATGTGTTATCATTTATTCTTATAAAATATTCAGTCCAGATCCATTTCTGTTTCTTAATTATTTTAATGTTGTCAACAATATCTGTTTTTTCTCTCACCCATGTGTTTCACTTTTGATCTCTTATTACTTCTAAAATATATCTTTCCATACTTTCTTGAGTTGTTTGAAATCTCTGTATTGCTCTTCTATTGAATGTCCAAGTTTGTCACTTCTATAAGAAAAAACTGGTAAAACACATTTACCAAACTTTCTTTTCAAACACATATACATTTCTACCAAAATTTTAATCCATCATAGTTTAATTCTAAGATTAATTTCATCTACTATGCTTCCATCTATTTTAACAATCTGACCAAGACATGTGTAATTGTTAACCTTTTCTAATTAATGATTTCCAATCTTTATTTTCTTTCTGCTGAAAAATTCCACCATACATTACTTTATTCTTTACAGTATCTACTCCTACTTTCTTCATTTCATCTGATAACTCTTGCAATATTTCCTGAAGCTCTGAAGCACTATTTTCAAAAACAACTACATCATCTTCAAAATGTAGATCACTTAAATAAGCTCCATTTACAGTTAGATCCTTAGATTCCCGTTTTAATCCATAAAATTATTTTTATAAAGCTGCTATAATGTTTTGGAGATATGGAAGTACTCTGTTGATAATTTTTCACAATAAATGTTTCATTATAATGAGTCGACATTTTCACAACCTTCACCCAAGGCCACAACTCACAGCCAATCAAAAGGATCATAAAATTACATTGGATAATTTTTTCCATATGCTGATAACACAAGCATATGCATATTTGCTATATAAATTAAAAATTAAATATTTTCTCAAAATTGTCGATTTGTTTTATGTATTTGATGGAAAATAACGTATACTATATTATCATTACATGTATCGTGTTGCTGAAGACAAAAAAAAATTAAATACTTCAACATACATTTTTATTATTATTAAATGTATAATTTATTTTTCTTTGTTATATAATTTATTTGAACAAATAATTTTTAGTTCTGCAAAAATGTTAGATTGATTTTTTACTTTTTTAAAAAAAAATTTAAGATAAAATTTCAGATAATTAAGACAGTTTCTTAATTGGGCGAAAATATTTGATTTTGATGCATCACAATTAAGTAAGAATGATTATGTGTGTGTGTTCGTGTACATATACAGAAACTAATAAATGTTTAACTGTTGTGAACAATTCAAACTTTTTTTAAAATAAACAAATGTATTATTTATTCCACCAACTCTTATTTAAAATTGATATTAAATATACTTATCAATGATGATTGTTAAAGTTATATAAATATATATTCAAACTTTTCTTACATTTTTAAAACTTATAAGAGTAATATTTATATTAAATTATTTTATATTGCAATCTTGATTTTTTTTTTGTGGTTTTGCTAAGTTGCTAATAATGACATATATATTAGTAGTAATTGATAGTTTCTTGACAACATCTGAGGCTAAAAGTTATCTCTATTTGCATGGATATAATTTCTTCATTTCTATTCTTTATTATAATAACAATCCATGAAAATATTTAATTAAATATGCATATAATAAACCCAGCCCTATTGTAGATAATTTCACTCTGATTTACAACAATGTTGACAAAGGTATGATTACAAACATCAGAGCTTCAAGAATTGGTAGATTCATTCTATTCTTGATCCTTTGTTGAACCTTTAGAGTGCTTTAATTTATATCTTGAGAGAGGGATTGATTGCTTCTCATTCCAGCTTAAAGGTAGTCTGGGGTTGAAAGATTTAGATAAGCAGTGGCTTCACTCTCAACATTCTAAGATTTCAGTAAGGAAGGAACATTGGCAAATGAACTTTTCTCTACTCACACATATTATGATGATTCAATCTGCTGATGAGAGTAGATTGAAACAATTTTTATGACTTCATAGAAAATCAATTTTATAGTAAACTGTTTTCTTTAGAAGATGAAGATCTAAGATTCAAGATGCACAATGTATTTCTTTTAATACTGCCACCCTGATTTTAGTCAGCCATGCACATTCTGTTGACACCTTTTAACTTTGACAAACTTAAAGTAATTTTGTTCACAAAGTCATATTTTTTCCCTTTGTTGGCCATCTTTGATGGTGGAGACAGAATTCTGTGAATTTAGTTTTCAAGTGTTGCTAATTAATTTGTGATAAGAATTTATATCTTTGTCTTAGCAAAAATCAAAGTAAGGTCTGGTTATTCTCTTTATCTCTCTTTTTATTTCTTTAATTAAAAAAAATATATAACCTACTTGTTTTAAAAAATACAATCAAATGAGATTCAAAAAGAAAAAGTATTATTTTCTTTTTGGTAATTTGATAATTCATGATTCTAACTGCCAATGCAAACTTGTATCAAAAATACTATACAATATAGAAAGCAACATTATGGACAAATTTTAACATTGACATATGATCATTTAAAGTATATATAGAACAAATACTTTAGATTAAAAGCTATCAATAGTAAATAATAGTTATCTACCAATATCACTGCTAACATATTTCTCTAGCTACTATATGGAATTATCCCTATTTATTCTTTTGCTTATATCTTATATATATATATAATGTTAATAGGAGGTTGCCTTGATAACAGTTTAAAATTGTCAATTTTAAATGATATTGGGTTTGTCTAAATGTTGACTGCTTTTAATACACACACACACACACATATATATATATATATATATATATATTGTTTAAAGGAAATTGCCTTGACAACAGTTTGAGATTGTTGATTGTTATTAATATTGGGATTGTCTAAGTGTTGACTGGTTTTTAATTATATATATATGTAAAGAATAATTTTTTTTAATTAACAAATTAAATTAGCCAATTTTTAAAAAAAATAAACAACACTTAAAAAAACTAGTGGTGTTTGATTTAGTGCAATGGTAGAATAATAATATCTGGTGCTTAGTGTCCACATACCAAAACTGTTATTTCTGATACATAAATTTCTTATGTACTCCGACGTTTTTAGTATTGACTATCCTTCTGACTACCCTCTCTAATACTTAATTCCATTTAAAAATATTCATTATCATCATCATCATTATCAACCATTATCAATCCACTGCAGGATGAAGGTCTCTCCAAGTTTAATCCATCTTCTCCGATCTTTAGCTTCTCTTCTCCACATCACCCCTACACATTTTCTTATTTCATCCATCCATCTTACATGTGGTCTCCTTCTGGGTCTTTTACAATCTCTTGGAATCCAGTTTAAAATTTCAATTGTCCATCTATTATCATCTCTTCTAGCAATATGTCCAGCCCAACTCCACTTCAATCTTTTAATTTTTTCAATGAGGTCAGTAACACCTGTTTGTTCTCTTACCCATACATTGCGTTTTCGATCTCTTCTTGTTACTCCCAACATACATCTCTCCATACTTCTTTGAGTGGTCTGAAGTCTCTGTATTGATCTTCTATTAAATGTCCAAGTCTCAGATCCATAAGTAAGAACTGGTAAAACACATTTGTTAAAAACCTTTCTTTTCAAACACATAGGCATATTTCCTTTTAATATCAAGTTATTTCTACCAAAAGCACTCCAACCAAGTTTAATTCTATGATTAATTTCCTCTATTATGTTTCCATCTGTATTAATAATCTGACCAAGGTATTTGTAACTCTTAACTTCTTCTAATTCATCATAATCAATCTTTATTTTCATATTTTGAGCAAATCGATTAAACATTACTTTAGTCTTTTTAACATTTATCTTTAGTCCTACTTTCCTACTTTCATCTGATAACTCCTGCAACATTTCCTGCAGCTCGGAAGCATTATTTGCAAAAACAACTACATCATCTGCGAAATCGAAATGACTTAAATAATCTCCATTTACTTTCACTCCTTTAGTTTCCCATTTTAATCCACAAAATACTTCTTGCAGCACTGCTGTAAAAAGTTTTGGAGATATGGAGTCACCTTGTCTTACACATTTCTCAATGTTGACTTTCCCAGTATCATTATGTAATCTAATTGTTGCTGTTGCATTTTTATAAATATTCTTTAAAATATGACAATATCCTGGATCTATACCTTGATGATCCAATGCTTTAATCACTGAAGAAATGTTTATAGAATCAAATGCCTTTTCATAATCTACAAATCCAAAACATAATGACAACTCATATTCATTTGTCCTTTCTATAACTTCTCTCAATACTTGAATATGATCTACTGTACTAAAACCACTTTTAAATCCAGCTTGTTCTCTTGGTTGGTGAAAATCCAAGGTTCTCTGTAGACGAGTTGTAATTATCTTGGTAAAAATTTTATATAAAACTGATAAAAGGCTGATAGGTCTGTAATTTCTAATATCTTCTTTATCACCTTTTTTAAATATTAATATTATTACTGCATTCTTCCAATCATCCGGTACATCTTTATCATTTAGACATTTGGTATATAACTTTGCTAATATTTTTTCTGTTTCTTCACCTGCTTCTTTTAATATATCAATTATAATTCCATCATTACCTGGAGCCTTTCCTTTTTTCATACATTTAATTGCATTTCTCACTTCTTCATTTAAAATTCTGGGCAATTCAGAAGATGTAATAGATATAGGAGGTACTTGTTCTTTATTACTATATAATTCTTGATAAAAATCTTCTACCAATTTCATAATGTCATCCCTCTTTTTAGTAATAATTCCATCTTTTTTCCTTATTGCAGATATAAATTTCCTACCAATACCAAAATGTTGTTTTACATTCTTAAGACTTTTATTTTCTTCTACAGCTTTTCTTGCTAGTTCACAGTTATACTTTCTTATATCATTTTCAACTCTTTTCCGCACCATTTTACAAAATTCGAGATATTCAATTCTTTTTAATGCATCATTCTTGCATATCTTCATATTCCTTCTTTTCTTCATAAGTTCTCTAGTCTCAGTAGAAATTTTATTAGTCAATTGCTGCTTTTTTCTACCAGCTATCTTTGTTGCAGTTTTTAAAAGTGTATCAGTTATTTTCATATTAATTTCATTCAAATCTGAATCATGTTCAAAATCTACTAATACTTGAAACCGATTTGTAAGTTCTAATTTAAATTCATTAGAATGTTTCTGAAGATTAGGAATATCAACTGTAAATATTGTTTTTCTTAATAATTTTTGTCTCTCTAGTTTTACATTAACATGTATCTTACCCCTTACTAATCGATGATCACTTCCTGTGTTAAATTTATTAAGAACATTACAATCTTGAAATATGTATTTCCTTTTAGTCAAAATATAATCCAATTCTGCTGTACCTTCATTTGGATGCTTCCATGTCCATTTCCTTCTAACATTTTTCTCAAAAAAAGAATTCATAATATAAAGTTTTTCCTTCTCTGCAAACTCCACAAGTCTATGTCCTCTCTCATTTCTATTACCATAACCAAAATTACCTACAACACTTTCATCTTTCATTTGTTTACCAATTCTAGCATTAAAATCTCCCATAACAATTTTAAAATGTTGTTTACTCTGATCAAAAGCCTTTTGTACATCCATATAAAAATCGTCTACTACTTCATCACTGTGAGAACTTGTTGGGGCATAAACCTGAATTATCTGCATTTGATATCTGCTATTAAGTTGTATAACTAATCTTTCCACTCTGTCTGATACACCATCAATCTCCACAATATTGTTCTTCCACTTTTTATTTATAATGAATCCTACTCCACTTGTATTTCCAATATTTGTGCCTTTATAATAGAGCATATGTCCACTTTTTAAATCAATTGTCTCTTCACCTTTTCTTCTAACTTCACAAAGTCCAATAATATCCCATTTAATATAAGACAGTTCTTCTTCTAATTCTTGCAATCTTCCTTCACTTGAAAGTGATCTGCAGTTGTAAGTACCTAATAAAAAGTCGTCATCAAATGGCAGCCTGGGTCCGCCTCCAGGATATTCTTAGCACCCTCCGCCTTCGGCCACCAACCGCTGCCTTGGTTGGTGACTTTACAGCCTCCTGGGATTAAGGGCCATGCTTTATTTTTGTCTGTCATAATTGTATAATTGGGAAAAATCTTTATCATTTACACAAACATTCATTCTTCCTTATCAGGCACTGAGAAGAAAGACCATGGTGTTTCTTGATCTTAAACTCAGAGGTAAAAAGCCAATAAACTCACCACGCTGGCTAATGCGTGTTGGTGAGCAGCCCATCCATGTTCGTATACTATATGAATAAACATATAGTAATAACAGCTGCAATGACAAGAACGTATGGAGTGGACATTAGGAATTTGCCCTGCTCGGTTCCTTTAAGGCCTCCAAGAGGAATCAAAGGGTCTCCTTTCAGTTAATAGCAAACTCCTTTCTGCAGCCTTAAAAATATTATTGGTAAATATTTATAGAAGTAATAAGACTTTTTTTATCTGACAATCTGGATCTGACAGCAGTAAGTAATCCATAGATATCTAATAAAGAGAGTAACTAGTATTTAAAATTATTCAATTTTGCTACCTCCTCTATAAATTTCTCTCAATTCTTTGTCACTAATCCTTCCATCAATATTTTTCAGGGATACTTTGGGAATAGTGTTGCCATGATGTAATCACCAGCCATAATTATTCTAACTTTGCAAATTATTGTAACGCTTTAGGCTTTTATAATAATCACAACTACTATGGTATTCTGCCATCATAAACACTGCCCCCCCCCCCCCAGTAGAGAAAGGTATAGCATTCTTTATCACAAATGTGGACAGTAAAATTACTATGAAAATGTAAAGTGCTAGAATAATTTACAAAGTTAGAATAATTATCACTGGACAATTACACCATGGCAGCGCTAATTCCAAAGTGCCTTTTTAGATTATTGTGATTTTAACCATTAAGTTACTTGTCCTTCCACTCCATAAATTGCAGATTATTGTGATCTTGATAATTAATTGCTATATTGTGAACTTGGATAAAATGTGCGTACATTTTTATCGAAGTTCATAATGCTCAGTTTAATAGTGTTGGCAGGTTACATTTCAAACCATGTTGAAATTGATTCAGTAATTTTTCAATCATGTTCATTAGATGGTGGAATAGTTTTTTAAAAAATATACTTTCATTAAATTTTATGATTAATTCTCTGATAATTATTTATCACTAAATAAAATGAAAAGAAAAAGAAATAAAGAACAAAATTTTAATTTCTCTTGATTTTTTAAAACTAGAACTTGTTTTTCTTTATAAACAAACAAAAAAAATAATTATTTTCTTTAAATGCAATTTTAGTTATATTTAACTTGAAATAAAAATGTGTCATTTGTAATTAATTAATACAAGCCCTATTTTAAATTAATTAATTTAAGTAGTGATTGAATTAATTAATTTATGAATGCCCCTGCTTTTATTTAAAGTTGAATTTAACAAACAAAATTGAGATTGAAAAAAATATTACTTTTTTATTTTTTTGAGTTATTATTATTTCTTTAATTTAAATAAAAAGATTTTAAAATAAAATAATATATATATATACCAGATGTACCTGGTCTATAAAAGCCATGTTTTTTTTAATTGGTTGCTTTAACAATTTTTTTAAAGATTTAATGTAAATTAAAGAAACAATTTTAATATTAGATAAATAAATGTGAGAAATGTACCTAGCCGGACAGACCACTGTTTTTGTAATAAACTGTTTGGTTCACTTCAGACATGTACCTGGAAAGGTATTAATAAATTTAGTTTTATTAAAATTTAAATATACCTGTAATATTTGATATATGCATTTGTCACTGTTATGGACAACTATATATAATAAGATTATTTATTGGAGCACTCTCTGGATAAAACATACATTCACACAGATTGTATATCTGGTAAAATGAAAATACAGTAATAAAGCTAAATATTATTTAAAAGACTAGCTTTTCTGTGTGTATTTTCATTTTACCAGATATTACATTCACCCAGAAAAGAAAAAAATTAATAACAATTGAATTACAATGGATTATATATATAACAATAAAAATAATAAATGTAATGGTAATAAACTATTATATACAGTCTTTTAATCCACAGAAGTACTTTTGGTTAATTTCTTAACCCTCCTCAACTGCCGTTAAATTCAAAAACAAAATGGAAGCAAACATTATCAACTCAAATCCCATAAATCTCAAATTTTAATGATAGCAGCTTGTCTATTAATTATATTCATTTTATTTCTATTTATTAAAATTGCCTTCTTAACTTTTCTTTTATTATGGTTTCTCTCTTCATGAAGAATCTTAAGACTTTCAAGATCAAACTTAAAATTTATATTTACATGTCTTTTTATGATCAAAAAAAAAACTGAAGCAGTCCTTAAATCATTATTATTTTTACTTTTTACATGCTTGTATAACATTTCATGTTCCTTTAATATTTTTTCAATACTATATCTTGATTCACCACTATACGCTAACATACATCCACAAAATTTTGATACACAATATTACTTTTCTTCTTCACAGGTATGACATTTTTCAAATTAATATAGTTACTAGACAAACTGCTAATGTTAAAATTTGGGATTTATGGAAATTGAGTTGATGACATTTGCTTCCGTTTTGTTTTTTGAATTTAATGGCAGTTGAGAAAAGTTAAGGAATTAACCGAATGTACTTCTGCAGATTCAAAGACTGTATGTAATAGCTTAATTACTATTATGTATATTATTTTTTTGTTATTGCAATAGTTTTTTAATTAATGGACATTTTATTTGTATATATATATTAATAGATGAGTCCAACATATATTTGAATCTTTTTTTTAATCTCTAAGTATATGACAATCGCTCTTTCATTTATACTATTTTTATTCTGAATTTCTCTAAACTCATGATAATTAGTTATATATCTATAATAACCTTTCTTTATGAGTATTCTTGGATTTAAAGTTAATCATTATACACATATACATAAACACATACAACTACCTCATAGACAATTTAGTAAACCAGCCAATTGTTGGTTGATAAAAGAGTATCTTCTAATTTTTTTTTTTTACTAAAGACTTAACAGGAAAAACAATTTTAAAGCTTTCACTATTTAACAATTGATGAGTCTGGGGAATAATTATTTCCATTTTACTGACCGTCTGCTGAGATGGGAAGGCCTATCACTTGAGATTGATAATTTAAGACTGATTTATATTTTGTTTTAAAAAGTGTTTTTTTTTTTTTTTAAATAAATAAAAGAATAAATAAATTGGTGGAGATTCAGAATAGTGGTATCATTATTAACTGATTATTATAAAAATAATGGGTTTAACTTAGATTCAGAGACACTTTTCTTCTTGAATTATCTTTTTTTTTTCAGAGAGAGAGAGAGGAAGTGGGAGAGAGAAAGAGAGGGGGGGAGAGGGAGGGAGGGAAAGAGAGAGAGAGGGGAAAGGGAGAGAGGAGGAATTGTTTGTTTATTTATTTAAATTGGAAAATATCACTTGAAATCTTTTCTGTGGTCATTTCATCTGTTCGCTGCTCTCTGCTCGTTCTTGCTACTTTTTACTGCTAATGATGTTAAAAGCTGAAATCCTTTCATAAATGCTTTTTCTTAAAAGTAATTCTTTTTAAGCATTTGCAAATAAATCATAGGTCTTTAAATAATGATTCTTATCTTGATTATAAATCTTGTTTTAGCACATCTTAAAGAATAAGTGATCAAAAATATTGTGTGCAGTATTATTCCCCTTTATCTGTGGTATTCAATTCCAGGCATTTTCATGGAAACCCAAAATTGTGTATAATAAGAAATCTTATGACCAAAGAGATTCAGGATAACATCCTGGAAACAGCAAACAAATTCATCACTGCCTTGTCACAAGTCTACCTTTCCCTCTCTGGCAAGGTAACACTAATTAACATGAATGTGATGCCAAAAATATCATACTTCCTTTTATTTATCAAATGCAACAAAAGCTTCATAAATAAAATAAATAGCTTATGCTCAAGGCTTTTCTGGAGAGGTAAAACGGTCGCGATCAGCCTCAAAGGAACTCAGCGACCAAGAAAACTAAATGGTCTGGCTCTCCACTTTATTCAAGCATTGATTTACCAAAAAACCTATAACATCATACACAACTTGGTAGCATCATATGGTTTTAACACAATTCTCCAAAAAGCTTTGCTTCAAAAGGTAACACCTACTGACCGACCCCCACCAGACAGACAAACATGGATCACTAGAAACACAAGCTTTATCAAACAGCACTGCCCAATAAATGACTCCACTTTCAATTCTAAAATATCATTATGGCAAGCATACACAATCCTCCATCCAATCTTACATCCTATAATCAACACATTATATTACAATAATCAGAAACTGGTATCCAACTTTAAAAGATGGAGTCTAGAGGCCAAATACCTAGACTTCCTCATTAAATACAACGTTAACATTCTACCTACTAATCACTTCCTTTTTTAAAAATGAGGTCACAACATAGACCCTACTTGCAGCATTTGCATGAATGGCGATGAGACATCGGAACACCTCTTCTCACAATGTACGGGATTCAGAGTGATCCGAGAAATCATACTTTCCAACACCAAGATAGATTTCCAACTGATCTCATCTCTGAAGGATAGTATTAACACTAAAACCTATCCAATAATATGTCTCTCAATATTTCTGAACTATGCCATATGGGTTACATGTAAACTAATCATGGAACACCCACAACCTACTATAAAACAGGTTTTTTTCAAAACAATGATTAAAATCCAGAAGAGAGACCAACTCCTGGCATCGTCAAAAACATTTGAGGATACTTGGACATTATACAATATACCAAATTAACAATCAGATAACAAATATGTGAAAGATCTAATGTTCACACCATATTGCACAACATAGACTCATCAGAACCCAAATGGAAATAACAAGATAGTAAGAACAACAATGTAAACCTCAGTTGTATGGTTACACATCACTGTATACATTAGAAATAATAAATTGTTATTGAAACTAAGAAATCTTATACTATATAAATATTTACTCTTCCTCAAAGTTTAAAAAGTGGATAAAAAACAGATTCTACTTGGGAATAGAGTGATGAAAGGGAAAAATACTGCACTATCAATATGAATGTGGAGATAGGACTTTTTGGTACCTCAAACTCATTTTAGGAGCAAAGATTGTTTATGACAATCTAAATTTTTCACTTGTGGATGTTTGCTATGAGATGAGAAATTCACTGATACCCTTCTTCTCCCAACTTGAAAAATGTCTCTGCAAAGTAATGATTATTCTGCCCTGCATAGGGTGTTAAAAGTGGATAAACATCAATCCCTACTTTGCATGAATGTGATGTAGTATAAAAATATCAAACTGCCAATTAGGGCATGAAGATTCCAGTTGTTTGGTATCTCAATGTTGCATGATGAGTGGATGTTTTTTTGCATACACAATGAGAGAGCGTGAAAATGATTGCAATATGATGGAATTGTGTGTTTGTGTGTGGGTGAGTGTACTAATAAAAACAACAACAACAACAACAACAACAATAATAATATATAGTAAGTTACGGCAACAACAAAAATACTTTTAAAAAAATGCAATTATAAAAAGGAAAGTATGGAAATAAATTAAAAAGAGTAACAATGTGACTCTGTATGAGATGCGGAAATGACTGTAAGAGATGATTCATAATAGTGTTTATTTTACATAGGTACATGCATGCAATTTATGAATTCAAATTAAAAAAATTTTAATTTAATATTTTTAAAATATGGTTTACTAAAACCATGGACCATGCCGCCACATAATAGACACCCATCGTTGTATACCTTGAAGACCCAATTCTTTGATTATCCTGAAATCTTTTGATTTTTTTTTTGAAATTACAGTATTACAAAAAAATATATACATGAATTTTAAAGCTGTTAAAAAAAGTTCGCAAAATTTATCAGCAGAGAGCCAAATGCAAATACAATTTCGTGATTTCTGGCCCGAGAAAGTTTCATAATTAAAAATGCCTATGTTTCTCAGAACATAATTTTAAGTATTCCGTAGAGACATCAGATATTACTGAGTCACTAAATATATTGTTAATATTACCAACAAATCACCAAATCCCTCAAAGTAAACAATATAAAAGAAGAGCAGATCACCACTTTAGTGCCATCTAGTGTAAGCTTGAGAAATCATTGATTACTATATAATAAAGTTTCAAACTAAGCTGTATCAATATATATGACTTTAATTATATGCTGCACACACACACAAAAATAATCAAATACACAAAAACATAAATAAAGAAAAACACATTAAAATCCACAAATTTAATACATTTTCCAGAACATAAGCAACCATTTTTCATTTCTGAGTATATCATATAGTTATTTTTTTTATTAAAAAATTAAATTTGTAAATAAATTCTACAATACACCAGCAGTTGGATTTCTCTCTCAGAACACTGTATAGGGGGGGGGACTATCAGAATTTTGCAACAAAAAATTGTGCATTTATTTTTAGATGTTACAAATTGAATCCCTTTCAAAGTATATATTTAAAGATAAGATTTCGCGGACCGGCAGAAGTTTACAGATACATTTTCTTAAAGATGTAACCTGCTTAGCCTTAGATAAGCATAATTGTTATAACTGACCAAAACAGCACACTAGTTATTGTATATTGTAATGGTGTTGCTTACCTTCACATGCTGAACACAGAAAACAGTACAATAACAATCGTTCTCATTAATGTGCTTGCATTTCTATGTTTATTATTTCATTGTTAAAACATTCAAGAATAAAATGTTATTCACCTGAATGTTGGGAAATATCATAGCTAGTGTAATTACATGGCAATGATTATGATAAATGTAATATCTGTATTTAATGTTAAATATACAAGATGGTTATATATGGAGGTTGTCTTTTGATAGTAGTAAGGGCAAAATAGAAATTGCATAATTAATCACCGTACAGTCAAAAAAAAATTCGCCGTATTTTAAATCTGAAAAAATAAAACAAAACGTGTAAAAGTCTGAAGTTTTGATGTTATTGTAATTTTTTTTGTGTGCTGGTGTGTTGAAAGGATCAAAAAATGTAATTAATAGGAAAAGTTTTTTTTAAAAAAAATGGTAAAATAGATATCGCATAATAAAAATAAAGCCAAAAAAAAATAAAAAAATCGCAAAGTTATTTTTTGTTTGTTTTTATTTTTAAAAAAAGGTTAACAGAAATTGGTTTTAAAAATAAAAGTTTTAGTATATTAGCAGTATACAAATAAAACCCCAAAATATCGCCTTATAGGCCAAAAAAAAGTGGGTGTATTTTTAAACAAAAAAAAAAGAAAAAGAAACTTGAAAAAGTTAAGTTTTGATCTTGTTTTAACACATAAACAATGGCTATCAAAAGACAACTGGAGTTTGTTTAATAAAAACCTTTTTTTTTTTAAAATTTTGAATTTTTTTAGAAAAATAATAAATTGAATTCTATCTCTCCATAAACATCTGTGATAAATAGAAAAACAAATTAATTTATGTATGATTGATTAGATTTCGTTTTTGTTCTGTTTCTTATTTTTTAACAGGGTAAAAATGCGATAAAAAAATAAATAAAAACTGTTTATATTAATTAAAAGTTTAAAATCTTATTATTTTGTTATTACTAACTTTCTTGCCAGTCTAGCGCAGCCCGGCAGAAAACTTCTGCGGTCCGGTGCCAGGCCACTGCTCTAGAAACTCTTGCAAAGCGATGCCTTTTAATATCTGCATTGCATTAATTTGAGGCATTTTTTTTATTCAAGAGAATAAAAAGAAGTTACACAGTGAGATTGAACAAATGTGGCTGGTGGGTAACCTGGGTCATGCTGAATTTAATTTAAAAAATTGGTTTTACACTCAAGATGTGTGTGCTAGCTATCTTGTCATGTTGAAGTTTGCTCTCCTCACTTTGCCATAAAATAGGAAGTTTACATTTGACCACATCTTGCAAACATTTCATAACTTGCAAGTATTAAATGCCTGATTATTATAAACAAATTCTGAGTGAACAATGCCATTCACATAAAAAAAAAATCAGCATCATCTGACATTGGACTTCAATCATTATGCTTTTTTGGGATGAGGGGGCATTGACACTTCCATTTAACCACTCATAAACTTGTGTTTTCCCCATAGCAGTTTGTTTGTAATCTATTTCAAACATTATAACTGTTACCCTGACATCTTTACTAATAGAAAACAGAATTTACCATGTAATACTAAATCATCCATGCACTTTACTTCTGTTACACATTGTTTTATTTACCACCCTCTTTTACAGTTTACAGTTTTGATTGCCCCAGCAATCTTCTTCAGAACTTCAATATAATACAAACATATGAATATAAAATATAAATATACATATAATTTACATGTATATTTATATTCATATGTTCGTATTATGTTGTAGTTCTGAAGAAGATTGCTGGAGCAATCAAAACTATAAATTGTAAAAGAGGGTGGTAAATAAGGCATTGTATAACAGTAATAAAGTGCACGGATGATTTAGTATTATAGGGTATACATTTGGCAATGCAATAAGAAAGATCAGTTATTATACTTCTTGAAGAAAATAGAATTTACATTGTTTCAACTTTTCAGCCATTATAAAAATATACAAATAAGCAAAGTGCACTTAACAAACAATGACTTTCTTCAGTTTTATCATTTGGAAGATTGATGCAGGGGATGAGATAGAATGGGTAGTTGAGAGTCATGTGAAATTCTGAGTTCACGCCCCCTATATATTACATATTAAAGTGCAGGTATGAAAAAGCCTGTACTGTAGAAAAAATTCATATATTAAAATATAGTGCTATAAGGTCTGCCCGCCCCTCACATATATATATATATAAATGGATTATGCCCTATACATGAAGGGTCAGAGTGCCTTATGGGCAACATGGGTAGGATGAGAAGATTGGCAGCAATATGGGCTTTGAGCGTTCCATTATCAGATTTTCAATGAAAATGGACGGTTGCAGAGTTGTGGGGTGGAGTGGATTGAAGCTTGTCCATTAAAGTATGAAGATTGACTATCTTAATATAAACTGAACATTGATTGTATATAAGTGTGGAGATGATAATCTGGACCAACTGACGAGTGCTGGTTTAGCACAAAATACGTCTATTGGTGATTATTTATCTTTTCGACGTGTGTGTGATGATGTGTGTCAGCAGTATGAGATAGCGTGGATAGTTGAGGGTCGTGTGAAAGTCTGAGTTCAAACTCTCTATATATTACATATTGGAGTACAGGTATGAAAACCTTAAAATATAATATTAATTTTTAGAAATTCATTACATTTTATATATATATGTTATTTGTAAAGATGTGAACAAATTAATTTATTTTGTAACACGTAAAAGATCTTCCTGTAAATTTGACTTGGTTAATAGCAGTTTTTGAATTGTCAATGTATGGATTTTTGTCTGTATATGATAAAAGTATTTTGCTTTTTGGAGATCTTACCAGCGTCCAAATAAGGGTTGCTAGTCTGGTTGTACAACTCATTTAAATCTTTCCATTTTTTTTATAGTGAAATATTTTTACTAGTTAAAATTACTTTATTTTTTTGATAAAAATTAAAATATTTTCAATATTTTTGAGATGTAAAAAAAATATTTTTTTATTATTGAACTATTAAACAATTTAAATGGTCTTTTATTTTAATATTATTATTATTTTTAGTTTATTAAAAAAACTGAACACATTAATTTTTTTTTTTTTTTTAAGCGATGCCTTTAACAATTTTTCGATCACCTTTGTGTGATAAAGGAGTTGTGTTCAAATTAATTTGTCTTTTCAAATGCATGATGGGATATTTTAGAAGCAATTCTGTTATTTTAAAAAAGAAGAAACTGAGTAATTAATTTGGAATTTAATTAAATCTTGAGGAAATAAATATTCATTAAAATATTTCTTAGATATTCCTAATAAATTTACTCTCCTCCACATTCTTCAAACATATGAGTAAAGAATAAGAAAAAGACATATGACTTCCAAAGATGTATTTCATACATTGTACAGGCTTAAATCTGCATTTATATATGTAATATATGCGGGGTTTGAACTCAGACTTTCACACGACCCACCACTCTCAGAGCCATCTCATATTGCTGACCCACCTGATCACACACATGTTGAAAAGATAAATAATCATCAATATACGTATTCCATGCTAAACCAGCCATCATCAGTTGGTCTAGATTACTATCCTCACACATATATATATAATCAGTACTCAGCTTTATATTAAGATAGCCAATATTTATACTTTAATGGACAGGCTTCAAACTATTCCAGAATTCACTAGTTAGCCCAGGTCACAATCACTTAATCAAGATTTGAAAATTATATCTGAATTATGATTAATTTCTAGTTTGATAAATGAGTTAGTAACAAACAATATATTTATTTAAATTAGATGGGGTCAAAGTTGTGAATGCAGAAACGTGTAAATCACATTATAACCGAATAATTAAAAGTTACTGTTTGTTTGTATCATTTTAAAAACTTTTCAATTATTAAAAATTCATAGCAGACCTCCCACTGAGTTTTTTTGATTTTTAAATAAATACTTGTTTTATGTTCAATCTATGTGTATGCATTCGTATATATGAGATTGTGAATTCTATTTTTAAAAATAAGCGGTTTAAAATTTAGTGAATATTTTAAAACAAAACACACTTTTAATCAGGTTAAGCACTTGAGTTATTTTCTATATTTTAAATTTTTTATCTGCCATATTCAATTTAGTGCAGTGATTAAATGACAGGTAGGAAAGCTAAAGAGTTCTGAATTCAACATCACATGACCTGCAAAATAATTACTTATTGGATTATTTTTTTTAATTTTATGGCTATGGGAATGAAGAAGTTAGATCACAGCTACATCTATCAATTGACTGAGATCCAGCATGGAATTGAAGTTGCCTTCTGAGGACCACATTTGATGGAGCAACTGTAATAATAATTGAATGATTTACAGTTCGGGAGTTCATAAGAAGTTCAAATACTGAAACTGGCAATTGGATAACTATCATTAAGCAAACCAACATAATGTGTATAGGTCCTTGGATGTTAAAATCTTTGATTCTTGATGATTAAATTAAAGCCCCTACATGGTTTATTGGCAGTCATAGAGCAGATTTTGAACATGTCCACAGATCAATTTCAGTTTGCACCTCTCTGGTGTTCAAACATTTTATGCATTCCTGAGTAATATAGCCATCTTATAATTTATTTCTAGTTCATTAAATTAAAAAATGTAGCAAATAAATAATCTGTAATTTAAACCATTGAATATGAATGACAATTGACTGATAGAAAATTAATTTAATATTATACGTTGTTTTAATATTTAACATATTGGACAATAGATAAAGGTGGGTATTGACCTTTATTGAAAAAAAAAACCCTTGGTTACAAATTGAGATTGTTGATTATTGATATTGGCATTACTTAAATGTTGACTGCTTTTAATGTATTTACATTTACAAACCAATTTAGCCTTGAACATTATTAGTTCTATTATTTGAATAATACATAGTTTCGGTAGAATTGAATTGACTATTTGTTAATCTGCTGCTTTCAAAACAGGTTATATTTTCCTGTTTAATGAGATTTATTATTCTTTGAATTAATGATCTCACTGTCTTTAATAAACTTGCAATTTTTAGTGTTTATATAAAGTTGGGTATTCATCTTTATTGTAAAAGAAGGTTGCCTTGACAACAGATTGAGTTTGTTCATTGTTATTCATATTGGTATTATTTAAATGTTGATTGCTTTTATGTGTATATATATATATTTAAAAAATATATTAGAGTAGTTTTTATAAAGATTAAAAATACTTTTTAAAATTTTGCACAGGGGCCTAAAAATCCTAGTTATTCACTAATCTCATTAGAAATGTTGGTTTAGATGTTCTTGATTTGAATATTTTACACCCATCATTTCAATTTGTTCTTTTTTATTCTACTTTTTATTCTCTCTTTAATGCTTGTTTGTCCACTTCTATCTATAAGCTATTCCAAATCTTTAAACACTTATAATCTTCTTATCTCCAACCATAAATAGTGGTAGATATATGTTGAGATTTTGTACAAAGGAAAGTTTAATAATAATGACACAATGGACATTGGAAGATTGAGATATTCTATCCACATTCCTAGTTTAGTTTCTAATTTATGGCCTTCATCAATCATAAGTTTTATTTACACATTTGGTAGAGATCATTGATGTATTACATAATCAAGCTAACACTCTGAAAATTAAAAACATCCTAATAGATGGATCTGGAATAGACTCATCATAAGATATTTTTGGTGGCAAAATAATATAGCAATACTGAAGAATATAGATGTATGAATCAATATAATGAGATATATATATATAATGTATTCCATTAAGTAATATTAAAGATATAGAATTTTTGACTTTTCTAAGCCTTAGCAAGTTAAATAATTTGATAATTTTTTTAATGCAATATTAATATCAGTTAAGATTTTAATGATAACGACTTGACCTTTTGATACTCTCATCTCAAGTTGAAAAGTTAGACATCTTAATCAAATCTATTATCTATTAAAAAAAAACCCAAGTGTTAAGAGATAAGTAATTAAGCATTCATTTGCTGTATAACATTTAAAATTTTTATCAATTAAATAATAATATTATAAAATCAATATATATCTGTTGTTTTTTTTTTTTAAATTGCAGTTTGTAGAAAAAAATATAAATTATTAAAAATAAAATCGATGTAAATATATTTAAAATGACAAAAATTGATTACTTACCAAAAATCAGCAAAATGTTGCCTAGAAACAACATCTTTGTTATCCTTTATTGTGTATATACCTTTCTATACTCTTTCTAAACCATGTTCTAATTGAAGTCTTAGTAAAAAAAAATTTTTTTTATAAAGGAGAAAGAGTATAAGATTATCTGGTTTCTAATATTTTTAAATAAAGATGATAACAAAAAGTAATTATAGAGGGCATTACAATCAATTACCCATTGCTGATTTGCTTACTATTGTTCAATCAAACAAACCCTCACTTTGTTTAAAATCTCAAACAAAACTTATGCCTATTTTAGTAAGGCTCTGTTTATGTTTATAATGAGTATAACTTCTTTTTTTAATTAATTATCAATTTCTGTTGTTTGCAATGTCTGGAAAACTTTTAACATCTTATTTTAGTAAATGTCTTGAAATTTTAGACATTAGATCAATATTTATTCAATTAAAGACTTATATGTATATTGTCTATACTAAATTTAATGTAATTATAAGGGACTTGAACCCAGTCTTTCAAGTTCCCTGCAGCTATGCACTCCATCTTATATAACTGATATGGATGGCTGAATAGTTGGAGGATGGAGAAGATTGAAGCTTTGTCCATTAAAGTTTGAACATTTACTCTCTTAATATATACTGAGCACTGATTGTATATGTGAGTGGGGGATGATGATCTGGACCAACAAAGGATGCAAAATATGCATACTGGAGATTATTTGTCTTTTTCACATATATGTGGTCATATGTATCAGTTGCATAATATGGAATGCATAGCTATAGGGAACTTGAAAGGCTGAGTTCAAATCCCTCATAATTACATTATAGGCAATATAATTATTTGAATATTACATATTCCACATGTATTCTGCACATCTCTCTTCTGTGTAATTAAGGTCCTACATGTGAGGGGTCATTGTGACTTACAGTCCAACATGGGTATGATAATAATATTGGCATGAACAATGTCTTTGAGTGTTCCATCATCATATTTTCAAAGATATAGATGGCTGAAGAGTTGGAGGGAGAAGAAGATGGTGATCTGGACTGACTGAAAATACTGGTTCAGCACAAAATATGCATATTGAAGGTCATTTATCTTTTTCATGTGTATGTGATCATGTGTGACAGTTGTTTAAAATGGAGTGCACAGCTATAGAGGGCTTGAAAGTCTGAGTTCAAATCCATTTAATTTAATGAGTAATGCTCTTAAAAGTATAGAACATCCCTAAATTAATTAAGTCAATCATTAATTTTAAATCGAAATTGAATTAATTATTTTGTGAATGCTCCAAATGTTTATTTCAAATTACATTTAATTAGCGATTGAATCAATTAATTTATAGCTACTCACACTTTTATTTCAAGTGAACTATAACATCCAAAATTATGGTTAAGGAAAAAATATTTTTTAATTTTAGTTCATTACTCATCAAAGTAAATAAAAGTGCTTTTTATAACATATTTTTTATGTATATCTTTTTTATTTCTCAGTATATATTTTGCTATGGACTTTTTGTAATTATTCATATTCAAATTTAAGAAATGAGAATGTAAACAGTACTGTCACATTTCCAGTATTTGAAATGAAATTTGCATGTAATTTGCATATGTTACAAATCATCCAGAGAAATTAAAATTTCATTCTTCATTTCTTTTTCTTTCTGTTTTAATTAACTGTAAAGGTTTTTTAATGAATTAGTAATGAAATCCAATGAAAGCATAGTTTTAAGAAATATACTGCTATCTAGTGTGCACCACTGAAGACTTACTGAAATGATAACAATATGGTTTGGAATTTGCCCTGCCAATATTGTTAGATTGGACAATCCTGAAATATTTTAGTATCATACTGCATTGTTATTTATACATAACATGTGTACAATATTTGAAGAAAATTTCTTTGATAGAAGTGTGTTAAAAATCAGTTACAAGATTTTAATCAAACAACCAAACAAACAAACTAATAAAATTTCTAAGTCAGTTATAAGTGTTGTCAGATATTATTAAAAAAAAGTGAATTAATTTATAATAAACTAAATGTAATTGTTCAATGTTTAGCAGGTTTTAGGATTTGTATAGGAAGAAAATAAAATGAAACAAATTATGGGAATTAAATATAGAATTTGCCTCGGAGATTTAGAGATAATATAATCAATATTTTGATAAGGAATATGATGAATGAAAGCAATAAAAGGGCAATAAATACAATCTTAGAAGTAATTCTAGTAATATAAATGAAAAAGTAAACAATACAGTAAATAAAATGAACTTTGGAAGATTGGGAATTCCTTAGAAAGATGATTTAATGAAAACATGTCCAGGTGTTTCTATTAACATCTTTATCACAACTACTTAATTTAAATCTGCTGTGTCTAATGCACCAAAATAAATTATTTGAGAGTTTATTAGATGTATTTGCACCAAGTGTGACAAAGATGGACCATATTCCATAGATTTTGAGCTCCAGACATTACCTCTCTATCATCATATCAGATGATACAGCACTGAAATTTAGTCAAAAGGTATAATGGAAGTAATTTTTAATACATTTTATACTGATTTTCATATGTTACAAATAGTAGAATAATTGGGTACTAGTTGTGTGTATGTTCTACTCATTGGTGGAGCTACCATTCACATTTGAATGTAGCCATCTTTTTTCTGTTTATAAAAAATGAAAAATCAGAAAAATATGTATAAAACATGAAAATATAATTTCTTTAGAAAATAAACCTGAAAACATTACATTTAATAAACAAATGATTAAAAAATTTATTTTCAGTAAATGTGAAGAATACAAATTCCAGAAAAGAATTAAATTAGAGGTATGGATAAACATAATTCCATAATTTTTTTTTTTTAAAAACGAACTAGCCTAATAGACAAAAAGTAAACCTTGCAATTCATAAAAAAATAATTGATAGCAATGAATCCATAAGAAATTGAAATCCAAACTTTTTGCATTATTAAATTCATTGTTTTTGCAATTGCATTAACTGTTATCATTACACTCTTCATACAATAACACCACTCAGTGAAAACCAGAGTAATCAATGGATGCAAGAAGGTTTGTGCAGGAAATTCCTATCTAATGCCTACACATCCAATAGTCTGTGTTAAATAAGGATTTTATGCACAAATCTTCTTGCATCCCTTAGTTAGTATGGCTTGCACTGGGTGACACTACTGTATGGATAGTTTGTTAGAGATGCTAATAAATTTAGGACATCGGGCACAATTAAACCAATTATCATGTTTTAATAAGATGACACAGAAGAGAGATTTTTCTGGATAGTTGGAGTAATACAAGAGTAAGGCTACTATGTAAAGAAAAGAGTAAGGATCATAGAAATTTAAGTAATTATTGACCAATAGTGGTAACATCAGTGTTATACAAAGTTCACAAAATGGATGGAAGAAAATAATATAGTGGAAGAAATGCAAGGAGGTTTTGATCAAATAGGCATATAGGAGATAGTTTATTTGTAGTTACACAACTTATCAATATGAGTCAAAATACAGGTAGACAATTATATATGGTTTTTATAGATAGAGAGAAAGCATATGATAGAGTAAATAGAAATAAGAGTATGATAGAGTAAATAGAAATAGAGTATGGGCAAGTTTATAAATATGGGAATGGATGGTGCTTTAGTGGATCTTATTAAGAGATTGTATAAAAATAATTACTATACATATCAATTAGGGAGTATAAAATCAGCTAAAGTTTAAAATGAAGTGGGACTAAGGCAAGGATGCCTTATGTCACCTATTTTGTTTTTGTTGTATTTGAGAGAAATGGAGAGAGCAATAGAAAGACTAGAAAGAGAGGTAGAGATACCATTAATAGGTGGCAAGGGAGTATATACATGATCAGGACTTTTATTTGCAGATGATGTCTTCTTGTGCACAGAAAGAAGAAAGATATTGCAGTTATGTTAAGAACATGCACAATGGTGGTTAAAGAAATGGGGATTAAATTTAGTAAAGAAAAATCACAAGTAATGATGATTAATACTGGGGAAAGAGAAGACAAAGAATTTTTATTAGGGGATATAAAGTTAAGTGTGGTGAATAGGTATAATTAATGGTGATATAAAGTTAATTGTAGTGCATAGGTATAACTATTTGAAAATTGTGATTGCTTGGATGAATGAGAGAAAAAATTATTAAATGAAGTAAAGAAAAGAAAGGGTCTGATAAAGAAATTAACAATGTTTTTATTTAATAAATATGATGTAGCTAGAATTGTATGGAAGGGAGTAGCAGGGCAAAACATTGATAATGATGGATTACGCATAAATAAAGGGGTGTTAGACTACTTAGAAAAAGTACAAAGAGAAGTAGAAAGACATGCATTAGATACAGATGTATGGATGGCAAAGGAGGCAATTCAAGGAGAAAAGAGATGGTCAAGTTTTTATATGAGAGATACAAAATGCAAAATGAAAATATTCAGTAAATTGCAGTTTATGAATAATAAGAAAATAACCAAAATAGTATTTAATTGGGTTATGAGTAAAGGGCAGGCAACCAGGTAAGTGAGAAAGGTAGTACAGTATGCAGAAAATTTGGATAAAGGATTTATATCAGCATACTTATACAAAAGGTGGATGATTGTGTTAGGAGAATTGTTGGATGTTATAGTGGTAAGGAATGATATAGAAGAATAGATGCATTAATAAAGAATAAGGAATTGGGGAGATGGAGTATACTAGTAAAGAAAGTAAAAAGAGTTTAAATGTATATAGAATTAAACAGAATATTGGGTGCAAGTTAATTTATGATAATAGCAAGGAAAGTAGTTTACTGTTTAAAGCTCAAACATGATCTTTAGCAACAAGGGAATTTATACATAAATGGAAAAATGTGGGTGATTTAGACTGAAAGTTGTGAAAAGAAGGTATAGAAAATATTAGGCATCTGCAAATCGAATATAAATGCTTGCAAGGAGAAAGGGCACAAATAATAAAGTTGTGGGAAAATAAATATAAACAAAGTAATTATATAGAAGTTGGATTCTTGGTGTTTATGCTGGGTTTTAAAAAAGATAAGGGGGATTTAGATATAAAGGCTATGGAGTTGATAAAGATTATGTTGTAAAAATAGGATGGAGCAGAATAGAAAAAAATATGAGAAAAACTTAGGGCAGGGAATGGAAATAGAAGGTAAAGTGGCTAACAGATTTTTCTGGGAATCGTAGCTGAGAGATTCCTGATTCCGAAAAAGGGGAACTCACAGTGCATCTCATCATACTGTTTTAGCAGCTTATGTAAGCATAAGAAATAGTGATCATGTGATAATTTAATTTCTTTTGCAATGTTTACATCACTTATCAAAAATATTTGTTTTTCAATCATTGTTTGTTTGGTAAATATATATTTTCAAACATGTTACTGTGTTAGGGTAGATTCAGACACTAGATCTAAAAATACCAACCCAAAGCCAAGCACTTAACTAAAAGTTATCTATTGAATGGACAATCTGAAATTTTCAGACATCTACACATCTTCAAACCCAGCTATCCAACTCAAATAGCTATATGGGGCTGATAGATCTTCAGCCATACCATATATTAGTAGTCTTAGCAATATAAAATTGCATAAGACTTGTCTCATGTTACTGTGTTATTTGTTTTTGGTTTATGATTCCCCCCCTCCAAACTAGGCTTTTTTGATTAGCTTATTGTTATATGTGATGAGATGTGATGTACTGTAGCTTCTTCTTAAACAAAGTCAAGAATCTCTCAGCAATTATACCAAGAGAAACTTATTAGCTACTTAATTTTACATTCCCCAGTCTAAGTTTTCCCATATTCTGCTCCACCCCATTTCCACAACATAATCTTTGTCAACTCTATATCCTTTATATCTAAATTCCCCTTATCTTTTTCCAAACCCAGCATAAAGAACAATAATCTACTTTCTGTATAATCATTTTTTGTCATATTTATTTTTCCATAACTTCATTATATGTTCCCTTTCTGTTTTCAAACATTTAGATTCAATTAACAAATGCCTAATATTTTCTATTCCTTCCTTACATAATTTACAGACTAAATCACTCATATTTTTCCATTTACATGTATATTCTCTTGTTGCTAAAGATCCTGTTCGAGCCTTAAACAATAAACTACTTTCATTACTATTATCATATATTAACTCGCACCTAATATTCTTTTTATTTCTATATATATTTAAACTATTTTTACTCTCCATACTAGTTCTCCATCTCTCTAACTCCCTATTCTTTATTAATAAATCTATTCTTTTATCCAATTTCTTACCACTATAACACTCAACAATCCTCCTAACCTAATCATCCCATCTTTTGTACAAATATACTGATATAAATTCTTTATCCAAATCTTTTGCATACCGTATTACCTTTCTCATCCATCTTGTTGCCTGCCCTTTACTCATAACCCAATTAAATACCATTTTGGCTATTTTTTTATTATCCATAAACTGCAATCTACCAAACATTTTCATTTTACCTTTTGCATCTCTCATATGAAAACTTGACCATCCCATTTCTTTTTGAATTGCCTCCCTTGCTGTCCATACAACTGCATCCAATGCATGTCTTCCTACTTCCCTTTGAACTTTTTCTAATAAATTTATATTTATGATCAGTATTTATTTTAAAACTAATATTTATATATATTCTTTTTTTTTAAATGAGGTTATTTTTTTGTTTTCTTTATAATCTTTTATTTATATATATCTAAATTCTTAATTATCCTAACTATAATTTGAGTAAACAGAGGTTTATATCTTCACTTTGATCTTTTTTATATCTTGTTTTTATTATTCACTATGTTATTTGATGCTACATGTTTTTTTTTTTTTATTATTAATTTTTGCTTTCTGAGATCCAATTTGTCATATGCTAAAAAATTAAAATAATTGCATGATTACTTGCTTAGGAGGTAAGTGATATTTGAGCTACATAAATGACAGCTTGAGCTTTGGGGTAAAACTTTAGTCTTTCTAACATTTGACCAAATTTTTAATTACGTGCCACACAACCATGACGTATTTGCCAGCCAGAACTATAATTTAAAGTTCAAATATGATTAAATTTTGAAATGTTTTCAACAGGCTTACAGATTTTTTTAAATTAGATCACGAGACAACTCAACCATCTAATATTAGTCAGTAAATAGATATCTGGTTATTTTTGGCTAAAACAAAAATAGAAAAATCAAGTCGTTACTATTTGTCCATTAACAAATTTGGTTAATATTGCCTTTTCTTTGACCAATTTTTTGTGAAAAGCTGTTGAAAATGTATTTGTGTCACAGTGAGCTTTTAATTAGCGAGTATTTTATCACTTTTACCTATACATGTTAATATTGTAATTATGAACTGCAGTATATTGTAATACCTTATGATAATAAAATTTAGATATATATCTACAGAATAGAATACATTACTGCTGATGATTTTCTAGTCAATAACTCCATGATTTAACAGAGGCAAAACTCTGCATGTGTTGTTTAGTAGATTAATTCCATGATTTCCTGAAGGTTTGTGATGACTCAGATGATGGAAATAGTCCAACATATAATTACAAATAACCCCATGCTGTTATGAAAAGATAAAAAAAGATATACATGTATATGTCTAAAGTCATCAATCTTTGACTATAAAATATTCTTGGTAGTTGAATAGTAGGATACATTTTTTACATTAAAAGCATGAAAAACAATTAAGGTAATAGGTGTGACCACTTTTGAGAATGGGTTCTGATGGATTTGCCACTGCTAGAATAGGAAGAGAAAAAAACTGCAATGGCGGTATGGATTTATTTTCTTCAAGGAGTTATAATGTCTATCTTGAGGGTCATGGTGAATGCACTGGGATCTTGGGATGCCAACAGTAATGCAGCCCTGGCAAGTCTAAGAATCGGCAGGAGATATAGTGATCTGATGTACCTACTGATATCTCTGATAGTATACAACAGAGTAGAGACATCTATGATGAACACATTTTAGGCCATCTTCAGAATGTATGTTCTGAAGAATTACTTTCCCATAATGCAATTGCACATTCTGTGTACGAACTAAAATAAAGCTTTTATATGCCTGCTCACATACACACACACACACACAAACTACATTTGAGTGCAAAATAGTTTTTATTTAATTATACTGACCTGCACAGACACAAACTTTTGTCATATTTTTTACAGTAAAGAGAGAAATTTCTAGGATATTGACTTTTCTGGATTAGTAATTTAACGGAGGAGCAATTATTGCTCTAATCTCAATTAGACATTTCGAGAACTGCTATTCTGTTTGACCATCTTAATTTTAAAATTGTTAGCTTTGCTTAATTGCTGCTATTAAGATCTATCATTATCTGCTCTCTTATCTTTTAATATCAATTATCACTTCTTCCCTCTCGATTACTTTGATTTAAACAGTGAAACTGAGAGTCGTTTTTATTGATTTTGCGCTACACTGTATTCTTAGCCATTTGAAGTTCAATAATTGTGCTATTATACTTATATATATATATGTAAAAACTTATAACAACCATATATTTCAACAATAACTTTACTGGATCGTATAGTAGTTTGTACGTAATAGTGAACAGAAAACACGTGATAGGATAACATTTACATATACTATAAAGATACATACGTTGACAAAAGAGAAAAATATTTTATTGAAGTGCTGGGGGGGGGGAACTCCACCATTGTTCCACTATCTGAGAAGGGGATTGACCCATTTATAGCATTGCTCTATTTCAAATCTGATTATAAAACTTCACAAAGACCAATTTTGGGGCACAATTTCATACTGAATTAAGCTTTTTAATGATTGGCTTTGGATCCTTTGAGTATTGGCTGTTATGCAAATGTATATCCATATATGCGGTTAGCAACAAAGATTTTGGGTCTTGGTAATTAGTGCACCCATTTTCTACATGTGTAACTGTGTTTGAATTAAGGTAAACATAATTTTTTTTATACAGCTGAAAAAAATTTTGTTAATGGCTTCTAAGCCTTTTTTCCAATAGATTAATCATAGCCAAACTGACTGCCCATTCAGTTATTAGTCAGTAAATGGATATTTAACTGTTTATTAACTGAAATGTAAATCAGAATGACTGAAGAATGTCTGTGTTCTCCAGCATTCCTATGTGGAGAGGTCCCAAATGGCATTTGACATGAAGTAAAATATTTCAGATTGTTATTGAAGACACTTTTTAATGATCTAAAAAACACATTGGAACTTTGTGTCATTAAAAGTGCAAGAAATCTTAGCAAGCTACCATCTGTGAATACCGGATATTATTTATTTACAATGTGTTACTACTTATTTTATCTTCATCTATGTTCAACATAAGCTCATAAAAGTATATATATAATTTAGATAGTAAACTTGGATTTTGCATCACACTTGCTGGTTTATAGATGTAAATCACATGGCAATAGCTAAGTTTATTAATATCAAGCATCTTCAATTTGATGTCAAGGCAACCTCTATGACTAAAATGGAGTCATTTTTTATTTATAAAGATTGCCTTGCCAACAGATGGAAAATTTTTGGTGGTGATAAGTTTGGCTATTATCATGTGATATATATATACACACTAAAGCTGTTTTGATCCAAAGCTAGGGTGATTTATAAAATATAAATCATATAAAAGTAGCCAACATTTATGTATGTGTGTCAAATATTCTTTTAAAAATTTCCCCTTTATAAATACAGGCAAAAGACTACCAGTTTGATATCATAGAAGTCATTTTTTCAAAGCTGTAATGATTGACTTCATATATTTTCTTCTTGGAAAAAATATAACACAAATACTTTCATAGATAAGGATAGAAAGACCCCCATGTTTTGATATTATCATAGCTATAGTTTTCATAAGATTAAATTTAAATGTAAATATATATAGATGTAACACATTGAGATTAATATTCAAATTACTAGTTCATTAAGTAAATAAAATACTTTCAATTCAAAACACAAGGCAAAATTTTTTAGAGAAAAGAAACACATTGCTTTTCTCTTTACTCATTTTCTTTTTTATAGAGGCTTAGCCGAAGCACTTTGGAAGAGAAAAGATGGTCTGTTCTTTTCTCTAAAAAAAGTCTTATGATTTGGTTTGAAAGTATTTCCTTTACTTAATAAACCAATGGTTTGATTATTAATCTCAATGCATTGCATAATATTAATCTCTGGGATGTGTGTGTGTAACATGAATATTTTTACAGTCCAGAGTCTAACATTTTGATTACATCTCACTTTTGTAGTATAAGTCTGAAATATTTCAGGATTGTCCAGCCTAACAATATTGGCAGGTTGAATTTCCAAATGCATGCTATCCATTTGGTAAGTTTTCAACAATACCCATTAGATGGCAATAAATTTTTGTAAAAATACACTAAAATTAAATAATCAGTAAAAACAGAAAACTTAATTATTTAATTAAATCTTACATTTTTTAAAAAGATTGCCAACATAAACAAAACAAAAATATTGCAAATAATTTTTTAACATACATGAATTTCATTTCAAAAATGAGAAATAAGTTACATTATTTACATTCATTGTACTTAAATTTGAATATGAGTTGTTTCAAAACATCTGTTGCAAAATACACATAACTAAAAAGTAAAAAAATAATATATATATAAAAATGCTTTTATTTGATTGGATAATGCACTAAAAACCAAAAAATAATTTTATTCTTGGATGATAATTTAGGTTGGTATATTTAACTTGACATAAAAGCATGGAGTAAATAAATAAATAAATTCAATCACTATTTTTAAAACTAGTGACTGAATTAATACATTTATGGATGCACCCACAATACACCACCCAAAATTGTGGTCCAAGAATAAAATTATTTTTTGGTTTTTAATGCAGTATTCTTCAAATTAAATAAAAGAGTTATGTAATATAGGGAGCATACCAATAGCTATAATAAGCTTTTATTGTTGAAGTGCTGAAGAGAAAGCCTATAAAATCTCTATCTAGAATTATTCCCATCCTCAGACTGATCAGTTTTGGACTTTTAGCTCATATCAGTGAGGAGCTAGAACATTCAGACACTAGATCTAAAAATGCAACTCAAAATCCAGCATTTATTTAATATGTAACTCTTAAGTAGAAAATCTGAAATTTTTAGATAGCTGGATTTTGAGACATTTACGTGTTTAAAAATTTCAGATTTTCTGTTACATATTAGATAAGTGCTAGCTTTTGAGTTGCTATTTTAGACCTAGTGTCTGAATGTTCTAGCTCCTCACTGACATAAGCCAAAAGCTTTATACTGATCAGTCTAAGGATGGGAATAATTTTAGATAGAGATTTTATAGGCTTTCTCTTCAACACTTATCAATAAAAGCTTGTTACAGCTATTGGTACACTCCCTATATTACATTTTTGTAATACAAGCTTAAAAAGTAAAGTCACACGATATATGAGTTTTTTTTTATAGAATATTTTTTGAATAGTATATTTTGATCTGAAGAAAAAATTAGATTTAAAAATTGAGAAATAGATTTAATTGCAACAATGAGAATTATTATTGAAAAAGTGAGGAAAACATGCTATTCTTTTTTTGAAAAGATGTTTAATATATAGAGACTAAATTCTCCATACAGTGCCACTCAGTGCAAACCAGAATAATCAATGGATGCAAGGAAGTTTGTAAGATGTGATGTTTAGTGGTTAATGTTTGATACATAAAAATAGATTACTTCGTTTGATATTTTGAAAAAGAAATTAATAAATTGAAAAAAAATGTTTATTGGAATCTTGTATATTTATTAGAAAATATTTAAAAGATAAAAGTTTTTTCCTAAAGAATAGATGTAACATAGGGAAGTAATCTCTGTCCTATTTTATGTTATATCATGAATCAGAACTTTGGATCCAGAAATTTTTAGATTTATAAATTTTTTGCCTGTCGAAAATAACTCTTTTTTTCTTCAATTCAAATCCAAATTGTTTAAAATTGAAATAAACTTTAATTTTATTATCTGTAGTTTAAATATTCTATAATATTTTTTTGTAGATTGTACGCATTTATTTTCACACCAATAAATTAAATTACAACTTTTTCTTTTAAAATATAGATGTTCTCCAAAATGTATAAATAAATGCATAATCTTTTTTTTTTCAAAAAAACTTTATTTTCATAATTAACAATGAACATATATATAATATTTTATCATACATTTTCCAACGTTTCAACTGTTTTACATTATTACAGTCAATTTCAACGATCTACAAACAAAAAATACATATCTATAAATAATTTAGCAACATAAATCTTTTTTATATCAACAACATTTCATATCCCTCATAATAAAAAAATATCACTCTAGCCCAAAAACTTTTTTATTCTTCATTTTTTACATCATCTAAGTACAAATCTATTTTAATGCATATAAAACAAACCTAAAAAACAAAACAAAAATCCATTATATCAATTTAACCATCCCTAATTGCAAAAAAAAAAAAAATTCATCCTCTAACCATTTATCAAACATACCCATATTAATTATCTACATTCCTAATCTATACCTTCAATACCATTTTTAAAAAAAATTCACTTTTTTCTTTTTCCCCTATGTCATAGCATCTGCCGGGATGCGAACCTGCAACAACCATCTGCAACCAACTGCTTGCTTGCAAGGCAGCTGCACTGACCTCTCGGCTAACAACGCTTGACATTTACTTTTTTCTTTCCTTTACATTTACTTAATTCTACTTTAACAATCCAAAAACCAATTACTTTTTATCTATCTTCCTTATCTATACCATTAATTCTACTTAAAACAGGATTATATCTTTTTATATAAAAATCTTTCCTTATATTTCTTAACATTTTCTAACATTTTTATATTAAAATTTTATGTCCAAATTCTTTATAATGTATATTAACATTTGAATTTTTATCATTAAAATGTTGTTTTAGTCAAGTTTTTAATTTATTTTCCATTATACCAATATATGACACATTTTTTACCCTCTCCCTTACAATTCAAACATTCAATTATATAAATTCCATTCATTTTTTTTTTATTTCTTGATATTTTATGTTATTAATTAAATTCCCTAAATTAAATTTCTTTTTATATACTGGTTTAATAATTAATCTACTTTCCCCCTTATACTTATTATTTTTATCTTTCATTATCTTTTTAATTTTAAAAAATGTATCTTTTGAAACATTATAACTACTATATACAATATTCTTAATGTCTTTTTTATTATTCCTCTTCTCATTATTTGTGTGATATTTTTTATCACATAATTTATCCATAATTTTGACCGAAAAAGAAGATTATGCATTTATTTATATATTTATTTTATTATTAATAATATGACACTTTAAAATTTAGGATTTATCAATACCAAATTATTACACATTGATTTATAAGTGTCAGTTTTTTTACATTTATAACTTTGTGTTTTCCTGAAGGTTTGTGATGATGGTGTTCTAGCTGTATTTTTATATTGGATGATTTCCATCATCTAATATGTGTATTGAATGTCTTTAGAAAAGTTTAATTTTAGTTAAATATTCCAAATACATCCAACTGTTAGTAATATCACAGCAAATTCAATAATGAAGAATTTAAGAATCCAGGTTTGAATTCCATGCTAGTACTGTCACTGGTCAGGCCAGCAACACCTGAAGAAGAGGGGAGAAAAATACCTCTTGAAACATTGTGCATATACTAACCTGTTTGCAGTGATATTATTAACAATTGAATGCATTGGGAATATTTAAATAAAAAATTAAACTTTTCTAAAGACATTCAACACACATGTTAGATGATGGAAATAGTCCAATATAAAAAAAAATATAACTTTGTCTCCAACTACTGTAGATAAATACATAAATGATTATTACTAAACATTTATCAAACTAAAGATTATCTCTGGCTCAGATACAAACTTCAAACTTCTGTTAAAGATTAATATATCTGTTTTTAATCAAACATAAATGCCAGGAATAATTAATTATCTTTTTTTTTATATGTATAATATTTGCTCTACTGACAAGTATTGGTTTAGTATAAAATACAAAATTTACTTATATTTGCATCAATACAAAATTTATATATGAAAGCAATTAAAACAATCAAACATAATTTGTAGTTTTGACAAAAAAAAAATTGAATTTTTTGAATTAGTGGTATTTGGATTAATGATAACTTAGTTATATATGTTTATAAAAATGATTCTATAAACTGCTATGCAAATTTGTTGGAACATGAAAAAAGTTTGGAACTAAAACTGAGTGCAAATAAAAGTAAAAAAATGAAAACAAATGGTGATGAGAAAAGATTAATGACTCTTAATAATTGGAAAGTTGTGTAACAAATTGATGAAAATTAGAGTGAGAATCACTCAATAGAATTTTAAGAAATGTAGAATATTATTCTATTGCAGATCAAAATTAGACACAAAAGAGAAGCTTGATAAATATTTTATTTAGAATGTAACTCTGTGTGGAACAGATGTGAATATTTGGGGAAAGTAGTAGAAAAAATAGAAGCTTTACAGATGCAAATTTAGAGAGAAAAAAAATTAAATGGAAAGATAAGATTAGTGATGCTGAAAGGAACTGTAGAGGGATTAAAATGAAGAAGAAAAAAAAAGGAATTGATTGTTGATTTTAAAACAGAAACAAGTATGGCTATTTGAGGATAAAAGTGAGAGGGAAAGAGATAGGTTGCAAGAAAGTGATTGGTCTAAAGGCTGTATCTTTGGATGGGAAACCTATTCTCAATTTGAAGGAGACAGGCAGATTAAGGATGTTTGCTGCAGGGATAAAAGTGAGAGGGAAAGAGATAGGTTTTAAGAATGTGATTGATCTGGAGGTCATATTTTTTGAGGGGAAACCTAGTCGTAATTTTCTGAAACATTAGCTAAATTAAGACTGCTTGATGTACGTAGCATGACTGAAGGGCAGATTATTTGAATAATTTTTTATAAATTTTCCTTTAGAATAGAATAGACGCTACTTAGCACAGAATTCCTAAACACTGTAAATATGAGTCAGCAAAATTAACCACATATTCTATTCATTATTTCACACAATTAATAGTTGGGAATCTAGTTTTAAACTTATTCCTAAACCAATCACTCGTTCTGATTTTTATAAACTGCTGAGAAGAGTTAATCTTAAAAAAAAATAAACAATTTGCATAGGCGCAGATGCAGTTTCAAAACTCCACTCATCTATCAATTTTATAAAAAGATTGAAATTACCTTTTTTTCGGTTATTAAATCCAAGTTAGTTTTTTTCTTATTTTAGTTTTTGATCATTTATGGGTTAAATCAAGTAAAAAAAAAAGTAATTTAAAAAAATAGAATTAACCGCATTTCTACCTGCTTTTAATGTCTGACAATCAGTCTTTAATTTATTCTTTAATTTTTTTTAGACTTGTCTGTATAATTTTTATTTTAATATTTTTATTATATAGAAAATTAATATAAAAATACAAAAGATTAACAAAATGTTAATCGAGAGCATTTAAACGGATGTCCATTCAATATTCCCCAAGGCTGCTTTTAGTATTTGAAGACTACGGTACTAAGAAGTGATTTGTGTTAGTTTTTCATTATTTGCCATGCTTTAAATGCAGTAGTGGGTTAAAAGACTGGAATTTAAAACAAACATCATTCTAGAGTATATATAAAGAAATTAATACAGAGAGCGTAAAAATAGCTCAAACAAGCTCTTAATTGATAAGTGCGGTAAGAGAAAATATTTAAAATCTCTATCCGAAATACTCTTATTCCCAGACCAATTGGTTTCGAGCTTATAACTCATTTCAGTGAAGAGCTAGACTATTCAGACACTAGATCTAAATTATCAACTCAAAACCCAGCACTTATTTTATACGTAATATTTAAGTAGAAACTCTGAAGTTTTCGGACATGAAAATGTCTTTTACTCCAGCTATCTAACTCAAATAGCTATATGGGACTGAACCAAATTCAGATCTACTATATATTAATAGCCTCAGCATAGCCAAAGCCATAAAGGTAAAATTATAATTATCAATAAAGCAAGTCATATATAACGTAACATTGCTTTTATAAACTTGTATTTACAATTACAAAAATTGTATTTACAAGCTTATAAAAGCAATGTTACGTTATATAAAGAAATTAATTAATTGTCTAACTTTTGACAATAGAAAAAAAAAAAAAACGATTTACAATTCCCCCAAATAGCGCCTATATTATTTTACAAATATATTTTCGCACGCAAAGTTTTCGATTTAGGTTTGAATTACAACATTATGAATATCAGGTAATTCAATTCTTTTCTCCTTATATTTGAACTGTGCATGGATGAGTGACAGATTCCGATGTTCATGGTGCATGGATTGTGGCCAACTAACACTTTTTATGCTCAAACCTCACTAACTCTGGCCCAATAAACTACCTCTTTGCATATTTATTGGTTTTCTGATCTTTGTTAGAATTTTCTCATCTACTGTTTTTACAACTTTGTTTTATCTTTACCTAACAGCCCTTTTTTTCCATTATTGTAATAAAATCTTGTTAACTGTCATACAAAATACACTTATATTTTCCCCACTTTTATTAAACAATTTACAAGTTCTTCCCTCAATAATGATTTTACATTTACAATGTTATTTTTTTCCATCCAAACTGTTTTCTTCTTTTATATATAAAATTATTATTACTTTGTATTATTTCCCTTTAACCATAGTTGTTTAGCTTTATCAGACAAATGATGACAGTCAGCAATGTAATAAAATATGCCCCTTCACTACAACCATAAATGCAAAATTCTTGAAGACAAGTGAAGGTCAATCTAAAGAAAGGCCATTAATGTAGTGATTGGGAACCAACATTGGTTTAACAGCATCTTATAATCGTTTCTAGTCAGCAAGGATAAAGAGGAGACATAGCATCAAGATGAAATATGCTTCTTCATTACAACCATAAGTGTGACATTTAATGATATTTGCAGAGCTTTATCAGCAATGTGGTAAAAGATAAAGAGGTCAACCAGCAGTGAGATGAAACATGCTCCTTCACTACAATCATAAATGTGATCTTTAGCTACATTTTCAAAGCTTTATCAGGGAGATGGTAAAAGATAAAGAGACTAAGCAGCAGTGAGATGAAACATATCTTCATTACAATCGTAAATGTGATATTTAACAACATTTGATTAGGTTTACTTATCAGAGAGATAATTGAAAGTAAAAAGTCAACCAACAATGAGAAGAACACTACAATCATGGACATGATATTCAACCACATTTGCATAGCTTTATAAGAGAGATAGTAAAAGTTAAAAAGGTCAATCAGCAGTATAACACACGATTTTTCACTACAACCATAAATATGATATTTAAGAGTCTGATGAATCAAACAAAGATAAGGTCACTAAAGAAATGTCATTCAGGTAGTGACCATGGTTCAATATTGTTTTAGCAATGACTAATAAGTAATTTACATCTCTTTCAAAGTCTTTTGGCTTAAAAACAAATAGTGTCTACCAATGAATTAAATACAAAGAAATCAAGTCACTTGTCACAAGCTTGTATTACAAATGTTATATAAAGATCTCGAAAATAAGCTCTCATCCAGCTTTGTAGAATATCCCCAACCCCAGGTCGGTTTCTGCTACTGACTTCCTCAGTGAGATGCTGGGATATTCAAGCATTAGATTAAAAATACCAGGACAAGCCCGGCACTTTAGCTAATGGATAACTATTAAGTACAAAATATGAAATTTGTAGACATTCGTATGTCTTCCAATCCAGTTATCTAACTTAAATAGCCATATGGAACAACCAAATTCAGATTACCATATATTAGTAGCAGAAACTGGTCAGCGTATTAATAGCTTATTTGCAAGCTCTTTATATATAACATTTGTAATACAAGCTTGTTATATTAGGTAATGGGAAATATGATTTGATTTCTTTGTAATTTTATTTTTTTGCTAATAAGGCTTTGACAATTTTATATTGCTAAAACTATTAATATATGATGTATCTGAATTTAGTTCAGTCCCATGGAAGACATATGAATGTCTGAAAATTTCAGATTTTTTAATTAAATAAAGTGATGGGCTTGTTCTGGTATTTTTAATTTAATGCTTGAATATCCTAGCACCTCACTGAGGAATCCAGTAGCAGAAACCGGTCTGGGGTTGAGGATATTCTGCAAAGCTTGTTAAGAGCTTATTTGTGAGCTCATACATAACCAATGAATTAAAATTTTATGATGTCCAATGGTAGTCATTCCTATGTAACTCTATATCTTACAATTTTTCATCATGGATGCTCTGAAAAATTATTAGATTAATAAATTTTAAGTATGTTTACATACATGTGATTACAGATTTATTAAAAGACATAATTTACATTCTAATTATTAAAACTAGAGATCTTTCAAACACAACTCACATTTAAAAATCAAATTTAAAATAATCACTGCATAAGGTCAATTGTAAAGTGATGTGAGTTTTCTGGAAAGGCTTAAGCAGCATATGTTTTCAGTGTGGTTATTTCTGCTAATTTGGCAATTTAATTGATCTGTTGTGTTCAGCGTTTGGTGCTCTAACATATTGTGAATCCAAAAATCTTTAAGTGATCTACTGCTGGAAAAAAGGCAAACCAACACATGCGCTCACGGTAGAATATTGACAGATAATGCAGTATTCCCAGTTCTACCATGGCATAATGGTAAGAGTTTGAGTGGTTGTTCATTCTTTGTAATATCCTCTAGCTGAGAAAGCTAGATATTCATTTACTGACCAGTGTTGGAAAGTTATCTGTTTGGTTATAGGTTGGGTACCTGGAAAACAAGTCCCAAACCTAATAAAAATGTTCAAATTTTATTGGCCTAGATTCAAACCTATGCAACTTGCATAGAAGATAATTGCTTTACCAGTGCATCTTGGGATGCTGTGATAAACAGCACTAAAATGGATTATTGATTTATACAACAAAGTTATACAATAAACAATGTGTTCTAAAGAGTTTTGTTAGACATCTTGTTCTTGGGATTACTTTAGTGAACGAGTTGGTTGCAGTGAATAATTTGAACTTTTAGGAATCAGAGCTACTTGTAGTTTTTTTTCTTGTGTTTATATGTGCTTGTAATGAACACTGACCCACACACTACAGTTCAATATTTATTAAACCAATACAAAATATATTTATTGTACAATTATTACATTAAAAGACTTAAGGTACTGTTGTATGATTGCCTACCACTTCCAGCTGTATGTAGTTTGACACAGTGATAGAGAACCAGATATTGGAGCTTCAACATTTATGGATTATGGCCAAGGCTTTTATTACTCCCAGTGCTCAACTTTTGCCCTTCATGATTTGGTAGAGTGGGAGAATATCAAACTCCTGAGCTCGGGGTCCATAGATCATAGCATATCTCTGACACTTCTGCTGCTTGAATTTCATCTGAACTCCTGAATAATAAACCATCCAATTACTATATTTTTTGAGTTCCCAGCATGCTTTGCAGTAGTGGCAGACTAGTCCATGGATCACAGCCCAGGTCTTCACTTTTGATGCTTGAACTTCTTATGGATTTCTGAATAATAAACCATTCAATTATTAAATTCTTTCTGAGTTCCCAGCATGCTTTGCTGCAATGGTAGACTGGCAGATTCCGAAGTTCAAGGTTCATGTATCACAACCTAGTTCTGTCACTTACTGATGCTTGATAACTCCTGAATAATAAACCATTCAATTACTATATTCCTTCTAAATTCCCAGCATCCTTTGCTACATTGGTAGAGTGGCAGCAAGGTCTGTGGATCGCAGCCCAGCTCTGTCTCTTCAGATGGTTGAACTTTTTATAATCTCCTGAATAATAAACCATTCATTTACTATATTCTTTCTGACTTCCCAGCATGCTCTGCTGCAATGGTAAATTGGCAGACGCAAGGCCCGTGGATCACACCCCCACTCTAATATTTTAGGACTCAAATTTTTAATGGAAAGGTTCGTCTCACTGAGATATATGAGAAACAGCAGGTAAATTTATTGTATAAATAACAACTGTAGATCCAAAATTTAGGAAAAAACTCTTTAAAGTAATTAATAATGTGAACTAGTCAATAAATTTAAGAAAAAAAATTATTTTCTTATCTATTTATATATAAACAATACATTTTTTTTTTACATGGAATTCTCAGCTCTATAACACGTCTAGACGTTGAGTCAGCGGGACTTAATTTGGAATAAAACAGCTACCATAATTAAACAGGGTGTTCCTTATATCAAACTGGAGAACGATTGTTTAGCAATAAAATCGTAATAATCCATGTCATTCTTTAATTAAACAATGTTAAACAATACTATTACTGCCCTCTACAGGAAATGTTGATATAATTTTTCTTTATCTAAAAGTGAAAATCAAGTTCTAAATGCTTGTAGGAATGCACTTCTCTGTGTTCACTCGAAGTGGTTTCTCCACCTGCTCGCCATTAAGTCATTTAAAAAGCAGATGTATGTAATACATTGGAGCCCCTAGTGGGCTGAAAATGGCAACTTAAGCTTTCACATCTTATTAATATTTTGCAATAAAGATAGAACATTTAAAATTGTAATATGTCTGCTAAAAATAAATCTTTATACTACATGTAATTAACAGAAAACAACTTTAGAGTTTGCTTAGATATTAATTTGATAACTGAATTTTAGAAAATTCAATTTATTAAGGCAGTTAATAATTACAAAAATTGCCACAAGGTTCAGACAGTACGATGATATTAGTATGTGTACTATTAGCTGTATCAGAACATAATATATATGTAGAAAATGACAGCCTTTTAAAGTAGTCCACTTGGAGTAAAGGCTTTCTTCGTAATAAAAAAGGTAGTAGTAGAGACTTGATTTTAAATGGTCTATTGATGAGGGTTGTTTTCATTATTTTATTACTAGGTAAAAATAATTAAATGTCTATGTAATGACTATAGGGGGTTTGAACTCAGGCTTTCAAGCACCTTTCAACTATCCACACTATCTCATATCACTGATACACGTGACCACTCACATATAGAAAAGATGAATAATTACCATTATACGTATTTCGGACTGAGCCAGCACTCATCAGTTAGCCCACATTATCAAGTCTCACACATATATGTAATCCGTGCTTAGTTTATATTAAGATAGCAAATCTTCATACTTTATTGGACAGGCTTCAATCTTTTCTATATGTGTGGGGTCATGTGTATCAGTGGTATGAGATAGTGTGGATAGTTGAAAGATGATTGATAGTCTGAGTTCAAATCCTCTCTAATTACAAATAAGCTCCAGGTATATGAAGAGTGCCTGTATTTTAAATATTACTATATAATAACTATAAATTGAATACCATCTGTTGTTCTATTGATCAGTTATCGGAGAATCCTTAGAAAAAAAATCCAAGTTTAGCTTAAGTTTAAAACCTAGGGCATGTCCCTTAGGCAAAAACACTAAATATGTATAACATGATGATTTTTCAAAAGTGTCGTATTACATAGTAATATATGTGTAAAATAAATGGTTTATCATATTGTGAGTTCTCTGTCTGAAGTCAAGTTCAGTGAACACTATACTCCATAGTAACTTTGTTCTTCTATTTTAATGCAGTCATCTAATAATACCGATCTCTAAATTTGTTGGTATTATATTTATTTCAATGCTCTATTATTGTATTGTTACAGTATTGGGATCAAAATTCTTTATATTCAGACTGCTATTTGTGGTTATGTATATAATCTATTTTGTTTATATAATATCCCATGATTCTCTCATATCCTCATATGCTTCCAAGAATTATTCTTTTCAGCCTACTCTAGGGACATCTACTGTAAATTTGAGTAATCAATAGACATTACATAGCCTAATTCCATATCTCTCTAAGGAGATCAATTTCTGGCTTTTGCTTTGGATCAATGAGAAATAAGATTAAAAGTATAAATGTAAAAGTCCATTAACCCCAATTTGAATCCCAATTCTCAGTAATGAAGACAAAACTAGATACATCTGAAATGAGGATAATGTAGCACTGTTTTATTTGATGACCAGGGTTAGTCAAGCTTATTGAAGATGACTCTATATCTGTTTCCCCAAAATAAAGTGCATAAAAAAAGTTCTCTGTCTTCTAATAGAGGTAGATATCAATGTCTATTTTTGACCTTCTGAGTAATATTCAATTAATTTTCACAGAAAAAAAAAAGATTAATAACTATAAATTGGAAGGAAGTTATTAACTACAACTATTTGGTAAGATTATTATTATAGTTGAAAACATCTGTATTAATGATTCATATAATTAATCATCGATAGAGTACTTTTGAAAAGAATAACAATATTAAAAGGAAATATGTTTGAAAATGAAGATTTTAATAAATGAATTTTATTAGTTTTTACATATGGATGTGAAACTTGGACAGTTAACAGAAGATCAATGCAGACTGTATATCACTAAACAAAATATGTAGAGATATATGTTAGAAATATAAAAAGAGATTGAAAGAGAACGAGAAGATATTATTGATATCATTGAAAAAAAAATTTGAGACTAAAATTGAACTGGATGCTAGAAAAAATTATAGTAGATGGATAAAACTAAACCTTCCAAAAAATTGTAAAAGACCTGAAAAAAGACCACATGTGAAATAGATGGATGAAATAAGTAATATTGTTAATATATGGAGAAAGCCATAGATTGATTGAACAGAACTTCATCTAGTGGCAGATTGTTACTGGCTGAAAATGATGATGATATTGATGAAAATGATTTTATTTTTAACTTAGCTAATTATATATGATATGGAAAGTCTTACTGTCTAATGGTTACACATTTACATGCTGAACCATTGTCTAATATTTGAACCAAGATTGAACTTAAAAGAAACAGTGAAATAGTTGTAGATGCCTAAGGAAGATTAAGAATTTTTATCAAATAGCTTGCCTAGACTATTCTATTACTGGTTGGTAAAAAGTATTTCATAATAAAACAAAACATCCTTACAAACCTCACTAGCCATAGGTAATTAGTCTGTCCAGCAGTTGTATATTCTTTATTTTTCATCTGTGGCAGACATCTGGTGAAGCTTTATTCTGCAATGGTGCATTTAAAACTGTTGTTTTTTTTATTTCTTATCTTATATAAGCAAATTCATAAAGTTTAGCTCCAGATTCTACTATTTATACAGGCTAAATTTAAAGTATTCAGTGGATTCTGCTATATTAACTAACTGATTATTCCAAGCAAAATAATCAGTAACTTCAAAGTAACAATATTCAACCTCCACATGCTTGAAAGTTTAGGTTGTTTATTTTTTGTTTTTGAGATCATTTGCAAGATTAAGTGAAAAAGATTTTGGGCATAGCAAAAAAGTTGATTTTTTGCACATTTTATTACAAATTCAAGAATATTTTTGCACAATAATTGTATAATAATTATTGAAAACCAAAGTGTACTAAAGTATACTTTTATTTTACACATATAGGTTTTAATTTTAAAAATAGAAGTTAACAAATTTAATCATAATGCTCATAAAGGAAACTATAGCTGGTCAAATGATGAAACTGATTGCCAACACATTTTCCAATAATGTGTTAGAATGGTTTGAGATATATTAAAAATTGTAAGTGCAATTTTAATATTAATTTTTCTATCACTTGTATATGTAATTCTTTAGCACACTGGCTCTCCACCTTCCTAATTCCATGACCCTTTAATACAATTCCTTATGTTGTGGTGATCCCCAACCTTTAATTTTGCTACTGTTATGAATCGAAAATGTGTTCTAATGGGCTTAGATAACCCCTGTAAAAGGATTGTTCAATCTCAAAGGGGTCATGACCCACAGGTTAGAAACCATTGCTTTAGCATATGTATGTATGCATGTGTACTAAAGCAATTTTTTATCTTTATGTCCTAACACAGTACACTTTTGGTGATGAGTGCCATAATTATAGCTTGCATTATCTGTTGTTACTGCCATGTTTATACCTTGATCTCATTATGCACATTGTTTTAATTTTAGAATAGAATTTTACAGATTTGTGAAGGCTTCACATTTATCTGTTCCTATTTTAAAACAAATTTCAGTCAATAAAGATTTTATTAATTTTTCAGATTCACTGATTGTCATTTCATCATCCAATGAGAACAAGCCTGATTGTTTTCATTATGTATTCATTTTATAATTTTTTCTCTATTATTTGCAAAGTTCATGCATGATATTCTAGAATATTTTTATTTATAAACTTACATTTCTAGCAAATTAAATTCTAACATAAAATAAAGATTTAATACTAAAAATCAAAGGTTGAATGATTACAAAACTATTATAATTTTAAACAGAAGGTAATCAACCCTTTACATATGTGCTGTAGTGATATATTCAATCAACATTGTTTTGTTGAATGCCAGGAAACTCTCGATTTAAAGCACAATTTTGAAAAGATAAGAGTTTCTGATATTCATCAAAATCAACATTAATATAACAGTACAGTGCATGTATAAAGGGTTGATTACCTTCTGTATAAAATTACAGTTTGAAACTGCCATAGTAAACTTTTTAATTCATTACTGTCCCAACTCCTCACTGAAGAGACCCATAGGTCGAAACCAGTCTGGGGATGGGGACAATCTAAGATAAAGATGATTTGAATGTTTTCTCTTGTAGTAGCATTTATCATAATAAAATAAAATAAAATAAAAGCTTGTTTAGAGTTATAGCATGCTCTTAAGTTTACATATTGGTAAATGCAAGCTATATATAAGTCATGTGACATCTGACTTTTTATTATTACTATTAATTCATTACAGTAAAATTGTTACAAGAAGCAGCAACAATGGAATGAGTTAATTTTAGCTTTCACTGATATACATGTATTTAGGAATAATCCGTTCCAGCTCATGAGATAAACCAAAGTTATAACAAACACTATTTTAATCAAGAAAAAAATAAAACATATAAATGCAAAAAAATATATAAATAAATTAATAGCTGTACGTAAAAAGCTAAATTTTGAAAAACAAAACAGAAAAGTTAATCTTTTATGTTTTAGTTGCAATGGCAATGACCAAAAAAAATTAACATAGGGGTAGAAAATACTAGCATTGGAATTGAGTTTGTTATTTGTTTTTTAATGTGTGATGTTATAAGACTGTTCTGTTTTTAATACACTCATTTACAAAAGTACTGTTACGGATTTATACTACAATATTTTGAAAGTAAGCATTAATACTTTTTAGTCAAATTAGTCATACAGTGGAAACAATGGATGAAATTAACTATAGAATTAAATTCTGATGGAATAGTTTTGTTTGAAGTAAAAGATCTTATTTATGAATCTAAGACTTGGATACATAAGAGAAGAGCAATATAGAAACTTACCATTCAATGAAGTATACAGAGATGTATGTTAGAAGTAGCAACAAAGGATCAACAATGAAATACACAGATAAGAGATCAAATAAGTATTACTATCATCATTGAAAGAATTAAGAGACCAAAGCAGAACTAGACTGGACATCACAAAATGATAATAGATGGATTGTTGAAATCTGAAACTGGTTCCCAAGAGATTGTAAAAAAGATCTAGAAAAATGCCACATGTGAGGTGGGTGAAAGAAATAAAGAAGTTAGCTGGCATGATGGGGAGAAGAGAGGCTAGAGATTGGAGAAAGGGTATTAACCTTTGTAGAGATCTTCATCCTGCAGTGGATTAATAATGATTAAAATGATGATGATGACTTTATAAATATTAAATAAAAAAATAAATCTTTTAAATAACTCATTGCAGGGGCTAGACTTTTTCAATAGCCCTCACAGAGGAATCATAAAAAAAGCATTACCCCAGCTCATCAGTTGAATGTGGTAAAGGTTTAAACTTTTCCACCTTTGTTTTCTGCTAGATACCTATTTTAGCTTGCTATCAAGATTAACTACATAATAGCTACATGAAAAATAAATCCATAAGAGTTTTGAGACTTAATTTATTTTAAGTTTCACTTGACCCATGTTTGATTTCAGGTTATTGGCATATGGGAAGATGTAATCATCATCAACCTTTATCAGTCCACTGGAGGATGAAGGTCTTTCCAAGTTCAATCCATCTTCTCTGATCTTTAGCTTCTTTTCTCCACATCACTCCTGCACACTTTCTTATTTCATCCATCCATCTTGGGTCTTTTACAATTTCGTGGAATCCCGTTTAAGATTTTAATTGTCCATCTATTATCATCTCCTCTAGCAATATGTCCAGCCCAACCCCACTTCAGTCTTTTAATTTTTTCAATGAGGTCAGTGATACTTGTTTGTTCTCTTACCCATATATTATGTTTTCGATCTCTTCTAATTACTCCCACTATGCATCTATCCATACTTCCTTGAGTGGTTTGTAGTCTTTGTATTGCTCTTCTATTAAGTGTTCAAGTCTCAGATCCATAAGTAAGAACTGGTAAAACACATAAGATATAATAGCCATTACAAAATATCTTTGGTTAGAGAAGAAAATAGCTGTCTGTATATAAATAAAAAGTAAACATCCTCGCCATCTAGCCATTAAGATACCCATTTACCGATCAATATTTAGGTAGTTAACTAAATTTACTTTAGTCTTATCTGATGAAAAAAATTAGAAGCATTTTGAAAGTCTTCAGCAGGTTGACAAAGTTTAAAGTTTTAATGAAGGTTTGAATCTCAGCTTATGCACACAGTACATTCTTCAGACTATAGGAGAATTATCTACACACGTACAACAACTGTCGATATATCTACAATATATTCTGCTTATAAAAATGTAAGAAAGTTGAATTGTATTTGACAGCTTGTTAAAAAAGCATTTCAGAGACTTTCTCTAGCTAAGATCAATAAACTGCGCTAAATCTTCTAATCCCTAGTTCTTTATAATCAAAAGGTATAAAGTGGAATAGTCACATCCTTCCGTAAATTGAATAACTAATTTCCCTTGAGTCGCCCGCACCATTCTCTTATCAACCACAACAATAAATTTCCAACTTAAATTTCTCTTTAGCATTTGTAAAGGAAGAAGAAAAGATTTTTCTTTATTAAGATAAATTTATCTTTTAGTACTGTTAAATAAATTTACCATTTAAAGTGTTTTGTTGCTTCTTAAAAAAACATTTGAAAACATTTAATGCATTTCACAGCGTCTTTTTACACAAGAATATACTATATATTTTCATTTGATCAAAAGCATAAAAAATATTTATTTTGCTTGTAGTAGTAAAAACTGAAGAATTATTATTAATTAACACTAAAGAAATTAGTGCTTAAATAATGTTTCATCTTAGAAATTTCTGCTTATAAGCAAGTATCTAGGCAACAATAGTATAATCACGTGATAGCTATTCATCGTTATCATTGGTAAGAGTAGATATAGTTTCAAAAAATTAATTTCTTTTTAAATAGGTAAAATTATATTAATTAAAACGCACTCACATATATGTATGAAGAAACTTAAGTTGATGTAATTTTAAAAATAGGTAGGATAGAATGAAAAGTTGAAATTTATAATTAAACATTATTAATGATGAAAACAAATGTAGATTGAAACAAAGAGGTCTACACAACGTTATAAAGAAAGTCAGTAATTAAAAATATTTGCTTTTGCAATTTATTATAATAGAGGATGTATATCCTTATATATAAAATCCCTATTTTGTCTGTTGTCTGAATGTATGTTTATCCGTAATGCTGTCATGTGTCAAATTCACAACCAATTAAAAAAAACATATTACATTTGTCGGTAACGCAATGCAAAGAAAGTAATTCAGCCATTAATATAATTTTTTGAAGAAGCATTTTATGCAAAGGTAATAATTCCTTTCTTATATTTAAGAGACTTAATGTGATACACAAACAAAAGAAATAAACAACCAATTAAAAAAAACTATTACGAAAATGATAGCCTGTCTATAGGCTGGGTACATTGGAAACTGAAACAATAACAAATTCACATATGAAATATAACAGCTATATTTAAAAATTTAAATTTAGCTTTATTAATACCTTGTGGGGTACATTTCTGAAATATAGTAAAATGTTTATTACACAAATGATGGCCTTTCAGGCTGGGTACATTTCTCACATTTATTTATATAATATTAAAATATTTTATTTAATTTACATTAAATCTTAAAAACAAATTGTTAAAGCAACCAACTAAAAAACCTATTACAAAAACAATGGCCATTCAATAGGCTGGGTACAATCTTAATTATAAATATATTGTATATATTATAGCCTTGAGGAAGACTGTTGAACAGTCTAAACTGTAAGCTATTTTGTTAAAGTGTGAAAAATAAAGTATTGCACCATATAAAATGCGTAAAAGAAATGTTTTCATTATTTCTATTAATTAAAAGTTGGCTATAGATTTATTTTTAGAGTTTTTTGGGTGATAAACTTTAAAGAGATAATCAATAAATAATCAACTGGTTACATAATATTTATTTTATATAACGTGCAGATAGTTAGTTGAAATTAAATTGAAAGGCTGCAAACATTTTGTGCTTATTATAATACTTATCTGACAGCCAATCAGATGTTGCGATGGCTGTCTGAATAATAATCAAACTGTAAACTGGCTTAGATATATAGAAAGACAAATAAAGAAAAGGGCAGACCACACTTTTTTGTACTGCCCCTTTCTTGTAACACCTTTTCTTGTAAAATTCTCTATCTTGTGTTTATTGTTTGATCATTATTCAGACAGCCATCATAACATCTGATTGGCTGTCAGATAAGTTTTATAATAAGGGCAAAAGATTTGAAACCTTTCAGTTTAATTTCAGTCAACTGGTTAGCTATTTAAAAAATAATATGATGTTTGAGCACCAAAATGGTGTATGAGCATTAAATTAAATAAATAATCCAGTGGCTTATTGCTTGGGAATTTATAGAAAGTTTAAGAAATAGGAGTGAGAAAATTGATGTCATGATTCTTGGATCTTAAGTTATGAACTTTGAATTCCAGAATCTACCACTCTGATATTATTGTAAACCACAAAGGCAGTTTTGTATTTATCTATAACAACAACACAATAAAGCCAATAGCTCAAGACTTTAATAGATTTATAAATGTAGATGATAACAATCAACCATTAAGTAATCAATAATTTCAATCTGTTGTCACTGCAATCCACTCTTAGAATCTGGAAGTCATAATTAACTATTCGTCTGCTTTCAAAACAGGGTATATTTGCCTGATTAATGAAGTTTATTTAAATTTTTTTAAAGTATTCATCTCACACTCCTCGGTCAAGTTGCAATTTCTATTGTTTATATAAACAAATCAGTCTATAGGTAAAAGTGGTATCACCTTTATTGTTAAAGACAGTTCCCATGACTACCGATTGAAATTGTTGATTGTTTAAGGATTGATTGTTATCATGTGTAATAACAAGGATAATAATTGTTCAGTTTTAATCTTTGTGACTACATTGCCAAGTAGTTGAGAAAAACGAACTGTGGATGGATAAAAAATAAGTAAATCCAACATTTCTAAATATTAAAATTAAACTTATTATTCAAAACATCATATGAGAAGATCCAAGATCCAACTAATTACAAAGTATCAAAGTTATAAAGTAAAAAATTTGAAACCTGTCAATTAAACTGTATTTTAGATGCAATGTCTAAATATCTAATGCCTCACTGAAGAGAGCCATCAGCTCAAAACCAGATTGGGGATAGAGATGATTCTAGATAGATATTATAAATGCTTTTTCTTCCAGCATTTATCAGAAAAGCTTGTTTAGATCTATTAGCATGTTCATTACATTACGTTTGTAGTATAAGTTTAGTAAGTTAAGTCACTTGATGCATAACTTGATTTTCTTACTATTATAATTTTGCTTTTAAGGCTTTGGTGATGTTATATTGCTATTGCTATTAATATATGGTGTATTTGAATTTAGTTCAGTCCCATATGGTTATTTAAGTTAGATAGCTGGATTTGAAGACATGTAGATATCTGAAATTTTCAGAATTTCTACCTAATAGTTAAATATTAGATAAATGCAGTGCTTGAGTTGGTACTTTAGATATAGTGTCTGAATATCCTAGCACCTCTCTGAAGAGAGCCATTAGCTCAACACTGGTTTGAGGATATGGATGATTCTAGATAGAAATTTTAAATGCTTTCTCTTCTGGCATTTATCAAAAAAGCTTGTTTAGAGCTATTAGTATGCTCATTATGATTTTATATATTGTAACATTTATTTATATACGTTGCAAATATATTGGCATTTGGTAAAAGCTAAAAAAAAAAAAAAAAAGTAATTTCGATTATTTTTTTTGACTATAATTTTTTTTTTAAAAAAATAACGTACAATGAAAGTTATATATAGAGTAAGTAAAAAAAAAAAACTCTTAACAAGCTTCAAAAATCCTCAACCCCAGACCGCGGTTTCTGCATCTAGCATCATCAGTGAGGTGTTAGGAATTAAAAACACTAGAACTAGTCTAGCATTTTATCAATGCCTAACTATTGAGAAGAAAATCTGAAACCTTCAGACATTTAAATGTCCAAAAATCCAGCTATCTAACTCAAATAGCTGTATGGGACTGAACTAAATTCAGATACACCATATATTAATAGCTCTAGCAATATAAAATCGCCAAAGCCTTAATAGCAAAAAACTAAAATTAAATTGATAAAAAATCAAGTCAGATGACCTAATTTTAATAAAGCTCGTATTTACAAATGTTATATATAGAGTAAGTAAAAAAAAACAAACTCTTAACAAGCTTCAAAAACCCTCAACCCCAGACCGCAGTTTCTGCATCTAGCGTCATCAGTGAGGTGTTAGGGATTAAAAACACTAGAACTAGTCTAGCATTTTATCAATGCCTAACTATTGAGAAGAAAATCTGAAACCTTCAGACATTTAAATGTCCAAAAATCCAGCTATCTAACTCAAATAGCTGTATGGGACTGAACTAAATTCAGATACACCATATATTAATAGCTCTAGCAATATAAAATCGCCAAAGCCTTAATAGCAAAAAACTAAAATTAAATTGATAAAAAATCAAGTCAGATGACCTAATTTTAATAAAGCTCGTATTTTTTGCTATTAAGGCTTTGGCGATTTTATATTGCTAGAGCTATTAATATATGGTGTATCTGAATTTAGTTCAGTCCCATACAGCTATTTGAGTTAGATAGCTGGATTTTTGGACATTTAAATGTCTGAAGGTTTCAGATTTTCTTCTCAATAGTTAGGCATTGATAAAATGCTAGACTAGTTCTAGTGTTTTTAATCCCTAACACCTCACTGATAACGCTAGATGCAGAAACTGCCATCTGGGGTTGAGGGTTTTTGAAGCTTGTTAAGAGTTTTTTTTTTTTTACTTACTCTATATATAACATTTGTAAATATGAGCTTTATTAAAATTAGGTCATCTGACTTGATTTTTTATCAAAAACAATGAAAGTTAAATTTTTCTTTCATATTTTTTTTTTCGTAATTGGAAATAAAAGTAGAATTGGAGAGAACAAAAGAATTCCAAAAGCAAGTAAAAAGATAAGCTAAAAGAAAAATATTTTAGCTAATTAAACATGGCCAAAAAACTTGATAAAAAAATGAAAACTTAGTAATTGAAAAATGATAAAGACTGTATAAGATTATAAACACAAAACGCCATGGTATTAGCATGTGCAGAAGTCCAAAAACTGGACTGCTAGTATAAAAAGGAGGGATTCGGTAGGAGGAATGTCTTGGTTTAGCTGATATTTTTTTGGTTGGTTTTAAAGAATCCAGACCACTCTACGATGAAAGAGTTATTCATACAAGAGCAGACCGGAGCTTTAGCTGACATCATTACCAATGGACACCAGAGAAGCTTACGCGACTAGCCTATGGAATCAGCACCAAGATCAACTAATAATCAAAGGCCATGAGCTCAATTCAACCCCGAAAAACTATGCATAGTTATCTGCAACCACTTACCGGTAAGACTACTTATTCCTGATTGTGACAAAATTAAGCGTTTGCAAACAAGTCTTAAAATAATCCTGATAGAGACTTTCATTTTTTCTGTACAAGAGATTTTTTTTTTATACCAGAACTTTTTAATTAATTATTTTATTTTATTGATTCCATCATATTTGAATTAATATGTGTTCTCTCTAATTTACTTGATTAGGAATTTCCATTTTAACTTAAACAGATTTTTAATCTGTTATAATAAAAAAATATTTCTAATATCAATTTTCATTTGTGCGTTATTAATAATAATTATTATTTTCTATTATTAAATTTATTATTAGTTTAATAAGATTTAAAACGTAATTTACCTTTGCCAATATGTTTCAATAAGCCCAGGAATAATAATCTTGAAAAAAATAATTCTCGTTACGGTATGATGCAATACCGATTAGTTTAAAAGTATTTTTCTTCTTTGTTTGCCAGATGCTATGTGACGGTTTAGTAGGTTCTTGCAGAACTCTGGCGCCTTTCAAATAAATTAAAAGCTGATCTCGTCAATAGCATAATTCTCAACAATTAATAAGCCGAGTTTGATCAGGAAATATAGTTATGTTTTTTAGAAATAGAAATACAACTTTCTTCTTTTCGACATAACTTGATCAACTCACGCGCAATTTATATCAGCGTGTAGAGGCCTAGCAAAACCGAAAACGTTATAATATATATATTGAATAAATAATGAAGATATTTTTGTAAGAGATTGTGATCTAGGCTATTTGATGAGTGCTGGTTCAGCACAAATGTCGGGGATCATTTATCTTTTTCATATGTCTTTGATCATATGTTTCAATAATGTGTGATGGAATGGAAGTGTGAAATGATAAAAACAAAAATCTTGCTAATTATAAAGAGTTTGTAAAATTTGAAAAAGAAATGACAAGTATGGGAAAAGAGGAAAAGACTTCTCAGCAGTAAGATAGAAAAAGTCACTAGCATAGTAATGTAGTTAGTGAAGTTTGAAAGTACAAACAGAAATAAAGTATTTTCTGGGGAAAAAATCTGTGACTTTATCCAGGATTGTCACTGAATTCCAAGTTTTTAATCTTAACATATGTGTGTTCATAAAAATGGATAACAGCTCAATTTTCGAGTAATACAGAATACATATTAGGCAAATCCACAAAATTAAATTTAATCAGAAACCCTTTCTGAAAGCAATGATTAGTTCTAACATTCCAATAAAACATCATATCAAATCTTAACCATATATATATATCTTCTAGATTTTTTTTTTTAAAAAAATAGTAACTTTTATTCCTTGCAAATATTTTGTAAAGAAGGGAATACAATTTTTTGGCAACCCTTTAATACAATTAAGACACATTGCAAAATTTATTTCTGTTAGTGGGTATTATAAAAGCCAAAATAAAATCATCCTAAGGAATGTATTTATTTACTTCTAATATATTCTCAGGAATTCAATAGTTTTGTGTCTGCTTCCTGTAGTGAAAGACACTCCTGTATATGTCCACATGGTGCTGCTAAAAATCCTGACTGCTAAAGTCCTGATAGCTATAATGCCAATAGTGAAAACCTTGAAATCTCAAGATCCTAACAGTCTAAAATACTGACAAGAAAAATGCCAATTGTTTACAGTGAAAATTGAGAGCTAAAATTCCAAGAGCGAAAATCTCAACAGATTCAAATCTTGACAATCTAAAATCCTGAAAACATAAAATGTCAACAGATAAATAATTTAACATGTATCTATTAAAATGCCCACATTATTATCATTCTTGATTTTTACAAAATTTGAAAAATGGGAAATAACTTTCAATACAACATTAAATCAAAAATTGTTCCTATTTAAAATCAAGTTTTATATCAATAGTTTCACAATGTAATTGGTATTATCTAAATTTTGATTTGCTGATATGTGTTTTGGGATTTTGCTTTATCAGGATTGTGAGCTGTTGGGATTTTTGTCAGGATTTTAATTATTGGGGTTTTGGACTATTGGGATTATAGCTGTTGAGATTTTGGGGTAAACTCATGCCAAGCATGGGATCACTTTCTCCAAATCTATAAAATTATTTGATTATTTATTTATTTGTATAAAAGCAGCCAACACTTAAACAATACCAATATCATTAACAATCAACAATCTCAATCTGTTGTCAAGGCAACCATTAAACAATACCAATATCATTAACAATCTCAATGTCAAGGCAACCATTAAACAATACCAATATCATTAACAATCTCAATCTGTTGTCAAGGCAACCATTAAACAATACCAATATTATTAACAATCAACAATCTCAATCTGAAGTCAAGGCAACCACTAAACAATACCAATACCATTAACAATCAACCATCTCAATCTGTCATCAAGGCACTCTTTTAATCAATAAAGGTGAAGATCCATTTTTATCTTTGGTTTGTAATGTTTATACAGATGCTAAAGATTACAGCATATTAGATCATAGATAAAGGTGGTTTCTATCTTTATTGATTGAAAGGTTGCTATTGACAACTGATTGAGATTGTTGATTGTTAATGATTTATTTGTATTGTTTAAGTATTTACTGTTTTCATGTATTTACATTGAATACCTATCTAGACTTGAGTATTATTAGTTTTATTATCTAATTATTATAAACTAATTATAATTGAGTATTAAAAAAAAGTTAATATTAAAAACTTTTATATTGCCCTAAGCACACTTTCAGCAGACTGCTGCCAAAATTCCCACAGTGGTCTGCTGAAAACATGCTTAGTGCAATATAAAAGTTTTGAATATTAAAATGATTGATTTTTCTTAATATTCGATTATAACAAGTTTATAATAACTACAATAAATTAAGAAAAAAGAATCAAATATCGTTTAGAATTACTTAATTATCTAAGTAATACATGGTTGATGTGCAATATGAAATTTATTTATTATTATATATTAGGAGCTTTATCCGTATTCTTTATGGTAGCTATAATAATTATACTATTAAACTTCCATTGAATGGCTAGTTGTAACTTTGAGATCTTTTTTATTCCGAAAACTCTGTGCACATTTAAGTTACTGTGGCATAATTCTCAATGATGTTGGTAACAAGCAGTTGGGGTTACAAACTCTAGTTCAGACAATTTTGGTGCTTTATTCTAAATAACTTAAACTGAACCTACTCTAGTTCAGACAATTTTGGTGCTTTAATTTAAATAACTTAAACTGAACCTAGAAATCAGTATTTTTTTTATCAGGACATCTGATTGCAAAATATAGCCCTGTTGCTTCGGTACACTAGTAGGATGGCATTCTCCGGAGCTTATAGTCCTTGAACTACAGTCAACTTTATTTCCCATGCTCAAACTTTTTATGCACTTCCCAAGCAATGATACTATTTGATTATTTGAAGGTGGTTATTTACCCATCTTTGACACCAATTTAACATAACTTATTTATTTATTACAAAATTTGTAATATTCTTGCTTTTTTTACACGTTTAGAAACAATTTTTTCCTTTACGTTTCTATGTTACTTCCTATAATCTTTAATAACTAATAGATGCAAGATGGTAGCAGGGTTTAATGCATCTCTATCCAGTGTCACCCCATCCAATATCCCCAGACTAATTTCAAGCTGACGAGTTTTGATATATGAAACAGTGTGTTGGGACCTTTAGAATTTAATGCACCTCCCGTCTAGAAACCAGCATTCAAGTCTCTTTTTAACTATCACATTATCAGCCCAGATTGAAAAACATGTAAAGATTTTCAATTTAAGTCAACTTTTTGTATAATTATACAGATCTGAAAACAATTCAATATCTATATATTAAGTAAGGTATCTGAGGAAAGCACATTAGATCCTAAAAGTTCAAATGCTCTGTTCATATCCAAAGCTCATCACTGAGCTTAAAACTAGTCTGGGAGTATTGAATTTTGTGGCACTGAATAAGGATTTACTAAGGACTATTAACTGGCTTTTATTAGTTAGTAAAATTTACAGTAGTTGACATAAAGATGGGAAGAAAAAAATATGCTGCTGAAATCGCAATAAGGAAGTTGTATTTTATTGACGTTTAGCAACATCTTAATACATTAATTTTTAAAGCGGTTAAATGTAAGAAAGTAGTAGTCAGTTAAATAATTAAATAAAATATTTATTTAATGTTACATAAATATTAAAATGTTAAGAGAATATAGCCGTCTATAATTTTAAAAACTACACTGATAATAAATAAATAAAATTCTTGAAGAAAAATTAATGGAACTTAAATGTAAAAAATCAATTTTATATAATAATTATTTTTGCAGCTACTTTTTCTATAAGCACATGAATTTCATTTTTTTATTCATAAAATATGGCTTAATTTAACAAGTATATAATTACTATATTGTTGCATTTATACCTCACACACGCTCACACAGTCGTAAGCACGTCTAATTTTTTCGGTAAATTTTCAGAATAAAAAAAAATATATCATAAAAATTTATGAATATTATCTATATAATTGGAATATTACTAATAAATTATCACGTGATAATAAATTATTACATGACAGTAAATTATCACATGACCCCTTTGGCATCTATTATTATTTACTTAATAGAAATAATACTACAAAGAAAATCGCTCTATTAATCATTTTAATTATAGAAATTCCTCATCATTTTCATTCATATCATCAATATGTTCCACATGTAGGTCATTTTTTTTATAAATTGTCTCATCTTCTATATCATCAATATTCCAGTCTTCTTAAAATATTTTATAATGATTTCTTTCTTGACACCTATCTTACGATTTCTTCTTCCAATCACACACTTGACTAATGTCAACCTTTTTAATTCTTCCTTTTAGTGTCAAATCATGATTTTCTAATTTTGCAGAAATATTCCAATTTCATCTGTACTATATATTCCACATAACATGCATCCTATTTTATTTCCTCAAAAATTTATAAATGTCCGCAATATATGCATGAAAATACAGTATTGAAATTAAAACATTATTTATATTTTATGATAATGATAAAAGAAATAAATATCTTGAAAAATTATTCACAATCACTATATTTTAAAATACATATTCATTTCACAGTTTAAACTGACTGGCGGATTTCTTTCCTCATTGGGTATTGTGCAGAAAACTATTTCACATATATAGTTTAGAATCACAAGGGTACATATCAAGCATAATATAATTATATTTGATATTGTTTTTAAAGACATGTGTTTTTTTATTTACATTATGCAGTAAATCAGGATAAATGTGTATTGTCTAGATTCTTCAAGGATGCCTCTAAAAAAAATTGAAAATTGATAACTTACATTAGTTGGTTATTTTAGGGGATAGGCTAGAAGTAATCTCATTCTTAGCTTATAGAATCAGACAAATAAAATTAGTGTTGCTGGATGATATAATTTCAGTTTCCATTCAGATTTTAATTGGCTGAAAACTTAGTTATATCATCATTCTGTAATGTCTGTAAAAATATTCTATATAACATTCAAATACATATAAATGATCTCATAGTATAGTTATTAGTACAACCACCTATGATACTGTTGTCTTGGGCTTTGAGTTTAAGGTGAAACTTGAACATATTTTTAAATGGCTTGGGATTTTCAAAAAATTGTAGCCAATCAAATTAATTAACAATTGTTTGTCAGCAAATGAATATTTTTAATTAATTTCATACTAAAACACATGGGAAAAAGTCATGAAAATCTTTAATAAAAAACTTATGTAGTGAATAATTTATTATTTGCCAGTTCTGTTTGGAGATCTTGCCTTGGAGAGGCAATTTCAGGAAATATAACTGTTTTTATATATATTGAATTGAATATTTCCATGGATTGCTATTATAATAAATAAAAATGAGGAGATAATATCCATGTAAATGGAAATAACCTCGAACCTTTACTGTTATCAAGAAATTTGCATTAGACATATAATAGTTCTTTTGTTTGAGTTTTTGTTGAAATAAAATGTGTCTAAGGGATCCTTTTTTTTTTTTACTTTAAATCCAAATTCTTATATGGATTTAAACTAAGCTATTTTTGTAGGTGTGAAAATGTGAAAGAATAGCATCATTCTTGACATTCTGAAAATAATATTTTAAACTTCTCCAGAGAGTTGTAGGTGTGTGTATATATAATAAATTTACAGCATACATACATCATTATTAGATTTTAAAGGTTTTAAAATAAGTAGAATTTATTTTCACATATGGAGTTTAATGTTCAGCCACATTGAAAGAGGCTTTGTTATAGTGCACCCTTTGATGCCAGTTGTCTGATTTCCCAACTTTATAAGAACTGAGAAATGGTAACTTTACATTTTCTAGACAGTTTGTTAAAGAGGTCCCTATTTGGGGAGTTTATCATTCCAGTATTTTTCTACATATATACACATAATTACTTTATACCCAACCATCACACTCATAACATCACCAGAAAATATGCCATGACTGTTGTCAAGGTAACATTATAATGGTTGAGAGCTGTGAATGAAATAATTATATATAATGACTAGTTAGTTCTTGGCATTTTTCAGTTTATTATGTATATATACACATTACATTATATGTAGTCTCATGCATACTGTTTAAATGCATTTTCATATTCTGCATTTAATAATGGCTCAAAAATATTTCACACTTGTATCCATAATTATGACAAGGGTAAAGATAGTCAAATAGCTTTATTGCTTGAGTGTATATAAGATGTTTGAATGCAAGAAGTGCAAGTACTAGAATCGATCTGAAGACCATAAGTCCGACACTATGTTAGTACTCTAAACCATGTAAGAATAAGGAAGCAATTGATTCATGAAATGAGAAAAATTTGAAACCATTACCAAATCATTAATTTTCTTTTAAAACAAAAAGAGGGGTGAAAGAAAAAATTAAAATTAATAGGGTGTTCAATGTGAGGATCTTTCATAAAATATTCTTACATTGTAGTATTTTTTATATTATTTTATGTAAGTAAATTGTGGTTTAAAATAATTCAGCATTTATCATTACTGACTTCATTGAAAACATTAAAAAACTGAAGTGGAGTTGGGATGAACATATTTCTAGAAGGGATTGTAATAGATGGACAATTGAAATCCTAAACTGGGTTCCAAGAGATTGTAAAAGATCCAGAGAGTAGCCACATGTGAGATGGATGGATGAAATAAGAAAGTGTGCAGGAATGATGTGAAGAAGTTAAAGATCAGAGAAGATGATGATTAAGAACCATGAGAGGGAATTTGTATAAGAAGTTTCAGAATGTTACAACATAGTTATAATGTGTTTCAATTCTTCAATAAATTAACATTTTTGTTTATGGAGTATAGTGTGAATATTTGATCATGATAGAAGTACATTAAACTGTTTTGAGACTTTTAAAGTATATTCTATACAGAGCTTTTGACACAGGCCATTTTAGTTGTTTTTCAATTTGTATACATCTTGCAGTGTTGTTGTCAAAATTTGATTGTTTTGTAGTTCCCAAAAGTCTTATTATTAATTATTATAGGATTTAAGATTCTATCTGTTTTGTCAGTATTTTACTAGGTCTGAACTTATATTATTATAGTATATCTTAAACCACTAAACATCACATGATCATCATTTGAGATCCTAAGATTTAGGTTTAGTGCTCTCATATCCAAGGCTCCTCACTGATGAAAGCCACAAGCTAGAAATTAGTCTGGGAATATTGAACAAGTAGGCATTAGATAGGGATTTTATTCACAAACCTTCTGGCATCCATTGATTACTCTGGCTTGCACTGAGTGGCACTACTGCATGGAGAGTTTTGCCTGTTTTAATATAGTATATCTTACATGTAATTGGTTTATACATGGGAAACTTTTGTATAGATTGATTTCTAAATCTAATTAGATGGTGAAATAGATCAAAGATAGTGGAATTTGATGATAAGATTAACTTCTTAGTTTTTATCAATGCTTTAAAATAATTTTAGCACACCTCAATAAAAACAAACATCTTTTAACTTTTTGCATTTTAATATTTTTCGATCATTCTCTAAGGGTCATATGAGTTATAGTTCATTTTATTTTAGTATTAAAACCATTATTCAATATTATGATCGAGAAATTGTACTTAATTTATTATAAATCAATCAATAACTCTGTCTAGAATGCAATTATAATAACTAAATTCTGAGTGGTTGAGCACAATGATAAGTTCCATGGAATGCAGCTTCATTTTGCCACTTTCAGCACTTTAACTTCTTATGAATTTATGAACAATAAACTATTCTAGTATTTATTATGAAAACTAAAATCATAAGCTATTTCCATAATTTCTATATTTAATATTATTTATCTAAAATAATATATGAGTTATCAACAGTAGTATTGCATGGAATAAAACTTTTTACAAGCAATTATAATTCAAACCTAAATTAACCTTTGAACTTTGAATAATTTGCATATAATTATTTCACTCAGAGCTATGAAGATGAGAGCACATCTCTTGAAAGCGCTTGCAGAATAATATATTTTATTTTTAAGTAAAAAGTAGCTAGTCAGGTGCAATAGCACCTATATTATTTTACAAGCAGTTATACTACTAAATTTGATCAACTTGGAGTATTTTAGTTTAAATATATTTCTCATGTGATAAACTAATTTTTATAAATGACTATAAAATTTGAACATCATGGTATTTTGTTCATGTTCCTCTTGCAAATGAGAAATTAAATATTTGTTAGAAAAGAAATGTATTCAACTTAAAATATATTTTTAAAATCAAATTGTACCTCACTTTATCAAAAATTATAATTATTTCCGTTTCTGTAGTACATCTTTCAATATGCAGGCCACTATATACTTTGTATCTATTTCAAAAATTTTCTAATGTCTATAATCTTTTAATCAGTGCTGCCCTCTTTTTGATTTTTATGAAGTCATTTGAAAATAGTTACGATTTTGACACATGTTTATGTTGCAAATTACTAAAGCTTTTAAGACAGTTAATTACCATAAAGCAAAAATTTATGGTCTATAAAATCCTCCATAAAAAAAGAAAGAAAATCATACAAGATTTATCAAGATATTTGTTGAGTTATTAAATAACAAAGAAGCAAAATATGCAATAAGGATTCATCTAATTAATTTGATAATCATAATCCAAATGTGAACCAGGTACAAAAAAATCAAGAAGCAAAAATTTAATATGGATATTTTTTAAATTTATTAAAAAAATATCAAATATTCTATAGGTAAACAATAACATTCACAAAATTAACATTTAAGACAAATTTGAATCTTAATAATTTTATTAGTTATTCTTTTGACCAGAGATTATCCAAGAATGAATAATATTTCTCAAGTCCCTAATTTTCACTATACCACTCTCTTACAAGGAGGGACTGGTTTCTATTCACTTTAGTGTAATTACAAACACTCCCAAGATGCACATTTTGTGCTGAACTAGCACTCATCAGTTGGCCCAGGTCACCATCTCTTACACATATCTTTATCTTTGTTAGTATATATAATAAAAATTATCCCAAATTCACAACTCAATCAGATTAACCAAGAAAATAAACTCTAAAACACTACCAATAGTTTCACTGCTACAAGCAGACTTCTCAAATGTAAAGAACTACAAAATAACAACATATTTAAACTAAATATAACCCATAATTCTATTTACTTCACATACTCCCTTAATATTAAAAGAACTTTTAAATAAATTAATTGCTTCAGAGTCATACATTTTTAATAATAAAGATTCTTCAATTCTTTTTATTTCATTTCTTTCAAAGAAGACAAGCTTAGCTTCATCAACATTATTATTATAAAATTTATGATTCTGAAGCAATTCACTTATTTAAAAGTTCTTTTAATATTAAGGATGTATGGGAAGTAAATGGAATTGTGGGTAATGTTTAGTTTAAATATGTTGTTATTTTGTAGTTGTTTACACTTGAGAAATCTGCTTGCAGCAGTGAAATCATTGGTACTGTTTTAGACTTTATTTTCTTGACTAGTGAGGTTGAATTGTGAATTTGGGGTAATTTTGATTATTTATTGACTAGTTTAGTTTTATGCTTTTAATGTTTAGATATACATATATAGACAGCCAATTACTACGGTTCAATTGCTTAATGTTAAACTTACTGCCCTCACAACATTGACACAAACTACTTAATGAAAAGTATATTAATAATTTTTATTAATCATTTATTAGACTATGAATTATCGACTTAATGAATAATATAAATAGTCAAAATAAGAGTCATAGATCACATGACCCTATACTCTTAAGCATGTAAGTTATAAACAATGAGGATTACCAATTCCTCAACAAGCTTTGTGATAAATGCTTAGCTAGAGAAAGCATTTAAAATATCTCTGTCAGGACACCACCCCCCAAAACTCTGACCATGGTTTTGTAGTGTAATTTTCACTACATCACTCTCATCAAAGTAGGGTCTGGTTTCTATTCATTTTTAACACCTTTTGGAGAGGTGTAATCAGAAGCATATGACCAAAGATATGTGAAAAAGATAGATGATACCCAGGATGACAGTACAGAAATATTATTCATCTTGCAAGCCCCCCCCCCAAAAAAAAATAAATAAATAAATAATAATTTGACTTTGATACTTATATTGAAATGACACATAATAAACAATTTCAACCACATTAATTAAATAATTATTTAATATTGGAGAATATTAACTATTACCCACGAACACAAATGTTAAACATGTTCTCAGATTATCTATGTGATTATTCAAAATTCAGGATACTTAGTGTTATCTGATTCTCAAATTCTTCATAGCACATGCATACACCTACACAAATACACCCGCACAAATTTATTGCCTCACACATAGTGGGGCTTAGATTTTGGTTTAGTAAGTTTTTATATAATCTTCCTCAAAGATACGGATTAATTGGGCAGTGCGCCTATCTACTACTTCTGCGAAGTGGAATTTTGAATCAAGGTGGAACGTGAACATTTTTTTTAGAAAGCTTAGAATTTCATATCTTGCTTAGAATTTTTTAGACAACCGGTCCATAGCTTTTAGAAAAGGAAAATCATAAAACTCTTACAAAAGCAGTTGACTGATTCGATGAGTAGTTTTTATTCGCTGTGCTCTTTGAACGACGCTAGAGAAAGCTATTCTACCGATGATTCACTTTTTAATCTCCAATCAGACTCAGTTCTGCCATCCATTCAAGAGTTCTTTTTTTTATATATATAAAGAGTAAAACACTGCAAATTTTAAGTTCCTAAATGTATGTATTCTGACATAATTTATGTAACAATAGTAAAAAATAATTATTTAAGTTGTTTGTTTTGTCTATTAATCCCGTAATTTCTTTTTTTTCTTTTTAAACGTCATCACGCGTCACACACCTACACACACGCGCGCGCAAAAACGCAGCTATTTTAAAACATCAATTACAGTAGACGTTTCTATTAAAGTTACAAAACTAGACAAAAAAATCTTTATTTTCCCCCTACGTAAGCAACGGTTGACTCCATTCTAAAAGAGTTAATTTCCGAAGTCACGTGGCACATCTTGCAGCCAGCTAATTATCAGACAGTTTTAATCTCCCCCTAAGCACTATTTTACAAGCATTAAAAAATCAAACTTGAATTTCTTAATATAAATATAATAACTTTGTAATTCTGCGGTCAACATGCCCTGGTCAACCCGCCCTGTATAATAATTCTTGAAAATCTGTTGAAGATATAATTTTATGGAAAGGAATTTTCTAAAGTAGAAACAAAAGTAAATCATTAAAATTTATGATATAGCTTAATGGTGATGCTAGAATTAATTTGGTTAAACGACTGGCAGTAAATGGTGTATTGATAATGATCATTTGTTATTATTTGGTCATAGTATACGCACATTATTTACTTATTAAGACAGTTTAATTATTAACAAAGTAAAATAAGGAACCTTTAGGCATTCCAACCAGGAGATAGAACATTAATGATTTTAAGCCCTTCAATTCTGTTACTGTAGGCATAAAATTGACAGACCTTAACTATGTGGTTCATGGTATGTGTTTGCTCACATTCGTAAAGATCGTTGCTGTTAAATTCTATTTATGAAATACATAATAATGACCATGGATTATCTTGAATTTGTTGATGAGCCTTCAGTAAAAGCTGGAAAAATCAAATCCAGATGGTTTCTTCTATTACATCTGGGGGGGGGGGTAACCTCACACGAAATCCATTTCTTATGCCATAATTATTCGGTTGTAGATTCTTGGTTGAACAATCAGAGAGGAAATCATGATTAGAGATGAGTGTTAGATGCAGTAAGAAATTCGACTTATTTATCTGCTTTCTATACGTTTTCTGGGAATCAACTTCCCTTTTGATATCAAGTGATAGAATATGTGGGCAACCTGGAAATTCCTGTAAAGGAATAAACTTGAGTTTATCAGCAGTATTTCTCATTTTAATATCTTACTGAATGTTTAGAAGTTTAGTATACAAACATAAATATATATACACATATAAGTATGGTATCTGCATGATATGCATGTATAATTTAATACTTTCTTAAAAAATTCTCTTATTATCTTTCATCACAAAAACGCAGTCTTCAAACTGTTGATTGATTAAAAAAATTTTTTCCTTGCCTTGCTTCCTATTAAAAATAGCAAGGACCCCCCCCCCCATAAAAACAAACACTGATTATTCTGATGAAAAATGATTTCACTGTACCACTGTGGAGGAATTTCAGAAATGTATTTATTCTTAGCTATGTTTAAGGTCGATTGTCTTACTGTATCTTTACTAGTTGTGAATCCTGGAGAGGATTCATTAATCCTGCAGTAATTATTTACAATTGTTTGTTTTATTACAGCCGTATTAGGTATGCAACTTGCATGAGATATAATGTTCATATTGATTATTTTTAAAGCATATTTTTTATTTGTTCATTTCCTCATTTGTATGGTTTTCTTTGTATTTTGCAGTATTTTTTTGTCTCCTAGTTGTAGTAAAACAATCATGTAATAAGTATTATCTACATATATTTTTTCTATGTTTTTTTAATAAGACAATTTCAGTCTACTACTACTAGTAATACCTGTGTTTTTGAATTAATACATTCTTCTTTCACTAGATGGCTATTTGACTTTGCGACTGCCATATTTTCTCATTCAAAGATTGTCCATATAATAAATAATAGTACAAATACATTCTACATGATAAAATACAGATAAATACAGGGGTAAAGTCAAGAACAAAAAATTCCTAAACCAATTTCCCATCAAAACAAATAAAAAAATTTCACTTAGATCCAGTGATTCTTAATATTGTGGATTGTCCTTCCTAGTGGAAGAATGCAAAATAATCAAGGGTGGGTGCAAAGATGTGAAAATAAACCAAAAAATTAAAAAAAAAATTATTGAAGATACATTCTGTTAATAAAATAAAATATCAATCTTAAAAATAGGTAGATACATACAAGTAACATGAAAATTTCACAAATTAATGGCTTCCTTAAGCCTATCTTGCAAAGCATATCTTTTCATAAGAAGAAGTCATATTTGAAATTGGAATGGTGGCACATTACTGATATAGAAAGTTGGGCCCCAAACTAAAAGATTGAGATCCACTTGTTTAACCCATTGAAAGAGAACTGCTGTGTTCATCCTGGCATTTTGGTACAAAATGCCATGCGACACCCTGAATAACTAAAAACATAATTATTTTTAATGTATATATAGTAATATTAAATTTGGTGACCAGAATAGTATATTCATATATCAATAATTTAACTATGGTTAACATGTTCATTCTTGATAACTTTGGGTATTAAGTATTTTATTGTTTGTTTTATTTTTGTTTTTAAATGCTTTTATTTAATTGGATTAAATTTTTTAACCAATTTATAACATACTTCTATCAAATGGATTTTTTTCAAATTTTGCACAGTTGTTATGGATCAATTTTATTGCAATATTTCAGGGATATTCAGCTGGTTGTCCAGCTTAACAGTGTTAGCAGGACACATTTCAAACCATCTTAAAATTAATTCAGTAAGTTTTCAGCAATTCCCAATAGGTGGCCATATATTTTTGAAAAATCTGGTGTCACTGAATTTTATGACTAATTTATTAAAAAAGCATTTATAGTTAATTAACTGTTTTTTTAATCCAGATGCTCAAGCTTCATTTGAAATTTTTAGAAATTAGATTTGTATTTTTCTTTACCTGATAAAAATTTTGTGAAACTTTTTTTTATAGCTTTAAAATTCATGTATATTTATTTTCTAATATTTTAAAAACAAAAAAATTCAAAAGATTGCAGGAAAATTGAATAGGTAGTCTGTCAAAGCATCTTAAGCTCTGGGATGATGTGTATCCATTATATATTTTATGATCTCAAACCTTGCAAGATTACTTCGAAAAAATATTACGATGGTCTAAAAACTTTATTTTTTTGGAAAGTTTATGATTATATTTGTATCATAATTGTGTAATAATTATTAAAAATCAAAAATAAATATATATTTATTTTTTATAGAAATGTTTTATTTTTAAATATAAAATCATATTTTCTTCTAAATCAGCTCCACCTGAAATTTAATGATGTGACAGTATTTTGTTTTGATTAAAATCTAATTTTAAAAATAATTCTGAAAATCAAGTGTGATTTTTAAAAATATTTCTAAACATAAATATCTATTGAATGAAGTCAAATTTATTAAATTCTGATAAATAATAATGGTTTAATATCAAAATAAAAGTTGAAAGCTTAAGCTAGTGAGAACAAAGAAATTCGTCAGAATTTTAGTGGAAAAATGAGAGTTAAAATAGAAAGAAAAAGAAACAAAGGGTGAAATCTTGATTTCATTTGCTTGTTAAAGATTTTTTTTCAAATACCGCCTTTATAAACACAAAAATGCAAATGATTTTTAATGCATGCAAATATTTCAAATACTGGAAATATGCTAATTTAAATTTGAATATGAATAGTTACAAAATATCCATTGCAAAATATTCATCTACTAATAATAATATAGATAACATTTTATTAAAAAAAAATAATGCACTAAAGATCAAAATATAAAATTTTTCTTTAAGCACAATTTTGATTGTTATATGTAACTTGAAATTGGAGAGCATCCATAAATTAATTAATTCAATCACAGTTCATTATGGATATCCTGTAATTTTATTTCAATTTACATATAACAAAATTTTGCTTAAAGAAAAAATAACATTTTTTTTTTTTTGGTTTTTAGAGAATTTCTCATCTACTTAAATAAAAACATTTTTTAATAAAATATTTTATATAATTATTTAGTAAACAAGTAAATAATACAGTAATATAAACTCTATACAAAAAAAATCTTAGTGAAGAATTTAAAGTATAATAGATAAAATACAAAATATACTATAAAATATAAACAATGTAAAAAATCATAAAATATTATTTAATATAGTAAACATTTTTTAAAAGTCAAATAACTTGTCTTATTTAAATTCAAAAAACATTTTTGCATAAATACATTGAATAAATTAGAATCATTATAATTAAGCTGCTTCTGATTGGAAGTCTTGAGAAAATATGATACAGTTAATTGATATTTAATAGATAATCAAGTATTTACAATGGAAAAATCTAGGATCTAAGTGAGATCTTCTACAATGAGATCCATAAATATGTCTAACAGATATGGCATGAGATTTGCTAAAAATGATACCATACAAAAAGAGATATTATGACATAATATACCTCACTTTTAAAATTGTACTTACATTACATATAATGTATATTATCTATTTGGAATTGTCTGTGTCTTTACAACATCTTCAAAATTATTATTTTATGCAGTTCTGTTTCTGACTATTTCTTGAGGTATCTGTTATGATTATATTCATACATTTCCATTGTTTCAGAACTGAGTTTCTGGAATCTTTTTATTAGCATAACCTTCATTTTATTTGTTTGAGAGTTTTTATTATTTCAATATTGTGCTTGTAAAAATACATCAATCTAGAAATCGTTTACCAGTCAATCACAGAAAGTAATAGATTGAGCACCAATCCAAAAACCTTTAGCTCTAAAGCTTTCCTCTTGCACTGTGCCAAACTGTACAGGGCCATAAGAGGTTCTCATTAAGAAACAAATAAACTATTTATAATTTTAAGGCAGTATGCAAACTTTGCTTGTATTGATTATTTAAATGTAAATAGAGATAGTGAAGCATGAATAAATTGAAAAACCTGAGTTCAAATCCCTCTACTTACAAATTAACTATTTAGTTGAGCATTATTGTCTAATTTAAAGTTATTGTTTCCAGATTACCTAGCATAGATTAAAAATATATGGTGTGAAATATTACCTAAATTTGTTGAGGACAATGAGGGACTGCAAACAACATATAAATATCGTCAAAACTCATGTCATAAATCATCAAACAGAATGTCACTTTGTCTGGAGCCACTAAGAGCTTAAATATATGGCAGTAGAAGTGATCTCTGCCTTCAACAAACTTATATAATATTTCATGTCACATATTTATAATATTATATATTTGCAAAAACAATGAATATTTTAAAAAGTTTTAAAATGAATACTTAGTCATTCCATTTTGAAGATGACAAGTTAGGCAATTTGAAATACAGCTTTATTTATATCTATAATGAGTAAAATTATATTCTCACAGTTAATGTTTTCTAAATTTGGTGACTTCAGATGAAACAACACTTATTTAGTTTGAATATATCTGTAAGATTTTAACATTGTTTGTACAGCAGTTGGAATGATAGCCATATTATGGGAACAGATGGCCTTTCAAGCAGAGGGGAGAATACCATCGATAGCAGAGCCATCAACAATACCCATGGTCAGATCGAGCTATGCAAAGCATAACACAATTTCATTCCTAAACCATTGCCTACCTTGCCATCCAAAGCATTTTATTTGTTTTGAGGATCAACCTCAGGCACCATCCAATCATAAGTTATATAATCAGCATGTTTTGGACCACAATCCAGCACTTGAAATATCCCGTGACTAGCTCATATTCTGTCTCAGAATCCAGCATATTTACTTAACCCATAAAATTATATTTATTTACTGATAACACAGTTACAAGAGAGAAAGAGAAAATAGACAAAATAACAATTAGAGCAAACATTAATATTTACACACATATATTTATCACACTATGACAATAAAATATTTGACATAAGCAAAATATAAATGACTTTAGACTATAGTCATAATAGTCCATTAATTAAAGTTCATTTATTTAAAATAAAGAGTCTAGACTGTGATTATAATATTTTTAAAGGTTTTCATGAGTTTCCAACCAGTTGGCTTTTTGGTCTCCATCGATGGTTTCAGAGCTTGTTTTCTATTTGTTGTGTTGACAATGAGAGAGACAGTTTGCAGCAGCATTTACTTACAATCTAGGCATTGTGTTGAGTGTTGGTTCAGGTGAGATTCAGTTTATTTTCTTTTTGTTGAGAGTTTTTGGGGCCTGAAACCCAACTGAATACCCAAATGTTGTCTAGCATGCATGTTTCTAGATCTGCAGCTTTTCATGGATGTTGACCACAACAGTAATTGACTGGCTTACTACTGCATTTACATGAATGGACAGGCCATTCAAGCAGAGGGGAGAATACTATCAATAGCAGAGCCATCAACAATACCCACGGTCAGTACGAAAACAATGCAAAGCATAACATATGCACATTTCTAGACCATGGCCCACCTCAACTGCTAGATTCAAATCCCTGCCATCCAAAGCATTTTATTTGTTTTGAGGATCAATCTCAGATGCCAGCCAATTATAAGTTATATAATCAGCATGCTTCGGATGATAGGCACACAATCCAGCACTTGAAATATGCCATGACTATTTCATACTCTGTCTCAGAGTCCAGCATATTTACTTAACATATAAAATGCAGTGACAAGAGAGAAAGAGAAATAGACAAAATAAAAATTAGAGCAAACATTAATATTTCTTTATGCACATATATTTAACACACTATAATAATAAAAGATTTGACATAAGAAAAATATAAATGACTTTAGGCTATAGTTATAATGGTCTGTTAATTAAAATTCATTTATTTAAAATAAAGAGTCTAGACTGTGATTGGAATATTTTTAAAGGTTTTCATGATTGTCATTTCCCAACTGCTTGGCTTTTTGGTTTTTATCATCCACAGCTTGTTTTCCATTCTTTGTGTTGACAATGTGAGAGTTTGTGGCAGCATTTACTTACAATCTAGGCATTGTTCCAGGCAATTCTTCAGATGAGGTTCAGTTGATTTTCTTTTTGTTGAAGGTTTTTGGTGCCTAAAGCCCAGTTGAGTATTCTAAAGTTGTCTTGCAATGCATGTTGCTAGATCTGCAGCTTTTGAATGGATGTTGACTGCATCAATAATTGACTGACTTACTACTGTGCTTACAGTTTCCAAATATCTGGATCTCTGGGTGTTTGGATTCTGCATTTTGTCCAAAGTGAATAATAATAATCGGAACTGATGAATGATCTAGAAGATTTCAGTCCTGACTTAATAACAGTACAGAGTGACTTTTCTCTTTCTCTCCTATTGTTTTAATTTCTTATTGTTATATTTTTTGATTTTAACTTTAAATCTGTCTTTTAATTAACCCTTTCTTGGTGCAGGATAGATTTAAATATTTTAGCATTTTCTGGCACTTTTCTTTGTCTCACACATCAATGTAAAATATATGACAAAATGATTATTACTTATCAGAAAATAATAAATTTGACTTCATTTGATAGATATTTTTGTTTACTACTGAAATAAATTTTAAATGTTCAAATTTCGTTTCTGTATATAATATTTACTGAGGCTATAACCTCGATAATATGCATATTAAAAAATGAGATCGCAATCAAAACAAAAACTTTACACATCATTGTTTCTAGAAAGATTATTTTCAGTTTATAAAATCAACAAAATCAAAATATTTCTCAATTCTTATTATTTATAAGCATTGAAATGAATAATTATTTATTTCTCTTATATATAATGAATTGTGCTTTAGAAGTTTAAATTTTTTGAATATTTATTGCAAAATTGTGATATTTTCTTACTCATAAATATAGAGTAGATTGTTTATGTCAAAGCTAGTCTCTTAAATTGCTTCTGGCCATATTTACATTAGCTGCTAATATAGCATTATATTTTTGAAAATAATGTATTTCAAGACAAAATAAATTATTAATAATTTATATTTTTTGATATCTAATAAATATAGTGTAAATTATTTTTAAAAAAATATCTAAAACTGTAATAAATTCGCAAATAAACACATTTTTGGGTCATTGGAACTACAATGTCATAAAATGCCAAACATTTTACAGCCTTGTCAACAGACAATGGTTGAACATGTCAGGTCAGGGTTTACATCTATTATTAGAGTGGGAATTTTGAATTTCCTGCCTTCTACACATTTTTTTAGTGAAGCTTTTATATAATAAAATATACTATTTTACATGCATTTTAATGTATAATACTTATGGAAAAATTCACCAGGGGGTGAATCGGCCAAAACACACAAAACTGCGGAATACAACTATGAAAGGTTAATTTTACATTTTTTGTTATCTTAATCCTTGTTCAGATTCATTTAAATGATCTCAATAAGATAGTTTACAGTTTTTTAATTAATACAATTTAATCAGCAATCTTATAAATTAATTAATTACATTTTTGAAAGTTTTACAAATATTTTATTTTTACAAACTAATTTTTAGTCTGATTTCACATTTGCTTATTTTATACATTATAAAAGTATTTCTTTACAGACAGACAGACAGACAAACAGAGAGAGAGAGAGAGAGAGAGAGAGAGAGAGGGAGGGAGGAGAGAGAGGGAGAGAGAGAGGGGGAGAGGGAGAGAGAGAGAGAGAGAGGTTGAAACAAAGATTTTCATGGGTTGCATATATAAAATACATATTTTGCGGGTTCATCCGAGTTAAAAATTTTTAAATATTAATATTCCTATGTTTCGACTTGGTCACACAAGTCATCCACTGGGTGATAAAAAGGTAGAAAGATGGTTGTAGAGGCACTACAGTCACTGATTTGAATAAATGTTAAAGTTTATTGGTGGAACTTTAACATTTATTCAAATCAGTGATTGTAGCGCCTTTACAACCATCTTATCACCCAGTGGATGACTTGTGTGACCAAGTCGAAATGTCAGAATATTAATAGTTAAAAATTTTTAACATGGATGAACCCGCAAAATATGTATTTTATATATATGATAGAATCTGATTTCTACTATATTTTATTTGAAGCTCTCCTTTTTTATATTGAAAGAGTTCTTTATGTTTTGTAGATAAACTTTGATTATAATAGAATCCATATTGTTTATTGAACTACATGTAAATACTACATGTATGAGGAGGACCCCAAAATAATCAGAATTTTGTAATAACCAATTGTATATTTATTTTTAGGTGTTGCAAATTGAATCCCTTTTAAAGTATAATCTATTCAATGCAATAGACTGGTGTAAGTGTGTTTTTAACTTTTCAAAAAAAGTCCAGAAATACTTATAATGGTTTTTATTGCTTTCATCATTTTTTTTCATCATTTCTAAATTCACCAAAAAAATATTGAGATATTTTTTTCGGTATAGAATAAAAAGGAGTTGCACAGAGCAATATCGAGTTAATATGATAATGGATAAGATAGATCTTGTTCAATTTAATTAAAAAAATGTTTCATGCTCAAGGCCTTGTGTGCTAGCATGGTGTCATGATGAACCATGCAGTCATTTGGACACAAAATGGAATATTTACATTTTACGATATTATGCATGTTTCAGAACATGTAGATTTTAAACATTTGATTGTTATGAATGAATTCTAAGTAATACAATGTAGTTGCATCCAAAAAAGATTTAGCATCATGATGCTGTATTCCAATCACCATGCTTTTTGGGATGTGGTAAATTTGACACTTTTATTAAATCACTCATAAACTTGTGTTTTTTCCAGAGCAATTTACTTGTAATCTTTTTTAAGCATTACACCTGTTTTTTCTGCAATTTTCTGTAAAAGAAAACAAAATTAGTTGTCTCAACTTTTCAGCCATTACAAAAGTCATCAAATACACAAAATGCACTTTACAAAAACTGTCTTTTACGATACTATGATTTCACATAATGACATCATTTGGCAGAAGAGTTCTTGCAAGAGGTATCTCACTGCAAAGCATTTACTACAACAGGCAAGCCTACAAGAGAATAATTATGATTATTTTTGGGTTTCCCCCATATATAAATTAAGATTGTAGTACAAACAAAATTTCAAAAATAATAATATAGATATTAAAAATAACTCGACAGAGCCATTTTATATATATATTTATTGGATGTGTATTTATTCACTCATTCACATTCAGTCAAAAAATTAAAAATAATAAAAATCTCACTATATTTTATCTTTATTTTTTTAAACAAAACAAATAGTGATCAGATTTTCATTGCAATTCAACATGATGCAGACAATTTCCTTTTCTCAATATTTTTTTCCCTATAGAAGCATAATCGGAGTCTCATTAACAGTTGTTTTGATGTTTATAAGTCCATATCAACTTTAGAATTTATACAATCATTCCTAGTCAAACTTCAAGCCTTCTTACACAATATGATAACATTTTACAATTCCTTTTTTGCTACTACTAAATCAATAACTTTCATTTTATCACTTATAAAAGACATTTTGCTAATTTTTTTAAATTTCATAAACATTTTAGTTTTATACTTTGAAAACATTTTATTACAGAAAATACTCTATCACAACAAAATTCACAAAGAAAAAAAGATAAAAAACCAATAAAATGAACATACTTTCTATGCATCAAGAAGTACCTCAATAGTATACACCTGTGGCAGTCTGTGAAAATTCATATTGTTGGGGTGGCAATCAAAAATGTAAACAAAAATGATTTGTATCTTCTAAGAAAATAGTCACATACAAGAATATTACAAACACTTGTTTACTATGAAAGTGTTGTTTATCATTGAGCTGCAATAAATTTTGCTCGTCCAACAGAGAGCACAAACAAAAAGTATGTATCTAAGCGAGACAAAAAATCACAACAAGTAGAATGTGGATACTTTTTTGCCTCTTTACTTAGCATATTCTCTTTGTACATTTGTGTAAGATACATATAAGAATTTAATTAATATACAAATTTAGGCATGATTATAATTTAAAAAAAAAACATCGGTGGAAGGGGCTGCTGCCCCTTTGAATGGGATACAACTGGTATACATGATCACATACAAAGTTCTAAGACAGAAAAATAACTGCTGCTAAATTGTAAAATTGATTATATTTATGAATTTCAATATTTGTTTTTGTTTATTTACATTTTTTGGGGGGATAACATATAATTGAAATAATAAATCTATTTGAGGAACAAGAAAGTCCAAATAGATTACCAAAATAATTCCCAAGCTATATTCTTAAAGAATCATTTAAATGAAATTGTAAATAATGCCCATTTTTTTGTTATATCAATGCTAATTTGCAAATTCATATAATATTATTTAGCAAAACATTATTTCCAGTGCTTGAACATCATATGATCTCCCAAGCATAAAATCATTTGCTATTTTTGCCTGTGTGGTTTGGTAGAGTGGTAGATAAAAAATAAACCATCACTGAACAACTCAGTTACATCTGCTTTTTAAATATCACATGACCTCCTAAGTAACAAACCATTCAATTGTTTTTTTTTAAGTAAAAACAATTATAGATTTTGGAGCCATTACAAATTCTTTTTCCATCATCATAGTTATGCCATATAGTGTAAGAATTTTCTAGAATTATGTAATCTGGGGTCATATGATGTCTGATTAATTTTGAAATCACTATAATGAAATTAGACATCAAGAAATATGTCAATGATTTAATTTACATTTTAGATACAGAATTAAAAAAAAAGTTTTGAATAGCAAAAAAAGTTTACATTATATATATATAACGAGCTTGCAAATAGCTCTTAACAAGCTATTTAGAATATCCTCAATCTCAGACCGGTTTCTGCTACTGGCTTCCTCAGTGAGTTATACAAACTTGTTAAATTAGGTTATGTGACATGATTTGATTTCTTTGTAATATATATATGAATTAATTACTGATTGACTATCACTTCCCAGCAGAATTTGTAATAAATTGTTTATTTACATTTTTGCAAGTATCTCAGTTAAAAGACAACGACAACAAAGAAAACAAATGTCTGAAATAAAATGCCATATTTCAATCAATACCTTCACTTTATTACTATTATTTTTGAAAATATGCTAGATATAAAAAATGGTTATTTTGTGTGTCATATCTCACCTTGCCTTCAGAAGTGGACTAATCCAGATTCCTTCCAGATCTGATCGGATTAAGCATTCATTGCCACTAGTCAATGAGCAAATAGATAGCTAAAAATCAGTCAATAGTTAGCATGGGCCAATAGGAAATGTTGCTCTCTGAGTCCAAATTCTTCCAATAAGATTGGGGATCTGGCAATCAGCCTTTTTGGAGATAAAACAGAGAACATCTATCTAACCTAAATGACGGTATGCGTTTTCCTTTGAAACCTTTGGGAATAGTGAGCATTTCCCTTCTAGCCATTACGCTATTAGTTTACACAGTGAGGAAAATCCATGATAGGTTTGGAAGCTGCTAAGACTAGAGCTGACTCGAGGCAAGCTGTCTGGTACAGCCTGAAGAGTCATCAGACAAACTCATAAGGCAAGCTATTACGTACTGCTGGAAGTGAGTCACGTCCTTCTGGCATGACTGGCCCTGCATTAATTGATACTATATACCTGGCAGTATATTCATTGATTGTATATTATGTAAATATATTTTATGCTTAATAAATCATATTAATTAAACTTGAGGTGTTTGTGTTTTTTGTTACTGGTGGTTTGAGTTTGCAATCCAGACCAAAGACAACGATGTGTAAATCACATGATCTCAGTCAATGATAAACCAACAGAATATCAGGAATCTGTTGGCAAGGCAATACTTCAAATGCTGATATGCTATTGGTTTATTTAAGCATTGGCTGGAATTATGTTTTATATATGCACGTATATTCAATGAGTTCATGTATATTTACAAAACATAAGATAGTGCCTTCATTTAGTATACAAATAAATCAACCAAGAGTTACCAGTATATGTAAACAATTATTAAATGTTGATTTTTAAACTTATTTTCACAATAAAACTATTATGTGTCAAGAAAAATTTTTTTTTTTTAAAAATAGATGTAATTTGTAATTTAATCTACACCCCAAATTTAGATAATTTTTTTGATAGATACATATGCGTTATCTGTAAATTGGAATCTTTCTATGCATTTTTGTTTTAATTTTCCATTTTCAGGGACCTTGAATAAATCTTGCAAACAATATGGCTGACTACAAGCTATTACATTTAATATTTCCTTTTATTTATTTTTTTAATACGATTATAAAAACAGAAAAAATTACACAAAAATACAACAATTGATTGTAATTAAAATAAATGTGAATCCACAAATTTATATCTGTGATTTACTTTTGAGTGGTCAAATCTTGCATGGCATAATTCCTCAGTTTTATAGTCCTTCCAACAATCTGAATAAACAGTAGATCCCTTGGTGACATTTTCTTTGATTGCATTCATAAGAATAAATGCAGTTCTACATGCAACAATTACAATAAAGCGCCCGACAGTCTCTCTGCACAAAAAGCCATCAAAGTGACCAGTGTTGTTTTTTACTCCCTGCTGAAAAGATTTTCGGTAAATGTAGAAAAATCATGACATTGTTCAACAACGTGTTAATGTTTGTGCATTATAATATGCATTTAAAAAAAAAAATTAAATCTTAAGGATGGAATTTATAAGAGATTTATTAATTTTAAATGAATTTGTAATCGGTTTGTTAATATTTTTTAAAGTTAACAAGGGTAAAATAATTTTGAGAAAAAAACGTAGTGCCCTGAAAATGGATAATTAAAAAAAGTGCCTAGTAAGCTTCTGATTTAGAGATGATACGTAGTTATTATTTATTTTATGTACTTTAATCATACTGGATATTATTTTATACATTGATTAAAGTTTTTATTTTGCAACAAAAGTAATATATCAAAAGTAGGTTAAATTTCAATAATGCATATAGTTGAATAGCAGAACTTATTAAATATCATACCAATAAACATCACATGATCACCATCTCTTATGCTTGTGTATAACTGTTGTTAAAACAGGCAAAACTAAAAGGTGGTTGCTGGAGGGTTGCATTAGATCCTAAGATCTAGGTACAGTGCTTTCAAATCCAAGGCTCCTCACTGATGAAGGCCACAAGCCAGAAACTAGTCTGGGGATATTGGATGACTAGATGGGGATTTTATGCATAAGCCTTCTGGCATCCATTGATTACTCTAGCTTGCTGTGTGTGGCAATACGTATAGTGAGTTTTTTTAAAAATATCACACCATGGATTATTTTTGCATGCTGCAGAGATACTGACAAACTAATATTTATAAATAAACCTTTTATTTTATTAGACAGTCAGATTTGTATCTAATAATGTTTGTTAGTCATTCATTAGACTAGAAATTAACCATTTAATAAATAATACTTCTGTAGTGTAAATTCCACTACACCCTTCTCATGCAAGATGGAGGCTGGTTTCTATCCACTTTTGATACCTTGTCAAGGGATGTAATCATAAACATATGATCAAAGACATGTGAAAAAGATATATGATCCACAAGATATACATTTCACGTTAAACCACCCCTCAACAGTTGGGCCAGATCCCAATCTCTTACACATATCTTTATCATTGTTCGGTATATATAAATAACCAATTTCTACAGTTTAATTGACATGTCAAGTTAAAAGCAGGTAGACACTAGAAACTAGGCCCTATTTTGTATAAGAATAGTGTACTGAAAATTACACTACAGAAATATAATTCATTAATATTTTTATATGTCTTAAAAAATTCTATTTATATTGCTATTTTCTTGTTTTATTATACTTAAAACTTCTATTTAGATCTGTTTATGATTGAACAGTAATATTTTATTTAATATAACTTTCATATACTATAGAAAAAAAAACATTAAATATTCTATTATTTATAATATAGCTTTTATATTTTTCAATTTTTTAACATGATTTTTTTTTCCTTTTTATGTGAAATCATCTTTTTATTGGATCAAAAAGGTATGTGTACTTTTGTTTTTTAAATAATTGTTTATATTATTTTTAAAAACGTTTATTTCTTTGCTTTCTATTTTATAATTTTTTTAAAAATAGCTTATGTTGATAAATATTGTAATAGTATGTATATGTATAGAGGTGTATTTATAAGTTTGTGCATTATTTTTTCACACCTGTTAATTATAGACACGTTGGGGATGAATACATTTAAAAATCAGTAAGGTAGTTGTAAATAATTGAAAAGAAGTTCGATTTGTATTAAGATTTTACTAAAATGTTGGATTTTTTAAAATGGAGTAATTGTTTTTATTCTACATTAGCGCTCTCTATTGTAGCATTCAATAAACAATGGGCACTGGATAGTCTTGTGATACAAAATTTCTATCTCCTATTAGCTTCAAATTGAAGACCAGGATTCAAACTTGGAATTAATGACCACTAGAAACCTTTGTTTAATTCTTTACACTATTGATTACATAAATTTTTAAAAAAATGTATAAAGTTTTCAACCTAAGCCAACTTGTTGCATATTTATATAAATATTAATTCCGATTTTGAATTCTAGTCTTCACAGATGAAGACAAGATCAGAAACCAATCAAGGTATTATTAATATAGTGAAGCCAAATTTTAGGTGGAAATGGAGTAGTATTTATGGCTGTAGTTTCAAATTCGTCCATGTAAACATTGCTAAGCTTATGTGACAGTTGTGAGTCCATAGCCATTTTTTGATTTTGTTGGAAGAATTCTGAGTTGAAATTGCATTACTGTATCTGGAATCCATTGTTTATTCGAACTTCCAGTAGGTGGTGCTAAAATATGATGAAAATAACTCCTTTTGGAAACAAAAAAAATACAAGTCGTGTGATATAAATTATCACAATGGACAAATTCTACATTTCACATAAAACTGACAATTTCTTTCTAAGATATAATAACATGATTTAATTTGAGAGCATATTATATTTTGTTTTCTGTACTTTATTATCATTTTAGAAAAGGATATCCAAAAGTAACTGGAATTTTAGAATAAAAAATTGTTTATTTATTTTTGAGTATTATAAGTTTAATCTCTTCCAAATTATTACCCGTTTAATGCAGTAGACTTGGTTAAATAAGATTTCTTTTAATGCCCATGTCATTTTTTTCCACCACTAGGTCCTCAAAAAACTTTTTTTGAAACCATTTTTCATTTGAAAGAATAAAAAAAAGTCATATGAAGTTAAATCGAATGAACTTATGCTTTATTGTAATGAAACTTGCATTCCTCACTATAATAAAACCTTTACTCAATGTTATGAATCAATAAATGGGAGTTGATTCATTAGAAATATAAGCCTGCAATTAAAAAATGTCCTTAAAAATCAAAATTGAACTTTCCAAATATAGAAAGTAAATAAATAAAGTGAAAAATGTAAGAAAGCAATTCCTTTTTCCTTATTGGCTAATTGTTTAAATTTTCTTAAAAAAGGTAAAGTAATATCTTTGTTGAATGAATTTCATTTTTTAACGGTGAAAGAATAATTATAAAGGCATTATAATGTTATGGAATTCTATCCTAACATTTAAAATTGCATTTATATTTATTACATTATCACAAAAATTCAACACTATGGTGTTTGACGGAGCATAATTATCATAATTTTCTTTATGTTACTTCAAATTTCTTAATTTGTATTTTTAAAAGTGATACGTATTTTTAAAAAATCTATGTGTAAACATGAATATATTTCTCTTTAAATAATTACTATACAAATATTTTGTAAAAATAATCTTAAAATTTAAATAAACTATGAAATTATGTAATTTTTTTGGTCACTGGTAAGAACAATTAAAAGGGAGTTTACGATTTTGTTTATATGCCAATATCAAAGGATCTATCAATCGGTAACTTTCTAGGCTTTTGTAAGCTTATCTCTAAATTTTTTCCTGTGGACTACTAACATCTTCAGATTTATTTTTAATTAATATAACACTAAAGTTAGAATGATTTAAGAACACAACACAGCAAGACCACTGTGGTATGCCATAAATTGCCACTTATCATAGAATTAATAAATATTTTCTCATTATTTATTTCAATATAATGAACTGATTTTTACAATAGATAACCACAGGTTAGTAGATTACACAATATCTCAAGTGGTATTCTTCTACACTAGACATTCAGGAATCTGAATGTGTAAGTTCAACTCGTATGCTAACATTGTCACTAGTCAGACCAGCAGCACCCCAAGAAGAGTGGAGAATAATAACACTAGAAACATTATGTAATCTACTGATATGTGTTGTCTAACATTTATCAAATGTATATCTGAAGATCTTTGTGATCATGACATTTTATTTGTAACTATATATAGGACTATTTCCATCATCTAGTTTTTTGTATTACTAAATATATATTTTTTTTAGAAAAAATCAAACTTTAATTAAACTTTTCAAATTCATTCCAACAACTCAGGTTAGCATGGAATACAATATTTTTAGTGGTATTATTGTCTCTCCTCTTTAAGTGTTGCTCACCTGACCAGTGACAACACTAGCATTGGAATTGATCCAGGGATCTTTAAATTTGTGAATACTGGATTTAAAGGCACTCTCTGGTTTGATTTTCATGCTAGTACTGCCACTGGTCAGGCCATCAATACCTGAAGAGGCGAGGGTAATAAAATCACTCTAAATGTTGTGTTCTATACTAACCTATGTATTATTAACAGCAGTTGAAATGTATTTAAAAAGTCTTAAGTTAGAATGTTTCTAAAAGCATTGAATAGTAAAAAACCAGATGATAAAAAATAGTGAAAAATAGCCAACATTTAAGTATAAGAATAATTTAATATTGAATTTTGTTATCTTTAATGTTTTTTAAGGTAATATTGTTTTTGTAAATATTTATTATTAGAATTAAAACTGAGGTTCATTTCATTTGTAAAATGACACTAAAACGATAATTTTGCATTCTTTACCCAGAAGTGCATCAAAATGCAGTTTGGTTTCCATTTGGAGGATATTAGTTTTGTATATTAATATTTGCTATTTGCAAGCTGAGCCACGAGAAGAAGGCTGTCATCCCGTGGGCGAACGCAAATTATGAACCACAAGTTAATAATATCCAAATCTATGGCTACCATGACAGAAATGAAGGGCTTAATCAAATCACTAGTGAATTTATTCCCTGGTTGCAATCTAATATTTAAGCCCTCAAAGGAAAAAAAAAAATCCTATGCTGAATAATAATAATAACAACGATAATTTCTAATTATGCTTTTATTATTTCTTTGTCCGGCTAATAAGATCGCATTAATCTCTCACCAGGTGGTGCCTTTTTATACTGGAAGAAAGTGATTAAAAGGCGTATTCAATTATTTTACAGTTTCTTATATTTTTTCAAAAGTGAAATAAAATAAATACACCTTCTTACAAGTCATAAGATTTTTTATTATTATTATAACAAACTCTTTTCCCCGAGTAAATAATAGTGTTTGTTTTCACAAGTTAAAAATATGTAATAAAATTAGATCAGAGATCAAGGAAATCCGACTTCAAAGCTTACTATAAAAAGTTTACTTTGAATGACAATAATAGATAATGCTCTGCAAATTGAAGGTCTGGTCTGAGTGATTTGCAGTTGTTATTTTAAATCACAAATTGTGTAGTCAACCTTCCTTGAAGTCTGCTATTTTGCTTGAGGATTTAATTAATAATTGTTATGTTATGGATCTTTGTAGTATTAATAACTCTAATATAAGTTGAACAAAAAGGGATTATTGCGATCAATTAGAAATTTGAATTTTTTCATTTAAAGACAGATAGATAAAAATAATATATATTGGTATAGTGGAACTTCGAATTTCATGACCGCATTAGAAAATGTATCCAAAACTTTTGACCCCCTGTAAAAAAATATCTATCTTATGTGTTGCCAACGCATGAAAATGTAAACACAGACAGTTATAAAATTCTATAAGACATTAATAAATGCAGTCAAAATTGAGATTAAGTTTATTTCCTTTAATAATTAATCCTTTTTTTTAATAAATAGTTTTTTCAGGTTTATAATTTTTTAAATAAATCTTATTTTTTTTTCCTGATATGTCATAGCATTGACTGGGAAGCGAACCCGCTAACCCGGGACAACTGCTGTAAGGCGGCTGTCCTGACCACTCGACCACCAACACTTGACATTTTTTTTTTTTTTTCATAAAAGATTGCTAAACTAAGCATTTTTTTTCATAAAATGATAAAATTAAGCATGCATTCTTGGTAATATAATAATTTTTATTAGTCATTCATTAGACTACAGATTATCCATTTAATGAATAATATTTCTGGAGTGTAATTTTCACTGTGCCACTCTAATGCAAAGTAGGGATTGGTTTCTATCCGCTGGTAACGCTTTGTGGAAGGGTGTAATTATAAATATATGACCAAAGGCATGTGAAAAAGTGATATGATCCCCAAGATGCATATGTCATGCTGAACCAGAATTCTCTTACATTATCTTTATCATTGTTCATTATATATATATAGTTAGGAATTACTACAGTTTAATTGTTAAGTATCAAACTGACTGCTCTCACAACTTTGACCCATACGACTTGCCTGGAAGTGACGTAGTGAAAATTATACTACAAATATTATTCATTAAATGGATAACCTCTAGTTTCTAGTCTAATAAAAATTATTAATAAACTTCAATCAAGTGGTTTGTATCAAAATTGTAAGGACACTTAGTTTACATATCAATTAAACTGTAGTAGTGCCCTATCTCTCTATATATTGAGCAATGATATGTATTAAAGAATGTGATCTGGGCCAACTAATGACGGTGTAGCACAAAATGTTCATCTTGGTGATCATATATCTTTTTCACATCTTTAATTGTATGTTTAGGATTACACCTTCCATAAGGTGTTAAAAGTGAATAAAAACCAGTCCCTATCTTGTATGAGAATGATATAGTGAAAGTTACACTACAAAAATATTATTCACTAAATGTACTGCTAGTGTTTGAATATTACATTATTGTTGCTTTTGAAGGGCCTCCTTGAAATTTTTTTTCACTATACCATGTTTTTATTTCTGTAAAACAAACTCATATAGTAACAAGAAAGTTACACCATTGTAAAATTATCAATTTCTATTACTTTTGTGCTAACAAATAGTAATGACTAAGCTGAGATCGTGTTATGTCTTGTTGTCAGGTGAAGTTATGCCACTGTTTACTATTATTGCATAAAAATAATTTCAAAGATATTGCAATTCAAATAATTCTTTTTATACTATTTTCAGCAAAAACTTTTTATTATTATTATTACAGTTTCTACTGTACCATGCAGTCTTCATCAGATCTACAAAATTCAAATACACATAATAATATAAGCATTATACAATACATCTAATATTTTATACAAATTTATCATTTTCAAAATTATTAATTTTCTAGTTAATAGAAAATTAATAATTTTGAAAATGATAAATTTGTATAAAATATGAAATGTATTGTATAATGCTTATATTATTATGTATATTTGAATTTTGTAGATCTGATGAAGACTGCATGGTACAGTTAAAACTGTAGTAATAATAATAAAAAATTTTGCTGAAAAAAGTGTAAGAAGAATTATTTGAATTGCAATATTGTATATGAAGATAGCAGAAATAAAAGAAAGGAAGAAGAAAAGTGTTTAGAAGTATTATATCTAATTTCAAAGATGTTGGCAATAACCTATGCAAGGTTTTTTTCTCTGTGAAAGTAATTTTTAAATGAAATCCAAAAACTAGTACAATATAAAATTATGCTGACCATGATTTGATACTAGTTAGAGATATTTATAATGGTCTGTGTAATATTTTGTGTATATCCTAAATGAATTATACATTATGATAAATGTTCTATTGTCATTTAAGGATTATTCAAAATATTTTTATTAAAGTTATCATATATCAATCATTAAGGCTGTAGCCTCAAGCACATGCATATAAAATGTGATAGTAGGGACCTCTACAGGTCTTAAACCACAAACTTACTCTTTGGAAGAAAAGAGGGGAAGAGTAAGCTTGTGGTTTAAGACCTGTAGAGGTCCCTACTATCACATTTTATATGCATGTGCTTGAGGCTACAGCCTTAATGAATATTACTTATGTAATCAATGTGCGTTTAAATAAATTTATAATTACATATATCAATCTGTAAAGTAAAAATATTTTGATCTGCTCTTTGCTTTATATTGTATATATTTTTATGAGATATATTTATTAGATCTGTGATCATTTTAAGGAAATCTGTAGATAAATGTTGCACAATCAATTCCTTATTGACAAGATTGTTTGGATTTCAGGAAGTTGTATTGATAAAAAAGCAGTAATAAAGACTTTAAGACCAAAATCAAAAATGACAAATTAAAATGTGAATGTTAAAGGTTGTACTCATCATTTCAATGCTACTTATTATACACCATATCTTGATAAATGGGATATAAGAGACAAATTTTTTAGCCATGCCATGTAACTATCAACTGATTCTAATGATTTAAATAATTTGTTTAAATCTCAAAAGAAATGTGAAACAGTGTAAAATATCTCAAAGTAATGCTTTAATTTAAATCATTTGGTTTGCTTCATATTTTGATTAATAATAAAAAATTGAATCATTTCCCTTTTCTCTCTCATCTCATCATACACCACTGCTTATTCCAATCATTATGTGAACGTTGATGTCATTTTTTTCATGCAAGGTGAAAGATATAACACTCTGTAATAATACACTACAGGGTAAAAGATTTTCTAACATCACTTTATAAATTAGTAGTAAAGATTAAGATAGTAATTTGCAGACTAATCAAAGGTGGTCGGTGAGAATTTTTTTATCTTATGCTCTAACCAAAATAGCTAGATATGTTTTGACTGACCACTGACTATTTGACTTTCTTATTATGAATGAAGCAACTTTCAGAAAAAAAATTTATTTGGGAACTCAGATACTTGAAAAAAAATTCTATCTAGATTTGAATCCAAGCTTGGCAGGTGTTTAGGTAAGCACGTATACCACAATGCACTTGCCATATATTAAGAATTTTGATTTTTAAAATGGCGTTTGTTTACATATGAAACATCTTTTAAAGCAATGCAAATTTAAGCACCAACAAATTATGCAGTCATCACATGTAATTTTATGTAGAAACTAAATGATATCACAGACACCATAATTAATTATATATTTTATTATTCTAAAGATTGAAATATACAATGTATAAATCACAGTATTGACAAATTCTCTACTTTTAAATTCATTGTGTTAATTCACATCGATATTAGCAAGTTCAGATTCACGTATGATAGCATGCATTTTCAATGATTGAATTACGTTGGGAGATTGTGTTAGGTTGCGATCTTTTCCGAAAAACATGTATAAAAAATATTTTAAAATAATTATGAATATTTATTAATTTTGATGAACTTAAAAAAATGTCATCAATTTTTCATTTGCCTGTATTTAACAAGATAAAACTTATGCTTAAATTTTTTCAAAAAAATGTAATCCTATTTTCTTGATTCATTTATAATAAATCTGAATTAGAAATATATTTTATTTTCCTTTGATAATACTATAATTTATATAACAACTTTATAAATATGGTGTAATGTGATGTGATGTGATGTATGGTGACTTCTCTTTAAATGAAGTCAAAAATATCTCAACAATTATGCCCAAATAAACCTGTAGCAAACTTTTTATACAGTAGTGCCATACAGTGCAAGCCATAATAATTAATGAATGCAGAAAGATTTGTGCATAAAATTCCCATCTAGTGCCTACTCAAACAATACAAGACTAGTTTCTAGCTTGTGGTTCTCATCAGTGAGGAAACTTGGATCTGAGAACACTGCACATAGGATCTAATGCAATCTCTAGCAGCCATCTTTTACCTTTTTAGTTAACTATAAAGCTATGAGTCAAAAATGAAAACAATAATGGTTTCAATCCAAGCTCATTCACTTGTATAGGCATATAGATCTAAACCCAGTTCAGTATCTATACATTTTGGTGTATTTGGCTCTTTAATAACCATAGTCACCATAAGAGCAGGATTGATTTTATTAAACTACTAAATATTACATATTAATGGATTGAAAACATTATTGTGTTTTTATTTTGGACTCATAGTTTTATAGTTAATCAAAAGGGTAAAAGGTGGCTGCTGGAGAGTTGTATTAGATCCTAAGATCTAGGTTCAAAGCTCTCAGATCTAAGGATCTTCACTGATGGAAGCCAACAGCTCGAAACTAGTCTGCAAGTGTAGGCACTAGATAGGGATTTTAAACCCAAACTTTCTAGCATTCATTGATAACTATGGCTCATACTATGTGGCATTATGGTATGGAGAATTTGCTACTATTTTAATAGCTTGTATAAGCATAGGCAATGGTGATCATGTGATGTTTAGTGGTTTAACTTTATAAAGACTTGTGAAATATATAATAAGTTTTTTATACATGTTGTAATATCAGTTGGAGCAATAAAAAATGCAAATAAATACTCAAGTGGCTTTGCGAATTTATACAAAATCCGAACATCAGAAATGCCAAAACCTGCAATCAATCTGAGGAACTAATATTCCAGAATCTGATACTCTAAAATATTGGACTAAATTATACAGAGGGTTTTAGCATTACTATTGGACATTAATATTATCCTTCATCATATAGAGTAAATAATTTCAGTATTAGCCTAATTAACTTTTGATGTTTGCTCATTTATTCATGACAATTTCAGTATTGGTGATAAACTGCTCCTTTGCAGTCTTTCTCTTTTTACCATTGCTCTCAATGTAATAATCTTAATCTGTTTTGGAACAAAATAATATCCATTTTTCCTTTCCTGTTTTAAAAAAACAATCAATGCTATATATAGAGAGAGAGACAGCTCGTACACAAGCTCTTAATAAGCTTTGCAGAATATCCCCAATCCCAGACCGGTTTCTGCTACTGGCTTCCTCAGTGAGGTGCTAGGATATTCAAGCATTGCACTATCTAATGTTTGAATATTCTAGCAGCTTACTGAGGAAGCCAGTAGCAGAAACTGATCTGGGGTTGAGGATATTCTGCAAAGCTTGTTAAGAGCTTATATCCATGCTCTATATATAACATTTGTAATACAAGAGTATTAAATTAGGTCACATGACATATGACTTAATTTCTTTGTAATATATATATACAAATATTTTCATGGGTTGTAGATATAAAAACATGTTTTGTGGGTTCATCCATGTATGATTTTAGTTTAAAAATTCCAATGTTTAGACCTGATCACACAAGCCCTTAATTGGAAAACAAAAACTATATAATCGTAGAGGCACTGTCAGCAGTGTTAATAAAAATAGTTGTAGAGGCACTAAAAATTCTACAACTGAAAAATAGGTATATAAAATTGAAAAATAATAACAAATAAATAAAAATTCAGAGAAATTTATTTTTTAATTTTTTTTTTTAAATTGGAGGAAGTTTATATATGTCATTGCATTTGTTGTTACAATTTGATCTTTTTTAGTATCTCAATATCTTCTCTGATCTTACATTGATGTATATTTTCACATCTGGATAGGATATTGGTCTTAGAAAATTCAATATTGGATCCATAGCATGGATCGAGAGTGCTGATGATGATGGATATTGTTTGACTGCATTGGCATGTTCATAATTTCTAACACTGATGTAATGATTGCTCATGCTTACATAGGAAGGCTCACAAACACCACATGAAATTTTATAAACTCATTGAATCCCTAGACGAGTTGAATCTTTAGGTTTGGTTAGAAAATTACTAATTTTTCGATAAGGAGTATATGCTGTCTTTATGTCATAGTGTTTTAGGATATGTCGAATACTGTCTGTGGTTCCTTTTACATGAGGCATACAAAGCTTATAAATATATAATTATACTTAGTAACACTGTCCTTTTTCCATTTTATATAAAGCAAACATTATTTTCTTAAGTAATTTTATTTCCTTATAGTCTTGACTAATCGATAACCTTCTTCAGAGCTTTCAGCTGCTAAGTTTATTATCTTAGCATAATAAAATCAATGTTTGTGTGTGATCTGTTTTATTTATATCTATTGCCTGGATATGTGTACTATTTTACTGCCATTGAAATCATGGCTTTAATGAGGATTAAAGTATCAAGATTTGAAAGTGGAAGTCATAATATATTAGTGAGGTGGACAAAATATGTTAATGCAAAACTAGAGGAACAAAAATATTAAGATAGACAGTATTAGCACTTGATTTGCCTAACCTTCAGAAACCCTCCAAAAAATTTAAATTAGAACTTGCTAATACATCTTAATTCAAACTTAACTAATACCAATAGCTGATGCATCATTAAGAACAGCAATGAAAGTAGTGATATAAAAAAGCAGCGATATATCAGCAATTTTTTTACTGAGATAATACAATGCATGGAATAAATAAATAAATACAATTTGTTAAAAATAATCCATTAAAAAGAATTGAAAATTTAAAGTTTTGTAAAATAGTAGAATTCAAGGCTTTGAGTGTTCATCCATTGGATTCTCACTGATATGGATGGCTGAAGAATTTGAGGTTCGAGTAGATTGAAGCCTGTCCATTAACGTTTGAAAATTTGCTATATTAATATAAACAGAGCACTGATTACATATATGTATGGAAGATGAACCTTTGGATCAACTGGTAAATGTTGGTTTAGCATGAAATATGTATATTGGAGATTTTTTCCATTTTTTATAGTATGTGGTCATGTGTATCAATTGTATAAGATGGATTGGATAGCTATAGGGAGCTTGAAAGTTGAGTTCAAATCCTTTATTATTAAAATAGTAGAAATAATGTCATAAGAAAATATATTTGTGAATCAGCAAGAAAAGTTATAGAAGTTAAAAATCACAAAAGTGTAAAACACCACCTTGAAACAAATGGAACAATTAATAAAATAAGAAATGATATCATGAAATGTATGAATGAGTTTTATAAAGAAGGTATATAGTAATATAAAAAAAGGCAAAATATTCCCTATCGGTATTATATCTTCTGAATTGTTACGCATCTTAAATGAAAACACTCTCCAAACAGTAGTCAGTGCAAGTCAGAGTAATCAATGGATGTCAGAAGGTAAGCTTAAGAAATAGTGATCATGTGATGTTCATTGTAAATAAAGAAATAAGATATGCAAATAAATCTACGAAGAAAAGCTCCATGTAGTGACTGAATTACAATCAATATTGTAAAAGAAAGCAAGTTGGAAAAGTTATATATCAAATAAAATGTCTCATAATAAATATATATTAGATGGTTGAAAGAATGCAATAGTAGTATGTATATTTAAGAAAGAAGATAAAGATGTTAGAAATTACAGACATATTCAGCCTTCTATCAGTTGTATTAAAATATTTGCAAAGATAATTTAACTCATCTACAGCAAACTTTGGATTTTAACAAACTAAAAAAAAAAAACATGCTGGATTTAAAAATCTTTTTATCACATTGTTTTCCTGAAGATTTGTGATGATGATGTTTTAGTTGTATTTATATATTGAACTATTTCCATAATCTAATATGAGTATTGAATGTCTTTAGAAAATTTTAGCTTTTTTAAATATTCCAAATACATTCAACTATTAGTAATAGCACACTGGTTAGTATATGCACATCGTTTCAAGAGGTATTATTCTTCCCTCTTCTTCATCTGTTGCTGGCTGAACAGTGACAGTACTAGCATGGGAATCAAACCTGAATCCTTAGATTCTTTGAAAATTTAATTTTAAGGTAATGCTCTAACCAACTGAGTCATCCTGTCAAAGACAACAGTCAGTAGATACTTATCTATGAGGTTCCTCCTGATTTCTCCACTTTTTTCTAAGACCAAATTTATTAGTGGTTTCCATATGTTATGTATAATCACACTAAGTTGACTTATGGGATTGTTTGCCAGTGTCATGTGAGCAGCTTCTTTAAATTTTCTTCTTTGTACCTTTTCTTCTCTAACCAATATTTTTGTATTTTCCCAATAGAGCATGTATTCAACTATTGAGAGGGCTAATGAATTTAAGTTGCCATTCTGCTTTGGATTTGCAGATTATGAAAAGGTATTTGATTTTATACACATTTTTATGATTAAAGCTTTCTATTAGTAAGATATAGACCCATGATATTGTTATATTCTGAAGAATCTTCGTCAAAATGTAATGCCACTGATTATTTTATATGGAAATATTAGAATGCATATAATATGGGCATATGATAACGTGACTCCATATCTCCAAAACTTTTTATAACAGTTTATAAAAAGTATTTTGTGGATAAAATGGGAAGTTAAGAAAATAAAAGTAAATGGAGATTGTCACATTTTCATTTGCAAATGTCAGACTTACTCCACCCACAACTTTAACACCAATCATTCTAAATAATACAGTATTAGTGAACACTGCATTTATCTAGAGTGGATGGTGCCAAAGTTGTGGCTGGTTCAAGTTTGACACTTGTAAATCATATATATATATATGGGATATATGATAAGGATATACATGATATATATATATGGGATATATGATAAGGATATACATGAAACATGATGACCTGTACCAAGTGATGAGGGTGGCTTGACACAAAATGCATTTTGGAGTTCATTTGACTTTTATTGTATGCTTATTCATGGTGTGGAGATTATTTAATTTATTTATAAATGGAGATTATTTAAGTCATCTACATTTAGCAGATGATGTATAGGTATGTTTTTAAATATTGCTTCAAAGTTTCAGAAAATGTTGCAAGAATTATCAAATTAAAAAACAGCAAAGGGTGAAAGATAAACGCTAAAAAAAAACTAGATTAATGTTCAATAGATTTTTACCAAATAAGAAAATAAAAATTGAAAATTATGAATTACAAGAAGTTAAAAACTACAAATATTTTGGCAAAATTATTAATACTGATGAACAAATAATGGATGAAATTAATCATAGAATTAAACTTGGAGGGATTGCTTTTGGTAGTAATAATTTAATATTAGAAAGAAATATACCTACAGATTTGAAAAAGGATATGTTTTATTTGTCCTTACTTATGAATGTGAGACTTGGATACTTTTCAAAAGAGCAATACAGAGATTTAATGTCACTTAATGAAGTAGGGAATTTCAGACCACTCAAAGAAGTATGGAGAGATGCATTTTGGGTGTAACAAGAAGCGATCAACAACACAATATGTGAGTAAGAGGACAAACAGATGTTATTAACATCATTGAAATAATTAAAAGACTGAAGTGGAGTTGGGTTGGACATATTTCTAGAAGAGATGATAATAGATGGACAATTGGTGGATTTCAAAAAATTGTAAAAGATTCAGAAAGAGATCACATGTGAGATGGATGGATGAAATAAGAAAGTGTGCAGAAGTGATGTGGAGAAGAGAAGCTAAAGATGGATTGAACTTGGAGAGACCTTCATTCTGCAGTGGATTGATAATTGTCGATGATGATGAATGAAGTATGGAGGGATGTATAATAGGGCTAACAAAAAAATCAAAAACAAAATTCTTCAGTGGGGGAATCAATAGAAAATAAAATATTGAAAGTTTCTATAAGAGATGAAAATAGATGATGAGTTGAAGTTTTTAATTGGATGTTACGATTCTTCACAAATGCATTTATATTAAAAGATTGCAAAATACCTAGACGGAGACTATTTATGAGATGGTTTAGTCTTATAAGTAAATTGCTGGGTTGACTTGTAGAGGCTAAGGATTAAAAAATCAGAATTGAATGTGGATAATTCTTTATGCAGTTTATTGATAATGGTTGAAAATGATGATGATATATAATCACTAAATGAATACATTTTTTATGCACTTGTCATATCAATGCACTGTCCTCAATTGTCAGATTGGATTTGCAAATGTAAAATAGATCAAGTTCTCATAAGGATAGCCAGTCTTGTGAATGGAATTATTCATGGTGAATGCAAATGACACTTGGATGACAACACAGTCTCATTTTGTACAGCTAATAATTTAATTTCACAAGTTAGAGTTAATTTCTACTCATTTTAATAATCTTATGAATAAATGAATATATACACAAATTTCTAATTATGAATTAATGCAATGCAGTACTGTGTGAGTTAGAGAAGTAATAAAATATTGAAACTATGGAGCCCAAGGTATTTGAATCCATTTCAGTTTTATCATTTTCAATACTTGGATTTTTTATAAATTCCTGAGCAATAAATTATTCCATTGTTAATAATTGTGCTTTGGTCTGGTGCAAAAGTGTTAGATATTGATGCTCAAAATTTGTGGTCTATGGCTCAAGTCCGTCAGTTATAATACTCAAACATCTTATGAACTTGTGTGCAATAAACCATTCCATCACTATTAATACTAGAGTGATCAATTGTTCAATAAGTAAATATATCAATGCAGTGTCCTCTACTATCATATTTGTTTGCAAATGTAAAATAAATCAGTTTATATTTCTTTTCCAAGTTGTTAGAAAATAAATTATCTGACAAATAGTATTAACCAGAGAAAATAACTAATCATACTCAGATATCAACAGAGTTTTATTCAATGCCGATAATGATTTAACCTTACAAGGTAGAATTAATTTCTATCGATTGAAATATTCTTAAGAAAAAGTAGCCAAATGTCAAATTTCTATGCTAATTAATACATCATTAATAGTATGTAATTTACATGTATCAATCAATAAATTAATTGTTCATATATATATATAGTAAAAAAAAATCAAGTCATACATCACGTGACTTAATAAGCTTGTATTTCAAATATAATATGATGACCGAGCTAATAGCTCTAAATAAGCTTTTCTGATAAATGCCACAAGAGGAAGTACTTAAAATCTCTATCTAGGATTATCCCTATTCCTATTCCAGTTTCAAGCTACTGGTTATCCTCAGTGAGGTGCTGGTATATTCAGACACTAGATCCAAAATAACTATTAAGTAGAAAATCTGAAATTTTAAGACATCTCTATATCTCAATGGAGAGAGCCAATAGCTCAAAATTGGTTTAGGGATAGGGATAATTCTAGATAGAGATTTTAAATGCTTTCTCTTGCAGCATTTATTAGAAAATCTTGTTTAGAGCTATCAGCATGCTCATTATATTACATTTGTAATACAAGCTTATTAATTAAATCATGTGATATATGACTTGGATTTTTTTACTACTATAGTTTGGCTTTTGAGGCTTTGGTTATGTTATATTGCTAAGGCTATTAATATATGATATAGCTGAAGTTTGTTCAGGCCCATATAGCTATTTAAATTAGATAGCTTGATTTGAAGACATAGATGTTTGAAAATTCCTGATTTTCTACTTAATACTTAAATATTGAAAAAGTGCCGAACTTTATGGTATTTTAGATCTAGTGTGTGAATATCTTAGTGCCTCACTGAGGATAGCCAGTAGCTTGAAACTGGGTTGGGGATAGGGATAATTCTAGGTAGAGATTTTAAGTGCTTCCTCTTACTGCATTTATCAGAAAAACTTGTTTAGAGCTATTAGTGCACTCATTATATATATATAAAACCATTAAAAACCAGTCAGCACTGAGACAATACCAGTATAGATAACAATCAACAATTTCAAACTGTTGTCAAGGCAACCTCATTTTAACAGTAAAGATGGAATCCCACTTTTATTTATGGTCCCACATATTTATATAGACACTAAAGATTGCAACTTGACTACAGAGATTGAAATTATTATACAAACAAGTTTATATAAACCTCCTTAAACAAGTAAATATAACCTGTTCTGAATGTAGATTAATAAGTATTCAATTTTAACATTAAAAATTTGCAATTATAATTTTCAAATTGGACCCAAAGTATTACTTGAATAATAAGTGTAATAATGGTCAAAGCATTATATATATATATATGTAATTACAAGGGACTTGAACTCAGACTTTCAAACTGCCCACAGCTATTCAATCCATTTTATACAACTGATACACGTGACTACTTACACGTGAAAAAGATAAATGATCTTCACTATACATCCATTAAAGTTTGAAAATTTGATATCTTAATATAAACTAAGCGCTGATTGTATATAAGTGTGGGAGATGATGATCTAGACCAACTGATGAGTGTTAGTTTGGAGACCTTTATCTTTGTCACATGTATGTAGTCACGTGTATCAGTTGTGAGATGGATTGGATAGGTGTGGAGAGTTTGAAAGTCTGAGTTCAGGTCCCTTATAATTACATTAAGTTTACTTTAGAAAATATACATGTATTTAAATGTTATATATATAGAATGTATGCAACTTATAAATAAATAAAAAATAATAAGAACATTATAATTCTCATAAATATTATTATATACTCTTAGTTTTTTTACTACAATATAAACATTATCTAACTTAATATCACCTTTGTTTATTACATAAAGGTTTTTTAAAATATAATTTTTTCTCTTTCTTTATATAAATAAAGATAAAAATTAATTGCAAATGTTAATTAATTAACAAAATATATAAATAAATAAAGATAAAAATACAAAAAATAACTGTATTTTTTTATTTTTAAAAACATTTATATAGTAAATAATAATAATAATAATAATAACAAATTACATATTTTTATATTGTATAAAAAGTATACGAATATAATAATATTTATGCGGATAATATTGCAAGATATAATATCCAAAATAATAAATAGGAAACATAAAGCCGATCTTTTTTAGTATATATTTTAATAACAGAACAAGAAAAAGGTTATCTATAATAAATATGTATAATGGCCATTTAAATTGAAGAAACTTAATTGCTATTTACATATTGGACTATTTCCATCATCTAATAGGAGTATTGAATGTCTTTTAGAAAAATTTAACTTCATTGAAATATTCCAAATACATTCAACTGTTAGTAATAGCACACAAGTTAATATATGCAAGAGGTTTAAAGAGATATTATTCTCCTATCTTCTTCAGGTGTTTCTGGCCTGATCAGTGACAGTATTAGCATGGGAATCAAACTTGGACCCTTAGTATCTTGAGTATTGAATTTTAAAATAATGCTCTAACCAAAGGAGTATTTAAATAAAGTTAAACTAAAAGACATTCAGTACTCATATTAGATTATGGAAATAATCCAATATATAAATACACTAAGACACTATCATTACAAACCTTCAAGAAAACACTTCATTGGTATAATCCTATCCAGAAGGTAGAGATTTCCATCTATTATTATTTACTACATCTAACAGTAAATGGTATAGAGTTGGTAAAAAATTATGCTGTTAAAATAACAATATGTAAGCAGACATCATAGAGTGTCATGTGATATTTTATTTGTTTATAACAAATCCTGGCCATAAGACAGAGCTGTCTATAGTTATTAAAAAACTAAGGACACCATAATATATAGAAACTTCCCCAGTTTCAGATCTACATGACTGTATTGATTAGTTGGCTTAAATTGAAGACAGTTATACGTTTTTCAGTTTGAACTGATAGCTTGATAATATAAAAGAAAGGTAAATAATAACAGTTGGAAAAAAATGCATTAGATCCTAAAAGTCCAGATGCACTATTCCAAGATATAAAGCTCCTCACTAATAAAAACTATAAGTCTAAAACTAGGCTGGGGATTTGGATAGGACAGCACAGGATAGAATTTATTGAGCAATTATCTGGCATAAATATGGGGAAAAAAGGATGTTTATTGGTACTATACAATTTCGTTCATAAATATCCCAACATCTATCTACTTTTTTATGTATTTATTCATCCATTCACACATCTCCATCCATCAATTTATCAAAATTATTTACGTTAAGTGCTGTTTGAGCTTTAAAGTCAGCTTAGAGATTTTATAATTTATTTTTTTAACTGGGTATTTATTTAGAAACAGTAAGCTCAGAGCATCCTAATTTAGTAGCACACATACACATGTACGCACAAACAGATAGTGCAAGATCTATCAGAATTTGCACTATAAGATTTAGATATTTTTTTTCTCATCTGTCAAAGTATCGGCCGGGAAGCGAACCCACAAACCCGGGACAACTACTTGTAAGGCAGCTGTGCTGACCACTCGACCGCCAACTCTTGACTATAACATTTAGATTTGATAATAAAATTAATAATTAACGTTAAATTACATATAATCTCAAGTCTATATAACAAAACGTTAGCGTTGATTTTACCCAATTTAATGAATTAATTCACTATTTTCCTCTTTCTAAAGTTTTTATCTTCATGATGTTTCCTTTTTCGTTTTTATCAGGAAGAGTAATCAAATTTAACATGGATTTGAATTCTGAATAAATCTTTGAATTGTTATTTATTCTTTTTTTTAAAAAAAAAGGTATTGCGTAATTTCCCTCATAATGGATGTCGTTTGTTCCATGCATTTGAATAAGTCAGTAATCTTGTATTTGACTGCTGCTAAAATATTTTGTTTACTAAACAATCTATTTTAGTAACAATTGACATATTATAATCTATTTGCTCGTTCAAGCAGTTGTCAGGTGATTATCTAAAAGTATCAGCATTGGGAAGTTATTGAAGTTGAAATTAGATGGATAAATAAAATTTTAAACAAGTTAAAATTTGAAAGGAAAGATAGTAATCGGCTGCCCCCTCCAATTTAGCATTACAATTCAAATGACAAAGTTTTTCTTTAAATTACAAATATAGGAAGATGAACATCCAACCACAGTAAAATCTATATATGTGATAAAAATGGCTTTTTATTTTAGCTCCATCTATAGTAAGCTTGAGTAATCACCAGTTATCAAATGGTGGTGCATTTAAGTCTCAATTCTCAGTAACTGTTTCTGACATTTTGTCTTTATCAATGAGGCTTGGGATTCAAATCTGGAACATGTAGCAATGCATCTAGCAAAGATTTTTAACACCATTTTATCATCCAAGCTTAAAGCCTGAAATTCAAAACATCATAAAGTTTTGAATTCAAGCAGGGCAGCTTGAACCATTATATAGATTTACCCTCTGGTTAGTAACTATATATTTTCACAAATCTCCGTCCTTTATTAACTGAAAGCACTTTTTTTTCCTGGCTAGGAATGTTAATAACAAATTACTTAATTCTTTGGCTTATCTAATATAGGACAAAACAAGAGCAACTATCAACTCTAATGCCATCTATTGTAAGCTTAAGTAATTTCAAATTACCAGATAATAGTTTGTATGTGCATTACTTCTAACTTTGAATCTCAAGTCTGACTGGTAAAAGTCAAAATCCAGAAACTGCTCAGATAATGGGAATTTAATTGCATCACCATCTGGAAACTGTTGATTAATTAAACAAGATGGTTCTAGAGTTAAAAGATGCTCTTGTTTTATATATTGTGTAAGTTAAAGAATTAAATGTTTTGTTATTATATGTATAATGGTGGTCAGTGTCTGTTTGACCATTTTACGTTATTTGGAATACTACTACACATAAATGAATAACACATTTGGACTCATAAACATTTGGAAAAAAGGTGAAAATACTGATTTTGAAATTAATCTTTTTTATTATAGTAAACTATTATAATAGATCCTATTTTTTAAAATCTTTACAAATTCAATTTGTATGCACTTGAATCAATGCTTTATTATTTTTTATTTGCATGCTGTTTCAACTAATATTATAGTCTTCCTCAGAGTCAGTCTTTAAGTTATTTTACTACAAAGTCGGATAATCAAGTGGTTAAGTGAGATTTTAAAAATAAAAATAACTATGAACAGTTCTGATGAAGAATGTATGGCGGTTGAAACTGTAAGCAAATAAAGGTTAAATATTAGTATTGAATTTAAGTCTGCATATCTTTTAAACAGAGATCTTCAGGAAAAACTTGTTATTACTATGTTTTTTAAATCATGCTTGTACTGTCATTTATTGAGATATTTCATTAATATTTTTTTATTATTAAAAAATGAAATTATGTACTTGGAATATTGATTTTATAATTTAATTTTTAAATAAATCTAAAGGAACCAGTTCAAAATATTTCAATATGCCTTCAAATGCTTGACAGCTTTCACTCTTTGTTCCTTGATATTAAAAGCATTTGTGAGGTTACTTTGAGAGGTGAAATTGAAAAAATATTGATATGTTGTGTAGTTCATTAAAGATTTTTTATTATTTTTACACAATAATTATATAATTATTTAAAACCAAAAGAATACATGTATATACTTTGTTTTTATTCATATATGTTTTATTTTTAAAAATAGAAGTTAACAAACTTGACTATAATGTTAAGAAAGGAAATTACATTCCACACTTTTTTTCTTATCACATTTACCTGCCTGTTTTAGTACTGTGATTAGATTTTTTGAAGATATTCTAAAATTTATAAAGCAGTTTTAATATTTTAAAGTAGAATTTAATATATTTATCGGAGATTGACATATTCAGTTATGTTTCAAAAATAAATTAAAAAGGATTTTGTTGATTTTCAAAAATCTATTTTCCAGTAATCTATTGAATGATGTTTTATATCTTCTGCTTTTACTACAAACTCAATTTTCAAGTTCAGATATGATTTAAAATTTTGTTTTCACTTGTAAACATATATTTTTTTTAAAGTCAGGATCACATTAGTGAATTCTAACACAGAATAATGATTAAAAGATGACAAGAAGGGTCAATAATAAAAATGAACCATGGACCTATTGAAGTATGGACAGATTAAAAATAGCTCTGATTAATATATAGCAGTTGAAATTGTAATCGAATAAAGACTAATATAAGTATTGAATTCAAGTGAATAATGCTTGGATTTGTTAAGATGTTGAATCTTATATATACTGACAGCTTTTAAATAGTAAACCATCTATTACATTTAAATTTACCACTCACTCTCATAAAAAAGTATAGGATCTTAATAAATCTGAAACATATCTCAGTTATTTACTATGTGAAATAAATTGATAAATTCCAAATTTAAAATAAATCTAGTGCACTTAATGTAAAATGAATTTTTAATTATATATTGTAATTATTACTGATGTAAATGGTTTAATTCTGTTGTTACATTTTGCTAATTTTGTGGTGTTCTCCTCATTTCCTCTTTTACTTTTTTGTCTTTAATTATTTAAGGTAGAATAAGATCAGGTTGTCATGAACTTATATCTAATATAATATTAATATCATATATGCTCTTTATTTATTTTTTGCAATGCTTTTTACAACACACTATTGACATTTTCGATTGCCCCAGCAATCTTCTTCAGAACTTCTGTTTATATTTTCAAATCTTAGCTCTCTTTTTCAGTATTTTTTATTTTCTTTATGAAATATTATAACTTTATCTTTCTTATTGCATTGCCAAATCCATATAATATAAATATCATTTATGTTTTTTATTACTTTTTACAATGCTTTTTACAACTCACTATTGATGATTTTGATTGCATCAGAAATCTTCTTTAGAATTTCTACTTATATATCTTTTATGTTCTTTATTACTTTTTACAATCCACTATTGACAGTTTTGATTGTCCAAAATCTTCTCCAGAACTGGATCAAAACTGTCAATAGTGGGTTGTAAAAAGCAATTGTAAAAAGTAATTAAAAAACATAAATGATATTTATAGTTTATAGATTTGGCAATGCAGTAAGAAAGATAAAGCCTCTTATATCATTAACCATTACCTGCATTTAATTATGGTGGTGAAATTGTACATTTATGCAAGTGTGGTTTATTTTTTGAATTACTTGTAGCAGTTTTGATTGCAATATTTCATACTCTACCTTCTTTGTTTGTTGAATTTGAAATTAGTCTGGGAATATTAGATAGGATAGCACATGTTAGTGATATCCTTTGGCATCTATTATTGCATTTCTAACTTACAGTAAATAGGATAGAAGTGGTGAATATTATGCTGTTATTTATGCTGCTAGAAGAGAAGATAAGACAAATGAAATCTTAAACTGGATTCCAAGAGATTGGCAAAAAAAGCTAGAAAGATACCACATGTGAGATGGATGGATGAAGTAAAGAAGTTATGTGGAGAAGTTGTGAGTTGGAGAAACTGGATTAAACTTGGAGAAGCTCTCTTCACGCAGTGAATCATTATTGATCGAAAATGATGATGATGATTAATGTTATATAAGAGAAAATATACCGTTTGTCTTTGACAAAGGTTGTCTTTAATATTTTACCTTTCTCAAGTGTAATAATATAAATAATCTTGCCCACATTTTCCATTTATGTTTGTTTCATAAGATGCCGTGCCATGATTAAGTTTGATAGACAAAACTGTATTTTGCTTTGTTTTACTTTTTTGCTCAAATTATTTAAAATTTAAATAATTTTATTTTTTAAAACAATTAAGCTATTTCAAATGCTTGTTAAGCTATTTTTTTTAAACGGAATTATTTGAGTGAATTTTAAAAATTATAAATAGGCCGAAGTGTATTAAAATTACGTTCCCACCCACATCGCCTCTTCTATATCAAAATTTTTTTTTTTTTGGAGATGTAAAATAAATGTTTCCCATAAGTTCTTTAGATCGATTTTAAATACTACTTGAACTTATGCTTCTGTCAACACCTGCGCCACATCCCTCCACCAGATGCTGATCTTCTAACAGTATAAACGAAGACAAATATTTTTACAACGTCTGATAAAAAGTAGCAGATAATAAAAACTGGAGTTGTAAAAAAAATGTAGTTAGAAAATTGTTAATTAAAAAAATATTTAGATTCAAAAATTTTAAATATGAAAAAATTATGAAAGGTATAAATTAGAACAGCGATGACCCTCAGTATCCACTACCATTTGATTCTAGCACTACCATGGAGCTTTTTGAGATGTGAATATAGATAAGAATTGAGAATGGAGAAATGGAGTGATAAATGAAATGGTAATGAGTATGGATAAATAGAGAATATTGTTTGGATAATGTGAACATAGGAAAAGAAACTGAATCAAACTTATATTATGAAAAAAAATTGGTTAATGACTAGAAAGAATAATGGATGACAATAGAAAAAAGAGATGAAAGAAATTGTCCTTATTGAATGCTATACAGGTTAGAATGAATAGAATGGAAAAACAATTGATATGATTGTGATCTGAACTTATCCATGAGACAGAACATTTTAGTAATAAACTGGATAGAAGATTAATTTTTTGTAGCCATATGTCTAAAAAATTGGCTACCTGGAAAAAATTTTCAAGTTGTGATTTTTAATTCCTAGATCATGAACCATGATATAAATAATTAGTCATTGTATTTAGTAAGAATACATTATTGGTTTAAAATAGCAAAGACAGAAAAGACATTTTCTGGCTCAGTGATTGAATGGTTGTTCATTCAAAGAATCATGGAATGTTCAAATTATAGAGATGGTCATTTAAGTTTCAAGCCAGAAAGATTTAGCTCACAAGTCTGTGACACTACTACTGGGCTAAACTATTTAAGAGTCATGTGATCACTAGAAATGATAGATTGACTTTTTATTAACTGAAACAAAATATGGACATTTTTTTGGATAATTTAAATAATTAGGAAAAAATTGATCAATTACATGGTTTGAGACAATCATTAAATCCAGATTCCCAGCAACAACTTTACAATTATATCAACATATTGTCTAGGCCCATAGTGTGCAACCATGGCCCCTCAAGGGATCTCAAACTTTTTAAAAAACTCTCTTAAGTTTTGGATAATAATGATAAGTTTTTTTTTTTTTTGAAAGAATTTTTTTTTTTAAAAAATAGATAAAAATCACATAAAAATAAGTTGTTTTTGTATATATTATTATTATTATTATTATTATTATTATTATTATTATTATTATTATTATTATTATTATTATTATTATTATTATTATTATTATTATTATTATTATCATCATCATCATCATCATCATCATCATCATCATCATCATCATCATCTAGGCTAGATGTTGTTTATTTTGATATGTCCAAGGCTTTTGATAGAGTTAATCATAAAATTCTTCTTCAGAAGCTTTGTAGGTTAGGTTTTTCTAAATTATTAATTAATTGGTTTGACTCTTTTCTTAGGGGTAGAATGTCTTGTGTGAGGTTTAATAGTAAATTGTCATTACCATATTATTGCTTCACTGGGGTGCCTCAAGGCAGTGTTCTTGCACCTTTATTATTTAATGTATACATTGATGACCTAAAAACATGCATTAAATTTTCACATCTTCTATGTTATGCAGATGATTGCAAAATTTTTAGGCATATTTATTCTATTAATGACTGTTTTTTACTTCAAAGTGATATAGATAATTTCTTGAATTGGTGTGAATATAATTATATAGATATAAATATGGATAAGTGCTATATTGGGGACTCTAAAATTATAACAAATGATCATCAAAGAAATCTAGGAATAATATTTTCCAATAATGGATCTTTTCATAATCACATTAATTTTATGGTGAATAAATCTCTTAAAATTGTAGGAGCTATTTACAGATATGGAAAAGCATTTAATAAAGTTACAAAGATTAAACTTTTTATATCTTTAGTTCTTCCCATATTGGAGTATGGTTCAATTATATGGAATCCTCATAACAGGACAGATATCATAAGAATTCAGTCTGTTTTTGACAAATTTGCAAAATTAAATAGTTTAGGTAGTGAACACTATGTTGATTTCCTGCTGAGATGAAAAACAATAGATCTCAAACTTCTTCATAAATTCATGTCCCAGAATATTTCTGTATCTAATTTGCTTTCTAACTTAGGTATTAAGAAACAGAATTATAACACTCATACTCACAATGTTTTTGAACTGAAAATTTGTAAATCTGATGTATTAAGATTTTCCTCTTTATTTCATTTACCTAGAACTTATAACAAAGATTTTGGTAATGATGATGTTTTTAATTTGGATTTTACTAAAGTCCTCATAAAAAAATATTATCCTTGATTTCATTTGATATATTGCTTTTTTATTTATTTGTGCATTTTATTGTTTTTCTATTTTATTGGTATTATTTATTATTATTATTATTTTTTTAATGCTTATTTAGATTTGTATCTAATAATTACATTACTGTGCAATCTATAATTGGCTAAATGCTGTTGATATGTACATTAAATAAATAAAGAATTGAATTGAATTGAATTATTATTATTATTATTATTATTATTATTATTATTATTATTATTATTATTATTATTATTATTATTATTATTATTATTATTATTATTATTATTATTATTATTATTATTATTATTATTATTATTATTATTATTATTATTATTATTATTATTATTATTATTATTATTATTATTATTATTATTATTATTATTATTATTATTATTATTATTATTATTATTATTATTATTATTATTATTATTATTATTATTATTATTATTATTATTATTATTATTATTATTATTATTATTATTATTATTATTATTATTATTATTATTATTATTATTATTATTATTATTATTATTATTATTATTATTATTATTATTATTATTATTATTATTATTATTATTATTATTATTATTATTATTATTATTATTATTATTATTATTATTATTATTATTATTATTATTATTATTATTATTATTATTATTATTATTATTATTATTATTATTATTATTATTATTATTATTATTATTATTATTATATAAGTACACGATCTTTTCCAAAAATTTCATTTCAAATTATATGTACTTAATATTAAAATATTAGGAAATATAAATTTGTACATTAATTAAAACTATTATCATATTCTTATAAATATCATTACATACGTATTTATAAATTGGGAATGATAAAAAGCAATGAATGGATCATATCAAATTTTCATTTGAGGAAAGGGGAACAAGTGTAAAAAAATAAAGAATGGGTTGTCAAATTTTTATCCAAAAAGGGCGTCACAAGTATATATAAAGATTGCACACCATTGGTCTAAGCTATGGAAACCTTCCATTTGATAAAGAATTATGGGAATCATTATCTTAACGATATTAGCTTGTGTTATATTTTTATTATATTACACTTGAGAACAAATCCTTAAACAAAATTTTTATCATAATATTTGTAGGGTTAGGTCATTTCTGTTCTTCTCAGACTATGGTTACTTAATTGATTCTTTTTCTTCCTTGCATGTCTCAATTTATCAATAATATCTATAACGATCAAAGGTTTAGGACTCTGATTATTAATTTCTGTTCATTATCTTTTGCCAATAATTCAATCAAAGTGAGAACCATGTAAGCAATTTGACGGAGTGGTCTCATCTTCAAGATATCTGAGAATGGTTTCTTCATATATAGGGTGGTCCAAAAGTAGGTATGCAGTAATTTTTATATGTATTGTGAATGTTGGCAGGGAACTGAGGTAAAAAACAACTATACACAATTAAATAAAAGAAATAAGACATTTAAGAGGCTGAACTTGATAATGTATGTGCATATATACTAAGATATTTTATTATTATCATTTTTTAAAAGTAAGACATGTATTTATCTTCTGCTTTTTTCTTGCACAACTATTAAGTTGGTGAGTTTTGTCTTTACAAATAATTATCATATTTAGGATTTATACTGATGATAAGTTCTAGATATAAACACTTGTTTAAAATTTGGATTAAATCTTTCAAGGATATACTCCTTTTCTTCATATAAATTTGATAAAGTTGGATATATGGATGGATTGAAAAAGTTCAGCTTCTAGTAAATTTAGCACCTATTGTTGAACAGTTTTATATTAAACCACTGAACATCATATGATCACCATTTCTTATGCTTGCACATAACTGTTATTAAACAGGCAAAATTCTCCATACAATAGTGCCACTCACTGCAAGCCAGAGTAATCAATGGATGCCAGAAGGCTTATGCATAAAATCCCCATCTAGTACCTACTCATACAATATCCCCAGACTAGTTTCTGGCTTGTGGCCTTCATCAGTGAGGAGCCTTGTATCTGAGAGCACTGCACCTAGATCTTAGGATCTAATGCAACCCTCCAGCAGCCACATTTTATCTCTACTTAACTACAAAACTATGAGAATCATATTGAAAACACAATATTTTCAATCTAAGCTCATTAGCTTATATAGTCATATGGGTCTGAACTCAGTTCGGTACCCATACATTTTGGTATCTTTGGCTTTTTTACAACCATAACCATCTCTATCCTATAAGGCAGGATTGGTATTAAACCACTGAACATCACATGGTCATCATTTCTTATGCTTGCACATAACTGTTATTAAACAGGCACTATTGTATAGAGAGTTTTGCGTCTTTAATAACAGTTTTATATTTTTATATATTCTGATAGTCATTCTTAGTTTGCAGAATGATTTAATATTAATTATTTTCCTGCTAATTAACTAATAATTTTAAGTACTATTACATAGACTTGTAAATCAACAAGACTAAAAATAAATTTTTATAATAACAACGTAACATCAATAACAATAGTGAAATACTATTTAATATATCAGTTTTTAATCTCCTGGTCACATGACTGTCTCAAGATTATCTTGGCTTTTAAACATTCTTTAATAATTCTTTAATTTTCATTATGAAACAAATAATAATAGTGTTTTTGTTATAAAAATAAAACAAAGAGATTACATATATTTATAAATCTGTTACAAGTATATTTTTGTCGAAAAAAGTGAAGTAAAGATTTTTACAATTCATCTTTTACTTTTTTAATATTTTTTGCCTTTTCAGTATATACATTTAATTATAATTTCAATTAAATAATTTTGAAATAATGTAATTCCCCATACTTTATATTTATTATATAAACTATTCTTTTCTAAGTATGAGAAGAAAATAATAATTATATATATCATTTTAATTAAAGCAGTGAAGCATAGAGCTCTGATGAAGACTGCTGGACAGTCGAAACTGTAAGGAAAATAAAGAAGTTTTTAAAAAAAATTGTTTGCATTAAAGTGTATATGAAAGAACTGTTATAAGCAATATATATATATATGAATATATATGTTATCTGTAAAATGTATAACCTGGCGCTCAGACATTTTATGCAATGCCAAGAACGAAACTTCCAAGTTTAAAATGCTTATATTCCTAAGCATTGTATAAAATGCCAAAAAGAAAATAACAAAATATAAAATACTCCTGGAAATAATGTTTGATAGTATGTTATTATTATGTTTTTCATCAGAGATTTTGTTACTAAAAAGTAATAATCATATACTTAAAATTAAGAAAGTGAAAATCATAATATCCGAAATTCAACATATTGGTAACTAATGTAAAGTTGTGCTTATTTTTTAAGCACATAGGAAATATGTAAATAGTTTAGAGAAAGGCTTTAATCATTATAATATGCACCTTCAACATTCATGAAAGTCAAATGATGTTTTTTTTTTACTATAGAGGGACTTCTCAAACCTTGACACAAGATAGCGAATTTATAAAGAAAAGAATGGCCATCTTATATTTAATCTAAATTCTCTAAATTATTTATTCACATATTTCCTATGTGTTTAAAAATAATCACAACTTTACATTAGTTTATATATTTCTGGTATAAAGATTGGGTACTTGAGTATTAAAGCAGCAACACAGAGCATGTATTAGACCTACTGTGCCTGTTCACATTTGTATCAATCCATGGATAACTTTGTAATCTTGTGATCAAACCAAAATAATGTGTACATGAATCTTGTACATGACTTTCTTCAGGAAAAAAAAAAGAATGTGTGCACGGATCTTGTACCTGGTATTTTGGCAAAAATTACAAAGTTATCGAAAGATTAATATGAATGTCAACAGGTGCAGTAGATCTAATACATGCTTCATGTTGCAGGACTAAAAATAAGTAAAAGTTCAAAAAAATAGTAAAACTTCCAATGTTAACAAATTACAACATTAACAAAAAACTTTTAAGAACGACATTTAAAATAAATGCAACTTTCACAAATATGTACGACTATCAACATTAACAAACAACTTTTAAAAACGACATTTAAAATAAAATTTCAACATTAACAAGTTTCCAAAAAAGAAAAAATGCGACTTTCACAAATATGTACGACTTTCAACATTAACAAAAAAAAATGTGAATTTAAAAAAAAAAGAAGCAAATTTAAAAAACTAATAACTTTTAAGAAAGACATTTAAAATAAAAAACAAAATGTGATATTACAATAATGATACCATTAATTTAAATATACACCAAACAAACAGTAAATGATTTTGATTTTTAAGTAATTTGGATAAAAATACATCAACTATATTTCTACAACACTTACCATATAATATATAACAGGAATTTAGATGCTAAAACCAAAGTTTTTATATAAACTACTACCACAGAAAATGGAGATTGGCAGTAAAAAGTTTCACTCCACATGATTGCAAAGTATTCTGGGATTTTCATAAACTGCTAATAAATATCTTTTTTTTATAAAGAAATTAAACCAAAACTACAAAAAAAAATACGTATTAATTATTACACTTTTATTAAATTTTTATATAAAACATTCTCTTTTCCTACATAAGTCACCAAACATCCACATCTCCTTGCAAATGCCAATTTTAGTGTTGCAACCTTGGACATTAATGAAAAATATGATAAATAACTGAAAATGTTGAAATATTAGAAAGAAAAAAAGATTGCGCTGAAAAAAAATCTTGTTGATAAAAAAACATGTTTTCGCGTATACTCGCAGTAATTATTTTCTTTCAATTTGATGTCATCATGACATTACACATTTATTGTGGGTGTGAAGAGAGTAACAGTGTCACATTCCCAAATCAAGATATTTCAGATTAGCCTATGTAAGTGAGAATTTAGGTTAAAGTTAAGACAACCATTCTTATCTTTATAAAGTCACTATGTTGTGTTGAGGTTTGAGAGATCTCTCTATAGTCAAAAAAGACATCGTTTGACTTTGATAAAGGTTAAAGTCTTTCTCTAAAGTATATTGGTAACTGTCTTATTTATTTAAAAAAACATTGTTTTTACATTTTTTAAAAATTCTATTATATTATGATATAGGTTAAATATGAAAAATTCCCTATCTTAGATATCATCTCCACATGTATCTTTACAATTAAAACCTTCTCATACTTTGCTGAAAAACTATTTGTTATTTATTAAAATGTTCAAGTATTCTAAACAATGTCTAGAGAAATTATATAAAAAATAATAGTAAAAATTTGTACTTTTCCTAAAAATGTCACACATTCTATAAAATGCCTAGGCATTATATACAATGCCTGATTTTCACACTTTGACAGTAACATATAAATTTGACAATAAGATTACCACTATATTTCCATTCAAACTCCAATATCAAATTGTACATTGTGATAGTGTTTAATTATTAGGTTTCAAGGGAGTGTTGACTAAGTTTTAGGCTATTAATAATGTATTTATGATAAAAATATATATCCAACAGAGAGTGATTGTTTTTTATTTTTTATCTAAGATTATCATTTTAAAAAATAGTTAAGATTGACATTAGTAATACTGTTATATGTATATGGTAATAAATGTATATATATTTTCCCCATGTCATAGCATCTGTTGGGAGGCGAACCCGCAACAACCGTCTGCAACCAACTGCTTGCTTGCAAAGCGGCTACACTGACCTCTCACCTAACAACGCTTGACATAAATATTTTAAAATATGTTAGCTACCAATTTTGTAAATCATTTCTAAAACATTCATTAACGGATTAAATATGTTAATTTATTTATTGCAAATAACTCTTCTAACTCAATCTTGCTAGAGTTAAAAATATATAAAAAATTTGCATATGTATACTAGATAAGAATTAATTTTTTTTTAAAAACATTAAAAAAATTACCTTTTTCATTTTTTAATTAAAAAAAAAATACTCTTAAAAATATATATATATAAATTGATTCTTAAGCTAATGTTAATTTATTTTAATAATTTAAAACATTTTTATAATTTTTTTATGCACCAAATTTATTCTTTTATTTTTGCATTTTAAGTCGTATATTTTGGAACACTTACAAATATAAGTCTGGAAAAAGTGTGTGTCTTTTACTTTTAAAAACCAAAATGAATTTCCAAAGTTGCGTTGTTATTTGAAAAACCAAAATGAATTGTCCAAAGTAGATATTTAAAAAAGTTGGATAATAATAATATAAACATTATTAACTTATAAATGTATAAATTAATTAACAACATTGTCAGTAATATTCTCTGCACAACATTTCTCATCACATTAAAGTGAGCCAATCAACTCATCCAAGATAATTGGTTTCCTGATCTCAACATTATTCATCAGTTGCTAGTGAGTTATCCGTCAATCTACTTCATTGTAATGTGCAAAGCCATTTAAATACTAAATTCAAAAGTGCTCTGCATTATAGTTAAGTATATTGTCATGAAACAATTGTTTTGAAAGAACTGATTGGCTGGTTATTTTGAGTGATGTCAGAAGTTGTGAAGAAATATTACCAGTAATTTGATTGGCTAGAGTAATCAAACTTCACTAGTAAATTAATATATATATATATATTTATTTCAATTTATGATTAGTCATATGTAAACTTTTAATATATATACTTCAATATACTGAATAACAAAATACTTTTAGTTATATATGCATGTACATGTATGTGCATGAAGCAAAAATTTCAAGTGTTTATTAATTAAATTCTAAAATCCATTTGGAAGCACATGCTATGCATTGAAAATGCATGCTAAGATTTAATTAGTATTTTGAAATTTGTGCTCCATGCAAGAAACATTTATATTAATGCACTATATATTATATATAAAAGATATATTTTGCGGGTTCATCCATGTTAAAATATTTTAAATATTGATATATTGACGTGTCGACTTGGTCACACAAGTCATCCACTGAATGATAAAAGGTAGAAAGACGGTTGTAGAGGCGCTACAATCACTGATTTGAAAAAAAAAAAAAGTTAAAGTTCCACCAATAGCAAAAATGTTAAATTAAGAATGTTTTTTTAAAAAAATCTTTCCAAATAGGAGAAAGTTTGCTTGTATCATTTCGCTTATTGATACAATCTGGCCTTTTAAGTATCTCAATGGCTTCTCTAATTTTGCACTGGTATAGATTATCACATCTGGATATGATCCTGGTACTAGAAAAATCAATTTTATGACCTGAATCCATATAGTATGGAAAGAGAGTGCTGATGATGATGAGTGTTGTTTTACTGCATTAGCATGCTCATCTCTCCTAACCCTGATGCAATGATTACTCATATTTATGTAAGAAGCTTTATAATTTTCACATGAGATTTGATAAACACCATGAGATTCAAGAGGGATTGAATCCTTAGGCTTGGTTATTATATTGCTGATCTTTTGATGAGTAGAAAACGCTGTATTTATATTATAGCATTTTAATATACATCCAATACTGTCTGTAGTTCCTTTTACATATAGAACACAAATCCTAATAGCTGATTTATCATTTTTTCGTTTCCTATTTTGTCCATTTTGGGCTTGAAATAAGGGTTTTTAAATAAATTTATACTCATAAATATTTACAATCTTGAAATACATCTTTCCTGTTAATCATAATATAATCCAATTATGCTGTATTTTCATTTAAATGCATCCATGTCCATTTTCGTTTAGCAATTTTCTCAAAGAAAACAAAATCATAATTTACAGGGTCTTTTTCTGCAAAGTTCATAAGTTTATGACCCCTCTTATTTTTATTACCACAAACAAATTTACCCACATCACTTTCATATTTGAATCATTTACCAATTCTAAAATTGAAGTATTTTTGCTGATGAAAATCATTTTTAGCTCGTCTGTATAAAAATTGTTCTTCATTACAATGAGAAACTATAGCAAACTCTCCACACAGTAGTGTCACCTAGTGTAAGCCATAGTAATCAATGGATGCTAGCAGATTTGTACATAAAGTCCTATCTAGTGCCTACTCATCCAATATTCCCAGACCAGTTTTTAACTTGTGGCTTTCATCAGTGAAGAGCCTTGGATTTGAGAGCACTGCTTCTAGATCTTTGAATCTAATGCAACCTTCCAACAGCCATCTTTTTACCTATTTAGTTAAATATAAAACTAGGAGCCGAAAATGAAAATGTAATAATGTTTTTAATTTAGTCTAACTGACTTGTATCACACAGAACTGAACACAGTTCAGTATATATTCATTTTAGTGTCTAGTTATTAATAACCATAGTCACCACCATCCTATGAGGTGGATTGATATTAACCCATTAAACATCACATGATCACCATTTCCTATACTGATACAAGCTGTTAAATGATAGAAACTCTTTATACAGTAGAGCCACTCAATCAATGAATGCTAAAAGGTTTGTGATATCTAGTGCCTACTTATTCAGTACCGGGTTTTCATTTTGCTTCTATTAGTTAGCTAAATATGTAAAATGTGACTGCTAAAAGGTTGTACTAAGATATAATTGCAATGCTTTTAGATCCAAGGTTCTTCAGTCATGAAAATCACAAGCTAGAAACTAGTCTGGAGATATTGCATGAGTAGGTACTAGATAAGAATTTATGCACTAATCTTCTAGAATTCATTGATTACTATGACTTGCACTAGGTGGCACTACTTTATGGAGAAATTTGCTGTTGTTTTAACAGCCTGTGTAAGAATAGGAAATAGTGATTATGTAATGAGCAACTGTTGAGCCATAAATCTGAATTACTACATTTAATATTTTCCATTAAGTTGAATAATTAATGTTGTCACTCTGCCTGATATATTATTGGTCTCTACAATATTGTACTTTTTATTTATAGTGAATCCCAATACACAATATTTGTGCTTTTATAATAAAGTATGTGTTCACTTTTTAAATGTTTCTTGACTTTTTTGTTTTAATTTTACAAAATCCAACAATGTCACATTTAATATTACACAGTTCTTTTTTCTCTTGTGCAACATTCATTGAATGTGATTTTCAATTGTATATACCTAAATAGAAAGTTATCTTTGAATGGCAGCCTGAGTCTCCCAATAGAAGATTCTTAACATGCTCTGTCTTCATCTGTCACTTACTACCTTGGCTTAGTGACTTTATAATCTCCTGGGAATAAGCTTCATAATTTAGTTTTGTCTGTCATAGCTGTAAATGTCTAATTAAAAAAGCTCATTCATATTTATTCTGCTTTCAAAAAAACAATCGATATATCAGTTAAGAGCTATCAGAAAATTGAAAAATACATAGTGTTTTTCTAATATTAAACAAAGAGATACAAAACAGATAAATTCACTAAACTGACTAATGCATGTTGATGAACATCCCAGCCATATTTACTTATTATATTAATGATCATATAGTAATAAGGACTGCAATGATAAGAATGTAGGAATTTGCTTTGCTTAAAAAAAAATTAAATAGTATTCTTTCAGTTAATAGTGAACTTCTCTCTGCAGTCATATATATATATATATTGAATTCTATTTTATTCATGGTTTTTTAATTTGATAAAGAATGGAAATTAAAAAATTTGTATCCATGTAAAAAGAGATAACTTTAGCTTTTGATGTTGCCAATAATATATCAATTGCTATTAAATGAAACCTTTCCTGAGGCTAAACAAGTTTTCTTTATTAACTTATAATAACTCTTTTGTTGTGGTTTATTGGAGATAAAATAAATATAATAAAAAACACTGGATTAACCTCTACAATATTCATTATAATAACTGAAACACAGGCTTAATATATACCACGTGTCTATATATGTAATATAGGGTATACAAGCACAGACTTTCACATGACCCACCACTCTCCACTCTATCTAATAACACTGATACACTCAAGCACATATATGATGAAAAGATAAGTAATCACCAGTATTCATTATACCAATATAAAAAAGAATAAACAAAAGCTATAGCCAAGATTATGGCATGTATACAATTCTCAGTAATATTTAAGAGTTAATTTTTTTTAAAAAAATAAATCTCATTAAAGTTACACAATATTAAAACTCTCACATGAATATCTAACTTTCCTAATTTATGTAATTGTAATAATATACATAAATTATGGTAAGGAGGCCATTTGTGTGGGAATGTTATGTTATGTGACTGTAATGAGATTTTTTTTTTTAATTTTAACTGTTAAATGTTACTGAGGATGGCATACATGCTGTAAGCTAGCTATTATTTATTTTTGTTTATTTTTGCAGGAAATGTTGCAGGAGTTAGCAGATGAAAGTAGAAAAGTAGGACTAAAGATAAATGTTAAAAAGACTAAAGTAATGTTTAATCGATTTTCTCAAAATATGAAAATAAAGATTGATTATGAAGAATTAGAAGAAGTTAACAGTTACAAATACCTTGGTCAGATTATTAATACAGATGGAAACATAATGGAGAAAATTAATCATAGAATTAAACTTGGTTGGAGTGCTTTTGGTAGAAATAACTTGATACTAAAAGGAAATATGCCTATGTGTTTGAAAAGGATGGTTTTTAACAAATGTGTTTTACCAGTTCTTACTTATGGATCTGAGACTTGGACACTTAATAGAAGAGCAATACAGAGACTTCAGACCACTCAAAGGAGTATGGAGAGATGTATGTTGGGAGTAACAAGAAGAGATTGAAAATGCAATGTATGGGTAAGACAATAAACAGGTGTTACTGACCTTATTGAAAAAATTAAAAGATTGAAATGGAGTTGGGCTGGACATATTGCTAGAAGAGATGATAATAGATGGACCATTGAAATCTTAAACTGCATTCCAAGAGATTGTAAAAGACCCAGAAAGAGACCACATGTGAGATGAATGGATGAAATAAGAAAATGTGCAGGGGTGTTGTGGAGAAGAGAAGCTAAAGATCGGAGAAGATGGATTAAACTTGGAGAGACCTTCATCCTGCAGTGGATTGATAATGGTTGATGATGATGATGATGATGATGATATATATATATATATATTACAATGTCTCCTGAACAAAACTGTATATTATGATAATATAAACTTTAATGAATTCTGAAATATGCGATTCTTACATCATTAAGTAATGAAGTCCCCTTATATCATTAAAAATATTTGTTTAAAGTATTTGTTCAATGTATTAATGATCATTGCTAATAATTCACTCTTATTTCTTCTTTCCTCATCTTTCTAAGAATAAGTACAGAGCATCACTTAAAAAAAAATGTTTTTAAGGATCCAATTTGATTATTTTTTTAGTGCCATTTAAAAGTTTTTTATTTTTATTTAAAAATATTTTCCACACCATTTAAAGCTAACACATTTCATTTTTAAAATTTATTTTCAGATATTTTTTTAAAATATATTGTTAAAACAAATGAAGTCTTATCTTCTAGAAGACACGAATTCATTAAATGAAATTAGTCTAAAAAGTAAAATATCAACTTTGCAAATAAACAGAAATGATTAATAAACAGAAGTTAATTATCAAAACCAGCAAAGATTTTATTTTAGTCTGAAGGGTTTAAAATGTTTAGGAATGAATAAATATGATTTTTTCAAAATGAAATATTTTTTTCATGTATATTTTGCAAAAAGCATGACAACAGATAATGGAAACTCTCTTTAAGAGAATGTAATTGAACTTATTAAGAAAAGATCAATAAAATATTGGAAGAAGTGTTTGGTAGCTTTTGTTTGGAGGGATTTAATCTTTGATATCAACAAAGCTTTACTTGACTAATTTGTTCTCCCTTCCATATATAAAATCTCACAAATCATTTGAAACATTACAACCCACAGATTCACTGCCACCTACAGTTTGAATCATTACAAATGTCACAGCATCAGAATTTCCCCATTTAAAACAAAGTTTAATAATAACACACTGTTCAATTATGTTTTTTTATAAAGGTATGGAATACATTATAGCATTCCATGTCATAAATCACAATCCAGACGTTCTAGCATCTTAGAATTTTTGTGGGAATAGCTAAATACTATTGCTATATAATATACATATTGATTTAGTGAAAATATTTCAAGCTATATGGAGAGAAAACCATTCACTTTTCAGTTGGTATTATAATTACAAGTGTTCACTTAGTTGTTTTAATGCAGTTTATATATATGTAAACAATTTCTCATTATAAATATACCTTATGATTGCACGGATAAGGCTTTTATATCTACATTCATTTACTACTTTTGTGTAGGGTCTATTTTATTTTATGATATTAATCTTATTTTTTATTATCATTATTAATAACATTCATTCGTAAATGAGTTTAGCATTTCCTTCAGCACAAAAAAAGAAAGAGAAGCAAAAAATTATTAAAGATGCATTTTACAATGATGCAGAAACTAATCTATGAAACACAAAAACACCTGTACATATTACATGATGATGTTTACATTATTTCCTGCATTGTTTGATAACATGGTCGAGCAATAAACTTTGGAGCTTAAAGGTTTATGAAATGTGGTTCTGCCATTATTGTGGTGCCCAAACTTTTTATGAATTTCTGGGCAATAAACATTTCAAGCATGTAAATTATTTATTGGGTTAGTTGAAGATCAATTAATTTGCTGATCCACACCATTTACTGAATCATGCGTACTTTTCATTTGGCAATAAAGATCTATCTATCGATTATGGCCCATCTTAGTCACTTAACATTTTTTGAACTTTTTATGAACTCATGAGCAATAAACCCATTTGATTACTTTTATGATCTACATTTTGAAGGGTGTCTTTTAACTTTATTTTCTATAGACAACTTTACCTTTTAAAAGGCTTCATGTCTTAAAATAGATGTTTCCCTTGTATTCTACTCTGGCCATATTTTCCCAATGATGGCAATCAAACTCTTTGCAATATAAATGGGATTCATCTCTGCCATATCTCACCTTGCCTTCAAAAGTGGACTAATCCAGAATTCTTAATTATCTGATTAGATTAAGCATTCATTGCCACTAACCAATGAGCAAACAGCGTCCAATGGTTAGTATAGGCCAATAGGCAGTGATGTTCTTTGAATCTGATTGCTTCCAGTGAGGTTGGGGATCTGCTAATAAATAGTCAGCCTTTTTGGAGGTAAGGCAGAGAATGTCTATTTGACCTAAGCAATGATACACATTGTCCATTAAAACCATTGCTACCAGTGAACATTTTCCTTCTAGTCATTACACTATAAGTCTACGCAGTGACTCAAGTCCACAATAGGACTGGTAGCTGCTATGACCAGAGCTGCCTTGAGGCAAGTTGTCCAGTACAGCTGGAAAAGTCATTGGACAAACTCACAAGATAGGCTGTTACATACAACTGGAAGTGAGCCAAGTCCTTATATTTATTGACTTTATATTATGTTAATATATTTAATCCCAATAAATTATATTAATTAAACTTCAGGTGTTCATATTTTTTGTTATTGTTGGTTTGAATCTGCAATCCAGATCAAAAACAACAGTCTCATTCAACCCACTCAAGTTTGCCATTAGAAAGTTTTCTACCACATACCTAATCCACCCAGAAAGTTGAATCTTATCTTATGATGCTTAATTATATACAAATATGTCCATATTAAATTTCATTGAATATTGAATTCCTACTAATGTTTGCACATGGATTCTTTTAGTTTTTGATTCAAGTCCATAATTATATTTGCCTGCTTGTTATTACAAACTTTTATTTTTCAAAAAAACTACAATTTAAATAAATAGCTTACAAAGATGACTAAAATTAATATTTTTTATACTTTTACTAAGAATTCTTTAAGTAATATTTATCGAGGCTGTAACCTCGAGAATATGCGTATAAAATGCAATAGTAGGACCTCTACAGGTATTTAACCACAAGCTTACGCTATGGAAAAAATAGGGACCTCTACATGTGTTTAACCACAAGCTTATGCTATGAAAGAAAAGATGGAAACCCTTTTTTCTTCCATAGCATAAGCTTGTGGTTAAACACCTGTAGAGGTCCCTACTATCGCATTTTATACGCATATTCTCGAGGTGACAGACTTACGTAATCAATGTGCTAATCAATGGGCGTTTAATAAATTTATAAGAATTCTTTTGTAATAATTAAATAATTGAGTGGTTTATTGCTCAGGAACTCTTTAGAAGTTAGCGCATTGAAAACGACATACAGAACCGAAATCCAGCTATTTCACCATTTTTCTAAATCACACTGGGTTTCTTTCGATTACGTTCATTTATTTTTGTTTTGCTCTTTGATTATTTTTACAAGTTATTTTGTGTACTTTTGATTTTTTTTTTATATTTGTGATGAAATAAATATTATTTATATTTTTGACATTTAGTTTTTCCTCTATTTTAGGAATATATTCGTTGAAAGTTTCAAGTATTTGTTAGTGTAGTTATAAATTATAGAAATTATCCCTTGAGTGATGTTTAAATACACCTCTTAAGCTTTTAAGATGCTCACAAATCTGACGAAGTTTAATATTTCTCTGAGTGTCAGTTTCCAGCTGATCATTTTATTAATGGATGTTTTCTGTAGAAAATCGCCTGTTTTAAAGAGAGAAGAAATAACATTCTTATTCGTAGACTAAAAAATATTTTGGATTAAAAAATTATTTTGTATAACTCAATAGATCAAATTATTGATAAATATTATTTATATGTCCTATGATCGTTTACTAGAAGTCAAGTGATAAGTGAGCCGTTAAATATCAAAATTAGCCTTCATTTTAGTAATTTATATGATTGCCCTGTGGGATTATAAAAATGCGTCCAATCATCTATATGAATGAAATCATTGATTTATAATACACTTTGATTTTTAAATTTATATATTAAAAGATAGGTAATAATAAGAACTACTTTCGATTATCAAATGTGGGAATCGATCTTTTTTATTTTTCTGAAGAGAAAGCCATTCTCAGGCAATAAAAAAAAAATAAAAATCAACATTATATTAATATAATGTCAAATGGTAAATACTCAAAATGTTAATAAAATAAATTACATATAGATATTTATTATAAATAACTAATATTATAAATCAATATTCATTTACTGACCAATAATTGAATGGCCAAATCATCGTTTATTATAAATAATTAACATTAAAAATAGATATCCATTTTGTGATCAATAATTGAATGGCCAAATAATTAATATTATGAATAGATATCCATTTATTGATCAATAATTGAATGGCCAAATTAATTTTAATTATTTATATTATTAATATTTTTAATTATTTATATTATTATTGTTTGTTTTAATTCAATTATTGGACACTGGATGGTTTTATGTCAGGTGATTCGTTAACGTTAAATAGATTAGTAACATTTGAAAAGCGCACCAAAGCAGGTGCTGAAAAAAAGCTTTTTAATGTATAAAATTATTATTTGATTATATAGCTATTGTAAAGAATTATTATTATTTTTTGATTATTATATAATTATTTATTATAAATAATTAATATTATAAATATATATCCATTTACTTTCCAATAAAAGAATGGACAAATATCACGTAAATATTTATTATAAATAATTAACATTATAAACAGATATCCATTTACTGACCAATAATTGAATGGTCAGTTAATGTGTCTTGAGATGTCCATCTGCATAAGTTTTAAGTTTTCTTAGAAATTTCAACTATTCATTAAAACTCAAAAATTTCAAAAATCCACATATGTACTTTAATGCAATGCTTTTTATATATTTTTAAAAATTTTACTAACAGTTTCAACCAATTTTCAGTCTTCATCAGAAATTCTTCTCAAATAAAATGCTTTATACTCCCAATCTTCATCAGAACATTCCATTCAAATAAAATGCTTTTTATGCTTTTTTATTTTACTGTATTAACTAATCGATAGTCTCCATCAGAGCACTTAACTCTGATTCAAACCCAGGTTATAAATATATCAGGTAGATTTTTAGAGACTTTTTATAATGTATGTGTACATAGCAAAACAATAAACCACTGAAGAAAAAAAATGTTTTTTTGGGAGCAAAAAACATTTTAATGTATATTGGCTGCATAAATATTTGATGCATGCCAGGTTTAAACTTACATTTACCTCATTCCTAAGAACACAATAAAATGTTTTAGACCACAAGTTTCTCAAAGTGTTGCTGTCCACTAGTACACCTGGAACGGCACTTCTGAGACCTTTGTTTGAAATGAAGATTTACACGCACACACACACACATTATCTCTACTGCTAATTAGAATAATGTTATAAATTCTGTTTTTAAGAATTGAATTATTAATATTTAAAATAAAAAAGCACTACATAGTGTGATCCCACTTTACACAATGGGTTTCAGGAGCAATCTTTATTTCGCACCAGCTCTGACACCTTATAAGCATGAGTAATCAATAGATGCTAGTTATAGTATTTATTAAAGCTCCTACTCCTATCCATATCTCAGTACTACTTTTTAGCTTAAGGCTTTCAACAATAATAATATCTGAACATGGATAAAGTGCACATTTATTTTAGATTTACCTTAAATTTTCATTCGGCAACCAACTTTTATTCTTTTATGGAAATCCCAACAGTAATCAGAATCTTAAGACATTAAAATATGTAGAGCTAAATAAAATAAAAATATTCATTATGGATTAATTACGGTAATTACAATAAACAATAGATTATTAACAATGATAAAAAGTCTATTACAAAATGCAGAATTACTTCCACTTATTTTCATAACCATTTTTGATTTTAAAACTTTTAAATTTGGAAGAAGTAGATATCATCATGTGATATTCCAAAATTGATAAATTTTATTATTCACACTTTATGTATTAATTAAAGATTTCAGTACTTGCGAGTTTTCCTGTAAAGCAAGATGAAAGTCCATATTTTTAATAAATATACAGTTTCAGGGGCTTCTCAAAAATGTTTACAAAAAAAAAATGCTTGCTAAAAACGTATTTAATATTTAATTTTTATATTTGATTACTGTTACTTTAAAAAAATAAATCATTGTGGAAAAATTACTTACAATATTTGCAGTTTCTTTACTTCTTCTTTTTCCATATGTCATAGCATCGGTCGGGAGGTGAATCCACAACCATCTGCAACCAACTATTTGCTTGCAAGGTGTCTGTGATGACCTCTCGGCTAACAACACTTGACAGTTTCTTTGCTTCTTTTGTTTGGATTAACTTATTAACAGGAAAATGAAAAAAAAATAATTAAACTTTATTCATATCGATAGCATGCAATCATAACATGATCATTAACACACATTTTTGGGATGGTAGATACTTGTATCTTTAAAAATAGTTCACTACATCATGTTCTGTGATAAGAAAATCCCAAATATTTATCACTATGACAATTTACCAAAAAAACTGTTAATAAAAAGAAATACGCTGAATTGATCCAGAGTACAACAATGTTAAAAGCGTCTTCTCTTCTCATGTTATAATATAATTTAAAAAAAAAAAATGTTGAGATAAAGCTTCATAGAGAAATTTATCAGAATTTATTTCTTTTTTCAAAAATTTAACAATCAATTTATTAATTTTGTTTTAATTAAACATGTAACACATCTTTGTTAAATTGTAGCTCTCAAAATGATATATTTATCAAAAGTTTGGGTTGCCATCTTGCTTTACAATAAAACTCACAAATACCCAATTTTTCTTCATTATGGTTTCTTTTTTTATGAAAAATTCTAGTATTTTACAGGTCAAGATGGAAAATAAAATCATGTTTTTTCATAAACAAAAAAACAAACAGATGTTGTTATTAAACCATTATTACTAAACATCAAGTTTTATATAAACATATAAAAAATAAGAGTAATAATGATTTAATAACAACATCTGTTTCTTTGATCACACAAAAAATGTGATTTTACTTTCAATTTCAACATGGAAAATACAAAAATTCTTTATTAGAAAAGAAATAAGAAAAGAGATTGTAAAAGACCCAGAAAGAGACCACATGTGAGATGGATGGATGAAATAAAAAAGTGTGCAGGGGTGATGTGGAGAAGAGAAGCTAAAGATTGGAAAATATGGATTAAACTTGGAGAGACCTTCATCCTGCAGTGGATTGATAATGGTTGATGATGATGATGAAGCCAAAAAGGCTATTTTGAGGAATAGAAATAAGAAATTTTTACTTAAGAGACCAAGTGTGAATGCTAAAATTCACAAATCTTGGGATATTATATGATTACATTTATTTCCACCAATTCAACAATATCCAGCTGAAAATGATTATGAAAATAATCGAAAGTACCTCTGAATTTTATAATAATTATTTCTAAAATTTATTATCACCGTTAATATTTTACTGTTTTATTGTTAATAGCATATAATTATGCAAGAAAGTTGAATTTCATGCATATAACTTGAGTATATAAAAAAATAAGAGATGAATAGCTGTTGAATGAAAAGCACATTAAATCCAAAAAAATTCAGACTCGGTAGAACCAGATTTAAAATGTCTCATCGATGAAGGTCTTAAGCCACAAACTAGTTTGGGAATATGGATAGGGTAGATTGGATAGATTTTGAATAAATTCTATTTTTTGTAGTTTTGCTGTGAAAAATATTAAATTACTACAAAGAAAAGTATTGAACAGGAAATATTATACAAAAGACTAAATAAAAGCATTGATAGGATAATCTCACATTTTAAGAGGATTGAATCAGGTTTGCAAATAAAAATAAATTATGAAGAGGATTAAAAAGGATTTAATAATAATAAAAAAATAATAGTAATGCACTAATTTATTATGAAGATAAAAACTACCCAGAGATCTCTCTTTTGACTCCATTACACAACTCCAACATATATAATGCTATTCAGCTACATATTCTTTTCCATTCATCACAGTTATACCACCTATTGTAAATTTTAGCCACTGATGGATGTCAGATAATACTGCTATAAATCCCTGCCCAGTGCTGTCCTATTCAATATCTCCAGGCTAGTTTCTAGTTTACATCTTTCATCATCTAGATACTCTGCTCCAGGATCCAAAGCTTCTCATTAATGAAAGTCATAATCTAGGAACTTATAACCATACTACCTGGCATTCATTAGTTACCAAATCTTGCATTAAGTGGTGTAGCCATGATGAAAGTAAAAGAGACCTCTCTTTTGTAATGGAGTATAATATTTGTAAATTATTCATTCTGATAATGTTAATAAACTCATAAGTAAACTATGATTATTCACTTATGACAGGGGTTGGCAAATAGCGGCCCAAGGGCCACATGCAGCCCGCTAAGAGTTTTTATGTGGCCCTCCAAGACAATCAGAAAAATCAACCTTGGACTGAGACTTCCTTCCTGTTGCATGACCGAATATTCATCTCATATTTTCCATTAGAATGGCCACATCAATATACATGTGCAGTGTAGATACGATGTGCAGTGCTTCTCCAGTTGATCTGATTAATTTCAATTTTGTCTTTGCATTAGCAAATATATATATTTCCAACTTTTGTGAAACCATGAATGCTCCAAAAAAATGTAAAATTGGTAATGAATGTCATGTGTTTAATGAAGAATGGACAAACAAATATTTCTTTGGTAATACAGGGAATAAAGCAGTGTGTTTATTGTGTCATGAAAAAAAGATGCGGCCCTCGTTAACCTTTGCTTCCACAAAGTGGCCCCCGATGCGGCCCTCCACCAACCTATGCAGCCCCCAAGCCAAAACAATTGCCCACCCCTGACTTATGAAATTCTTAAAAAATATTACACAATATGACTGGGTATAGAATAATACTTTATACATTGTTGTTTTGTTTCAAGTCAGTTAAAATTAGAAAAGTAGTGAGTATTAATATCAGTCATGTTGAATGTAATTGATTATGAAAACATTTTCAATTCAAAGAATTCTCATGTGTCATAGCATCGGTCAGGAAGTGAACCCGCTAACCTGGGACAACTGCTTGTAAGGCAGTCATGCTGACCTCTTGTCCACCAACGCTTGACAGTTCAAAGAATTCTTTACCTATGATTAAGCAAAAAATATATAATAGTTAGAGTTCTCTTTTATCTATAAGCTCACCATTCACAGTTGAAGAGAATATTAAATAATAATAAAAAACAGAAATCCATAAATGTGAATTTGCCTGCCTATATGAACAGTATTGTAAAATTTCTTTGTCAGCTATTTATGCCATATCACTGTTATAATCTATTGAATAAAAATTGATTTAGGATGGCTTAGCATACCAAATATGATAATTCTGCTGAGCCTAAGAGAACAATAAAATACCTTATTTATATGATAAAATAATTCATGTGTACTGAAGTTACCTGTGTATTCAATTGCCAGTAACTTATTATGTATAATTTAAAAATTAAATTGTATCAAAGGTAGGTATATATATATATATATAGTAATTCAGTAGCAACTTTCTCCATACAGTAGTGCCACCTAGTGAAAGCCATAGTAATCAATAGATCCTAGAAGGTTAACGCATCAAAATCCCTATCTAGTGTAATTCATCAAATATCCACAGACTAGTTTCTAGATTTTGGCCTTCATCAGTGAAGAGCCTTGGATCTGAGAGCAATGTGCCTGAATCTTTGGATCAAATGCAGTCCTCTAGCAGATATGTTATATCTTTTTAGTTAATTATAAAGCCATGAGTACAAACTATAAACACTATAAGGTTTTCAATCCAAGCTAATTTACTTGTATAGTCATACGAATCTGAACCTTTTTCATTATCTATATATTTTGATGAAGGCCATAAGCAAGAAACTAGTCTGTGGTCATTAAATGAATAGGCATTAGATAGCATTGTTATACACTAACTTTCTAGCATCAATTGATTACTATGATTTACACCAGGTGACTATTTTATGAAGAAAGTTGCTACTGTGTTAACAGATTGTGTAAGACTAAGAAATGGTGTTCATGTAATATTATAGTGGTTTAATATGTAGTAATTATAAATAAACAATATTACCACACTACACGATACCAATACATTTTATTATTCCACACTTCCAAAAATAATGGACAATTTTGACCATTCAACAGCCTTCTTCAGAGATGTAGCATATTTAATATGTGTAAGTAAACTATCATAACAAATTAAGCATGTAAAACAAAATTTTTATATATATTACAGACTACAAAAATCAATTTAAATAGTTCAATTCAAATCTCATTTTTAATATTAATTTCATATTTATACTTAGATATATACCTACAGTGTATTGTGTGAAAAAATGACTGGTTCTTTCTTCAAGATTTCTTCACTTCTATCTCTGAATGAACCCATATGCTATGAAATGACAGAGTTTAGCTATCCACTACAAAATTTTTAAGGCATTATTATATGCAGATCATGTGTTATGAGACATGAAATATGATAGTGTGTTTGTAAATCATCTTTCTTACTGTCGTCAATCTTGCAAACCACTTGAATCCTGTTTTGTGACATATGGTTACATTGCCATAGTACATTCTGAATCCTTTTAAATGTTTTAGCAGCAGTTAGGTTCAAATTTAAAACAAAATTTAATTTTTTCATGTTATTTCATTGCCAACTAAAATATAGAACATACTGCCACGTTTCACATTATAATTCATAATCCAAACTTAGTAGCACATTAAGATTATTGTGATGAATAACTAAAGTATGTGATTATGTAATACATGTGTTGATTTACAAAAGGTAACTCAGTTAGTTTGAAGAAAGAACCAGACAGTAAATTCTAAAAAATGTAATAAATATATACTATAGTCCTGCAAAAAGCAGTACACATCAGTGATAAAAAATGCTAAAAATGTAATGACATTTTTATATTACAAAACTTTGCATGTAATTATATATGGTATTAATTGAGATTATTGCTTTTAAATATATTACGTAATATTTCTTGTCATAAATTTCTAATATTATACATTAAACAATAATGTTAATCCTTTACAAGATTATTAAAAACATATAGTTGAAAAATTAAGAGCTGATTTTAATTAGATATTATTTTTTATCTACAGTCAATAGAATTCTGTTCTCATATTTATTATAATCTAAATTGGTTTCAAAATGTTCTTGGACTGCAGACAAAAAAATCATTTTTTTTTCTTCTTAGTGATTGAAGTATGAACACCACAAAGACCTTGTTCATTATTATATATGAGATTCAGATATTATTGCTCTAAAATATATATATCATAATAAAAATAATAAATATAATGGTAATAAACTATTATAAATAGAAGTACTTTCAGTTAATTTCTTAAACCTGCCTCAACTGCCATTAAATTCAAAAAATGAAGCAGAAGCAAACGTCATCAATTCAAATCCCATGAATCTTGTATTTAATGTTAGCAGCTGGTCTATTTATTAAATGCATTTTATTCCTATTTATAAAAATTGCCTCCTTAAATTTTCTATCTCTCTTCATGAAGAATTTTCACACTTTCAATATCAAATTTAAATTTATATTTACATGTTTTTTCATGATCAAAGAAAACTGAAGCAGTTCTTAAATCATTATTACTGGTACTTTTTACATGCTTATATAACAATTCATGCTCCTTTAATCTCTTTTCAATACTGCATCTCGGTTCACCTATATATGATAACATACACTCACAAAAAATTTGATACACAACATTACTTTTCTCTTTGACAGGTATGACATTCTTAGAATTATTCACTAATTTATTAACATTGTTTGGAACATAGAATGAAACATTAAACATGTTCTTATATATATCCTTAAAAAATTTCTCTTGTGGATTTGAAATAAATGGAATAGATATCCATTGTTTACTATCAATCTTCATTTCCTTTAAACCATTATAACTCTTTTTAAATTGACCTGTCTTTATATTTGGCTATGTGAGATTACTTCAAGAAAATATTTCGAATGACTAAAACATTGATTTTTTTTTGCAAAGTTTATTATAATTCATGATTATTTTTGCACATATATTGTGTAAAAATTAAAAGTATACATTACTACATATTTTTTATACATATATGTTTTATTTTTAAAAATGGAACTTAATTTCCATCATAATACAAATTATAGGAACAGGCATTTACAAAATGTTTGCCAACATACCATTATTGATAGTTTATTAGAATATATTGCAATATTGTAAACAATAGTTTTAAAAATGAATATTTTAAAACCTAATTTGATAGATTTATCAGATATTGGTAAATTTTCATTCAGATTTTCAAAATAAATGTCCATGAAAAAGATTTTGTTGGCTTTATATATTTAATCTACTTCTTCCAATTGGTGAATGAATATTTGCAAAATTTTAATATGACTTTTTAGAATTTATTTAATCTCTAAATGTAAATATCTATCAAATTAAGTCAAATTTATTATATTTTGATATATAATAGCATTTTAATATTAAGATTAAAGTTGAAAGCTTACAGCCAGGGAAAAAAATTAAATCTGTTCTAATGCAGAATGATTAACCAATAGAATTTCAGCAAATTATTGTCAAGGCAATGGCCCAATAGTAAATGGAAATCCACTTCTCACCTAAACTTATAAATAGATCTTGAGTGCTGACTTGGCAACAGATTACTGTTGTTTCATTGGTTTATTTTAAGCATGGGCTACGTTAATGTGTTACATATGCTAACCAATTAAACCATATGGAATTATAATTTATTATATTTAAACATGATTAGCTATATAGTTTGCATGTTTGTTTATTATATATTTGTGTTAGATAAAGATATATTGTTTAATTTTTATTTATTTCTAGTTTAAGAATTTAATTTTAAAACAGTAGCAAATTCTCCATACAGTAGTGCCACTCAGTGAATGTTTTAGCAATCAATGGATACAAAAAGGTTTGTGTATAAAATCCCTATCTACTGTCTACTCATCCAATATTCCCAGACTAGTTTCTAGCTTGTGGCCTTCGTCAGTGAGGAGCTTTGGATCTGAGAGCATTACTGCATGGAGAGTTTGTTACTGTTTTGTGCAAGCAAAGGAAATAGTGATCATGTCATGGTTTAGTATTTAATTTTAAATATTGGTGTATGATATGAACCTTCACATTGAATGTCAAAGTAAAATGTATTACAAAAAAAGCAGAGAAAAGGCAATAAATGTAATTGGTGGCTATGTTCATATTTGATATATTTTAAAATTAAAATATACACGAGTCACATGTTACAAAAAAGAACAATAACTCTGTAAATCTGCCATTATTTTGAACTGGTTCTTAAAAGCAGAAACATGTAAACGAGTCCCTATCTTGTGTGACAGTGATGTAGTGAAATTTACACTACAGAAATATTGTTCATATAAGAACTAGATTGAAGTTAGAATAGAGAGGAAATTTTCTGATAATTGTGGGGGAAAAAAGCAAGTTCTGTGAAGATTTCTGTAGTTAACAAGGAATGTAAATGATTTAACATTTTAAAACTCAATATTTGTATTGTTAAAATAATTTAAATCTGAATGATATTGGCGCAGTTATATTAGTTTACAGATAGCTCGCTGGTGCTTTTCTGTAAACTTACTCATAAATTTGTTAAAATAGTTTTTGTATATATCAATTATTACATAGTAGAGATATCTGCCCATCCATCGTATATGTATTAAATAGATTATGTTCAGTACATGAGGGGTCAGATTGACTTTACGTCAACATGGATGTGACAACAATCTCAGCCTCAGGGTGGCCTTTCAGCATTCCATCATCAGATTTTCAATTGGATGGATGATTGAAGAGTTGGAGTGTGGAGTGGTTTGAAGCCTGTCCATTAAAGTATAAAGATTGACTATCTTCATATATATATATATATCTGAGCACTTATTGCATATATGTGTAGAGATGATAATCTGGACCAACTGATGATTGCTGGTTTAGCATGAAATACATGTATTGGTGATTATTTATCTTTTCGACATATATGTGTTCAAGTGTATCACTGTTATGAGATAGAGTGGAGAATGGTGGGTCATGTGAACGTCTGTGCACATATTATATATTCACATAGTATTTACAGATACACACACATAATGCGTTTTTGTTTTAAAGTAGATAGAATATATCTAAGCAAAGGAGTACACAACCAAGTCATAACATTTGATCATAGCTTTTTTGGGTACTTAAGTTAACATAGTTAGTCTAACTTTATTTTTTATTTTTACAGTTAAGTCACATACTTAAGTAATCTCTAAAGTTTAGATTTTGGTTATAAATTACCAATAGGTGACACATATATCCATACTCGATGACAAATTAATATATTGAAATCGGACTTTTACTTTCATTTATTTATTTATTTTATGTTACATCTATTCATTAATCATAACGATGTGTGTGGAAGTATTACTCTTGATTGGTTATGGAATCCGATTAATCATAATTACACGTACCCCTCCATCTCTGTTTATTTTTATTTGATTACTTTAAACATGTGCTCGCCATTTTTCCTTCGGTAAACTGATAGTTTCATTTTATTTATTTATTCAAATTAATTTTAATCTGTTAACTTAACTCATCCTCTGTGACCCTCTTCAGGAAAGTTTAATCTTATTTAATATTACAAAAGAGAAAAAAAGCAACATTCTGTCAAACATTAGCTGATAATTCTTCCTCTAATCTGTATTATTTATTAAAGATTTTAAACACATACACACACATGCCGTCACAAACAATACTTTTATTCCAAGAATAAATTTCTTTAGATTCTATTCTTTTTTTTCTTTACGCATCTTAATGGGAGAGAATGCATCTCTCTTTTTTTTTAAATGTCATAGCATCGGCCGGGACGCGAACCCGCAACCCGGGCAACTGCCTGCAAGTGCAAAGCAGTCGCGCTGACCTCTCGACCACCAATGCAAGACAGAATGCATCTCTTTGGACTGTATGGGAGGAGAGATTATAATGTAAACTCATCAATCACATTAAAATAATTTTTATAAAAAATATTTACTGCTAAAAAAATATCGTCAAAAGATTTAATTAGAAAACTTTGAAAGATGCTTATTTGAGACCTAGGCCCACTTTAATTATTTATAAGTTAAATGTAAATTTTTTATACAAAAACTATGGTAATTTTTCGTTTCCTCTGGTGAAAGTCATTTTTTATTGATATTTAGTAAACCTCATTTGAAAAGATCAAAGCAGGTTCAAGAACTTTTTATCTGAAGCATTATCATTAAAACATCTTTTATTTGAAACAATGCCCTGGGTAGATTAGCCAGTAATAAAATTGGGAGATTCAAAAGCTAACGCTTCTGGAATGCTTCTCAATGGACGAAATAAACAAGTCAGAAAGAAACTAAAATTGAGGGAACTTAGCTTACTGTTTGGTGCCTCTTAAGACCATCTAACCTCAAAAGACAACAAATTAGATGATACTGTAATAAATTGAAACAATCATTTCCTGGAGCAAAATTATAAGCATATGTATATAATGAAAGTAATTTGCATTTTGCTGGTTACATATTTAATTGAAATTATTTGAAGTACTTTTGTGAAAAAAATGAAGATTTAGCAATTTGTAAATAATTATTTGCTTTTTATGATAAAATTAAACTTATACCAATGATTAGGCCAGCAGGCACACAATTGTACCAGTGATCCTTATGATTGATTTCTTATAATCCTCTGAATAGAAAATTGTTACTACTGTAAGTTAACCTTAAACAAGAAACTAGGATTCAACTTTAAAGTTATGAAAAAAATTTTTTTACTAGTAAATATTTATAACCTAAAAATATTTTATATCATGTATAATAAAGCTTCTGTATGCACTTTATTTCCTTCTGCTATGTTTTGTGGGTAGTGTGAATTAGCAAATAATTGTTTACAGCCTCTATAGTCTTGAGCAAAGTTATGAAGTAAAGAAATTTCGGCATTCTAAATCTTTCCCCATGCTTTCTTAATGCTTGAGGATTTGAGCAAAAGAAGGGGGAGGATTGGAGTCAAAAATGCTGTGCATGCAGTTAAAGGATGATAATGGTATTATACAAACACATAATCCCATTGTCACCATTATTATACACTGTCCGATGGCATGAGAGGCTGATGATGACTGGATCCTACAATAATTTAAGTGACTGAAGAATGAACAGAAGGGGAAATAGAAAAGTCTTTAGTTTAGAAATAATATCTAGCCTTTGATGATCTTCCTAGCATGAAAAATCAGGAGCTCTTGTTCAGGTACTATTCATTTTTTATTCACAGTTGACCTACACATTCCATTATGTACCATCTGCAAAGTCCTTTGGTAGTCTATATATAGAACACAGACCACTTTATAATGTACATATACATATCAATGATAAACTTAATTAAAATAATTACAACAAATAAATAAATTATGATCATAAATAAAAATAATGAAAAAAAAAAGATTACGCATAGAGTATATACATTTAAATATGCTAGTGTGATTTGTTCAATTGAAAATACCCCCCTCAAAGAAAATGTGATAGTATTTATAAAATTGTTTTTACTATTAAATTAATTTTCCTAAGCTTAGAAAAATTGCTATGATTATTAGTTTCAAATTTAAAAGCCATTTCAAATGAAATTTTACATTTTTTTTTCATATATCATAGCATCGGCCAGGAGGCGAACCCACAACCGTCTGCAAGCAACTACATGCTTGCAAGGCGGCTGTGATGACCTCTCAGCTGAATGAATTTATGTGATTCAATGAGATTATGAGATTTAAGAACACAAGATTTATAGAAAGCTTTGCAATTAAGAAAATGGCTGTTGTGATAACATTACATATACGATAAATTTTCTACTGAAAGGCAGGTTGGATTGGATTATTTAAGTAATAAAATAATAAACTGAATGATAGCACTTGATTTTCATCAGTGATAGTTGGACATTGCATACAACTCTTAACATAATTTATACTAAAATTTAGAAATATAAATAAGCCATCTATATCATTAAGGTATAGAATGTTGTACATTAATATCTGGTAATTAATGAATATACTCACAGAAAAGGTAGGTTTTTTTAAATATTTAGCTTTATTATTGCCTAGCACACTTTTCTGTGACTGTATTCATTAATTACAGATATTACATTGTCTCAGAAAATAAAAAAATTAGTAACAATTGAATGTTGTATATACACAATATACTAATATTCCATAAAAGGACCAATGCATATTTAACATTTTTTATTACTTTGACATTATATAGATATATAGGATGGATAAAAACAGCCACACACACAATATATATATATATATTGTAACATTCATGGTAGGTTTAGGTTTTATTTTACACACTATAATGTGCAAGTTAATCAAACTATGAAAAAAAAATCTTCCATTCATATACGAGTTTAGATATTTCAAGAACATAGTTATATTTCTTGATTAACTGACTTAATAATTTCTTGCAGCTCGAATTGCCAACAGAGTTAGTTTTAATTTATTTATGAGGGCACCAGTGTCTGTAGACTTAATGATGTTTCTCAAGATTTGTAGTAAATAACTAAACTTAATATTTTTTAAGAAACTTCCCTGGATTTAACTATTAAACCAGCATGTTGGCAAAGGGAATTTATACATTTCTTAAAACAATCTTTTTAATAATAAAATCAACTAAAATTGAGAATGTACAATGAAAAGTTAACATTAAAGGAAAATATTTTATTAATACAAATTAAAATATTTAAATAATAACTTATTAATAAACTGTAAAGAACATATACATGCTAATCCAGATAATAACATACAACAAATAATTCAAATAGTCCATATTCCCATTCTCTTTAAATAAATACAAGTTCTTTGAATAATAAATCAGTGAATGTCTCTATCAGTATTTGAAGCTTCTAGTTAAAGTTCATAGTTAAATTTAGTTTGCAAACATTTAATTTGACATAATTTAGGGTATGAGTAGTATTAACTTATCGGTAAGTTTCGTGAATTTATGTAGACTATAGCATACATGTACTTCTTGGGTTGAAGGGCTCATGACCTATGATTTTAATCACTGTCAACATCTTTTATGTTCCTGGTTCATCTTAAAGCTGAGCTCAAAGGCTTTTTGTAGTGACCTCTTCATAACAAAAGAAGGTACCTGCAAACACTCTGCATGAAGACTTAGTTTAGTATATGAGTATTCCCCCAAAAAGACATCTAACTATAATAACAAGACAATTGCAATTAGCCCCTTGTCCCTCCATTTGGGATGTATAGGAATTGCTAGACAAAAAGTAAAGCACACCAGACCTTGCTTAAAGTAAATTTCTTATTTTTATACTCTCTGACCAGCTTTCTAGATTTCTGCACATATATTATCTCTTTTGTTTTGGTTATCAGAATACAAGTTGATAACCTTGCCCATTTATTATTATTTTTTAGTTACAAAGGCTTTTTTTATATAAATTATTTCCACCATCTTTAATTATCTCATAAAAGGTTTTTACTCTGATTGTAATCTCTTGTATGTATAATTTTTTTGTCTAGATAAGCAATCTGTATGTACTTACATTCTTTCCAATTTTAACTTTAATAAAGTAAATAATTTTAACCATATGCATCAATAAAAAGTTACACTTACTAATAAAAAAAACAACTAAATTATGTCAGCCTGTTGATGATTTTTAACTTTTACTTTTTTTAGCTTTTTAACTACCAAATGCCACACACTTGTACCATATATATGTGAATAGTCTAATATATATGTATCATCTGCAGAATGAAAGGCTCTCCATGTTAAATTCATCTTCTCCGATCTCTAGCCTCACTTCTCCACATCACCCCAGCACTTTCTTATTTTGTCTATCCACATCACATGTGGTCCCTTTCTAAGTTCTTTACAATCTCTTAAATTTCAACTTTCCATCTATTATGATCCAACAATATGTCCAGTGTAACTCCTAAGATGCTCTTTCTCCCTACTTCATTGAGTGATCTGAAGTCTTTATATTGCTATTCTGTTAAGTGTTCGTCTCAGATCCATAAATAAGAATTGGTAACACATTTATTAAAAACCTTCCTTTTCAAACACAGGCATATTTTCTTTTAATAATATTACATTTTTTCTTCCAAAAGTACTTCAACCAAGTTTACTTGTATGATTAGTTTCATGCTTTGTATATATATATATATATATGTTAAAACGAAGATTTGCACGGGTTAAATATATAAAATACATATTTTGCGGGTTAACATGGATGAACCCGCAAAATATGTATTTTATATATATATATACAGGGCCTTTTAGAGAAAATATGAGGCCCAGGGCAACTAATACAGAGGCCCTTCAAAATTTAAAATAATGTGGGGAGAGAGAAAAGAAACAAGAGTTTTTACTTACAGGGCTGAAAACAGGACTTTTAGTTATTGAATCACAGAAATGAGCAAGCAGATCAGATCCACATTTGAATAGGGTAGATTCACTCTAACACTTCCAGTATCGTAAAACCCTGTTACCACAAAACTGACTGGCAGGGGGTTGAGACTTAGTTCTGTCAGTCACAAAGCATTGCAGTCACTTGTGTTGCAAAGTCATCAAATTGGCACCTCATCCCTCTACTTGCTTATGTTTTTGACTCATGGTATGCCTTCTTGGAAAAGTTTTTCTCGAAATTTTTTTGGGGGAATTTAACTACAAAATTAAGGCCTTTCTATGAGCCATGACATCGCTGTGCCTTCTATATTTTTGTTTGAGTTGCCAAGTTGAAGCCCCTAATATTGTGAGGCCCAGAACAGCTGCCTCTTCTGTCCCCTCTCATATTATAATGTATATATATATATATATATATACACACACAAATACAAGCATATTCTTTCAGCCTGTCTTTTGCCCATCCCTTTTCTGTGTATTTAGATGGATATTTTATGTCATATATGCAAGGGATCAAAGTGACTTAAAGTCAATATGGGTATGATAATAATATTGGCACCAACAAGATCTTTGAGTCTTTCATCATAATATTTTCAATGATATGGATGGCTGAAGAGTTGGAGGGCAAAGAAATTTGAAACTTAAACAGTAATGTTTGAATATTTGCTGTCTTAATGTAGACTGAGCACTGATTGTATATATGTATGCAAGATGATCTGGACCAACTGATAAGTGCTGATTCAGCATAAAATATGTATATTGGAGATTATTTATATTTTTCACATGCATGTGATCATGTGTATCAATTGTATAAGATAGAGCACATAACTATAGAATGGTTGCAAGCCTTAGTTCAAGTCTCTTATAAATTCATATATATATATATGTTACATTAAATATTTCCATGGACTGTTTTAATATGGAATAGATATAATGAGATTATATCAATGTAAACAGAGATAACCTTTAACCTTTGATATTGCCAGGAAACTATCAATTACTGCTAAATGACAATTCCTGAGGCTAAACAAGTTTTTTCCATTAACCTATAATAGCTTTTTTGTTTTGGAGTTTTTTGTTGAAGTAAAATGAGGTCATCTTTTACTTCAAACCCAAGTTGTTAAATGGATTTAACCCCAAAAAACTATATATATATATATAATACAAATAAAATGTCCATTAGTTAAAAACTATTGCATATATATGAGTATATAAAATTTTTTTAAATATGTTTTATCATGCATTCATATATATATATTTCATTAAAAACCAGTCAACCCTTAGACAATCCCAGTATCAATAATAATCAACAATTTCAAACTGTTGTCAAGACAACCTCCTTTTAACAATAATGATAGAATCTCTCTCTATATATATGTAAAACCAACATGAGAATGACCTATGCATAAATAGTCTAAAATATAAAAATTTATGATTTCAGTTATTTACAAGGTTATTCAAATAAAATACTTAGAAATTCTGCTTGTAAATAATTTTCATTGCCTAACCTACTTTCTTTATATATGACTTGGAGTGCAGTTGAAAATAAATTTGTTTTTTTCTAGTTTGCCGTTAAACAATGGAATACAATATTAAGTAAATACAAATTAGATGTCATTTGGAGACTTCATAAATATTTTGTGCTAATTAATTTAATATGTTTTGGACTCAACTTCTTTCTCTCTTATTAGAAAGACCCCAGTAATAACTTCTTCCATAGTTGTAATATTTTAAGTTGACAATTAAACTTTTTTTCTTTATAAGATATTGATAATCTTTACATTATTTGTTACGAATATAAGCTTTCAAATGATATACATTCTAAAAGTTAATATTTGAATTTTGCAAAATAGCAAATAAGGCACGAAAGCGAATATGTAATGGTAACAAAAGATTTTTGTTACCGAATCATAATCATTGTTTATTCATAAATATTATTTAGTCAAAATATTTCTTATTTGAATTCCATTTTTAAAATATAAATGAATTTTACTTAAGATATTATAAGAGAATGAAAATATGTGTTAAAGTAAAAATTATACTTATCTATATTAAAATTTCATAAATAATTTCTTTATCATCATTTATGGCAGCCATTTTTTTTTGTTAGTCAATAAAAAGAATTTCAACGAGTACTATAAATACATTTTTATGAACTGTCTTCTTAAAAATGAATATTTTTAAACAGAATCCAATCGTAATTGCTAGTTTTTTGGTTTAAAATAAATATTTTACGAATGTGTAGCAATTTTATAGTTTAAAACATAGCTTTATTGCACAAAAAATTATTTTGATTTTAAAACTGCAATTCAAATATGAAATAACTCATTAAGTATGTTTTATTTTTTAATCGACAAAAGCAACCAATAAGAAAAAAGTTATTGTTATTGTTTATATTAAAGCCCTGATTTCAGTGTAGTGAGCAAAGATTAGGTTATATATAAATTAACTCTAAGAATAAGCATACACTTATGCATTTCAAATTGATGCTCAAGGATGACTGCACATAGATTGGTAAAGTGCATGACCAGAGGGTTGTTTCTTCTTTATAATATTACATACATAGGCTGCCCTATATAAGTAACGAACATTTATTTTGCTTTAATATGTTTTGTTCTATTGTACATAGTTCAACTATCTTTTGGAATGGCATTCATTTGAAAACTTATATAAATAACGTAAGCATTAATAAAATGTGATATTGAATAAACTTAATTTTTAAATATGTAAAATTGCCACCAGGGCTTTCAAATAAGAAAGGGAGGGATTAGTGAAAAAGTTTTAAAAAATGTCAAATCTTGAATTATGATTTTTAAAGATTTTTTGACATTTTGTTATTTGTAATTTAGTTTCAAAATTGTTAGTAAAGGTAAACGATTTATTTAATGTAATATTAAAATTGTACATTTTGAAAACACTAGATGCAGAATATTTCAAATTATAAAAGCTGTGATCATATTTAAAGCTAATGGTTAAGTTGTATTTCTGAAAATAATAATTAAATTACTCTTATCTAAAATTTTTAATGATTTCATGATATCATTTTTTCTGCATATATTGTTGCTTTTTTCTATAGTCTGGAAACTGATGGATTGAGATTTTATGGTAAAATATATTAACGTTTTTCCTTTAATGAAAAAAATATATTTGTAAATATATATTACTAGAGGTTCCTTGACAGCATTTTAATTGTTGTAGCCTTGCAAATACCTCATCATCGTCAACCATTATCAATCCACTGTAGGGTGGGGGTCTCTTCAAGTTCAATCCATCTTCTCTGATCTTTAGCTTCTCTTCTCCACATCACCCCTGCACACTTTTTTATTTCATCCATCCATCTCACATGTGGTCTCTTTCTGGGTCTTTTACAATCTTTTGATATCCAGTTTAAGATTTCAATTGTCCATCTATTATCATCTCTTCTAGCAATATGTCCAACCCAACTCCACTTCAGTCTTTTCATTTTTTCAATAAGGTCAGTATTACCTGTTTGTTCTCTTACCCAAATAGCTAGACTTATTTAAATCAAGTTTTAAAAAATGTAATTATTTAATATTTACCAGAAGAAAAAATGTTTTAAATTTAATTTAAAATTATAAAAATTTAACAGTGTGGATGAAATTCATAAAAAAATTACATAATACATAACATTGTCTTTGAGAGTTACTTCGTTATTATTTGTTACTCTATGTGGTGTAATTTTTAATTTCAAATTTTTAAAAAAGTGAAGTAATGTCTCTGGAACATCCTTGATAAAAGTATCTTTGTGAAAAATGTAGTTCTAATAAGTTACGGTCTGAGTTGAAAGTAATTGCTATTCCAGTCCAATGAATGTTTGTTAAATCATCATTATCATCAATCATTATCAATCCACTGCAGGATGAAGGTCTCTCCAAGTTCAATCCATCTTCTCTGATCTTTAGCTTTTCTTCTTCACATCACCCCTGCACACTTTCTCATCTCATCCATTTCACATGTGGTCTCTTTCTGGGTCTTTTACAATCTCTTGGAATCCAGTTTAAGACTTCAATTGTCCATCTATTTTCATCTCTTCTAGCAATATATCCAGCTCAACTCCACTTCAATCTTTTAATTTTTTCATTGAGGTCAGTAACACCTGTTTATTTTCTTACCCATACATTGCATTTTCAATCTCTTCTTGTTACTCTCAGCATGCATCTCTCCATATTTCTTTGAGTGATCTGAAGTCTTTGTATTGCTCTTCTATTAAGTGTCCAAGTTTCAGATTCATAAGTAAGAACTGGCAAAACACATTTATTAAAAACTTTCCATTTCAAACACATAGACATATTTCCTTTTAGTATCAAGTTATTTCTACCAAAAGCACTCCAACCAAGTTTAATTCTATGATTAATTTCATCCATTATGTTTCCATCTGTAGTAATATTATTAATTAAATCAACTATTTGAAATTAGTGAAATACAAAAATGTTTTTTCACTCTTGGACCACCTATATAAAAGTACTTTTGTAAACTTAAATTGAGTATTAATTTTAAAATGACATCCATAGTCAAAAGTAAACATTATTAAAATTAACCCATAGATATTGCGCATGCCTAGATTAATATTTCAGAACATATGCTCAGGGTTTACGGAGGAAGATGTAAAATAGTTTAGATTATTTTTTAAATTGCTAGTCAATAAAACTTGTAGTCAATAGACTTTTTTTTTTTTAGTAAGTCAATTGTCTAAAATTTTATTTACTCACTATTTATTATCAATACATTATATTTTATGCTTTACAATAACATTTATGCATCTCAAATAATCGTGCATGCACAACCATATATACATAGAATCATTGTTTTAATGTCATCGATGTGCATAGACAGCTATAAGACATTTATATACTACTAATAATATATAATCACGTAATGGTAAACTTTCCCGACGTTTTTTAAATGAATTTATTTACCCCCCTCCCACTTCTTACAAATACTTACACACACGCACACACACACTTCATCTATTTAAATCTAGTTTTTTTTTTTCCATGAATGATTATTTCTTTTTCTTATTAGACAGCATTCAGGTTTTTTGTTTAATTTCCAAAGAAATATTTCATTTATTATTTCTGATTGCATGATATTTCAAAAATTCTAGTAACTGTCTTGCATGACTGCTTGTAATTATCTACATTGAAAAAAAAAAGATAAACCAGAAACTGCCGCCATTATCCCACAATGCATTGTTCTAGTTTTGGTTCTTAGCCTTACAACTTTAGAACAAAAAGTGGTTTAAGTATTTATACTAAAATAATCAAATTGGAATGAAATCATTTATACTCTTCTAAGCTTTCTTTTCCTTTTTGCTTATTAGTTTTTTCTTTTACTAATAAATTTAGATACAGGTCAAAATATTTCCTGATGTTGGAGCTATTCTGATTAAATAAAACAAGCTTAGTTAATTAGTTTTAAATAAGTTATAAAGTTTTGACGCAAATAAATAGATTTGATGATATACAAAAAATGATAGTGCATACTTTTTATCCTTTAGAGAACTCTAATGGGAAGTTATCGATGAGTTTTTTCCCCTATGGCACACACGCTATGTGTACACACGAATATTAGTCTTTGCTTGCTTAAAGTCAGATGTATATGAAATCATTTGATTATTGGCCCCAATAGTTTAAGTATTTCTTCTTATACTGTCTGACTATAATAACACTGTGTGTGTGCGTATATATGTAAAATTTATGGTTGTGTAAATAAAGGTAAAATATTTAGTGTACTTACAGCTAGACAGGAAATGAACAAATTCCCCCTAATAACAAACACTTTAAAAAATGTATATATGTAGAACATGTAGTGGACATAAATATTCTAATATTAATACAGATAGATGTTTTTAGATTCATGTGATTTGTGGAACTCATGCATAAACTGCAGAAATCTACCCCCCCCCCCCCAGAAGTGATATATGTGAGAAACTCATATGTAATAAGTTTGAATCAGAAAAGAAATATGAACATTGATAATATATAAGCCATGGGCATGAAGTAGTTGTAATCACATCATAAGAAGATTAAACTGGACTTAGAGACAATAATGTATATTCTAAGAAAATTGTAAATGTATTTAACTTCATGTATACATATATAGAATTAAATATTTATATGGGTTGTTATTATAATAATGAATAGAAATGAGATTTTGATGTTATAAATTATTACTAAGTAACAATCCTGAGACTAAGCAAGTATTTTTCATAAATCTATAATAGCTTTTTTGAAAAGAATCTTTGAAGTAAAAGGAGTCCTCTTTTATTTCAAACCCACCATCTTATATGGATTTAAATCCAGAAAACTATTTTTATAGATGTGAGAATGTGAAAGAATAGTATCTTTCTTGACATTCTGCAAATAACACACACAATATATATATATATATATTCTCATGGATAAATAATGAATTCATAGTATTATTTCTGGGAGCTTCTGTGTATTAAAAATATAAAAGCTGATGTTTCAGTACAATAACAAGTACTTTCCTTAGAACTTCTTCTTTCTCAAATAAGAATGTGATATATATATCCCAGCATTATTGTTTTTATGGTTATAAAGTCTGATGGATCAGCACTTAAGTTGGTACACCCAAATTAATGTTTTAATAAATGTCCCAAGCTGACAAAGACTCAATAGGTAACCTGGTCTACAGGAGACCCATTTCAAATTCAGTCACCAGATTAACTATTGATTTACTTTTATTATTGGTCATTCATGATAATGACTGATTATTTTTTTCGAGTATTACTAGTACTTACTTATACTTATTAATAATGCTGGTTGATGTATGGTTAATGATAGTTATAGTTGCTCTAATGAGTTAACTGGATGATCTCTCAATGAGATCTCATGATCTTATGCTCTCTTGAACATTTCTTATATATTTTTGGATATTAAAAATTACTTTAATATTTAATTTAAAAATTTTGGGGAGGATTTTCCAATTCCATGACCCACCCACCTTAACCATCCTGATTTTAACATTATTAAAATATTTTTTGTTAACTTGGTCACATGATCAGCGTGACACCACTATATGGAGAGTTTTGCCTGTTGTTAACTTGGTGATGACAAATTTCCATTACCCCATGTTCATTCCAGGGATGACCACCTATATTACCCATCCCATTATATATATATATATATATATAATTTTAATATTGAAGCATATTAACTTACACTTTTATAGTTTAGTTCTGTGGTAGAATAACAGATTCTGGAGTTTAAAGTTGTTTCTTAAGGTAAGGTCTATGGATCTCATCAATTCTGATCTATCCAATGGCCAAACATCATCTGAACTTTTAAGAACAGAGATATGTTTATTTATTTATATACTACTTAAATCTCAGCTATTGGTTATGATATAGAATCAATTGTGTAAGAAGCTTCATTGTTTTATAGTATATTACTTGATATTATTTTATAAAAAATGGGCTTAAAAGAATCTCAAATAGTATCAAACAACAGCTAATAATGACCAAGGGTCATAATTCAGGTTAGTACCTATTGCTTAGACACTTCAACTCGCATTAAAGCAAAACGCTTAATATTTTTATCCTATATTTATAAGCCTCGGACAAAGATATTATTTTTTTCTAATCTAAAAATATATTTTTGTTGCATTTTTATTTTAAATAGTTATTTTTATACTAAGCTAAAAATAAATAGTATTCCATATTCATGCAATTTTTACAAAGCTTCATGTGAATATCAAAATTCATGGACAGTAGCGAATCATAAGTAGTATGCATTTTAACAGACATGCATACATCATGCAAGCACTTAAAACATTTACAATATGTACATAACTATAAACAGGATTTAATTTAAAAATACTGTTTATCTTTGTAATACATATAGTATAGAAATTAAAACAGGCAAAACTCTCTATACATATTGCCATTCAGTGCAAGCCAGAGTAATCAATGGATACCAGAAGACTTGTACAGGATGTTGGATGAGTAAGCTCTAGATGGGGATTTTATGCACAAGGCTTCTGGCATCCATTGAATTACTCTGGCTTGCACTGAATGGCAATATGTATAGAGGGTTTTGCCTGCTTTAATAATAGTTAAGAGCAAGCATAAGAAATAGTGATCATGTGATGTTTATTGACATATAGTATAGTTTGTAACAAATCATTTATTGTTTTACCATACATAATGTATAACAAAATAAGAGCACCTCTCTACTATAGTGCCATCTATAGTAAGATTGAATCCCAAGCCTCATTGAACAAGGTTACTCAGCCTTACTATAAATAATGCTAAGGTAGAGAGAGCTGCTTGTTTTATGACATAGTGAAGATATGTTTAATGTGTACATTCACTGGGTATAAATAAAGTCAGGTATCTACATTCTATTTTGTTTAGTGATTGCTTAAAGGCTGTAGTCACATGATTAAACAATACTGGAATAACTAATCAATAAATTTCAGATTCTTTTTATTGGAAAACTGAATTTTCCTAATACTACACTATAATACTAACTTATAAATTAATTTATCAATCAAATGTGTAATTTAAAACATATTATTAATTGTAATTGATAAGATTGTTTCAAACTTTTCAATTTCTTATTTTGTTTTGAACATAAGTGGGGGTGGGGGTGTGATTAGGGAGAGGAAGAAATAGTATAAGTTTCTTATTGACTTACTAATTACTTTACAAATTAAATGTATAATTTCAAACTTTGTAAAAATTACTTGTTTGGAACTTTTATTAATATTATTGGTCTTCAAAATTTAAATTTTTTTATTTGGTTTGAAAAAGTGAGATAAAAACTTGTGGTCAATTGTAAATGTTGCCAACTACTTTTATAAAAACAATATGTAAAGGACCAAAATAAAGAACAGCTACAAATTTTTTATTTTTCACACAAGGAATTCCTTTTTTTAAAAAAAAATCAATACAAATTACAGTAAAATAATCAAAATAAAAATGAACTGAACTTGTAACAATAAATAAAAAGCTTAAAGCCATGAAAATTATTTTCTTTGATTACCACTGCCAATAAGCTGAGTCCATGTCCCAAATGAAGAAAGACTAGAAAGAGATTCAGTTTGTGGCTGTTTTATCAAAACATTCTCCAGCATACGTAATCCAGATGAGACTGAAAAAATAGTTCAGAAGATGTGCCTTTCATTTTTCTTAAAAAAGTCATTTAATGCAAAGTGGTTTGCCTTCACTAAAAAGATCATCGTGGCCTAAAAAGTTCAATTTTTCACTGGCAATTATTTTTCCATAGAAATATTTGTTAGAAACAATGGTATACAAGTCAGCAAATTGATAGCTTTCTTAAGATAAGAATGGATAGCATTCAGTGATCATGAACTTTAAATAAAGAGCATCAGATTTATTTTGACATTTCTTTTTTGAAAAGTGAACAAAAATACATAAAGAAATTCAACTTTTGAGTGCTTGGACACTATTCTAAAAAAAGGTTAATCATAAATGCATTTTGAATTAAGCTTAGGGCTTAGGACTTCTTATGGCATCATATATATAGATGCAAAGAATTTATTCAAATGAATTAAAATTATATGGCCCATCTTTTTGGAAGAGGAAAGCAGGATCCCTTCTTATTCATGCAGTTGGGATATATGTCAAGCTTCTTTGGTCTTGCGCTTGAGATTATTTCTTGATGCAAACAATATTGGTGACTATGGGCTCAAATGTGTGGCCCATTATATTTTGGTGATTGAGGAAAATAAGCTTGCACCCTGGGTTGTTTGTAGCTCTTTTATAGAGATTTTGTATAAAACAATATCAACCAATCAACAGCAAACAGACAAAAAACATTCTAAAGATATAAATGAAGAACAAAGTTTATTTTTAGATTAATATCTAAACAGTAAAAAAGTATTTATTTATTGTAATGCACATGTAAATGTTTGATTTTTATATTTTATTTCTGTTTTATATTTGTAAATATTTTAATACATATATTTTAGTATGTAAAATATGTATTGCTTATAATAACTTCTTTCATATACACTTTAATGTAAACATTTTTTAAAATAAAACTTCTTTTTTTTTATTTTTTAAAAAGCAGAGGAAAATTGAGAAAGCTCTGATGAAGACTGCTGGACAGTCGAAACTGTCAAGAAAATAAATAAGTTTTATTAAAAAATTTTTTTTTGCATTAAAGAGTATATAAAAAAGTTATTATAAGCATTATATATATGAATATATGAAGAAATGCAAAGAAATTAAAGGAGAAGAATAAGATTATGTAAAGTATGCTGAATCTTAAAATTGTCAATTAGTTATCCCAACATTCTTGATGCTTGGTTTTAAAAAAACAATAAATGTAAAATGGGTGGTAGGTACTTGACTCCGACTCCATCGATACTCATTAAATGTACATATATATTGTAACTGTCAGAATTGCACAACTCGGATGCAATCCATATGTACTTCCCACATTTTGACATCACAGATAAACAACTTTTTCTCCTTACAGCCTGCTAAGATCAGGAAGAAAATAAGAAAGTCTTAACTATGTTTATTTACCTAAGTTATTGATTTCAAATAAAGATTACAAACTGCCAAAAATAATGCGAGCACTATTTATTGATATACATACAACACAAAACATATACTGATATGATTTTAAGCACTTGATTTATAACTTAATTTAAGATTAATAAACCTTTCCAAATATTATTAAATGCATTTAATTCTAATTATGCACAGACTTAGTATATGATGTAATGATTCAATTTGCTAAAATAATTCCTATTTGACACTATTAATGTAGACTATTATTATCATTAATTGTTTGAATGGCTTCCAATCTACTGAATGGACAACTAAATGCTCTCTACTATACTCACACCTGTTCTAATGCTAGCTGATACCCTCTTATAAATTAAGGCTGATCTTACTAATTGACTGTTGTGATCAATTACAAGTTATGATATTAGTACACTATAAGTAATAAAATATAATTGTAAAATACAGGAATTCACATCTGTTCTATAATAGTTATATAAGAAAGCATACATGGAAAGATTATATGCCTATGTATATAGCATATAGTGACCAACAGTCTCATACGTATCACTACACAACTTGTATCAAAGTAAAATGAATGGCATGTAGTAAGAATTAATCATCTACCCCACATCATTGTTTGTAAGGGATCAGAAGTTGCAAATGATGTTCCAATCATCTAATACTAGCATGTTATATAAGAATGAAAGTTAGATGTAACTCATGACCCAAATTGATGGATTGACAGCTTTGCCTTGTTATTAATCATAATAATTCAAATACAAGATCAGTTAGCTAAAACTTACATTTACTTAATAGAACTTCAATCTAGCTTGTCTATATAGCAGGATTGCCTCCCACTCATAACTTTAAAAGTTTACCGATTTAACATACTGTTATTAACTAAATAAAATGAAAATAACTGATTATAATTAATACACACATTTTAATAGCATAGCAAGAGATTGTTATTACAAGCCAATTGCCTTTTTTAAAAACTAATTTATTACCATTAGTGTTGCCTAAATTGTGGTGTAATATTTAAATAGAATAAACTACAATTTCTTGCAATACCTGCTCATAAACAGATTAATTACACAACTTCATTTATATATTTCATTAAATCAGAGACAATAATTAATTAAATATGACACTAAAGTTTAGACTTATTCTTTCAAAAGTTCAGGTTTAGTCTTTAACTATTTGTGAAGTTGAGTCTTAAAACTATAGTTATGGTGGATGAAGGTATTAATTAAATCTTGGTTTGGTAACTGGTTCTTCCTGCAGCACTGAACATCAGTTTTTTCCTTTTCTAAGGTAAATACATAGTAGATACATGTTCGGATGATTTCTTTTATTGTTGATGACTTCTTTGACATAACTCAGTGATAGGTTTTCAGCTTGCCCTCTGCAAGCTTGACAGAGTTGAGAAGATACTGGCTTCTCTACTCTTACATAGTAGACTTTCTAGAACTATCATTAAAGCAAAATAATAATAATAATAATAATAATAATAATAATATTGGTCCTCCCCCTGCCTCCTGCTTCCCAAAAAAAAAAAACTCCTTTAACTTTTTTATAATAATAATAATAATAATAATAATAATAATAATAATAATAATAAAAAAAAAAAAAATAATAATAATAATAATAATAATAATAATAATAATAATAATAATAATAATAATAATAATAATAATAATAATAATAATAATAATAATAATAATAATAATAATAATAATAATAATAATAATAATAATAATAATAATAATAATAATAATAATAATAATAATAATAATAATAATAATAATAATAATAATAATAATAATAATAATAATAATAATAATAATAATAATAATAATAATAATAATAATAATAATAATAATAATAATAATAATAATAATAATAATAATAATAATAATAATAATCACTGGCAGGATCAATATAGAATAATAAAAAGATTTCAAGATGTAAGATTTAAGATAAAATCATGATAATGAATGCAGAATCAAGTCCAACATAATTTTCAGTACCATTTATATGGTTAGGGACTGTATATTCTGTAAAACTTGGATCAATCTCTTGTCATTTGGATCCTTTGACTTACTGGGTATAGATAACTCCATTACTTTTACTGAGGTATGAGTTTATTTATCCAATCTCTATTTGCATGCTCTTATTTTTGAATGGGAATAACCTTTTTAATTAAATTATTTATCTCCTAAATTTTAATTTAGTAATCTGTTTACAAACATTTTAATTACTTTTCATGGAGTGTCATTTCCACTTTTTTTATTGTTAAAAGAAAAACACCTTTTTAAACTACTTTTAAGTTAAATTTAGAATCAAATACTTTTTAAATGTTAGAAAATATTTTGCATTTAACACAAAATAACTATAATTAATTATACAGTATATCTCTATCTGTGCATTTACATTATAATTTTTATTTATAAAAATTTATTAAAACTTCTGTACTTTTTAAATTCTGTTCATACTTTTTAACAAGCGGACAGGAAGTGTATATATGTGTGCATACACATAGCTTCAACATATAGGTGGTGATAGAATTTCATTTTAAAATATACATATTAAGATATCAGTCTTTGTATTTAAAAAGAACTATTTTTCTGTCTTTATTCTTCTTGTGATGAAAGTTATTAATGATATGAAACTCTTATAATGCCTGATTAATGTTAGCCAGCAGCCATAATCTTGTGCCATTTTACATTCGCACCATTAGCAATGGTTAATAAAAAGCAAAGTTATGTTTTTATTAAATTATAATTTGTATATTTTTTATTCCATGTATATTTTTTAATTGTGAATTATGTGGTTATATCAGGTTGTTAAGAAATAACAAAAAAGGGTCATATAAAAAATCAGCATATTAGCATTTCAAAATTATGATGTTTTTAAACATAAGAGTTTGATTTTTGTTACAAATCTGAGTAATTTGGATTTTAAACACCAGATGGAAGCAGATTATGGGATAGAGCAGATTATGGGTAAATTTAAAGTGGCGATGTAAAATAAAGTGGCTAACAGGTTTATCTGGGCATAATTGCTGAGATATTCTTGACTTCATTTAAGAAGAAGCCGTAATACATCACATCACATTTAAAGATCGAAATAGTTACATTACCAAACTTTATTAAGAAACAGGTCCAATCATAATTCTATAAGTATAAAAATGCTGCTTTATTTATTTTAAGAACTAATACACTAAAAGCAAAAAATAACATTTTTCTTGAATTATACTTTTGGCCTTTATGTGTAACTTTAAATAAAAGTGTTTGCATCCATAAATTAATTAATTCAATCAATACAGTTTGTGATCAAACTAAATACTCTATTATTGATTGGATTAATTAATTTTTGCACCCCCTCTGCTCTTTTATATAAAGTCACATATAATAACTAAAATTATGATTCAAAAAGAAAATATTTGTTGCTTGTTAGTGCATTAGGTCTCAAATTCAATAAAATCCTTTTTAAAAAAACATTTTTTATATATATTTTAATTTTTTGGTGTTCAGATATTTTGCAACTGACTTGACATTAAAAACATAATTATAAATAGGGAATCTATTCATATTCAAATTTAAAATATGAGAATATAAAAAATGTCATTATATTTAAATATTTGAAACTAAATTTACAGTCTGATTATGCTATTAAGCTGGATAACTCTGAAATATTGGATTGTCATCTATACTGTATATATGTACAAAATTTGAAGAAAATCCATTTGGTAGTGGTTACAAGATTTGACACAAACAAATGTAATTCTTAAATTAAATAAAAGCATTTAAAAAAATCACAAAATTATATTATAAATAAATAAGTCACTCTATCTAATGTCTTCTGATTACAGATAATATTAAAAGGAAAATCTTAAGGGTCTTTGCATGTTATATATTGTATATTTATCAAAGCAAACATAGGCCATTCCAATATTCTTAAGAGCATTTATTTGAACTATTTAAATATGTTGGTTTGGAACACACTTGTGAGGTTTTTCTGTTTATTTCCTTCCCCCCATATTTTTTCTTCGATCATATTTCTTAATGGAAAAAAACTCAATCACCATCAAATCCTTATGTTTCAGTTAAATTTTATTGAAAATACGAGTTCAAACAATGCAAAAAATATCAACACAAAGAATTTTATTTTAGGCTTTGGTTTGTTTTTTGAAAAAAAAATCACATTCACTTTCAAATATGTTTGTTACACATAAATTTTATCAAAATCATATATCCAATTTTACAGTTAAAAAATTATAAAAACAATAAGTTATTTGCAAAGACCATTTCTTGTCTGATATCTATATTTTTAATAGGCTAATTTTATCTTAACAATCAAGTAGATTCAAATACAAACATATACTTATTTAAAAATAAATATTTAATGATTTTTTTCTAAGAAAAAAAACTTTAAATAAAATAATTATTTTTCTGTAAACGTTGGTAAAAAAAGGTCGTAACAAAAGTGCAGTTCGATTTAAAAAGAAATTCACGTCTCTTTCCTTAATATACTGATTGCTATTAATATATTGGCACAATACTTGCATTTAAAATGTTAATTGTTAAATGGTTATCCAAGTTAAAACTTACTAAAAGATTACATTTTCATTAAAAGCTTTTATCTTTAGTGATCTAAATGTGTTCTAATGAATTCTTATAATAGAAATTGCAGGACCAGTGGAGTTTTATAGGATCCACACCTTAAAGTTAATTGTCATTATGTCAAGATATTGATTTTTTTTAGTCATCACATCAACATTCTAAAAACAATGCAAATTCAGATATATCTAATGATTTCATCATATAAGACAACGCACATATTTTATATACAGACACACAAATATATAGTATTTACAAAAAACATTTGTAGACATGCAGATATGTTTTTATTAAAAAGTGTACATGGAACATTGCATTATAAGATTTAATGATGGAGAGTGCATTGCTTTAACGAGGTGCAAAATTGAACCACTGATGGTAACCTGTTTGTGATACTCTATTACATGGTTGTCTCCATCCACTATCAGGAAGAAATCATATATAAATGCAGCATGGCAGACTTATGTATTTTATAATCCTATATTTTAGGATGAACTTAAAGATATGCCAAATCCTGTCATATGTAATGGTGTACCAACACCACCATATTAAGTGAAAAAAATTGACAATTCCTTCTACAATATATATATATATATATATATATATATATATATATATATATATATATATGTATATTTGTAGAAGGAATTGTCAATTTTTTAATGATAACATTGTTGCATCTTTTGAAGGTCAATATTATAAAATGACCAAAGGTTGGCCTATGGGATTGCCTGTAGTTGCACAAGTTTGCAATTTCGTTTTATCTACATATGAGAATAATATTTTAAATATGTGTATTTTTTGGAGATATTAAAATTTACAAAAGATATGTGGATGATGTTTTTGTCTGTGGAAACATTAATAGTATAAATTTGCTTATAGAGGAATTAAATAAATTGAATGGCTTGAAATGGACTATTGAAAAAGAACAGGATTATAAGATTACCTATTTAGATTTAATGATCACAAGAGATAACAGTATATTAAATTATAAACTAATAATTAAGCCATTGCAAAAGAGGATATATAAATTTTAAATCAAAAGTACCAATGATGCATAAGATGGCAAGTTTTAAATCTTTTTTGTTTCGAAATGAAAAATTATGTCGTTACCAAAGTGATAAATTGAAAAATATTGAGATATTTGCCAAGGAATTGCTTGATGTTGGTTATAAAATGGAACAAATAAACAATACTTTAAGTCAATTTAAAAAAAATTATAATTTAAAAGAAATGAAGATTAATAATAAAAAATGGATATCTATTCCATTTATTTCAAATCCACAAGTAAAATTTTTTAAGGATTTATATAAGAATGTATTTAATGTTTCATTCTATGTTCCAAACAATATTAACAAATTAGTTAATAATTCTAAGGATGTCATACCTATCAAGCAAAAAAATAATGTCATATATCAAATTTTTTGTGATTGTATGCTATCATATATAGGTGAATCTAGGTGCAACATTGAGAAAAGATTGAAGGAACACGAATTGTTATATAAAGCGTGTAAAAAATAAAAATAATGGTGATTTAATATCTTCTTCAGTTTTCTTTGATCATGAAAAAACATGTAAACATAAATTTAAATTTAATTTTGAAAATGTGAAAATTCTTCATGAAGAGAGAAACCATAGTAAAAGAAAAATTAAAGAGGCAATTTTTATAAACAGGAATAAAACACATTTGATAAATCGACAAGCTTCTAACATTAAAATAAGAGATTCGTGGAATTTGAATTGATGACGTTTGCTTCCGCTTTTAGTTTTTGAATTTAATAGCAGTTGAGGCAGGTTTGAAAGTAACCGAAAGTACTTCTGCGGATTTAAAGATTGTTTGAATTGTTTATAAACCGTTTAAAAATATTATTTCAATTATAATTATATATATATCATTAAAAGCCAGTTAACACTTAGACAATCCCAATATCAATAACAATAAATAATTTCAAACTTGTTGTCAAGGCAACCCCATTTTAACAATATATATATATATGACTTGCTTTATCAACTGCTTTTGGAGCACTGCTACCTATGCAAATATAACAATCACCTTATTTGGATTAATCATGTAATGGCAACTGAATTGAGGCCAAAGCATTAATATTTAGGGCTTCAATCACTTGTATAAAATTTTGAATTGATTAACATATAACCCTATTGAAACCGGGTAATTTATAGTAAATAATGGCTAATGCTAAATATTTGCACTTTGGTATCAAATCAATGATCATTATAATATTAATATAAGTCAGGTTGTTGTTATATTTGCATGGATTGTTAGCATGAGCCAAGGGAGTTGATCAAAGAAATTATTCCGGAAATGCTTGTGTACTGCAGTGTAATTGGTTGAAATTACTCACATAGAGTGAATTCTGTAGTAAAAACTGTTTCATGCATGATAATTGGAAGGGATATCTTTTCAAATTTATTAATACCTAAACAATGAGGATTGCCAATTCCTCAACAAGCTTTGTGATAAATGCTTAGCCAGAACAAGCATTTAAAATATCTCTGTCAGGACCCCCCCCCCCCAAGTATTTGACCCTAACCTGGCATCTCCCTGAGGAGTGCCAAAGCACGAAACCATGATCAGGGGTGGCTCTGGCTAAGCATTTATCACAAAGCTTGTTAAGGAATTGGCAATCCTCATTGTTTATAACTTATAAGCTTAAGAGAATAGGGTCATGTGATCTATGACTCTTATTAATACCTAATTCAAACTGTGATCACTTATTGATTACATAACCGTATATTTTTGTTTAGTCATTGCAGTAAAGATGGGTGGAGTAAATCAAACCCAAAAGTTATTAAATTCTATAATTTTATTATTATTATTTTTACGATATTTCTAAAACTGAATGTAGAATAATAAATGTAAATGGATGTATATCAGTGCGTTTGGCGTTAGAGATCTAATTTGCATAGTCCTTTATAAAAGAGTAAACAACCATTGGTTCCTAGTTGATAGTAATCTATTCGATACTGCCATCTGATATCTATTGATTACTTGTGTTTATATAGATGGCTCATAGTAGAATTGTATTAATTGGATTGTTGATGTTATTCTCAACCTGTATATCATAAGAAAAAGCACGTGTTTATTTTTGGCATACCTTTATGCAAACAGTATTAATGTTTTAAACTGATATTGTTGTAGAAGGGAGAAAATGTGTCATGAAATTAGCGGAAATCTGATTTTATATATATCCCAATTTGATAGACTACGGAAACACTTTCTGCTATTTTTCTAGTCTTCGTAAGATCTGTCATTTATTCTTCCTCTTTCCTTTAAATTTTATTTTCATTATCTCCTGAAGTTTTTGCATTTGTTGAAAACCAATATGACATCGTGTTATCAAAGATTATTTTTTTCCTTTTCTTTTTACATCAAATGCTTTCCACTGCTTTTCAAAATCCAAGAAGCTGGGATAGGATTCTGTTGGTGACAGGTGATTTTTTTTATGCCAACTCTAAGTTAACAGTTGCAGAAATAATTAAAACGTTAAACAAGCTTTTTTACTTTTTAAATTTAATTACAGGTTGATAATATATTTTTGCATTAAGACGATTTTTAATAATTTAACTTTTTTTTTTTTAATTAACTATCAGAAATAGAAAACTATATATTTTTCGATATTTTATATTAGTAATAAAAATTAAGAATTTGAATTATTTACATTTGCTTTAGTTATTTATTTATAGGCACACAAGCACCCCCCCCCACACATATATATATATATATTTCAGACTAATCAACAAAGTATGCAGAGAAGGGTAAAGGAACCAACAGATATCACTGATATCAACAAAAAATTTAAAAGTCTGAAATAGAGCTGGAATGAATCCATTGCTAGAAAAGGTGATAATGGATAGTTAAAATATTAAACAGAATTTCAAAAGATTGTTAAAATTCTAGAAAGTGACCACATATGAGATGGATGGATGAGATGAGATAATTTTCTAGAGTGATGTGGAGAAGAAAGACTATCAGAGAAATTGGATTAAACTTCTTTATCATAATGCATTAAATATTTCCATGGATTGTTATTATAATAAAGAATAGAAATGAGATTCTATGCATGTAAACAGATAACTTTTAGTTTCTCATATAGCTAAAACTATGTATGTGTATATATACACACATGTAAAAAAAACTGCAATGTGTCAATTAAGTATAGATAAAATAAATGCTGATATTATTGATGATACCGATTAGTCACATTTGATTATAATATCATATTGCTAATTACCTAGCTATTTGAAGATTTTATTTTATACCCAATTAATAATAGGTATTATTCAGTTAAAAAAACAGAACATTAGTATTACTAATTGCACATGGATAAGAACATATAGTATAACTTTTACACCTATAGCCACAAGAAGTTTAGAATGTTTTTCAAACATAGTTTTAAAAAGATTTTATAAAAACAACACTTCCAGATATGAAAGTATGAACCATGTGAAACATTAGTACAGTAGACAATAGGGATTTTAATTACCCACAGTTAAATCTAGATAATCTATTTTATGTAAGTGTTATGATTATTGTAATAAATCTGGTAAGTATTAATAATTATTGGGTCTTTTGGTCAAAGTGATAAATAATACATATAAATCATAGTGACCAGGTAATTATTAATAATTACCAGTGAAGTCTGGTAAATGTAATAAAAATATATTGTATAATATTATTTGTTATTTATTATTTAATGATTTTTTTAATTTATTGTTACATGATAAAATTATTCATTTTAAACTGGTATGATGAGTTTTTCAATGCTTTGATTATCGTTGGTATTCTGCAGGTGATTTGCCGAAAATCTTTTTGTTTTTCTCAGTGATGTTATTCATAAAAAAAAATATAGATACAGTTAGAAAAGGTTTACAAGGGAGTGATTATAAAATAAATTAAAATTTTAGGAGCAATATGGTAAGAGGGGAAGGATACATGTGAAAAGGGAATGGGAAGTGGAAAGGGGAAATGATGTGTAGTCCAGGCCAGTCCAAAATGCATGTCTTCGTAATTGAGTCCTGTGACAGAGGCTGAAAGGATGGGAGTTGGAGGATTGCCCAAGTGTCTGTGAGGAGTGGAGGTGGGGCTAGTTTGGTATCTCTGATTTTGAGACAGCAAATTAGGTACAAGAGCTTTAGGTTCACTGAGGGAAATCTTTTTGTATTTTTTAACTTTTAGCAGAAATGAATTATACTCTTCTTATGTAAATAACTGATTATTTTTTTCTTTTTCAATTTCAAGTTATTATATAGTCGATTCTTCATTATTAAAATCATAAAAAAAAATTAACACATCAGTTTTTATTTTTCATTTTTTGGAAATTGGTCACAAACCTGACTTTGACAATGCAAAAATGTTTGCTAATTTGGAGAGATATGATTTGAAAACCATGGGAGAGTCAATTGAAATATTAAAGAGACCTACTGGTTTAAATAGGGCAGATGAAGCACAATGTATTTCAGCCATATGGAAACCTCTTATTTTATCTATGTCTTCGAATATTGATAAAATAAGAAAATTTCATATGGCTGAAATACATTGTAAGCCCATCTGCCCTATTTAAACCAGTAGGTCTCTTTAATATTTCAATTGGACTCTCCCATGGTTTTCAAATCATATCTCTCCAAATTAGCAAACATTTTTGCATTGTCAAAGTTGTTGTTTGTGACTCATTTCAAAAAATGAAAAATAAAAACTGATGTGTTAATTTTTTTTTTATGATTTTAATAATGAAGAATCGAACATATAATAACTTGAAATTGAAAAAGAAAAAATAATCAGTTATTTACATAAGAAGAGGAGTAATTCATTTCACAAAGTTAAAAAATACAAAAAGATTTCCTCCAGTGAACCTTAAAGCTCTTGTACCTAATTTGCTGTCTCAAAATCAGAGATACCAAACTAGCCCTACCTCCACTCCTCACAGACACTTGGGCAATCCTCCAACTCCCATCTTCAGCTCTGTCACAGGACTCAATTACGAAGACATGTACTTCGGACCGGGCCTGGACTACACATCATTTCCCTTTCCACTTCCCATTCCCTTTTCACATGTATCCTTCCCCTCTTACCATATTGCTCCTAAAATTTCAATTTATTTATAATCACTCCCTTGTAAACCTTTTCTAACTGTATCTATATTTTTTGATGAATAACATCACTGAGAAAAACAAAAAAAGATTTTCGGCAAATCACCTGCAGAATACCAACGATAATCAAAGCATTGAAAAACTCATCATACCAGTTTAAAATGAATAATTTTATCATGTAACAATAAATTAAAAAAATCATTAAATATTAAAATAATAAATAACAAATAATATTATACAATATATTTTTATTACATTTACCAGACTTCACTGGTAATTATTAATAATTAACTGGATCACTATGATTTATATGTGTATTATTTATCACTTTGACCAAAAGACCCAATAATTATTAATACTTACCAGATTTATTACAATAATCATAACCACTTACATAAAATAGATTATCTAGATTTAACTGTGGGTAATTAAAATCCTTATTGTCTACTGTACTAATGTTTCACATGGTTCATACTTTCATATCTGGAAGTGTTGCTTTTATAAAATCTTTTTAAAACTATGTTTGAAAAACATTCTAAACTTCTTGTGGCTATAGGTGTAAAAGTTATACTATAGTGTTCTTATCCATGTGCAATTAGTAATACTAATGTTCTGTTTTTTTAACTGAATAATACTCTATTATTAATTGGGTATAAAATAAAATCTTCAAATAGCTAGGTAATTAGCAATATGATATTATAAATCAAATGTGACTAATCGGTATCATCAATAATATCAGCATTTATTTTATCTATACTTAATTGACACATTGCAGTTTTTTTTACATGTGTGTATATATACACGATACATAGTTTTAGCAATATGAGAAACTAAAAGTTATCTGCTTGCACGCATAGAATCTCATTTCTATTCTTTTTTATTATAATAACAATCCATGGAAATATTTAATGCATTACGATAAAGAAGTTTAATCCAATTCCTCTGATAGTCTTTCTTCTCCACATCACTTGAGAAAATTATCTCATCTCCATCCATCCATCTCATATGTGGTCACTTTCGTAGAATTTTAACAATCTTTTGAAATTCTGTTTAATATTTTAACTATCCATTATCACCTTTTCTTAGCAAAATGGAGTCCATTCCAGCCTCTATTTCCAGACTTTTAAATTTTTTGTTGATATCAGTGATATCCGTTGGTTCCTTTACCCCTTCTCTGCATACTTTGTTGATTAGATTGAAATATATATATATGTGTGGGGGGGGGTGCGTGTGTGTGCCTATAAATAAACAACTAAAGCAAATGTGAATCAATTCAAATTCTTAATTTTTATTACTAATATAAAATATCGAAAAATATATAGTTTTCTATTTCTTGATAGTTAATTAAAAAAAAAAAAGTTAAATTATTAAAAATCGTCTTAATGCAAAAAATATATTATCAACCTGTAATTAAATTTAAAAAGTAAAAAAAAAAGCTTGTTTAACGTTTTAATTATTTCTGCAACTGTTAACTTAGAGTTGGCATAAAAAAATCAATTGTCACCAACAGAATCCTATCCCAGCTTCTTGGATTTTGGAAAAGCAGTGGAAAGCATTTGATGTAAAAAGAAAAGGAAAAAAATAATCTTTGATAACACGATGTCATATTGGTTTTCAAAAAAATGCAAAAACTTCAGAGATAATGAAAAAAATAAAATTTAAAGGGAAGAGGAAGAATAAATAACAGATCTTACGAAGACTAGAAAAATAGCAGAAAGTGCTCCCGTAGTCTATCAAATTGGGATATATATAAAATCAGATTTCCGCCAATCTCATGACACATTTTCTCCCTTCTACAACAATATCAGCTTAAAACATTAATACTGTTTGCATAAAAGGCATGCCAAAAAATAAACACGTGCTTTTTTCTTATGATATACAGGTTGAGAATAACATCAACAATCCAATTAATACAATTCTACCATGAGCCATCTATATAAACACAAGTAATCAATAGATATCAGATGGCAGTATCGAATAGATTACTATCAATCCGTGAACCAATGGTAGTTGTTTACTCTTTTATAAAGGACTATGCAAATTAGATCTCTAACGCCAAACGCAATGATATACATCCATTTACATTTATTATTCTACATTCCGTGTTTAGAAATATCATAAAAATAATAATAATAAAATTATAGAATTTAATAACTTTTTGGGTTTGATTTACTCCACCCATCTTTACTGCAATGACTAAATGTAAAAATATACGGTTATGTAATCAATAAAGTGATCACAGTTTGAATTAGGCATTAATAAGAGTCATAGATCACATGACCCGTATTTCTTAAGCTTATATGTTATAAACAATGAGGATTGCCACCTCCTCAACAAGCTTTGTGATAAATGCTACAGCCAGAGCCACTCCCTGATCATGGTTTCGTGCTTTTGGCACTCCCTCAGGGAGATGCCAGGATAGGGTCAAATACTTGGGGGGGGGGGGTCCTGACAGAGATATTTTAAATGCTTGTTCTAGCTAAGCATTTATCACAAAAAGCTTGCTGAGGAATTGCCAATCCTCATTGTTTAGGTATTAATAAATTTGAAAAGATATCCCTTCCAATTATCATGCATGAAACAGTTTTTACTACAGAATTCACTCTATGTGAGTAATTTCAACCAATTACACTGCAGTACACAAGCATTTCCGGAATAATTTCTTTTGATCAACTCCCCTTGGCTCATGCTAACAATCCATGCAAATATAACAACAACCTGACTTATATTAATATTATAATGACCATTGATTTGATACCAAAGTGCAAATATTTAGCATTAGCCATTATTTACTATAAATTACCCGGTTTCAATAGGTTATATGTTAATCAATTCAAAATTTTATACAAGTATTGAAGCTCCTAAATATTAATGCTTTGGCCTCAATTTAGTTGCCATTACATGATTAATCCAAATAAGGTGATTGTTATATTTGTATAGGTAGCAGTGCTCCAAAAGCAGTTGATAAAGCAAGTCATATATATATATATATATATATATATATATATATATATATATATATATATATATATATGTTAAAATGGGGTTGCCTTGACAACAAGTTTGAAATTATTTATTGTTATTGATATTGGGATTGTCTAAGTGTTAACTGGCTTTTAATGATATATATATATATATATACATATATATATATATATATATATATATATATATATATATATATATATATATATATATATTGTAGAAGGAATTAATCAATTTTTTTTTCTACTTAATATGGTGGTGTTGGTACACCATTACATATGACAGGACTTGGCATATCTTTAAGTTCATCCTAAAATATAGGATTATAAAATACATAAGTCTTCCATGCTGCATTTATATATGATTTCTTCCTGATAGTGGATGGAGACAACCATGTAATAGAGTATCACAAACAGGTTACCATCAGTGGTTCAATTTTGCACCTCGTTAAAGCAATGCACTCTCCATCATTAAATCTTATAATGCAATGTCTCCATGTACACTTTTAATAAAAACATATCTGCATGTCTACAAATGTTTTTTGTAAATACTATATATTTGTGTGTCTGTATATAAAATATGTGCGTTGTCTTATATGATGAAATCATTAGATATATCTGAATTTGCATTGTTTTTAGAATGTTGATGTGATGACTAAAAAAAATCAATATCTTGACATAATGACAATTAACTTTAAGGTGTGGATCCTATAAAACTCCATTGGTCCTGCAATTTCTATTATAAGAATTCATTAGAACACATTTAGATCACTAAAGATAAAAGCTTTTAATGAAAATGTAATCTTTTAGTAAGTTTTAACTTGGATAACCATTTAACAATTAACATTTTAAATGCAAGTATTGTGCCAATATATTAATAGCAATCAGTATATTAAGGAAAGAGACGTGAATTTCTTTTTAAATCGAACTGCACTTTTGTTACGACCTTTTTTACCAACGTTTACAGAAAAATAATTATTTTATTTAAAGGTTTTTTTCTTAGAAAAAAATTATTAAATATTTATTTTTTAATAAGTATATGTTTGTATTTGAATATACTTGATTGTTAAGATAAAATTAGCCTATTAAAAATATAGATATCAGACAGGAAATGGTCTTTGCAAATAACTTATTGTTTTTATAATTTTTTAACTGTAAAATTGGATATATGATTTTGATAAAATTTATGTGTAACAAACATATTTGAAAGTGAATGTGATTTTTTTTTCAAAAAACAAACCAAAGCCTAAAATAAAATTCTTTGTGTTGATATTTTTTGCATTGTTTGAACTCGTATTTTCAATAAAATTTAACTGAAACATAAGGATTTGATGGTGATTGAGTTTTTTTCCATTAAGAAATATGATCGAAGAAAAATATGGGGGAAGGAAATAAACAGAAAAACCTCACAAGTGTGTTCCAAACCAACATATTTAAATAGTTCAAATAAATGCTCTTAAGAATATTGGAATGGCCTATGTTTGCTTTGATAAATATACAATATATAACATGCAAAGACCCTTAAGATTTTCCTTTTAATATTATCTGTAATCAGAAGACATTAGATAGAGTGACTTATTTATTTATTTATTTATAATATAATTTTGTGATTTTTTTAAATGCTTTTATTTAATTTAAGAATTACATTTGTTTGTGTCAAATCTTGTAACCACTACCAAATGGATTTTCTTCAAATTTTGTACATATATACAGTATAGATGACAATCCAATATTTCAGAGTTATCCAGCTTAATAGCATAATCAGACTGTAAATTTAGTTTCAAATATTTAAATATAATGACATTTTTTATATTCTCATATTTTAAATTTGAATATGAATAGATTCCCTATTTATAATTATGTTTTTAATGTCAAGTCAGTTGCAAAATATCTGAACACCAAAAAATTAAAATATATATAAAAAATGTTTTTTTAAAAAGGTTTTTATTGAATTTGAGACCTAATGCACTAACAAGCAACAAATATTTTCTTTTTGAATCATAATTTTAGTTATTATATGTGACTTTATATAAAAGAGCAGAGGGGGTGCAAAAATTAATTAATCCAATCAATAATAGAGTATTTAGTTTGATCACAAACTGTATTGATTGAATTAATTAATTTATGGATGCAAACACTTTTATTTAAAGTTACACATAAAGGCCAAAAGTATAATTCAAGAAAAATGTTATTTTTTGCTTTTAGTGTATTAGTTCTTAAAATAAATAAAGCAGCATTTTTATACTTATAGAATTATGATTGGACCTGTTTCTTAATAAAGTTTGGTAATGTAACTATTTCAATCTTTAAATGTGATGTGATGTATTACGGCTTCTTCTTAAACGAAGTCAAGAATATCTCAGCAATTATGCCCAGATAAACCTGTTAGCCACTTTATTTTACATCGCCACTTTAAATTTACCCATAATCTGCTCTATCCCATAATCTGCTTCCATCTGGTGTTTAAAATCCAAATTACTCAGATTTGTAAAAAAAATCAAACTCTTATGTTTAAAAACATCATAATTTTGAAATGCTAATATGCTGATTTTTTATATGACCCTTTTTTGTTATTTCTTAACAACCTGATATAACCACATAATTCACAATTAAAAAATATACATGGAATAAAAAATATACAAATTATAATTTAATAAAAAGCAAAGTTATGTTTTTATTAACCATTGCTAATGGTGCGAATGTAAAATGGCACAAGATTATGGCTGCTGGCTAACATTAATCAGGCATTATAAGAGTTTCATATCATTAATAACTTTCATCACAAGAAGAATAAAGACAGAAAAATAGTTCTTTTTAAATACAAAGACTGATATCTTAATATGTATATTTTAAAATGAAATTATATCACCACCTATATGTTGAAGCTATGTGTATGCACACATATATACACTTCCTGTCCGCTTGTTAAAAAGTATGAACAGAATTTAAAAGTACAGAAGTTTTAATAAATTTTTATAAATAAAAATTATAATGTAAATGCACAGATAGAGATATACTGTATAATTAATTATAGTTATTTTGTGTTAAATGCAAAATATTTTCTAACATTTAAAAAGTATTTGATTCTAAATTTAACTTAAAAGTAGTTTAAAAGGTGTTTTTCTTTTAACAATAAAAAAAGTGGAAATGACACTCCATGAAAAGTAATTAAAATGTTTGTAAACAGATTACTAAATTAAAATTTAGGAGATAAATAATTTAATTAAAAAGGTTATTCCCATTCAAAAATAAGAGCATGCAAATAGAGATTGGATAAATAAACTCATACCTCAGTAAAAGTAATGGAGTTATCTATACCCAGTAAGTCAAAGGATCCAAATGACAAGAGATTGATCCAAGTTTTACAGAATATACAGTCCCTAACCATATAAATGGTACTGAAAATTATGTTGGACTTGATTCTGCATTCATTATGATGATTTTATCTTAAATCTTACATCTTGAAATCTTTTTATTATTCTATATTGATCCTGCCAGTGATTATCATTCTACCATTATTATTATTATTATTATTATTATTATTATTATTATTATTATTATTATTATTATTATTATTATTATTATTATTATTATTATTATTATTATTATTATTATTATTATTATTATTATTATTATTATTATTATTATTATTATTATTATTATTATTATTATTATTATTATTATTATTATTATTATTATTATTATTATTATTATTATTATTATTATTATTATTATTATTATTATTATTATTATTATTATTATTATTATTATTATTATTATTATTATTATTATTATTATTATTATTATTATTATTATTATTTTGCTTTAATGATAGTTCTAGAAAGTCTACTATGTAAGAGTAGAGAAGCCAGTATCTTCTCAACTCTGTCAAGCTTGCAGAGGGCAAGCTGAAACCTATCACTGAGTTATGTCAAAGAAGTCATCAACAATAAAAGAAATCATCCGAACATGTATCTACTATGTATTTACCTTAGAAAAGGAAAAAACTGATGTTCAGTGCTGCAGGAAGAACCAGTTACCAAACCAAGATTTAATTAATACCTTCATCCACCATAACTATAGTTTTAAGACTCAACTTCACAAATAGTTAAAGACTAAACCTGAACTTTTGAAAGAATAAGTCTAAACTTTAGTGTCATATTTAATTAATTATTGTCTCTGATTTAATGAAATATATAAATGAAGTTGTGTAATTAATCTGTTTATGAGCAGGTATTGCAAGAAATTGTAGTTTATTCTATTTAAATATTACACCACAATTTAGGCAACACTAATGGTAATAAATTAGTTTATAAAAAAGGCAATTGGCTTGTAATAACAATCTCTTGCTATGCTATTAAAATGTGTGTATTAATTATAATCAGTTATTTTCATTTTATTTAATTAATAACAGTATGTTAAATCGGTAAACTTTTAAAGTTATGAGTGGGAGGCAATCCTGCTATATAGACAAGCTAGATTGAAGTTCTATTAAGTAAATGTAAGTTTTAGCTAACTGATCTTGTATTTGAATTATTATGATTAATAACAAGGCAAAGCTGTCAATCCATCAATTTGGGTCATGAGTTACATCTAACTTTCATTCTTATATAACATGCTAGTATTAGATGATTGGAACATCATTTGCAACTTCTGATCCCTTACAAACAATGATGTGGGGTAGATGATTAATTCTTACTACATGCCATTCATTTTACTTTGATACAAGTTGTGTAGTGATACGTATGAGACTGTTGGTCACTATATGCTATATACATAGGCATATAATCTTTCCATGTATGCTTTCTTATATAACTATTATAGAACAGATGTGAATTCCTGTATTTTACAATTATATTTTATTACTTATAGTGTACTAATATCATAACTTGTAATTGATCACAACAGTCAATTAGTAAGATCAGCCTTAATTTATAAGAGGGTATCAGCTAGCATTAGAACAGGTGTGAGTATAGTAGAGAGCATTTAGTTGTCCATTCAGTAGATTGGAAGCCATTCAAACAATTAATGATAATAATAGTCTACATTAATAGTGTCAAATAGGAATTATTTTAGCAAATTGAATCATTACATCATATACTAAGTCTGTGCATAATTAGAATTAAATGCATTTAATAATATTTGGAAAGGTTTATTAATCTTAAATTAAGTTATAAATCAAGTGCTTAAAATCATATCAGTATATGTTTTGTGTTGTATGTATATCAATAAATAGTGCTCGCATTATTTTTGGCAGTTTGTAATCTTTATTTGAAATCAATAACTTAGGTAAATAAACATAGTTAAGACTTTCTTATTTTCTTCCAGATCTTAGCAGGCTGTAAGGAGAAAAAGTTGTTTATCTGTGATGTCAAAATGTGGGAAGTACATATGGATTGCATCCGAGTTGTGCAATTCTGACAGTTACAATATATATGTACATTTAATGAGTATCGATGGAGTCGGAGTCAAGTACCTACCACCCATTTTACATTTATTGTTTTTTTAAAACCAAGCATCAAGAATGTTGGGATAACTAATTGACAATTTTAAGATTCAGCATACTTTACATAATCTTATTCTTCTCCTTTAATTTCTTTGCATTTCTTCATATATTCATATATATAATGCTTATAATAACTTTTTTATATACTCTTTAATGCAAAAAAAAAAAAAATTAATAAAACTTATTTATTTTCTTGACAGTTTCGACTGTCCAGCAGTCTTCATCAGAGCTTTCTCAATTTTCCTCTGCTTTTTAAAAAATAAAAAAAAGAAGTTTTATTTAAAAAAATGTTTACATTAAAGTGTATATGAAAGAAGTTATTATAAGCAATACATATTTTACATACTAAAATATATGTATTAAAATATTTACAAATATAAAACAGAAATAAAATATAAAAATCAAACATTTACATGTGCATTACAATAAATAAATACTTTTTTACTGTTTAGATATTAATCTAAAAATAAACTTTGTTCTTCTTTTATATCTTTAGAATGTTTTTTGTCTGTTTGTTGTTGATTGGTTGATATTGTTTTATACAAAATCTCTATAAAAGAGCTACAAACAACCCAGGGTGCAAGCTTATTTTCCTCAATCACCAAAATATAATGGGCCACACATTTGAGCCCATAGTCACCAATATTGTTTGCATCAAGAAATAATCTCAAGCGCAAGACCAAAGAAGCTTGACATATATCCCAACTGCATGAATAAGAAGGGATCCTGTTTTCCTCTTCCAAAAAGATGGCCATATAATTTTAATTCATTTGAATAAATTCTTTGCATCTATATATATGATGCCATAAGAAGTCCTAAGCCATAAGCTTAATTCAAAATGCATTTATGATTAACCTTTTTTTAGAATAGTGTCCAAGCACTCAAAAGTTGAATTTCTTTATGTATTTTTGTTCACTTTTCAAAAAAGAAATGTCAAAATAAATCTGATGCTCTTTATTTAAAGTTCATGATCACTGAATGCTATCCATTCTTATCTTAAGAAAGCTATCAATTTGCTGACTTGTATACCATTGTTTCTAACAAATATTTCTATGGAAAAATAATTGCCAGTGAAAAATTGAACTTTTTAGGCCACGATGATCTTTTTAGTGAAGGCAAACCACTTTGCATTAAATGACTTTTTTAAGAAAATGAAAGGCACATCTTCTGAACTATTTTTTCAGTCTCATCTGGATTACGTATGCTGGAGAATGTTTTGATAAAACAGCCACAAACTGAATCTCTTTCTAGTCTTTCTTCATTTGGGACATGGACTCAGCTTATTGGCAGTGGTAATCAAAGAAAATAATTTTCATGGCTTTAACCTTTTTATTTATTGTTACAAGTTCAGTTCATTTTTATTTTGATTATTTTACTGTAATTTGTATTGATTTTTTTTAAAAAAAGGAATTCCTTGTGTGAAAAGTAAAAAATTTGTAGCTGTTCTTTATTTTGGTTCTTTACATATTGTTTTTATAAAAGTAGTTGGCAGCATTTACAATTGACCACAAGTTTTTTATCTCACTTTTTCAAACCAAATAAAAAAATTTAAATTTTGAAGACCAATAATATTAATAAAAGTTCCAAACAAGTAATTTTTACAAAGTTTGAAATTATACATTTAATTTGTAAAGTAATTAGTAAGTCAATAAGAAACTTATACTATTTCTTCCTCTCCCTAATCACACCCCACCCCACTTATGTTCAAAACAAAATAAGAAATTGAAAAGTTTGAAACAATCTTATCAATTACAATTAATAATATGTTTTAAATTACACATTTGATTGATAAATTAATTTATAAGTTAGTATTATAGTGTAGTATTAGGAAAATTCAGTTTTCCAATAAAAAGAATCTGAAATTTATTGATTAGTTATTCCAGTATTGTTTAATCATGTGACTACAGCCTTTAAGCAATCACTAAACAAAATAGAATGTAGATACCTGACTTTATTTATACCCAGTGAATGTACACATTAAACATATCTTCACTATGTCATAAAACAAGCAGCTCTCTCTACCTTAGCATTATTTATAGTAAGGCTGAGTAACCTTGTTCAATGAGGCTTGGGATTCAATCTTACTATAGATGGCACTATAGTAGAGAGGTGCTCTTATTTTGTTATACATTATGTATGGTAAAACAATAAATGATTTGTTACAAACTATACTATATGTCAATAAACATCACATGATCACTATTTCTTATGCTTGCTCTTAACTATTATTAAGCAGGCAAAACCCTCTATACATATTGCCATTCAGTGCAATCCAGAGTAATTCAATGGATGCCAGAAGCCTTGTGCATAAAATCCCCATCTAGAGCTTACTCATCCAACATCCTGTACAAGTCTTCTGGTATCCATTGATTACTCTGGCTTGCACTGAATGGCAATATGTATAGAGAGTTTTGCCTGTTTTAATTTCTATACTATATGTATTACAAAGATAAACAGTATTTTTAAATTAAATCCTGTTTATAGTTATGTACATATTGTAAATGTTTTAAGTGCTTGCATGATGTATGCATGTCTGTTAAAATGCATACTACTTATGATTCGCTACTGTCCATGAATTTTGATATTCACATGAAGCTTTGTAAAAATTGCATAAATATGGAATACTATTTTTTTTTTTAGCTTAGTATAAAAATAACTATTTAAAATAAAAATGCAACAAAAATATATTTTTAGATTAGAAAAAAATAATATCTTTGTCCGAGGCTTATAAATATAGAATAAAAATATTAAGCGTTTTGCTTTAATGTGAGTTGAAGTGTCTAAGCAATAGGTACTAACCTGAATTATGACACTTGGTCATTATTAGCTGTTGTTTGATACTATTTGAGATTCTTTTAAGCCCATTTTTTATAAAATAATATCAAGTAATATACTATAAAACAATGAAGCTTCTTACACAATTGATTCTATATCATAACCAATAGCTGAGATTTAAGTAGTATATAAATAAATAAACATATCTCTGTTCTTAAAAGTTCAGATGATGTTTGGCCATTGGATAGATCAGAATTGATGAGATCCATAGACCTTACCTTAAGAAACAACTTTAAACTCCAGAATCTGTTATTCTACCACAGAACTAAACTATAAAAGTGTAAGTTAATATGCTTCAATATTAAAATTATATATATATATATAATGGGATGGGTAATATAGGTGGTCATCCCTGGAATGAACATGGGGTAATGGAAATTTGTCATCACCAAGTTAACAACGGGCAAAACTCTCCATATAGTAGTGTCATGCTGATCATGTGACCAAGTTAACAAAAAATATTTTAATAATGTTAAAATCAGGATGGTTAAGGTGGGGAATTGGAAAATCCTCCCCAAAATACAAAATTTTTAAATTAAATATTAAAGTAATTTTTAATATCCAAAAATATATAAGAAATGTTCAAGAGAGCATAAGATCATGAGATCTCATTGAGAGATCATCCAGTTAACTCATTAGAGCAACTATAAGTATCATTAACCATACATCAACCAGCATTATTAATAAGTATAAGTAAGTACTAGTAATACTCGAAAGAAATAATCAGTCATTATCATGAATGACCAATAATAAAAGTAAATCAATAGTTAATCTGGTGACTGAATTTGAAATGGGTCTCCTGTAGACCAGGTTACCTATTGAGTCTTTGTCAGCTTGGGACATTTATTAAAACATTAATTTGGGTGTACCAACTTAAGTGCTGATCCATCAGACTATATAACCATAAAAACAATAATGCTGGGATATATATATCACATTCTTATTTGAGAAAGAAGAAGTTCTAAGGAAAGTACTTGTTATTGTACTGAAACATCAGCTTTTATATTTTTAATACATAGAAGCTCCCAGAAATAATACTATGAATTCATTATTTATCCATGAGAATATATATATATATATATATTGTGTGTGTTATTTGCAGAATGTCAAGAAAGATACTATTCTTTCACATTCTCACATCTATAAAAATAGTTTTCTGGATTTAAATCCATATAAGATGGTGGGTTTGAAATAAAAGAGGACTCCTTTTACTTCAAAGATTCTTTTCAAAAAAGCTATTATAGATTTATGAAAAATACTTGCTTAGTCTCAGGATTGTTACTTAGTAATAATTTATAACATCAAAATCTCATTTCTATTCATTATTATAATAACAACCCATATAAATATTTAATTCTATATATGTATATATGAAGTTAAATACATTTACAATTTTCTTAGAATATACATTATTGTCTCTAAGTCCAGTTTAATCTTCTTATGATGTGATTACAACTACTTCATGCCCATGGCTTATATATTATCAATGTTCCTATTTCTTTTCTGATTCAAACTTATTACATATGAGTTTCTCACATATATCACTTCTGGGGGGGTAGATTTCTGCAGTTTATGCATGAGTTCCACAAATCACATGAATCTAAAAACATCTATCTGTATTAATATTAGAATATTTATGTCCACTACATGTTCTACATATATACATTTTTTAAAGTGTTTGTTATTAGGGGGAATTTGTTCATTTCCTGTCTAGCTGTAAGTACACTAAATATTTTACCTTTATTTACACAACCATAAATTTTACATATATACGCACACACACAGTGTTATTATAGTCAGACAGTATAAGAAGAAATACTTAAACTATTAGGGCCAATAATCAAATGATTTCATATACATCTGACTTTAAGCAAGCAAAGACTAATATTCGTGTGTACACATAGCGTGTGTGCCATAGGGGAAAAAACTCATCGATAACTTCCCATTAGAGTTCTCTAAAGGATAAAAAGTATGCACTATCATTTTTTGTATATCATCAAATCTATTTATTTGCGTCAAAACTTTATAACTTATTTAAAACTAATTAACTAAGCTTGTTTTATTTAATCAGAATAGCTCCAACATCAGGAAATATTTTGACCTGTATCTAAATTTATTAGTAAAAGAAAAAACTAATAAGCAAAAAAGGAAAAGAAAGCTTAGAAGAGTATAAATGATTTCATTCCAATTTGATTATTTTAGTATAAATACTTAAACCACTTTTTGTTCTAAAGTTGTAAGGCTAAGAACCAAAACTAGAACAATGCATTGTGGGATAATGGCGGCAGTTTCTGGTTTATCTTTTTTTTTTCAATGTAGATAATTACAAGCAGTCATGCAAGACAGTTACTAGAATTTTTGAAATATCATGCAATCAGAAATAATAAATGAAATATTTCTTTGGAAATTAAACAAAAAACCTGAATGCTGTCTAATAAGAAAAAGAAATAATCATTCATGGAAAAAAAAAACTAGATTTAAATCGATGTAGTGTGTGTGCGTGTGTGTAAGTATTTGTAAGAAGTGGGAGGGGGGTAAATAAATTCATTTAAAAAACGTCGGGAAAGTTTACCATTACGTGATTATATATTATTAGTAGTATATAAATGTCTTATAGCTGTCTATGCACATCGATGACATTAAAACAATGATTCTATGTATATATGGTTGTGCATGCACGATTATTTGAGATGCATAAATGTTATTGTAAAGCATAAAATATAATGTATTGATAATAAATAGTGAGTAAATAAAATTTTAGACAATTGACTTACTAAAAAAAAAAAAGAGTCTATTGACTACAAGTTTTATTGACTAGCAATTTAAAAAATAATCTAAACTATTTTACATCTTCCTCCGTAAACCCCTGAGCATATGTTCTGAAATATTAATCTAGGCATGCGCAATATCTATGGGTTAATTTTAATAATGTTTACTTTTGACTATGGATGTCATTTTAAAATTAATACTCAATTTAAGTTTACAAAAGTACTTTTATATAGGTGGTCCAAGAGTGAAAAAACATTTTCTGTATTTCACTAATTTCAAATAGTTGATTTAATTAATAATATTTACTACAGATGGAAACATAATGGATGAAATTAATCATAGAATTAAACTTAGTTGGAGTGCTTTTGGTAGAAATAACTTGATACTAAAAGGAAATATGCCTATGTGTTTGAAAAGGAAAGTTTTTAATAAATGTGTTTTACCAGTTCTTACTTATGGATCTGAAACTTGGACACTTAATAGAAGAGCAATACAAAGACTTCAGATCACTCAAAGAAATATGGAGAGATGCATGCTGAGAGTAACAAGAAGAGATTGAAAATGCAATGTATGGGTAAGAAAACAAACAGGTGTTACTGACCTCAATGAAAAAATTAAAAGATTGAAGTGGAGTTGAGCTGGATATATTGCTAGAAGAGATGAAAATAGATGGACAATTGAAGTCTTAAACTGGATTCCAAGAGATTGTAAAAGACCCAGAAAGAGACCACATGTGAAATGGATGAGATGAGAAAGTGTGCAGGGGTGATGTGAAGAAGAAAAGCTAAAGATCAGAGAAGATGGATTGAACTTGGAGAGACCTTCATCCTGCAGTGGATTGATAATGATTGATGATGATGATGATTTAACAAACATTCATTGGACTGGAATAGCAATTACTTTCAACTCAGACCGTAACTTATTAGGACTACATTTTTCACAAAGATACTTTTATCAAGGATGTTCCAGAGACATTACTTCACTTTTTTAAAAATTTGAAATTAAAAATTACACCACATAGAGTAACAAATAATAACGGCAATCCCCTAAAGACAATGTTATGTATTATGTAATTTTTTATGAATTTCATCCACACTGTTAAATTTTTATAATTTTAAATTAAATTTAAAAACATTTTTCTTCTGGAAATATTAAATAATTACATTTTAAAACTTGATTTAAATAAGTCTAGCTATTTGGGTAAGAGAACAAACAGGTAATACTGACCTTATTGAAAAAATGAAAAGACTGAAGTGGAGTTGGGTTGGACATATTGCTAGAAGAGATGATAATAGATGGACAATTGAAATCTTAAACTGGATATCAAAAGATTGTAAAAGACCCAGAAAGAGACCACATGTGAGATGGATGGATGAAATAAAAAAGTGTGCAGGTGTGATGTGGAGAAGAGAAGCTAAAGATCAGAGAAGATGGATTGAACCTGAAGAGACCCCACCCTACAGTGGATTGATAATGGTTGACGATGATGAGGTATTTGGAGCTACAACAATTAAAATGCTGTCAAGGAACCTCTAGCTAATATATATTTACAAATATGTTTTTTTCATTAAAGGAAAAACGTTAATATATTTTACCATAAAATCTCTGTCCATCAGTTTCCGACATATAGAAAAAAGCAACAATATATGCAGAAAAAAATGATATCTTGTGAAATCATTAAAAATTTTAGATAAGAGTAATTTAATTATTATTTTCAGAAATACAACTTAACCATTAGCTTTAAATATGATCACAGCTTTTATAAATTTAAAATATTCTGCATCTAGATGTTTTCTAAAAATGTACAATTTTAATAATACCATTAAATAAATCGTTTACCTTTACTAACAATTTTGAAACTAAATTACAAATAACAAAATGTCAAAAAAAATCTTTAAAAATCATAATTCAAGATTTGACATTTTTTAAACTTTTTCACTAATCCCTCCCTTTCTTATTTGGAAAGCCCTGGTGGCAATTTTACATATTTAAAAATTAAGTTTATTCAATATCACATTTTATTAATGCTTACGTTATTTATATAAGTTTTCAAATGAATGCCATTCCAAAAGATAGTTGAACTATGTACAATAGAACAAAACATATTAAAGCAAAATAAATGTTCATTACTTATATAGGTCAGCCTATGCATGTAATATTATAAAAGAAGAAACAACCCTCTGGTCATGCACTTTACCAATCTATGTGCAGTCATCCTTGAGCATCAATTTGAAAATGCATAAGTGTATGCTTATTCTTAGAGTTAATTTATATATAACCTAATCTTTGCTCACTACACTGAAATCAGGCTTTAATATAAACAATAACACTACTTTTTTCTTATTGGTTGCTTTTGTCGATTAAAAAATAAAACATACTTAATGAGTTATTTCATATTTGAATTGCAGTTTTAAAATCAAAATAATTTTTTGTGCAATAAAGCTATGTTTTAAACTATAAAATTGCTACACATTCGTAAAATATTTATTTTTAAACCAAAAAACTAGCAATTACGATTGGATTCTGTTTAAAAATATTCATTTTTAAGAAGACAGTTCATAAAAATGTATTTATAGTACTCGTTGAAATTCTTTTATTGACTAACAAAAAAAATGGCTGCCATAAATGATGATAAAGAAATTATTTATGAAATTTTAATATAGATAAGTATAATTCTTTACTTTAACACATATTTTCATTCTCTTATAATATCTTAAGTAAAATTCATTTATATTTTAAAAATGGAATTCAAATAAGAAATATTTTGACTAAATAATATTTATGAATAAACAATGATTATGATTCTCGGTAACAAAAATCTTTTGTTACCATTACATATTCGCTCCGTGCCTTATTTGCTATTTTGCAAAATTCAAATATTAACTTTTAGAATGTATATCATTTGAAAAGCTTATATTCAGAATAAATAATGTAAAGATTATCAATATCTTATAAAAAAAAAAAAAAGTTTAATTGTCAACTTAAAATATTACAACTATGGAAGAAGTTATTACTGGGGTCTTTCTTAATAAGAGAGAAAGACGCGGAGTCCAAAATATATTAAATTAATTAGCACAAAATATTTATGAAGTCTCCAAATGACATCTAATTTGTATTTACTTAATATTGTATTCCATTGTTTAACGGCAAACTAGAAAAAAACAAATTTATTTTCAACTGCATTCCAAGTCATATATAAAGAAAGTAGGCTAGGCAATGAAAATTATTTTTACAAGCAGAATTTCTAAGTATTTTATTTGAATAATCCTGTAAATAACTGAAATCATAAATTTTTATATTTAGCAATACGTAACTGAACGAAGTACACT